>OU343115.1:18656250-19885000 GCA_910594885.2 Bibio marci | reverse complement strand
TAATATAGTAGTATTTAGTTATAGTTATAAATATACATTGATGATTGATTGTATATTATGCGCGAGCTGAGGTTTCTGGTAATTTTTTTTTCTTTATATTATATAATAATTGATAATCTTCATAGAGTATAATTTTGTAACATTTAATTAAACCATTATATTTGTAAATGATTAATATTATAAACATAAATATATTATAAGAAATGCGTACGGGAAAAGATATAAATGTCTGAAATCAAACATCTTATATCTGGCTCATTCCCATTGTTTCAGAAATTGTGTGATCGCTATTGTAAGTGTTTACTTATTCTTATTTTAAATCTATTAAATTAGATTAATTATCATCAAGTTTAACACAAGAAATAACAAATACAGTTTATAAATTTTCCACTTACTGTTGTGATTCCCCGAACTTTCAGAATCATAAACTGTTTCCTCGAAAATCATTCCAGTAATTCGTTTATAATCACGCAATTTTTATTGTACTATATTTAAAATTTAAGTTAAATATCTTTACGTTAACTGTTTTTCATACTACATATCGACTCTATGCACTCAAACACAATTGAATTTGATTTGAAACAACTTTGGGTTAACATTCACAGTAAAATAAAATCTAATCATTAACATATAACAAGTAACTTTTTGTGTAGCACACCCGCTTTTCGTTGCTGCTTTGATTATTCGAAATTGAGACCATATTAATCCATATTTATTTTTTTTTTCATAACTATAATAGATTAGTTGTTTATAGTAAACTGCGTGTGTCCGCCCGTAATAGCCGAATTATGAAAATAGATTCTTGTGGTTTTCTTTATAATATTAATAATTTTCTATATGGTATAATATTGTTTGAACTTTCAGTAGTCTCATGTTGCTAATATGAAGATATCATTTTTGTATAATGTTAATAATTTTACACTTCTACATTTTTTAAGTATTTACAATTAGATAATTTTCAATTTAAATACATATTATTTATAATAATTTTATTTCTAGAATGATGATTCTCATATAAAAATGATTGTTTTTTTAATTTTAATTAATTAATATATGTTATTTCAATTATTGTATAAGCCAGATGAATTTCATCAATTTAAATAGAATAATTATGAATAAAAAAACACAAAAAACATTGATTAAAAATGTTTAAGACTATGTACGAATAAAGCTATGTGTTCACTGGGTATTCAAAGTCTTATTTAAAATACGTATTTTTAATCAATACTACGTGTATGGATGTGATTGTCATAGTCAGTGGAAATATAAACTAAAAATATTATAAAATCACATAATTTTAATTACTTAAATAACATAATTTATATATATTACTTAATTAAATTAAAAATTCAATTATTAAACTAACTATAAACATCATCAAATTTATATTTCGAATAAATGAAACTTTATAATAATATGCAAAAAAAAAGCACTTATAATAGAAAAGAAACTCTCTAGTTTTTATTTGGAGGCGGCGTCGTTCGTGCGTACGTATAGTTACATCAATGAAATCGTTCAATTAAATAAATTAAAATCAATTCTAAATTTAAAACTGAAGACAATAATTATGTATTCAATAATCATTAATATATTAATATATATATATAAAATAAATTATAATATATTAAATTATTATTATTTATTATTAATTTTTTTTTTCTATATATATAATCAGTAATTATAATTAAAAGTACGCGTTTAATGTAAAGCGATATATATTATTTAAAAATAAATAATTAAATTAATTATAAGAACAATATATTTAATTATAATTACACTATTAAAAGTGGCAACAGACACTTTATTTTGTCTTTACAAAACACGTATGCGTAAGGATATGTTACCATTGGGTATGACAAGCCCATACATACGCGTATGCTTGGTTTAAAATACGTTTTCTAGATGGACACATCTAACATACGTCGAGTAACCACAAGTATGTTAAACGTTTTTATCTAAAATACGTATTTTCAATTAATCATACACGTATGAATATGTCTGTCATACCCAGTGGAAACATAGCCAAATATATAAACGCAATATATAAACTAAAATACACATTTAAACACTTAAAACAAAATTTATTAAATAGATTTTATTTACGTTTAAAAAGATTTGTCGAAATTATAAATGCATATATATTTGAATGCATATCGATATTTATTTATAATAATTACAAAAAAATCAATATTTCATACATATTAACAAAAACAGAAGAAAAAAATATATATAAGCGAATACATTAACTTTGACTATATCACGACATGTGCTATAAAATTTAAACTATTTAAAATAACATGAAATTAACAATTACTATTAACATCATATATTACAGAGCATAAATATTAAATAATTTGGAAAAATAACCGAAATTAATTACGAACAAGCAAACAATTAATGTATGTTTACTAAAATAATTTTATTTATTCGAAATATTCTCCCTCAGCGGAAATGCAACGCGAACCGGTTTCCTTTTGCTCGTGCAAATAAAGTTTAGCCAATAAAAAATAGTCAAACGGAACTAATATAGTGAATGTTGCAGTTGTCGTACGATGGTTCATTTACGTGCAAAATAATTGCTAACTGCCTCTGATTCTCGTTATTATTTTTTCAATTTACCAATATATGGTAATATTGGCTTAAGTCGTTTGTTAACTGTATGTATGTTGTTTTTTTTAGTGTATAATCATAGTTAAATATTTCAATCGCATCTGTTATTTATGCTGTGTATGAATAAAAACTTCATTTCTTTTCGGTAATTAATTTATTTTATGCAATTATTATTACTTTATAGTTTAAAATAGTAGAATTTTTATTTTATATTATTGTTATGTTTTGTTAAAAACTCTTGTTTTAATAATTCATAGAAAATAATACCAATTTTATGAAAATTCAATATTTCTACCCGTTTTTTCTTTATTTTATAATTATGTTTATTAATTTTTGTTGATAGTAAATTATTTTGTTAACAGCCAGTGTATTTTCTTAATTTAATGTGTTTGCCTTCTGTTTTTCAATTTTTATTGAGTTGAGGTAGCTATATTGCATTTATGATATGAAAATTCGCTGAATGCATCATTTATTCGTACATTAAAGCGTATTATTTTTTCTAAAATCTAATTAGAAAGTGTACACTTAAATGTAGTGTATTTATACTGTACATAAATTATAATTACTAAATAATTATTATAATGTAAATTAATGATTTATTTATTCGCAAAGTAGCTGTTGTCAAGATCAACATCAACATCATCCATCAATAAATCAACAAAATTATGAAAGAGATATGCCAGTTTATCAACTACTACAAATTTAAATGATTTAAATTATATTCAATAAGATAAGAAAATTAAATTGTGAATATTTAAGATTATAATGTGTGGTTTAAAATGTACTATTGTTTTATCAAATACATTTCTTTGCAAACGATTTACACATAACGTAAGCATATTTTAAAAAGGCTGGATACGTGAAAAGAATTATACTGCTGAAAAAGAACATATTTTATATTTTATGTTTTCTTATATGATCATTTTACTGACCTGATCCGCTCCAGATAAGATAGAAAAGGTGTGATTTTGTTCTCTTTTATTATTAATTTTCAATTTAAAAAATTAAATAATATTTTACAATAAACCAAATGAAATAATTGTATGCTTCTATAAAAAAGAACAAAAATGTTTTGCTTACTATTTTGAAAAAAATGAAATAATAAAAGTTTACCTTATGTTTCTAGATAATTAACGAGATATTAGATTCATAATATAGTTTTAATTATTAATTAAAATAAATTAATAATATAATTGAGAGATATAGAATTATAAAGATTTCGTTTTGTTTTTTTGGAAAAGATATATGGTCATTAAATATCTTATGTTTTTAGATAATCAACTGGGTTTGTTTTTTATAAAATGCGGAAAAATATGGTTACAAAATGGAGCTGGAAACCGGTCCAAATGATCGTGAGATATTGTGCCATGCAGAATCAATAGGAAAATTAAGATAACAGTTTTTAATAATAATAAATACATAGATAAAACAAAAATCATTCTTCATTCACAGGTATTTATTTTAATACATTAAAAAAAGTAAACAATATGGATAATTACAATTGCAAATGATTTTAATTTTTATTTATAAATTATATAATATTTTCAAAAAAAAAGTATGTATCTGAAATAACATAAAAATAAATTGTATGTGATTAAATGTGCGATGATAATTTAAAGAAAGAAATATATATGCAAAAACCACAAATGAAAAAATATAAACAGAAATAAAATAATATACATAAAATAAATGTCATAGTCTCTTTTTATTGTTATCAAAATTTTATCATACACATAAATAGATAACACAAAAATCATAAAAAGAAGAAAACAATTATGTTAATTACTAAAGTAATTGAAAAAATGATAATATGCAAAACTAAATATTGAAAAATCGCAAACGAAAATGTTAATAAATTTATTTAAAAATTCTAAAAAGTCATTATTATTATCAAAATTTATATAAATGGTACAACAAAACAACAACACAACATTCCGTTTCTTTATTATTGTTTACCATTTTGTTGTTGCTTTTTTCAGTCACAAATAGAAAAAAAAAACCTTATTATTGTAATATCTTTCTCCTACAATAAATATATAAAATAAAAATTCGAAAAAATAATAAATTTAATAATTTCTGCTGGACTGGTACAAATCGGAAAAAATACGTATATTTTTATTTATTTCTATTTCTCAAAAATTTATTTAATTTTATATTTACATTGCATATATTTTGGCGTAAAAATAAATATAGGTAACAAAAATTTTCATATAGCAAAGACAACATATAGTATGAAATGGACATTTGTTAGCTTTTGATTTTTAACATTGATATTTGTAATGTTTAGAAATGAAAATAATAAAAATATATTAGAAAACAATAAATAAAAAGAAATGACTTGTATTTGTTGTTTTCAAATATAAATTTATTTTTAATATAATTTATATATAAAATTTCAATTACATTATATTATTATTATTATTATTACTATTATTATTATTAATATATTTAAAATAAAATGTTGGTATATTTTTTAAACGGCGAAAATCCTAACTCAGCTGTTTGAAGTGGTAGGAGGTTGTGATAGATATCAAATGATAGGTAATTAAATTACCTAACTTTTGGTATCATAAAAACCGGGATTTTTCACCATGCATATGAAACCGTTATATGAAAATTCTGGGAAAACCTGTAAATAGATTCGGGTCCTCTAGTGGTAAAAACTGTTCTAATCTTCTATCCAAGACATCTAGAAATTTTCAGGAAAATCCGGAAAATTTAAATTTTGATCGGAAAATTCCGGGAAAACTGTAATAGTTAGGAAAAATGTTCAGTACCACTTCCACAGTACATTTACCATCTAAATCCATTTATGGCTATAAGACATCTGTAAGTCATCAACTTTGGGCTGGAGAAATTTCCCGGAATTTCTGAAAACGGACTTTTTGATGTTTTCGAAAAAAATAAATTAGATAGCAAATTTTCGTTACAGCCATATTATAGAGAATCTTAATGCGCACATTAAAGCTTCTGGACTTTTTCCGTGAAAAATCTATTGGCCGACTTATGACCGATTTAATATTTGGAAATTTTCGTGTAAGCCTAACTTTGGGCGATCATTGTGTGAAAACCATTAGACTTAGAGAGTTGTGGTGGGGATTAAAAGACGTGCCATATAGTCTACTATTTGCGATAAATAGGGCATTGGACAATTCGGTTGGAAAGACCGGAAAATTCCCATTTGAAAACATGCAAAAATCGACGTTTTTCGTTGTTCCTGGAAAATCTGTATTTCCCATTGGAAAATTCCATAAGAGTTTCAAAACTTAGACTGAACTTTTCTTTACATTTCTGCATCATTACATTATGGAAAATTGAGTTTTTGCCAATTCCCCAGGTATCTTAAGATTGGTCTGCAAACGATTTTTCGAACTTTAGGCACCTCTAGTTGGAAAACCCTTATAGATAGAAAGTTACCCCCATAATATAATTTGTAGCCCTTGCTGAGGACTATCACTGGTGCAAAGTTCGTCGCGAAATAGTGAGTATTTCCGAAGTTATAGGGGTGCAAAAGTGACCCATTTGGTACTTTCGAAGCCCCATAACTCCGCCCCCTTTGGGAAATCCGGAAAAGTGGTCTACAAATATTGTTTTTTTTTCGAGCTCTACAATCCCTGAAAATATGAATGTCCTCCGGGCAAAAAATTTTTTTCGGCAGTGGATTATAACCCACACTTTTGCAGGTCAAAAAAGGTAAAAAAAAAATAGGGCTGAAAATAGTCTCAAACGATCTGGGCTGATCGTGCGAACAAGAATCCGTTGAGATTTTTCGAAAATTCCGCCTCTAAGTGGGTCAAAAATGAAAAACAAAAAAAGAAAATTCCGGAAAATTCCGTGAAAATTTATGGCTGGAAATAGTCTCAAACGATCTGGGCTGATCGTGCGAACAAGAATCCGTTGAGATTTTTCGAAAATTCCGCCTCTAAGTGGGTCAAAAATGAAAAACAAAAAAAGAAAATTCCGGAAAATTCCGTGAAAATTTATGGCTGGAAATAGGCTCAATCGATCGGGGCTGATCGTGCGAACAAGAATCCGTTGAGATTTTTCGAAAATTCCGCCTCTAAGTGGGTCAAAAATGAAAAACAAAAAAAGAAAATTCCGGAAAATTCCGTGAAAATTTATGGCTGGAAATAGGCTCAATCGATCGGGGCTGATCGTGCGAACAAGAATCCGTTGAGATTTTTCGAAAATTCCGCCTCTAAGTGGGTCAAAAATGAAAAACAAAAAAAGAAAATTCCGGAAAATTCCGTGAAAATTTATGGCTGGAAATAGGCTCAATCGATCGGGGCTGATCGTGCGAACAAGAATCCGTTGAGATTTTTCGAAAATTCCGCCTCTAAGTGGGTCAAAAGTGAAAAAGAAAAAATAAAAAAAAAAATTTGCCTCCTGGTAATTCTGCGCGACTGTTACTTCGTCTTAAAATTGCCTGGTATTTTAGTGGAAATTTTTATGGATTTCTTAAAAACGCTATAACTCAGCCGTTTGAAGTGGTAGGAGGGAAAGATAGGTATCAAACGAAAGGTAATTACATAACCTAACTTTTGGTAACATAAAAACATGGAAAAATTTTCCAAAAATTTTCCAAGAAAATTTCCAAAAAATAGCAGAAAAATAGGCTCAAACGATCGGAAGTGATCGTGCGAACAAGAATCCGTTGAGATATTTCGAAAATTCCGTCTCTAAGTGGGTCAAAAATGAAAATTAAAAAATAAAAATTTCGGAAAATTCCCTGAAAAATTGTGGCTGAAAATAGGCTCAATCGATCGGGGGTGATCGTGCGAACAAGAATCCGTTGAGATTTTTCGAAAATTCCGCCTCTAAGTGGGTCAAAAATGAAAAACAAAAAAAGAAAATTCCGGAAAATTCCGTGAAAATTTATGGCTGGAAATAGGCTCAATCGATCGGGGCTGATCGTGCGAACAAGAATCCGTTGAGATTTTTCGAAAATTCCGCCTCTAAGTGGGTCAAAAGTGAAAAAGAAAAAATAAAAAAAAAAATTTGCCTCCTGGTAATTCTGCGCGACTGTTACTTCGTCTTAAAATTGCCTGGTATTTTAGTGGAAATTTTTATGGATTTCTTAAAAACGCTATAACTCAGCCGTTTGAAGTGGTAGGAGGGAAAGATAGGTATCAAACGAAAGGTAATTACATAACCTAACTTTTGGTAACATAAAAACATGGAAAAATTTTCCAAAAATTTTCCAAGAAAATTTCCAAAAAATAGCAGAAAAATAGGCTCAAACGATCGGAAGTGATCGTGCGAACAAGAATCCGTTGAGATATTTCGAAAATTCCGTCTCTAAGTGGGTCAAAAATGAAAATTAAAAAATAAAAATTTCGGAAAATTCCCTGAAAAATTGTGGCTGAAAATAGGCTCAATCGATCGGGGGTGATCGTGCGAACAAGAATCCGTTGAGATTTTTCGAAAATTCCGCCTCTAAGTGGGTCAAAAATGAAAAACAAAAAAAGAAAATTCCGGAAAATTCCGTGAAAATTTATGGCTGGAAATAGGCTCAATCGATCGGGGCTGATCGTGCGAACAAGAATCCGTTGAGATTTTTCGAAAATTCCGCCTCTAAGTGGGTCAAAAGTGAAAAAGAAAAAATAAAAAAAAAAATTTGCCTCCTGGTAATTCTGCGCGACTGTTACTTCGTCTTAAAATTGCCTGGTATTTTAGTGGAAATTTTTATGGATTTCTTAAAAACGCTATAACTCAGCCGTTTGAAGTGGTAGGAGGGAAAGATAGGTATCAAACGAAAGGTAATTACATAACCTAACTTTTGGTAACATAAAAACATGGAAAAATTTTCCAAAAATTTTCCAAGAAAATTTCCAAAAAATAGCAGAAAAATAGGCTCAAACGATCGGAAGTGATCGTGCGAACAAGAATCCGTTGAGATTTTTCGAAAATTCCGTCTCTAAGTGGGTTAAAAATGAAAATCAAAAAATAAAAATTTCGGAAAATTCCGTGAAAAATTGTGGCTGAAAATAGGCTCAATCGATCGGGGGTGATCGTGCGAACAAGAATCCGTTGAGATTTTTCGAAAATTCCGCCTCTAAGTGGGTCAAAAATGAAAAACAAAAAAAGAAAATTCCGGAAAATTCCGTGAAAATTTATGGCTGGAAATAGGCTCAATCGATCGGGGCTGATCGTGCGAACAAGAATCCGTTGAGATTTTTCGAAAATTCCGCCTCTAAGTGGGTCAAAAGTGAAAAAGAAAAAATAAAAAAAAAAATTTGCCTCCTGGTAATTCTGCGCGACTGTTACTTCGTCTTAAAATTGCCTGGTATTTTAGTGGAAATTTTTATGGATTTCTTAAAAACGCTATAACTCAGCCGTTTGAAGTGGTAGGAGGGAAAGATAGGTATCAAACGAAAGGTAATTACATAACCTAACTTTTGGTAACATAAAAACATGGAAAAATTTTCCAAAAATTTTCCAAGAAAATTTCCAAAAAATAGCAGAAAAATAGGCTCAAACGATCGGAAGTGATCGTGCGAACAAGAATCCGTTGAGATTTTTCGAAAATTCCGTCTCTAAGTGGGTTAAAAATGAAAATCAAAAAATAAAAATTTCGGAAAATTCCCTGAAAAATTGTGGCTGAAAATAGGCTCAATCGATCGGGGGTGATCGTGCGAACAAGAATCCGTTGAGATTTTTCGAAAATTCCGCCTCTAAGTGGGTCAAAAATGAAAAACAAAAAAAGAAAATTCCGGAAAATTCCGTGAAAATTTATGGCTGGAAATAGACTCAATCGATCGGGGCTGATCGTGCGAACAAGAATCCGTTGAGATTTTTCGAAAATTCCGCCTCTAAGTGGGTCAAAAGTGAAAAAGAAAAAAATTTAAAAAAAAATTTGCCTCCTGTTAATTCTGCGCGACTGTTACTTCGTCTGAAAAACGCCTGGTATTTTAGTGGAAATTTTTATGGATTTCTTAAAAACGCTATAACTCAGCCGTTTAAAGTGGTAGGCGGATGGGATAGGTATCAAACGAAAGGTAATTACATAACCTAACTTTTGGTAACATAAAAACATGGATTCCAAAAAAATTCCGGAAAATTCCGTGAAAATTTATGGCTGGAAATAGGCTCAATTATTTAAAACGCTATAACTCAGCCGTTTGAAGTGGTGGGCGGATGGGATAGGTATCAAACGATAGGTTTACATTACCTACGAAGTTAACGGTTGGGGAACTATTGATGAACTTAATAAAATAATTAGACAAATATTTTTTTTTACATTAAATTAATTACATTTAATAAATATGTAAATTATTAATTTTAACATTAAAATAAAGATTCACAATTAGTGATAAATTAGTATATATTTATATTATTTTATATTTATTATTTATATTATTTTATATCAATCTTCAATGGCTGATGAAAACACTTGGCGGTCGTTTAACGTTTTTTCTGATGTATATTTTTCTGCAATTCATTGTTAAGGAAGCGGTTTGTTTTTATTAAAGCAAAATTTCTTCTGCTGATATTTGTAAGTTGTTTTTATTTATATTTGTTACTTATTAATAAGTCAACCCCTGTATATAATCTCATTCCAAACCTACATACCAAATTGGTACGAAATTAGCCAAGAGATCATTCAGTTGTACAATTAATAAAGATTTCCTAGGTATTAATTTTAAAGAAAATTGTTAAAAGATTTATACATGTATAAATCGATTCCAAACCTATATACAAAATTGCATCGAAATTAGTCAAGAAATGATGCAGATATTTCCTTTAACAGGAATGCATCACGTATACATACAATACACACAAAAACTTCGAAAAATAACCAAAATATACGATTTTTTTAAAATAGTTATTAGGCAATCATAACGACATGATAGTGAAAATATTGTTTAATTTTTATTTATTTTGTAAGCGAGAGATAATAAAAGTTATTTTTTGTTAATATTTTTTTCCTTCACCACAAAAGACGGAACAAAAATAAACACAAATTAATACACAATAATAAAGCAACGGCTTTTTGTTATACGCATCACATATTTAGTGTGTGGTAAATATTGATAATAATAATAACATACTCTATATTTATACATATTTTTTTGTTCCGCCTCTAATGATAAAAGAGTTATTATTTAATTTATTTAATCACTATCATATGGTTATGATTGGCTAATAACTATTTTGAAAAAATAGTATATTTTAGTTATTTTTCAAAGTTTTTGGTCTGTTTATGTAGTTGTGTGTATTGTATGTATACGTAATGCATTCCTGTTAAAGGAAATATCTGCATCATTTTTTGTTCAATTTCGATGAAATTTTGTATAAAGGTTTTCGAAATAGGATTATACAGGTATTTCATACTTTGTAATAATTTTCTGTATGTCATATCAAATTGTACTGAGCATTGTAGTCAATTAATATAGAATTATCTTTACAGTATACACATAATTAATTTTTACTTATAATTATATATAAATATCTTCTATTTTTATCTATTATTAATTTTAACCCTTTTAACATATATTCAGTAAACATAAATGAATTAACTAAATATTTATGATGACATCTTAATAATTACATACTTTAAATGAATTTTAAATAACTATATGTTCTTTTACTAAATTTATTTTAATATTTTAAATTGAACGAATTCTAATTATTTAATTTAAATTCAATGAAAAATATTCTCTATTTAAATAAGAAGTTTAAAATGCAAATTGTAAATCAATTTCATGAGGTTTACTGTATAATTAAGGGTTTGTTTGTTATTTATCTTATATAATAAACGTAACTTGTAATTGTAATTGTTAAACTTTATCATCATGAAATTAAATTCAATTATAATAAAATCAAGCTATTTTTTAGCATTGAAATCTTGGTAGAAATTTTAATTTAGCTAATTTCATATTCATTTTTAATGTATAATATAATTTCTAACACTAGTATAATATTGTAGTTAATTGTGATAGTTACAATATACAATTACATTTAAAATTTAATTCATGCTTTAAGCTAATACTTATTTTATTTATATATTTATTAAAATATCATATTTTATATCATCAATTTGATAGAATGGTGTGTTGCTAATAAATCATTTAATAATACTATGATGCCAAAAGTAACATAAGTTTTCCACAATTTAATAATCGTATTATGTGTTGTTTCAATATATTTTTTTAAATCATCTGCAAATATAGAAAAATTTTTTTTTAAAAACATTTGACATTACCAGTAAACAAAACAAATATGGGGGCTAGCAATCACGCAAATAAAATATAATTTATAATTTGCGGTAATTTATTAAAGACCAATTGGTGAATTCTTATAGATTCCCATTAGGACTAATTTATCAACTACACTGTAATGATATATGTTCTTGATTTTGTATTATCTAAACGTGTGGAATAATTTTTGTTGTAGTTGTCCATCACAAATAACTACAAAAAATGCTATGCATAAGCTTCCATTGGTTGTGGTCCTGTAGTATATTTAATAATTATCACCAATGGTATGACGTACGTAATAATTACAATTTATATTTTGGTACACCAGCATTTATATTAATTTTAATGATGTGATAGCATCATGTTAAATTTTGTTATTTTCCAAAAATATTTGGTCTGTTTATGTTGTGTGTATTGGGAAATGTATTCTATGCATTTCTGTTAAAGGAAATATCTGCATCATTTCTTGACCAATTTCGACGAGATTTCGTATGTAGGTTCTCGAAAAAGGATTATACAGGTATATAAGAAAGAATGTAAAAATTTGTAATTCCCGAGAAGTTTTGAAAAAATTCATTGTAGTAACAAGAAGAAAAATATATTGTAAAATAAATGGTATTTATTTTGTCCGATAGTAATTATTTAACTTGTATTAACCTGTAATTTATCGAACCTATCTTGTATACATTAACATGAATTGTTTGTTCGTAGTTCTAGTAATTAGTGATAGTACGTTGAAAAACAATTCAATTGTAAATAACGACTTCGTGATCTGCCTGAAGTGAATTCATTATTTTTAAATGATCTGAAAATATAGAAAACAATATGAATTGATATTGCAGAGAATTATACAATAACATTTATAATTTATGTGATATTATATTTACCCAGAAAATACAGCAACTGCTTAAATTTACAAAACGTGTTTTAGTAGCATTTAATACACACACGTTATTTATTAAACTAATCCAATCTTCAATTCTATAGGTGATATATGGATCCTATTGTGTATTTGTATTGTGGACAAGTGCAACCGTATTTGAAAAAGTATGTTTCCTTTAATTTAATAATAGTATTTAAGTGTTACCTTCAGCATCAAAATCTGTATAATCGCATGTGTACAACTAAACGACACATTGACATTGTTTGATGTGATAACGTTGATATGTTTAAATGATATTAATTATTTTGCAATTTTTCCGATTTTTAATTCGTATTTATGTCACGCATAACCCTGGAACAAAACAACTGCAATATCGACTGAATGTCATTCGCTAATACAATTATTTAATTTCATTTTCATTTATTTATTCTGTGTTTAAATAACCAGTTCCATAAATTCCATGTTATACTATGGTTTTTTATTTTCTGCATATAAAAATGAAAAATTTTAATTTTTTTTTTAATTAAAAATGATGATCAAGAAATACCTAAACGATAAATTCCATTGATTGCAATCGTTATTTACAATTAAGACACAACTGGATCACATCTTTGGGTTTTAACAATGAATTTGTTGCTATTGCATTTTGGTTCAATTCAAAATCAACCAATTCAATTCATCTAAACAAAACCATTTGATGTTTCCTATTCACACAAGAGACACACCTATTAAAAAAAAAAACAAAAAAGGAAAATTACTGCAATTGAAAATATGATGCGCGTATAATTTATTTAAATAAATACATACCAATTCCAAAATGTGTTTTAATTCCTTGTCCTGTGGTGCATCCGGATAATTTTTTCATAATAATTTTAATGTATGTGCATTTCCATTCATAGATAAATACAAAGTAGCATTTTTATTTATTCCGTAAATTAAACACCCATCGGTGGACGACGGCCGTACCCTATTAATTGCAAAAAAACTATTTTATATTTGAATTATTATTCATTTTAATTTAAATATTCATTATTACTATATAAAAACATATATCATATATTAATTAATTAAATTAAATGTAAATATTTGGCATAGAAATAAAAAAAAAGAAACAATTGAATTTTTTTTACCGTTTTTTTTTTTGCTGAACTTTTTTAATTTTTTAATGGATGATGGTGATGATGATGTTGATAGTAATAATAATTATGCAGCCATACCAACCGCTTTATTAAGCTGCTAATATTTATATAATTTTATTTTATAAATTCAATAAAATACTTACATTTATATTAATCTTTAATATTTTTTATCGTACGTAGTTTGTAGACGTGTAATAAAAATAATTTTAATTTTCGTCGATTCATCAGCCTTGCTGCTTTTTCTGTTACTGTCTGATTTGGTTAGGTTATATTTCTTTTTAATTTATTCTTTTATTTGCTCTTTATTTGACATCTAAAAATTTGTAGAAATTGAGAAAGTGAAAAATAGATAATAATATTCAAATAAATTTGACGCGAAATCTAAATTGCGATGTTTTTTAGTATGGACACATATTCCTTAGTTTATTAAATTTACATTAAATGTGATAAACCAAAGATGTCACTAGTAACCACATGAATCGATTTTCAAATTAATTTATTTTTAAATCATTTTCAAATTTTATATTTTATAATAGTAATTATTATAATGAAAATTAAAATAATAATATAAATTAATAATAATAATAATAGTTTCAAATATGGTATCAAAAATGATATATTAAAAAACTTACTAACCAATAAATTTGACCATTTTCCGGAGTTGAATATAACGATGTATCGTACCTCTTGTTTTCTTGATAATTATACGCTGCTACTACTTCCAAAATCTTAAAATTTAATACAGAAACAACATGTGTTTTATAGGCCACTGTCATATGCAAAAGTATCTATAGGCATTGGTAGACTATCTTAGTGCTAACTTATGCTACCATAATTCTGCCTAGATAGTTGAAAAATTTTAACGTCTATTGCATTTGACCTTAGCCCATTATAACTCATAAAATGAGCATCCACCCACTTAAATAATTTAAATTTAAAATTATTGCAAATATAGGAAATGTGATAGTAATAAAATTTAATAAATTCTTTAAATTTACAACAGCAATTAATGGGGGTCCATTTATTTTATTAATATATAATTCTAATATATACATTTAAATTTTAAGTTCTTTAAATTAATTAACATTATATTACTATTATAATAATAATAATAATAATAATATTAAAAATACACACACATATTTTTTTGTTTTGGTGGTTGTGGATTTTAATATTTATAATAATTTAAAAGTGTTAAGTTTTATTTTATTTATTTATTATTCTTTTGTATTTCTTCATATATACTTTTTTTATTATTTTTAATTATTTTATTTAACGCATCTTAAAAAAAGAAAATAATATGCGATGCTTTTCTTAAAGGGGTTTTGTTTTTGGAGGAGATGATGTTTATATTAATATAATTAATTTATTTACTTATAATTAAATAATTTTAATAAAATTTTTTTTAAATATTTATTTTTATTATTATTATTATTATTATTATTAATATTATTATATGGTACATAAGAAATGTTTTTAATATTTATACCGTTATACGTAAAGGACATACAAATATAATTTGGCTTTCATATATATTATAAATAAAATTTACCCGGATAAAAAAAACACGTGATTCACGTAATACGATACACCCTCACATAATTTCAATAGAGAAAAACTTTACACAATATTCATAATAATTATATTTCTGAAAATATTAATAAAATCACATTTCCTTTTTTTTTTTTATTTTTTAATTAATACATAAATAAATTATAATTAATTATTATTAATTATTAAATAATCATTATTATTAATATTATTTCTTTTATTTTTAATATACCTTCTCTAAATTTTAATTTTAATAATAAAAATTAATTATTTAAAAGAAAGAAAAAAAATAACAAATATAATATTTTAGATTTTTAGAGCGTATTACTTTTCAATGTATAATAAATTTATAATTAAATTATAATTATAATTCATTTTATATTAATTATTTAATATTTGTATATAATTTAATAATTTACTAAATAAAGTGATTTTTAATTTAACAATAGTTTACTTAAAATTTTTGATTTTTTTTCTTTAAATTATTATTTACAATCATCATCAGTTATAACTTTTTGTAGTTTAAATTTAAGTAAGGGCATTAAAATAAATAGAAAAATTAAATGAAAACAAAATATTTTATAAATAAATTAGTACTTTTAGCCTCCATAAATTATAACGTCGTAAACGGTAGTAAAATCATGGACAATACTATGTTCATAAAAAGATCACGCGTTAGTTTCCGAAACTGGTTAGCGGTCATATATGATTTGTTTGGCAATTGGTCAACTGCGGTTGCTAATTGAAAATACTAGAGCTTAATTTAGTAAACAGCCGATCGATAGATATATGAACATTTATGACATAAAATATTTCTTTAAAATTTATTACAGTCTTGTTTTCACAATGAAAATAATAAAATTTCCAATACGTACAGGTTTTTTACTTCAAATTCAGACTTTTCCATATCAAATTTCTGATTTTAAAATTCAAATTTCAATAAATTTTTATATTTTTTTTAATTTTTTGCTCTCGGATTATGATGATGATAGGGAGAATTAGTTCTGACACAGCCAAGTTCCATTGTGCTCTGCCTGTGAGTTAAACCTCAAAGCGTCTGGTTTCAGAAATGAAACCAGAGATGTTTCTTATATATAATTCGTATGTTTTTTGACTCAATCGTAGATATTTCAGCAACTAGCGTCACTATATCCGTAGAACTGAGTTGAGGAAGTAAAGTAGCATTTAACGTTTTATCTTGTATTTGTAGTTATACCTCTAAGCCTACACTTGAGGTAATAACGTTCCCGTACGTAAGTACTATATTAATTTGCCTCATGACACTGCATGTACTTAGTTCAGCTCAGCAGACGAACTATTACCATGTTGAAAAATTTATTTAAGTTAACTTAATGTACTGTGAGTTAACCATTTATAAGCATGCCTTCGTAATTCTTAACTACATTTGTATGATAACAGCAATCTCAAAAGCTATGATTCATCCCTATTTTGGTTTTTCTCAGACAACAAATTTTATTGGTTTAACTCGTCGAACAATTTCACATATGTCACATCTGTCACAAAAAGTGTGGGATATTATGAATGAGACGAATCATACCTAAGTTTTTCTTTCGCCAATGCTCTTCAATGCTGAATGCAATGGAAAAGGTTTTTTCTAAAACTATAACTTTAAAATTCGAGAATTGTTGGTGGATCCTCTAAATAACCAGAATTTAGTTAATATAATTAAAGAATCTGTGAGAATCATCACTTCTGGTGATTGTACGAATTATTTCCTGAATATGACGATGAAATTGCCATCAGCTGTTTCTGAACAACCATTGCGATAAATTGAAGTTACGTTATTTTTCATTAATTCAATTCATTCTATTATAATTATAACTTTTTTTTTTCTATTTTTTCAACTATAAATTCTGAATTTGATTAGGAAAAATCTGATTTTGATTTTTAAAATCCTGATTTTGAATTGGAAAAGTTCTAATTTGAATTTTTAAAACCTATATTAGTGCTTTCACCAACACCGAATAGCGTTCCGGTACTAAATTATTAACACACAAAAAAAAACTATTGGCCTATTCCATTATGATATTTTCGAAGCGTGTCTATAGTACCTTGATCTCTAAATATAGACAACAGGTAATTATATTCTTTTATTAACGCATACTTTCAGTAAAACGTCTTATTTGTAACTATAAAATGTGTGCGAAACTAAATTATAATTAAGTAATATAATTTTTTTTAAAATCATACGTTTTTAAATTATACCAACTCTTTGAATATGTATAATTAATTGTTAACAAAATTAAAATTATTAAATTTATATATAGTAAAATACTATATACGTTTAATTTCTATATTTCATTTACTCACAGCGATAACAATATATATATATATATAATTAATAATATGTGTGCAATGGGAAACTTTTTAATTTTTAATCATATTTCATCCATTATCAGAAATAAGGAATGGGGTATTAAAAGGAAAGCTACCTAACTATTCCGTAACCAGTCATTTGACTATGGGTACATTAATTTACGTAAAATTAAATGTATAAATAAAATATTAACAACGAATAATTAAATTAAAGTTTTATAATACCCGTCATTAATAGGCTACGGTATATGGTTAGTGTTAAGGATGTCAATTACGCACACACACATTTTGTTCAATTATACAATATTGATCATTATAGCGAGAATAAATGAAAAGAAAAATTGTTATTATATACATTTAACAAAATAAATATAGTGCAATTTTTTCATTATAACGTATACCAATAATTGTTCGATAAAATACAATAAATTAATTTTTATAATTTATATAAAATATTAATTAATTTTCAAAATTATGTACTTAAATTATATATATATAAAAAAAAAGAAACATCTTTTTTAAATAACAGGGTTTTCATATATAATTATTTTTAAATTAGTTTATAAATAATAGTTTTATTAATATTATATTATTATATAAAATTATTAGTTTTAAATATATTTTATTAATTTTTATTATATTTTAAGAACATCTATTACATAATATAAAAATATTTAAATAAAAACCACATAAATTTTGACAGTGATTTAGGGATTTCTTTTACACTAATTATTAATTATTTATTTATCACTTATAATTTTATTATAATAACAATTTAATTAACTATTATTATTATTTATTAATTGTTTTAATTTGAAATATATATATAGATTTTAAATTATATAATAAATAAATATTATTTTTTATGTGGTAGTGGTGGAAAGGCACTCTACATTCATTTATATATAAATTTTTTTCTGTTATTGGTTTTGCATTATAAAATAATTATTATCTAATTTATAGTTTCAAAAATTATAATTATTATTTTATTTAATTCAATTTAATTTAATTTATATTAATATGAATTTATTTATTTAAAGTGTATCGGGTTTTCCAGGTTGAGGGATGGCTTGCGTGAAATGTAAATTGAAATGAAAGAATAATAATAGGACATATATACAATTTCAATGTGTAAAGTATGGAATAATATATCATACATCAGTCATAAAATAACTGTCTTGTCGTACTTCCATTGTAAAGCCTATTTGACCCCATAATTTTCAAATATGGTTTTCTCATATGAATTTAGATTGTATCTATAATCGTTAACATACTCTTTGATGTGTTGTACTGCAATGCATTAACCACTTCACATAACAAAACATAAACGGCATGCTACTCTGGTGACCAATGGTGACTGTATGTGTTCCTTCTCGACATTTCACCAAACTACTGCCATCAATAAAATTGATATTGAAACGAAATTTCTTACCGTCATTAATTTCATTAATTTTGTAACGAATTTCATTAACTATTGGTTCGTACTGCATTTGGTTCGCAATATAAATTGATTTCAACCCAATTTTGTGCAATTTACTTGTTCACAAATCCATTCAGTGGGAAAATTTGGTATACACAAAATTTTTGTTAGAAAAAGGAAACCGCATGGCGGAGTCACTTAAATTGTTTTGAACATTGAATCAAAATAAACTAATACAAAATTATATATATTGTTGTTGTTTTGTTACAATTAAAAGTTCGCGAGCGTCCTTAAAAAAAATGACAAACCATTATTATCTATAGTATATTAAAATGTACACGAAAGCGTCGGATAAAATGTAATAGGCATACATCATGTGTATACGCGCTGGCATAAAATTTATGTAATTAATAATGATGTCGTACTGCGATATTGTGTAAATAAATATGTTATCCGTAGCGCTAAGTGTACTGTAAACATATACTTTACAAAGGATCAGGATGTACATGCATGTGTGTGTGTGTTTGGTGTTAATTATATATATATTATTTTTTAATAAAAGTCTACTTTAAAAACATTCATCGGTAATTTTTTCATCAATATATAAATATTTTATAGTATAATATATAATTATTTTAAACACCTAATACAATTAGGTAATAATGTATAAAAAAAAATCGATATTTACCATTATTGATAATACTTATTTAATATTATATATGTAATATAAAATGTATAAAGATTAAAGAGAGACATTCATTTTCTATAATTGTAGTATGTAAATATATGTATATTACGTGTTGTAATAGTGTAATGGATTACGATAATTAATTAATTTATAATAAATATATGTATATAAATTGGAAAAAATACGATATCTAATAAATATATATTTTGTATTTCATATATGTAAAAGTACGCGAAAGTAAATTATAGTTCAAATAAATAATGTATATACACGTACGGAACGAAATGTGTCATCCGATAAATCGTAGTAAAATTCAATATCAAAAGATGCGGTGCAACCATTAAAAAATTATTGTAAATCAATCAAATTATTATACTAATTATTTTCAACTTTAGAACCACTAAATTTTTACTTCATTAATTTAATGATTAAATAGCTTTACTTATTGAGTGTGTGTGTGCACACTGGTTTGTATCCAGGGAAGGTGTTACTGTTTGTTTGGTGGTATTTCAGTCATCATAATCCACCATGAATTACTACCGAAAATCTGTGATATTCCAGATCTTCAGATCTTGCTGTCTCAGACTATTCTATTCTGCAGAATAGTTTGAATGACAAGATCACAGTGGAAGGCGTCGAAAAACATACACTTTTGATGTAGGTAAATGGAATAAAAAAAAATAGAATGATGCGAGAATGTGAAGAAAAACGTTGTGGATGCAGAAGAAATTTAAAAACGTATTTCTGCCATTTTTGATTATATTTATGTTAAAAATTTCTTAACTTTTTCGGGTGTAAAGAATCAAGAGGAGGTTGGTACCAAGTTTTCGTTTATCTGCGTATTAAATTCAAAATAAATGTGCTTGAAACATATTTTTGCATCTTATATCGAGGTCTTGGAAATATTTAGTGATATTGCTTGTTGGACAAAGCTAAATTATAATATCGAAATGATAATGATGTCGTGCATCTGTATTATTGTTAACATTTGGTCTACATAATACATATAGTGGTAGGGTAATAAATGCAGATGTTGGTAAAGAAAAAAAAACTAATCCTCACCCATGATGTGAGTATACAGCATAAGAGACGTTACAACTTACAAGATCGATCGAACACAGGCTGTAAACTTTATATGCAATTTTCAACCATACAAATAGAAATTGTTGGCGTACGATAAGAACTAATATTATATAAAAATTTGTCAATACATTAATACTTGACAAAGATAATCAGTATATTTCCATTTGAAAGCGTGTTTGTACATTGATATTACCATCTAATCGCGCTCTGCAACGATTGAACTATATGTAATTATAATTACTACCATCATTAATTGATATTATTAATGTGCATGTATGCATTACTAATTGTTATTTTAAGTTTTTACACATATAAGCGCACACATACACGGGCATATATATATATTATATATAAATACAAATATATCAATAATTACTATAATGGAAAACAACGTGTTTTTCTATTTAAATTTCCTAACGATTGACTACGATTTTTTTTTAATTTTAATGGTACTGTCGCATTAATATTTTTTTTATTTTTTCCATCCACATTAGCTGACGCGGTTTTACTAACCTTTTGTTGTTGTTGTTGCTGACTAATATTATTACTCTCATCATTATTATCATTATTATTATTATTATTATTTTCTATTAATTCTAAATCATTAATTGTATATGGTTCTAATTTTTGCATAGAATATCTTGTTGGTATTAAACTATTTTGACTATTAATTAAAATGTTATCATTGGACGGCGACGGTGTTGTTGTTGGTCTTACTGATGCAATTGGTTCTGTTATAATTAAAGCTTTAGTATTATCATCATCATTATTAATATTAGTATTAATATTGTTATCATCATTTTGTTTAGCACGTAAAAATAATAAATCAAATTCTTTTGTAATTTCCGATGTAAATGATGATATAACATTTGTAATACTATTATTATCATCATTTATATCTAATAAATTCGAATAATCTTCATCATCAATATTTTCATCACCATCAACATCATCAATATCATCATCATCATCATCAATACTGTTATTAACTTTATCATTATCAGTATCATTATCATTATTTTTGGTTGATAATAGTGGTGATGATATTGATATTCGTTTAGGTAATAATTGTTGTTGCTGCTGTTTGATATTATTAGAGCGTTCATTTGTTAAAAATTTATCTATTATTACTAAAATATCTTTATTATTAACATCACTACAATTATCATTGTTAATATTATTAATAACATCATTATCATTATCAATGCTGTTGTTATTATCATTATTATTATTATTATTATTATTATTAGTAATATTATTATTATTATTATTATTAGTAATATTATTATTAATATTATTATTATTATTATTATTATGATCATTATTATTATTATTGTTATCATTATTATTTTGTACTGTTTCACTAATTGATCCATCGGGTGTCAATGTAAAATCTTCATAATCATAATTTATTGGTATTATAATTTTTGATGTCAATTTTTGTGATGGTACTGCTGCTTTGAATGTTAATGCCAATGATGGGTGTAATGATGATGACGATGGTGGTGGTCGTTGCTGTTGTTCGTTTCCTTTATTTGCATGTAATTGTAATGATGGCGGTGGTGGTGTTATTGATAATTGTTTATGTGATGATTGTATTGGTTGTGATAAACGTCGATGCTCTGTATCGGGTGTTAACGTATAATCATCAAATATTTCACTTTTTAATGATAAACTTAATTTTGATGTACTACAACTATCCAAATTTAAATTACGTACTGTATCAAATGCATATTCAGTTAATGTACTACCCGAACGTATTGTACCACTTGAACTACTTAATAATTCTAATGATTCGGTACGTTCTAAATTATTTATACAATCTGTTTTTATTAATGTTGGTTCAATTTCATCAATTGATATGTTAGGTGGTGGAAGTTGTTGTTGTAAAGGTTTTTCTTGATTTAATAACGTTGTGGACGATGGAGCATGTGTTGTTGAAATTGGTGTTTCGGTATTGTTTTCTATTTCCATTATTGTATTCGATTTATTTATATTTTCTTTAGAATAAATTTTATATATTGTTAATATTTCATCATTAGAATTAGTACCACCACCAATGATAGCACCGCCATCATTATTATTATTATTATTATTATCAGCAACAATATCATTTAGTTTATCAACATTATTATCAATAAATTCAGTATCATTATCATCATCAATATACTGATGAATTTCTATATTTTCATCATCATCAACGTCATCATCGTCAGCGTCTGCATCTAAATTTGGATATATTTGATTTAAATTCTTATCTATACCAATTGTACGACATAAAATTGATTGTTCTAATGAAAAATGTTTATTTTCAAAACCATATCCATCATCATCATAACATCTTTCATTTGCTTCTGCTGGCATTAAATAAATTTCATCAATATCTGAATCTGTATGATGATAATCATCATCATATTCATCATTTTCATCAATATAATCTTCTTCATTTAATTTTTCTAATAAATTATCGTGATGTTGTGGTTGTCGCTGTGGATGTTGTGCATGTTTATAATCATGATGATATTTTTGTTCGATCTCATTATCATAATTTTCTTCAATTATATCACCATCATCATTATCCTCAATAATACCATCTTCTTCTTCATCAACTTCATCTTCATATTCATCTTCTTCATCTTCATACTCATCATAATATTCATCTTCATCTACTTCTTCGGGAAAATACATATTATTTTGATGTGGATCATCTAAATTATATGGATTAAAATAATTATGATGTGTTGAAGAATATTGATGATGGGTGCTTCCATGATGTAATGAAAATTTTGGTTCACTTTTTTGTTTTAATAATATTGCTCTGTTATTATTAATACCACCACCATATTTTTTAACTGCACCTAAACCACGTTGTTCTAAACGATTTTTATAACTATCATAATTATTTGAACCGCCAGCACCAGTGTTACGTTCATAATCGCCTCGGCTACGTTCATCATTTTTATAATTTTCATGTTTATATAAACCACCAAAATCTTCAGAACAAAATTTTTCATATAATTCCATTGCACTTAAACGTACACTTCCGGTTTTATTATAAAATTCTTCGGATAATGGTGAATATTGCTGTTGTTGTTGCAATTGTTGTTGTTGTTGTTGTTGTTGATATTGTGATTGTAAATCATATGATTTACTATCATATTTATTGATAAATGATTGTTTACGTTTCATACTATTTTTAGTATTTAAATCACTACCACCACTAAATCGTAATGGACTCGCACGACATTTATTTATGTCCGAATGCGATTTTGATATTTCATTTAATCTTGTACGGCTACGCGAAATTATTGTCGATAAATTAATTTCCGTATTCGAATGTGAACCGCCATTATTACTGGATAAAAACATAGATTTTTTTGTTGCCGAAAATATCGAATTAAATAATGATAATTTTGATGAATAAATAGATGATGATTTGGATTCAGAAACATTTGGTGCCGATGATTTTGCTGGACTAAAACGTGAACGAAATAATTTTGAACCAATGTCACCGCCACAACCAGTTCCGCTGCCGCTTTCACTGTGCTGTTGTTTTTGTTGTGATTTTGATAATTCTTTATTGGATAAATTCATTGTTGTTTGTTCCTTTTCTTTCTGTTCCTGTTGTAGTTGTTCTTGCCGCTGTTGTTGGCGATGCTTTTTATCGTACAACGCTGATGCACTAAAACGTTTACATTTCAATAATTTATTCATTTTTTTAAATTTACCAAAACGTTTTTCAAATAAACTTGTTATAGTTGATGGTGATGATGATGATGATGACGCTGTTGTTTGATTATCTTTATTATTATTGCTATTAGATATAATAAGTACCGATGGTGGTTGTTTTGATGATATTGTAGCTATTCCTGTTACTGTTGCCGTTGTAATTGTTGCTGAAGAGGTAGTTGTGTTCATTATTGATGTTGTTGTTGGTGTCGGCATTGCCGTCGGTGTTGGTATTGGTGTTGTTGTTGTTACAGTTAAAATTTTATTTATATCATCAAAATGTACGTCTCTTTTAGTTGTTGTAGTTGATGTAGTTGTCGTAGTTGTTGTAGTTATCGTTGGTGTTGTTATACGGGAAAAAAATGATTTATTATCATCGTAAATTTTACTATTACTTGTTGTTGTCGTTGTTGTTGTTGCATCACTATTATTACTTTCTGGACTGTAAATACTTGATGAGGTTAGTTGATTTAAATGTTGTTCGTGTTGTTCATAATCACTGGTATTCTTATAATTATTATTATTATTATTATAATTATTACTACTAATTTTACTACAATATAATTCAAAATCATTATCAAAACTTTGATTTTTCCATTTTAAATAATCATTTGAATGTTCTTTACCAATTTCATCTAATTGATCACCATCACTTTTATATTCACGTTGTAAGTTTGATTGCCGTGCTAATTCACGATATTCGCGTTCTAATGTATCTAAATCAATTGAATCGGAAAATACGGTATCAATGTCATCGGTTGATATATTTTGTGAATTATCAGTCGTTGTAGCAGCTGTTGTTGATGTTGCTGTTGTTGGTGTTTGTGTTGGCGTTGTAAGTGGCGATTTTAATTGATCTTTTGATGAACTTATATCATCAAAATCACTTGATTGTTCTTTATGGCTATCAATTGATGGATTTGTTGATAAAGTTTTACGCTCAATTGGTTCTTTATAAACTTCAATGTTATGTAATATAATTTCTCTTTTATACATTATTTCATCATCATCATCATCATATTTATTATTATTATTATTACTACTATAACGAATAGGATTATCAATATTATCATCATTAAATATTTCAGAATCTGTACGAATAATTCTTTTTGATTTTCTTAATACTGATTTTCTTGTTTTAAATTCTATTTTATCATTATCATTATTATTAAGATTATTATTATTTGTTGAGGTATCTATTTCAATATTATCATTCTTATCGTTATTTATAAAATTTGTTGTTGCCATTATTTTATCATCATTAATATTATTAATATAACTTAATTGCTTTAATTCTACATTATTATTACTATTATTATTATTATTATTTATAGTATTTGT
This sequence comes from Bibio marci, assembly GCA_910594885.2. NCBI lineage: Eukaryota > Metazoa > Arthropoda > Insecta > Diptera > Bibionidae > Bibio > Bibio marci. Next base: position 19,859,019 of record OU343115.1, on the reverse strand, counting down.
TAAATATGAACTAGAACTAAGACTATATGATTTTTTCGTGTTTAATAAATATTTTTTGGTTAATCCAGCAGCAATTCGAGCTGAAGATGATGATGACGATGATAAACAATCATCAGCTGAATGTTGATTTTTGACACCAGGAACATTGTTATTATTATTGTTAATATTATTTGTATTCTGTTTTAACAATTTTATTTTGTTTAATGATGATGTCGAATAAAAACCATCAATCATTCTTTTATTATTACTATTATTTAAAATATTTGATTTAATAAAATGTTTGCGTCCACTTAAATATTCAACAGATGATGATGATGATGATGCTATATTAATATTTCCACTACTACGATTATTATTATTATTATTAATATTATTATTATTATTATTATTTATATTATCATCAATTTGTTGTTGATTATCTATTACTTGGATATTATTAATATCACCACTAATAATTTTTTCATTTAAATTACGTGCAACAGCATTCAGTACGGACATTTCGGTTGTCAAATCAAATGTACCAACAGTTTTTAAACGATCTAACCGACCACCATGTGATCCTTTTTTTATTGGTTCGTTACCACCCAAACTATAAAGTCTACCTTTTTTCTTGCGTTGTTGCTGTTGTCGTCGACTATCATTAATATTAATATTACTATTACTATTATTATTACTATTACTATTACTATAAAATTGTTGTTGTATGTTTAATTTTTCAATTTTTGGAATACGTTTTTTCACGACAATTTTGCCTGTATTTGATATTTCACCTATTAAATTATTATTTGATGAATCTGGTGTTAATGGAATTGCTTTACCTCTACCAAATTCAATAAACCTATTTGAAAAAAAAGAAGAAGATAATAATAATTAATTAATAACGGAAGAGCGTTGCAGACTAAAGAATTAGGCACTTTTATTTAAACCAACCAAATCAAAAGATTTCAAGTTTCTATAACAATAAATAAATAATATAGCACCTGGAGGGTGTATCAATTTTGTGGATACTGTTTGATGGTAGGCAAAACAAATACGTTGAAATTGGTAACTAACCGGACATGATCAAAATTGGTTTGATAACAATCCCGACATGTAGAAAATGCGGGAAAAGAATTTGAATCAATCACTTCTTATGCGGATGACTTAAAATACAAACATTGTTTTCCATTCTAAAATCTCACAATACATTTAGTTAAGCTTGTACATAGTTTTTGGTAGGTGAAAATAAAACACTGTTCTCTACAAATGTTTCTGGAGGAATCCGCATGCATTACATAGAAAATCATGAACAAAGATTTTAACACGTTAATCGCCACGATAATATCAGATATTTCACATGAGCCATGGGCCTTCTACCAAATCGCGTACGTCAGACATATATGTCTGACATGGCTCATGTAGAACTTCTTAGCGTCAGACACATATGACTGACATGGCGACTAACGTGTTAAATCACATTATCATAAATAAAATTAACTTACCACAGGCTGTCGTGTAATTCGCTTTCTCACTTCTTCTCTTTTAAATCTTTATTTAAATAATGTAAAACATAATGTAAAACCAAATCATAACAATATTTATATTCCGTCTATATATAGATAGAGGCATTTACAAAAAAAAATCAAATAAAACCATTAATGTATATAATTCAATTGGAAAATAAAATTAAAAATCAATTAATTATACCATATTTTCAACCAATTGTGGTCTATGCCGTCGTACAGTTTTTACGGCTTGAAAAACATCAACCTCACCATGCTGTATAACTTGTTCAATGCATGCATTTGCAGCACAATAAACACCGGCACGACTTCGACCATCACTATACATTTATATAATAACAAATTATTATTAAATATCCATAAATAAAATTGTATTCCACATATTAAAATTTTAAATACTTACGGTGAAACAACACAAACGGGACCATAATCATTTCTTTGACGCCACTGTTCAACCATATTCATTAATGCAACTAATGAATTTGTAGATGTTGGAACCTATTATTATATATTTGAAAAGAATGTAAAGATAATAAACGAAAAATAAATTCAGACACATTTATCTTTTAAAAAAAATTGCTTAATTATAATTGTCTGTTTCTGAACTGCTTTGTAGTTTATGTTTTTCATAATTATATATAAATATTTAAGTAATTCCAAATTTTTCCACTGTTCCACCATTTGTTCGTTAGTTCATAGAAAATTGCATTTGTCAAAATAACCATTTCTGTTTAGCTATTAACAAGTACAGCACAGTAAACACAGTAAAATTCCGAACTCTGAACACTAATTAAGCATTAACTGCAGGACCTATCTGCATCGGTGAAATGAGTTTCGAAGATGTCTATACAATCAAATTTCAGGACCTTTTTTTTTGCAACGGCCTTAGAATTTTTGTCATGCTATTAATATCGATGACGTGCACATCCAATCAACTGCAATATATATTTACATTTTTCATGATGTTATATAGCATCAAAGATATCGTTTCAATCAACTGTAGGATCATTTTTACATTGATGTCATAATTGTTATGATATTAATATCGAAGATATATCCTGTCAACTACAGGACATTTTTATATTGGTCTTATAATTGCTTCATAATATTAATATCGAAGACGTCTATCCAATTTACATATTTCCATATAGGCATTATAATTATGGTGATATTTGTTACGTCAAAAGATATTTCCAATCAACCGCAGAATATATTTACATCTTTATATTGTTTCCAATAATTACATCGGTCTTTTAATTCTGGCGATATCAGTCTCGAAGATGTCGATCCAATCAACTATACAGGCCACATTTACGTTCAGTAAATAAAACGTGAATCTGTAATCTGCTGTAGCATGTATTTACGTATGATTACAATGCCGGATAACAGAACCATCAATATCTAAGTCGTGTATGCGACTTTTAAACAAAAATAGGTTAAAACTATGATAGTGATATGTAAGGACGCGTCGATTCAATCACCTGCAGTACAAATTCACATAGGTATTATAATTGTATCGTACGTTATTATACTTGAAGATGTCTTTCCAATGATTTAGAATATAAATAAAGAACCACCATATCATACCTCATTTACAACGTTACGATTAAGACTAAGATATTGGGTTATTTTTCTTTGTTTTATATGAAATGTTCAGTTACTTATAGCCCAAACGTTATATTACCAAAATTTGTTTACTTAATATATATTCTATATGTGTGGGCGTGTGTGTATGTTTTTCTTTGTTTACCTTATGCCCCAATGGAAAACAAGTTAATTGAAAAAGTTGTACTACTTTTGTTGGTGCTTTTACGCCTGCCATCAATTCCGTAAGTGAAACTATCTATAAAATAAAAAAAAAACAAAAACAAATTATTTTGTTATTCATTGGACATTATGTTTTCGTTTTGGCATAATAAAAATTATACAATTAAATAAATTTTACCTTTTTATTAATTTTATATTCCCATTGTTTTATATTTGAATAATGTTTACGTGATACGGAATGTACTGAAAATACAGGACCATATTTTTCCATTTTACTTTTTTCTGGCCAAAAGGACGGATATGATTGCTATATTTTAAATTAATTAATTTAATGTCCATATGTACTTCGAAAATATTGATAATTATTTTTATTATACTAACCGAAGTTGGTGGTGGATTACATAAAACAACAACAGCTGAACATTCTTGATCATAGACTAATGACCAAAATTCACCCAATGTATGTTTCTGTGGCCATTCGGTTACAATGTATTCACGTGGCTTTGTATATCCCTGAAAATTTAAATATCCATAAAATATTTTATAATTAAAAGAGTACTTTATTTTTTATTTTTTTTATGTAATTTTGTTAATGAAAAGGAAGTAAATTCTCTTATATTATAATTAATGATGAAATGAATGGCATTATATTATTATATAATTGGAATTAATTAACCATTTTATGAGTGTTATTATATTACACACGTACATTTTGAATTTTAAACATATAATAAATGCCTTACATTTATGTTTTGTATATATGCGGTCTATAAAAAAAAGGTTCGCGTCTGTGAAAAGAAATTTCAATTTTATTTTATTGCCTTTTTATTTTTCCATTAATTATATTGGGATTTACAACTTTTTTTATGCGCATATTAATTGTGTGCACCCTTAATTGTAGTTGAATATAATCGTTAATGCCAATTTAAATGTGTGTGTGTTTTTTTTTTTATTGTATTGGATAGATTTTTACGTAATAAAATAAAACGCTTTAATTATGTAGATTGATTAGAAGAAGTAGAGTAGCAGAGTATAGTAGTATAAGATGTTGAATAATATTAATTATGGCTATAATAAAACCGTATACATTGAGATTTTACAAACATAATTGTGATATACGATATAGAATATGGGAATTTAAATATAAATATAGTAAGAAATTTAATTGTGCGAATTCAAATAGTGAAATATTTTGGTATAGTTACATTTATTACTTATTAAATATGCCGTTTAAATTTCGTTTAATTTTAAATAATAGGTATATTAGTATAAAAGGATCGCTGACGAATTAATCGATGTAGTCGCCTATAATGATGGCGTATTCTCTTTATATGTTTATCATTCAGTATGTGACACGAGCTAAAAGTATTAACAACATACTTTTTCGCTTGTCGAAAATATAGCGTTTAGTATAAGAAAAATATGTGATTTGCGGCGATTATTGTTATTGAAAAATGCAATTGAATAAAAGCGGCCAAAATTGGAAAATCGAAAAGGTGTACTGATCCAACATGACACCGCAAATCCACACACATTTTTGGTCACTCGTCACTCAAAGTATTAAAGTTGAGTTTTAGGAAATGATGTTACATTCAGCATATAATCCTGGTCTTGCGCCATTAGATTACCATATTTATTTCCAAGTTTGAAAAACTGATGTTGCCTAAAAGATGGCAAAAAATTGTAATATATTTTCCTAAAAACGAAATGATAATTAATTATTAACCAACCCAATAATTTGACTGAAAACTATAAGTAGCATTTTTTATTACAAACATGATTCCATTACACAAATGGTATTTTTACTTACTATATATATTTTGTAATGAACAAACAAAATCGAAGAAGATCCGCGGAATTTAACCGAATATTTGCTATAATACTCATACAATTCTGACTCGGAGCACGCAAATATAGTCAATGGATATGACATTAATATATTTATACTTACATCAACAAAAACTGCATTAATATAATCTGTAAAAGCATTTCCTTGAAATGATGTTAAATATGGACGGAAATTATCAGCTGAAAAAACATAAATAGATAAATATTTTTTTCAATAAATTAATTATCACCCAAAGAAATAATAATTATTGAATTTTATATTAATACAGAAAAAAAAAATGAAAATAACAATTCTATAAACTTACGTGGAACACATAAAACATCACGATTTTTTTCTCTATTATCAGCACGATGTCCACCAGCACAATCACCTATTGTAAATCTATAATTGAAAAATATTGAATGGCATACAGATAATATCAATACGCATTGAAATTGCGGTATACACAATCAAAAGGATTTGAAAATAAATGCCGGATAATATATTTGAACAATAAAAGTTAATTAATAAATCAATTTCACAAAATGTTACCTCGGAGTTTGTTTACATATTTGCGCATATTCCTTTTGATATTCATTCATTTTTGTTACAGAATCTTTTGCTGCCTTTGCCTTTAATCTTTCCGATAATTCTTTTACTGGAAACCATTTTTTACCACAAATTATATGTTCTTCTAATGTATCGTATACAAATTTATATTGGTCCTGCGCATATAAAAAAATAGATCAAATATTAATTAAATTCGATATAAAATTAAAATGAAATGAATCATTGGCAGAGCATTACAACTATAAATAAATTTAGATTGTAGCAAAAAATGAGCGTGTAATATATAAAGTTAGATTCATTCCCGCACATACTAATAAAAGAATGTAAAATAAAATAGGAATAGTTCATCTTCTCGCATATAGAATTTTTCTTCTGCCGATCTGCAATATCCACACTCATTATTCATTTTTATACTTTACAAATTATACGTTACTGTTGTGAATACCACTTACGACACGGTTTTCCTCTGATCTTCCTTTATATACTTGAGCTTTAATTATTGAGTAGCTAATTTCCGAATTATCTGATCTATGGTCTGCATATTTAAAATGTATATGGACAATTGGACACTGTAAAACATACAGTATAGAGTAGATTAGTAAGTTTGTGTGTCCTGGTTAGAGTCGTGGTATTGTGTACAACGAGACTCGATATGATCTGTTTCTCTATATTAAAATTCTTTGGACTAGAGAAATTGATTACCGATTATAAGAAATTGAGTAGAAGAGAATATATATTTGCAAACTGGATAAATCATAAGGTTGCTCGTAAAAGGAGGCTGTTGAACATCGAAAGTCGCTGTTCAAATATATTTAGTAATCGATGCATATATTTTGTCAGTCGGGACACATAGATAGTTTTTACGTCGCTGTAAAGTTTATAAACAGTAAACATTTCCCATCAAAATTCAATCATTAGATGATATTATCATTCACACACGTGCTTTTTAAAATTAAATAAAATTAAATCAAGATAAGTTGCTTTTCCGTTGAGTACTTCTCTACTTCGATTTGAAAAATAGTGGATCTAAAATTCGCGTCAATTGCTTGCGAAAACGGCGTTTATTATATAGAAGCTACGTTGAAACAAAACAAAACAGTTATCGTCGAAGTCAAAGCAGCGCATTACAGCGATAATTCAAAAAAAGGATAATCAATCATATCAAATTGCCAAAATATAATTCTTCTCTACGACAATGCTCTCGAGTCTATGTATAGTAGGATAGTAGCTATTGACATCAAACAAAAGCTGATGATGCTCAAATGGGTGAATTTTTCGCATCCGCACCGTATTCTCCACAACTAACTTTGAAAGATAAGAAAGATACACATTTCAATAACTATACGCAGAAGACTATTATTTTGTTGCGGAATTCAATTTTTTTAAAATATACGAGAAAAAGATGGTAATTTCCGAGGGCAAATAGATCAATTAATGTTTATACTAACGTATTTGGTTATTAAAATAAATAAAAATAAAAAAAAACACAGCGGCTATCATCAAATACAAGCACCTAATAATTCACATATGAAATCTATAAATAAAATAATAAAATTAATAAATTTAAAAGGAAAATTGTTAAAAAGAATGTAAAATTATACGCGATATTAATATTAATTTATTTTGTTGAATATGTAAAGGTCTTTCTGTTTGTTGCATTAATAAATAGGTATTAGACCACTAAAAATCTTCATACAAATAATTATTTAAATTCAAAATATATATGCTAAAACCATAAAACCTTGTACTATTCTCTATATGACTTTATAATTTACCATAAATTCATAAGCATTACATAAATATTAATGTATGTGTATAATAAAATTATACATTTACAGCCCAACGATAAAACAATAAAGAAAGCAAGAATATACGTCAACGTAATATTAAATTAAATTCTTAAATCATACCACATTTTCAATAAGGCCTTTTCGTGATTGTCGTAATTTTTTTAAATATCCAAATACATGGAAACAATCTTCTTCTTCCGCCAATTCCATATTAGCATCAACAGCTAAATAAACACCTGATCTACCGCCGCCATCACTTTTATAAATTAAACCAATAAATTATTTTGTAGGCTATACACATATTTAGCATAAAAATAATATAAAAACTTACTTGCAATGTACTAACATCGGTCCAACCATACTATTGGCTGTAATAATATTACCGACAACAGCCCGTACACGTCGACGAAATTCTAAAACAGCATTTGAAAATGGACACGTATGTGAATGCCATTCGGTATAATGAAATTGTAAAATACGACGTTCTTCAGCTATTGATTTCTATATTAATATGTAAATGTGTGTTAATAAAATTAATTAAGAATTAAAACTTTAAATTCTATTAATTTAATTTTTATATCTTACATCTGGATTAAGTTTCCATATTTTAAATGTACGAATTTGAAAATTAGCTAATTGTTCATCATTAACAATTCCAATATGAATGTCACCATAAATTTCTTGTTTATCGATAGCCGGTGGCCAATATTGCATACACATTACTTTTGTAAAATCAAATACTTTTGTTAACATTATTATTGCACTAACATTTTCTTGCCATATCAAGCGCCAAAAATCATTTACAGTATCTTCGGTTGGTCCCTGCGTTACTATATAAGCATTTGGTTTAAGTAAACTCTGTAAATTAAATGTAAAATAAAAAAAAAATAAAAGTCAAATAAATACAAAAATTAAATGAAAAAATGTATTGTGGGCGTTTGAATAAAACATAGATAGTTAAGAGATAATACGGACGCGGTAACCCAGGTAATATAATAAAATTTAATATATGAAAAGAAATTAATAAATGTTTATCCTCGGGGCACAGATTCTATATTATATATATTAAAAATATCTTATTATATATTATTGTATTTATAGTAAAGAAGTAGTAGATTAGATTAGAGACTATTGGTATAGCTGCCATTGAATAGTATGCTGCTAACAACTACTATTCTCCCAATTTAACTAATGTATTTTAACATAAACATTTCAATGATACATTTTACAGTATGGCTCGAGGCTGTTTCTTTTTTTGCAAATAAATGAGCTATGGTACTGTGGATTAGTGGAATGTGTAATATAAAAGCTGCATTTTATTGATGGTATTTCAAGAATGTAAACTAAATCGCCTGTCCATTGGCCTATTGAAAACACAAAACTTGATTGATTTTTGCATAACTAAGGGTATACATACAAACCACATAAGTTGTAAATCATGTATAAATTTATCATCAAATCTCTCTCGCGGTAATCATCATCAAAGATTGATACGAATCAACAACAAATATTCTTAACAAGTTAACAACACGGCAATCGAGTAATGAGACAGCAAAGATTCAAACCAAAGGATTTTGATACAATATTAAAATATATGTTATCAACAATTAATCTGTAGGCTAAGTGTAAAAGGTGATTGGATCAATGGATCCAAACCTAACATGTCAATTTAATTTTAATTAATTAAGATAGATCGTAAGGTTTCGTAAAATAAAAAATAAATATATATAAAAAATTGTCGTGACTGTGCCTGGTTTTCGATATTCTGGATGAAAATTTAGAAACACGGCTTAGCGAAAACCCTCATCAAGATAATACAAATAGCATTAATCGTTGTACTAACACTTGAAGCAAAATTCTTTGTAGATAATACCTTTTACAATAGCAAAAACCAAATAAGCACTGTTTTGTTATTTGACTTTAGACCATCAACTATTGTAACATATTGTATAACTGATGATTCCTAGAAATATGAACGGATTTTTAAGCATACATACATATTTCCGTGCGAAAGACGGGCAGTATCATTTTATAATAAAATATATTTACTTCCATTACAAAATTATTCTAATAATATCATTAATAACATAATTATTTACTTGCATATACTTACATCAATATAAGATGCATTAATATAATCTGAATCTTGTTTTCTATCAATTTTATCCAATACAACTCGATTATAATCATATGGAATGCATTTTTGATTTTGATTTTTTTCCAAATTATTTTTACGTGTAGCATGTCTGCATGTATTTGTTTCTACTTTAACAGCTGTCTGTATAAATAAATAAATAAATAAATAAATAAATATAAGTACCTACACACAATAAAATTAATATGTAATTAAATTTTAAAGTTTTTTTTTCTAGAGAGTTAAGTTAAGTAACTTAAGTTTTTTTTTTCAGACGACTTTCACTTTTGACACACAAATATATTGCGAACGAGAGACTTATTTCATGATATTAGAACAATAGATATAAAATTAACACTTATTGTTAGATAGGAATTACAAAAAAAAAAAACCAGCTTATGCCATGAAAATGAAGATTTCATTACCTAATCATTTGCTCTCGCTATGGATTTACAATAATATAGAATGAGAAAAATAATACTTATCACCAATCTAATTTTAATATATCTAATACTATTAGGATGCTCCTCTTTTCTAACTAATTTAAGTGCTGCGATAGATGGTTGAAAATCTTTCACAATCAGTTGATGCGTTTGACAAACATATTTTGTCGGCAACAGACATGGTTGAATTTTGCTTTAATTTTTTCAATATAGGAGTCCATTGAAGTGGACATAAAATTGTATAAAATTTTTATTATAATATTTCTGTAAGATTATAATCCAACGGATTACAATCATATATGTAAAAAGTAGTGTAACTTCATTCGAAATAATAGACGACCGAAAGGGTTAAGCCATGTTACAATGTTTTTTGTTTGATTTTTGTTATAAAAAAAAAAATTACAATTTATAAATAAATTATTATTTAAATTACATAATCGGCAGTGACGTCTCGTCGGATGAAGCAAGTAAAGCGACGCTTTACATTGAGTTCTGGTATGTTTGAATATGATTTCAATTCGAGAAAAAATTAGTGACATAATTATAATGGAAATTTAAAGATGTTATATGAGCAAATAATACATAAATTAATTGAAAGATCAAAAATATAGATTTAATAGTTTAAAAAAACATAATTTGTTAAATTATACAGTCGCGTAATATACCCAATATTCTAAGGTGTTAAAATTGCTTCAACATTATAAGACCATATTAGTATATTGATAGTTTTATAGCGTTCGTTGGTAACACATACGCTCCATCACTTAATCGTCGCTTAATATAGAATTATATAATATTCAAATATATTTATTATTTATTTCGTATTTAAATGACCCAATTTTAAATTATACACTTATAAATTTATTAAAGATATGTTTTGAATATGAATATGAAAATTTTAATACAAATAATTAAATTAAATTTGCATATCTTTAATCTTTATTCTTTTATAAAATTTATAGTAGTCTTCACGATCCATCCTATTTTATATTGATATTTTGATTTTTTGATTCTTTTCAATAAATAACGAGTTGGGCTGTGATGGACTTATAAAAATTTCAAACCTTCAAATTTCTTAATTTTCTCACAAACATGACAGTTCTTGTACAGAAAGTGTTTTCGTGAAAGTAACTGTGACACCTACGCAAAAACCATAAACATACAATAATATAATATTAATAAAATTTGTTTAAAACTTGTAATATTCTAAATTTCTCTTTATATAGTCAGATCACATAATGATAAATGACAGAAAAATTAATTAATAAAATAATAAATATATCAACAAAAGTAATAATAAAAGACGTTCACGCAATTTGCAATGAAAATATCAATATCAATATCAGGGTCGTGAAGGTCGCATATATCATACAATACATATATTTGATTTGAATATTTTTCTATATCATTGAATTTTAGCATAAAAATTTTTAAATAAATTTTTGGAATAATGAATACATTAATTATGTTGATTTATGTGGTATATTTTATGTGTGTATATAGTGTAGACAGACATTATATATGAGTTTTGTTATATTAAAATTTTTTGATTAAATTTGAAATTGTAATGAAGATTTATGTAATCATATTTTGAGATTGTGGTTTAAAATGCGTTTTAATGAATAAATGATTTTGTATAAAAGTTTCATTTAAACATTATTCGTGCATTTGTCATATACGCATACAATACACTATGTTTATAACCGCGTTGTTGTATATTCGTATTTGCTTTAGTCCCACCATCAAGTTGTATCGTAAATAAAAGCTTAGCCGAAGAGTGTGAACGTATATTGAACGCCGGAAGAGTTGTGGTGTGTATTTTATTTATGATTACAAGCAGATCACATAACGTGTACACTACCTGCAATTTCAATTACAAGTACAATTTAGATGGCCGCATAAATGACCTTTATTTCGATCCAATATCACTCGGAAATGAATATATACGTTCACCTTTGCAAAACGATTATGTATATGTTTATCGGATTAAATTGTCGATAGCGCTATTATTGTTAGTAGTGTGTTGTGATCAGATGATATACAGAGTGTTCCATTTTTATGACAGCAATAAGAAAACACTTCTAAGTTCTCTCTGCGGGTCATCTCAACTTCACCACACGACACAGCAAAAACAATTGGTGTGATTCGGTCTTTTGAGCGGCATTGTCGTCTTATTATTCTAGCTGCGAAGGACCACATTTTTAGCAATTTCTTTAGATTTTGTTTGTATAAAATTGTGTTGATATGCATGCTTAAATGAAAGCTTATAAATGTAATAAGAATTTATACGTATACCAAGAAAATGTTTTCAGCATACGATTTCTTGACTTATGTTTAAACAAACGGGATTCGTTCAAAGAAGTGGGTGAAGCAGATTTCGACGTCTTTCACTGACTCACCGATCGGAAGTTCTTGTCATTGAAACTATTCTGTATTTTTTCCAAGTACTTTTCCCTTGTTTCAGTCAATTAATGTGGCAACCAGCATGTATCGTACTTGGAAGTGAAATAATTTTAAATAACGAAATGCGGTTGAATTATTAACGTATAACATACTCTCCGGAATATTTTCAGTTGATATGCGTTGACTATTTTCTCTATCAGAGCTTCGTTGATCATTAAAATCACCATTATGAAATCTATCAAACTATTTTTTTCTTGTGTTCGAAGAGCATAAGGAGCACGATTCTTATAAACAGCCTCCGAATGCTCTTCCGCATGCCATTCCAATACTTACTATTTTGTTTATATTGATATATTATAATATTGACATTATTTTGCCATAAAATCTCATTTCTAGTATGCAAAATAAGTATACATTATTTCAATTACTAACAACGAGTGTGTTCTATTACTATTCAGCTTAACCAAAATAGGTGAAATACGGTTGTGACAAAAAAAAACACTAACATGTAAAAATCAACACAGAACTTTTAGAGCATTATCGTATGTGGGTATCATACCACCTTTTTAATGTGTAAGAGAAATTATAATTTATTTTTAGCTTACCTGAAATTCTAATTTATAAAGTACTGGAAATTTTCGTCTTTGTTCACATAGTTTAACAAAATGTCGAAGCTCTATCGGTTTATCGGGTATTGTTTGTGATAATGAATTATTTTCATCTGCAAAAAAAACAGAAAAAAAACAAAAATATAATTAATATTATATAATTAAAAATTCAAATGGGATAGAAAATTTGTGTATTTACAAAAATATTTACATTTTCATATCGTATCATTAATGTACAATAAAATTAAATTACAATACTACTTTGTTATTGTTTTTTTTATAATAAACTCGCACATTATTAAAATTTGATTTATTATCCATCCGTTTATAATTTAATATTTAATTTTAATATATTCAAATTGTTAAGACGATGGAAAAAAATAAAAACAAACATAATTGGAGATTTTTTTTTAATTTATTATAATATGACAAACAGAAAAAAGTTATATATTATCTAGTTTTAAAGTAAAAATTTAATCTAATATATCATTGAAAATATTTCTTTTGAAGTATATTGTATTTATTTGCCTCCTCTATAAATAGAATTATAAACTCATATTTTATTAATTATTTTTTTTGTGTGTGTTAAGTATTAACCAATTTTATATACAAATTTTTATAAACTTAACAAAATCCATTAATATAGCAGCTAAAGTTAGATTCAATTTTAACAATTTTAAATTAAATGAATACAAAATTTTTTAATCAATTCCATTAAGGGCTTATTTAATCTTATACGCCTTCTCATATATATAGAAATACTGGAATTAAATTAAGAAAACATGTAATGCTTTTGATAATTACCGACCAATTGGTGATTTATTATATACACTCCCATATTCAGTAATTTATCAATTCTATCAATTCGGTTTACTCCAAATGGATCGTATATGACATCCATATAATAATACATTCATTATTATAACAATTTAAATTGGTAAATTATACCGATTACAAGCGATTATCAAATATATATATATAACAATTCATCCAATTGATGTTCTGTAATTATCAGAAGACAGATTTTTCCTTCATAGTTTTTGACTGATTAGTCCATAATGCTGTGTATGCTACAGAAATTGTTAATAATCACGGGGTTGTGTCCCACACCAAATGTGGTTGAAAGAAAGTTACACCAGATTATAGTGAAAAACTTGTACACATCCACACGATATATTATATTGTAATAGAATAGATAAATCTATCGAAGTGTACTCTCATCGATTTTAAGGCAACATCATATTAGATAGACCCATATGTTATTTCTTCTCCGCCAAGGTGGCCACTCTGAGGAAAAAACAACTCCTCCAACACCACTACAGTATCCTGTGCTCATATTTTACGTTGATTTTGAATCGAAATAATACGATATTAAAATTATGAAATACAAAATATAGTCGTAACTCATCAATTTTCCAGAAGAAAACATGTCGACTGTCAGAAGGTTAATAAACAAATAAATCATATAATAGTTAATTCATCCCATTCATACACAAACAAGCAATAATTACCAATGTAATTTTATATAAATTTTATTGCATAATAGCATAGAATAATAATAATAATAATAGTTACTTACATAAAGATTATATTATATGTTACGTATTTATAAACAAATGTTATTTAGATTTTAACTTTCAACATTTAATAATGTAAAAATAATTATCTTTCAATTGCATATAGCGCATATTAAATGCGGCTTTTGTTATGCACATTACATCCCCATATACATTTCAAATGTAACATTGTGTTTTTAAAACAATAATTTATATTGTTGCAGACAAATATAAAGCTCTAGCGTACACCCACTGTTCGAAAAATAACCGGAATGAATTAACTAGAAACTGAATAGCACATGTTAAACAAGTGCATCAAATGACATTATATGTCGGTGGATATGGCGGCCATTAAATGTTTCGTAGTTAAATGAAGTTTATTATGATATAAAAAATAGTTATTTATGGTGCTAAATTGGGAAACGAATGTTGAAGCAAATAATGTGCTTTTTAGTATAAAAAATTAAAAAATTACTAATAATTGTCGTCGCACGATGAGAAGGTACATTAATGTCTGGAATTTTGATAATGAAAACACCGAAAGTTACAATAATTTTTAAGAAATTATAATCACTTCCAGAGTTTTTAATATTGTCATTGAGGAATCATTAATTTGGTGTAATTTTGATCATTGCAGCCAATTGATGAGAAACAATCTTTGAATACGTCTTTAATTGACTAATCTTTTCAATTAAAACGTCATAAATTATTGGTTTCGGCAAACCAAGTTCCATGAATCTCACGGAAAATATTTTGCTATAACACGAAGTTTTTGGATGGCAATCAGTGTTGATGGTCTAGTCGGTCTGGAAGTTCATCCACATCTGCTCTGGCTTCTTGGCATGATAGAAATTTTAGTTTTTCGACCAAAGCACAATAACCACTTAATCGGTTATATTTACATACTAACGATGGATATGTCCTAAAACTTTAACAGTTTGTTGAAGTCGAAATGTATAAATCAATGTGCAGCCAGATTAATAAATATTGGAAAGTCATTCTGGTTATTTTGTGGACAGAAGGTGTTGTGTATAATATATATATTTATATAGAAATTCTATATAGTTTATCTTTATACTTTTATAGAGACAACACAAAAAAAACTAAAGAAAAAAAGGAATAAAATTACAAAGTGTTTATTTCCTGCTTTTGTATACATATTTAATATATAATACTTACTGAAAATATAATACCGCATTTATATAAAAGCTTTCTTTTCGCACATATATACACTTCAGCTCATACAAACAACAAACGAAATGATATTCTTTTGGTTACAGGCTTTTATAATATACAATGGGAATTTGGTGTGAATATCATTTGTTCATATATTATTTATATTATTATAAATATATAAAATAACTCCTCGTACACGTAAATAAAACGATGAAATATAAATACAGGATGTTTTCTGTTTAGAGAAACTTAGCTATCACAGAATTTTATATTTATTATTTAATAGATATTATTATAAATACTATTTTCCGTTTTATTTAAATGCATTGTATTTAATTTTTCATATATTATTATACAACGTATATTTGAAATGGAATCTGTATTATTAATATATTAATTATTTTACAAAATTTAAAGTGAGTACTTAACTCTGTCAAAAGATATTTAGCGAAGAGGCGGTGTATAGAATGAGCTTCGCAAAACCAAAATACAAAATCAAACCAGAAGTGTTCACAAATAACATAATTCCAATTGGTCTGCAATTATATATATATGTTTCGTTAGATGTGTTCATTAATTCAATAAAATTATAATATATTATTATATAGTGATTGTGTGTAGACAATATTAATCTCTATGAATAACGTAAAAATTCATAATTTTCTGATCATTAAACAAAAGGTATATCGTGATCTTGACATTCAAACTGTGCGGTTGTGAAAAATTTAATTTATAACTTGCTAATTCACTTTTAATGCAACTATAAATAGTATGTATAAACATAAAATTAAAAATAAATAAAGTGCGTGTTGTGATAGTTAATATATTTTTATATTAAATACATTATAATGGTATATATTCAATAATTATTATATAAGTCTTATAGGTAATATATTGCTTAGTAATCAAACATATAAATATTTATTAATTATTATTGTGATTTCAATGACCTACTTCCCTAATTAATATTTTTGTTTATTTACTAATAACTACAATAATAATTTTGGATTTGAATAAAATTAACATATAAATTGAGTGGGTGCGTTGCACTTAAATGCTTAAAAATGTAGCCATCTCTACCAAGAAATAAAGACTACAGTCGATCATTTAAAAAGACTGTTTTACGTCTGCTATTATTCAAAGGAAAATATATCTGCCAGAATCACAATTCGAACTCAAACAACCACCAACGGAAAATTTATAAGTGATGATGAAACGTATGTAAATCAAACGCAAATATTACAAGAGTGTAATGAAAAAATAATAGGCCACATGTTAAACCAATAATATTAATCTGGAGAACTTGTACAGAGTGTGGCCTCTCATTTAACACAAAATAAAATATTATAGACGAAAAAATTCATTTGATAATATTTCTAAATTATAGATTAAGGTACATTGCTTCAAACTAAATACTATTTTGTTAAGAAAAAACAATACAAATTACCATTGCTCCGCTCAAATCCACTTATATAGAAATTAATTAATGAATTTAATATATTATTATAATAATACTCACAACATTTGGGGACAATAAAGATATATAATAATAATCATCATTAAATCATAATACTCAAATGTGAACAGCTTACGTTGGTGGTGCATCTATCTGTAACTGTCAACTTAGTAAATGGCTCCGCTTTACGGCATAATTACATATACAACAATTCACTAAATTCACATTGATATAAAAACACATGTTTTGGGTGGTGAGTGACCGTATATCCCATAATATGGTGTACATATATACACCTATTTATATATTGATCCGATAAACGAAATAATTTAAATAAATTACACAAATAATAAAAGAAAAAACATGACGTTACGTCATACGTGTAATCATTAATCATTTTAACAAAAAAAAAATAACAAGTACCAATGCAAGGAAACCACGTTACTTCAAAATAAATTTAATATTTACATTCCCCATATACCAAATATACGAAATTATTTTGATTATATCTTATCGTTAAGAATAATATATTAGAATATAAATAAAATGTATGAACCATTTAGTGTTAAATGTTAACGAACACAAAGTAAACAAGGTTATTCAAAAACTAATCATGGTAAATTTGTTCTAAATCGTTAAAATAGGAAACAGCAATTTAAAGTAAGCGGTTGTCTATTGATCGTTTATGACGTGAAATTAATTTCGTCATTATTTCTTTATATTAATTTTTAACAATATGACAACAAGACTATAAGCCAAACACAACACGCGTGAAATTATCAACGCATTGCGAAACAAAAATTAAAAAGTCGAAAGTGAATATAATCAAATCACAAATCACCCTATAATTTATATTACTTTTGTGTATAATAATATAAATGTCTATCTATAAAATTGTTTATAGCTACTGATATGGAATTAATATTTTTATCAGTATATTTTTAAATTTATTGTTTTATTACATTTAGTATAGTATTTAGCATTTAATTAGAGAATTCATTTGAAGCACGTTAACACAATTTACTCTACTATTACTTGAATGACATTTAAAATATGAATTTTTTTAATATATTTAATTTTTTTATAATAATATTTTTAACAATTTATTTGCAATCGGTTTATACACAAACAGAAGATGAAAATTTAATAAAAACTATAAAATTGAAAAAAGGTTCAATTCGTGGTAAAAAATTATTTACACAATTCGATAAGAAACCATATTATGCATTCAAAGGGATTCCATATGCAAAACCACCAATTAAAGAATTAAGATTTAAGGTATGTATTTCATAATTTAATATATTATATTAACAAATAAATATTTACTAATGCAATAAAGTCAGTGTTCTTGTGAATTTGAAATATATTTGTATTTTATGTGCAGGTCGTGTATTATATCATGGCTGAACCAAAATACAAATATTTACTTCCCCGTATTCTTTGTATCCTATCATCAATTATATGTTACTTCTATGAATTTAGAGGATGCGTAAGCTAAAATTTTTTAAGAAACTATTCCAAGTTTTTAGTTTCCTTACACAATTATTTTGTCGACATACTATACTTAATATAACCGACACTCAAAAATCAGTTCTTTTATTAAATGACCACTAAAAATTGGTACATAAATATAAAATTATCTAATTTCTCAAGCAGAAATACATTTAAAATTATTCCGAATGATTAAAACCACGTGGAAACAAATTAATTACAAATATATTGTAATAGGGTAGACCCGGCCGCAGTATTTTTGATGCTTTGGTTCATATGTCAATAACAATGTAATATTTTTCAAACCAGTATCTGTTTAGATGAAAGATGTGTTCTTTCTTGGGCAACATATAGAACTAGAACACTTTTCATAAACCTCGTTATTTTTATAATGTTAATACACAAAAAATAACGAGTTAAGGTGTAATGTTCGGTAACAAGGGTTTTCTATATCTTCAGAAAATGGTTTTAAGTCTAATGATTATTTAGAAAATATTCAATTTAAAATACACTTTATGCTTTATTGGCGGCATTTGGAGCTGCAATGAGTTTCATGAGTTTATGCAATTTTGAATGATTCACTTAAATTTCTAAGATATAAAATAATTTCTCTATGTGCAACAGCTGCAGCAGCGTAAACTGTGCGCGCGGAATGGATGACTGGTCTACTCAAAAATATAATAAATAATATTCATATTGAAATGATACGGATTATAGATAAAAATTTAATTATATATTTTTAATTTTGTTACATTTGATTGATAATAATATTAAATTAAATTCTGTAATACAAACACAAATAGAAATACATAATAGAATTTTGGAACTTGTATGCGTTGTTAAATTGGTGTTAAGATAAAATCTGAATGTATTATTGAATGTACAAAATATATATGAGTATAAATAGTAATATTTTGGTTGTTTGCATATAGTAAATCATTTTTTGATAAGAAATAAATTAAGTATATAGGACTCAATTCTGAAATATTTTTCTTGTACATTAAATGTTTAAATGAAAATTATCGTAAATGCTAGAATGAATAAAATTTGTAAAACAATTATTGGTAAAACTAAATTATATTCCAGTAGTAGCTGTATCAAATAAATGCCTCTATATATGTTAATTAATTAATTAATTATTATTAATAATAATAGCCACCACAAAAACATGAAGGATGGTCAAATGTTATCGATGCATTTGAATTTGGAAATGAATGTATGCAAACAGAAATGTTATTAAATTTTAACAATATTCAACAATTTGAAGTACTAGGAGATGAAGATTGTTTATTTTTAAATGTTTATACGCCAGGTACAAATTCAATTATAATATAATATTAATTGCTAATAATTTATATAAATACGACTCTATATTTTTCTATGTGTAGATCCAACATCAAAAGCAGATCTAGCCGTAATGGTTTATATTCATGGTGGTGCATTTATTTTTGGTTCATCAAATATGTATGGACCTGATTTTTTAGTTAATGAAAATGTGATATTGGTAATTAATTAAAACTTAAAATATACATATATTAATTGTACATATTGCGGAATACACAAATCCTTTTTATTTTTTATATAAATTATATTTAGGTTACAATTAATTATCGTTTAGGTCCATTTGGTTTTATGTCATTGGGAAGTCCAGAGTATTCGGGTAATATGGGATTAAAAGATCAACAATTAGCATTAAAATGGATAACTGATAATATTAAACATTTTGGTGGTGATAATAAGAAAATAACTTTATTTGGTCATAGTGCCGGTGAGTTTAATTATTGAGTGTTGTATTTTATTCACATTCCATAAAGTTTCTTTCGAGCTTTCCGTTTATAAATTAAAAAAAAAAAGTACTCGTTTAAAACATAAAAAATCTCATTTAATCTACAAAAAAAAATAGGTGCAGCCTCCACACACTATCATATAATTTCAAAGCAGAGTCGCAGTATGTTTAAACGTGCAATACTAATGAGTGGTAGTGTTTTTAATACATGGTCATCTAGTAAATTTAATGAACATATGTTACAAATGTTTGCATTTGGTATACCATTACCCTTATATTTATACAAAAAAATTTAAAATAATTACAAAATGTAATAAATTTGTTATTTTAAGCAATGCAAGTAAAACATGCCGTTGATAATACAGTAGATTTAATTAAATACTTAAATATAGTAGATGCTCAAATGTTAATAGAATATAGCTTGTTGGATTTGTATGTACCTGGTTTGCCAACGAAAACTATTCCCAGTATACTTTGGGCTCCAGTTGTTGAACGTATAATAATTTATATATTATTAGTTTATGAAAATTTGTTTTTAATTTTCCTTTTCTCAATTCTCAAGATGGAAAAACAAAACAGCCGTTTACCAAAGAAAAAGCACATGTTCAAGCAATTAATAAAAACTTTTCAACATCAATTGATGTTATGCTAGGGATTACATCAGATGTAAAATTTATTTATGATATTTAATATTATAAAAATATATTTTTAATCGAACATTTATTTTATTTTTATTTTAATACAGGAAAATTTAATGTTTATTGGTGATGAAATTCAAAATCCATCGTTATTGAAATCATTTAATGATAAATTTGCAATACAACTGCCATTAAAAGATATAGAAACTCCATTTGAAAGTGAAGTAAGCTCAAGAATTTATGTATATATGAAAATCAGGTTATAGTCATAGTGCAGTATATTTTTTTGATATAGAACGTATAACAATTATGAATCAATTATTCAATACATTGAACACTCATCATCAATTGATTCGAATTTAGTAGGGCTAAGTTCAATTCTATGAGCAAAATATCTTATGAAGATAGTGAAATTTTCAGTTTGAATTTATTCATAATCGATCAAATGGTTGTATATATGTACGACCACTTGCTAAGTGCTTCAACCAGTGAACAATGTGTTTTCAAATTATATATACGATCCAACAATAGATAATTACATATTGTTTATTGGCGTGACAACTAATTTTTAAGACTGGCACAGTGACGTCATTAGTGTAATCGTGTTACCGTTACCATCCTTAAAAACACTAATTAAACAATTTAAAAACTCGAAGCAGTTATTTCCCTGCTGAATAACACTTCAGTTCATACGACAATATATAAAAAAAATATAAAAATGACAAGCAATTTCTTCTTTATAGAGGAATTTGTTTATTGCCCAAAACATTGGACAATACTGTCATTAAAATACCTCTGGTTTTTGTATATTTAAATTAAATACAATTTTGAACACAAAATAAGACGAATTTCAATAGTTCATTTTATGACACCACTATTTTATACGAATAAATTTATATAACTTAATCTATTCTATAATAATGAACGTAAGTTTAATGTATGCGTGCAAATAGGAATATAAACAAATTGCTGAAGAAATACGTAAAAAATATTTTGGTGAAAATGGTGTAGTAAATGAAGAAACATTAATTCAATATAATACTTTATTGTCTGATGTTTGGTTTAATTATGGCATGGAATTTACAGCAAAATTACATGCTCGAAAATCATTAGGACATACATATTTTTACAAGTTCGTATGAAAAGATTTTCCGTTTCATATAAATATTTATAATAGAAATAAAAATTATTTATTTTTCATATTTTATATAGATTTTCAGTTGATTCTGATTTAAATGATTATAAAAAGAAATTTAAAGCTACCGGTTTACCAGGAGCCAGTCATGGTGATGAATTATGTTATTTATTTAGGTATTCATATTTTTATTATTAAAATATATAGTTCATTTGTAATTGTTATTTTTTATATAGATGTAATTTCGATACATATGATTTATATGAAAATATTACTAAAGATTCAATTTCAATGAAAACTATAAAAAATATGGCAAAACTTTGGACAAATTTTGCTAAAACTGGGTAATTTTTTAATTAAAAGAAATAAAATAATTTTTAATTCATAAAATTATAAATTTATATATAGAAATCCAACACCATTAGGTGGTCCAGTTGCATTTAAAGAAGTTACCAAAGTTCCAGACGTATTTAATTATTTAGATATTACAAATGATGGTATGATACCGGGTGTTAATCCAAGAGGTGATTATTTAGATTTTTGGACAGAATTATTTCAGAAAAATTATAACTGGTTAAAAAGTACAGATACCTCGCAATTACCAAAAGATGAGTTATAAAAGATTATTCCGGATAACGTAATTAGCGAATATGTAATAAGTTTTGTATTAATAAATAACATATAAATAAAATAAAATTGATACAATTAAACTGTCTCAAAGTATTTCATGTATTGGGTAATTACAAATACTCTGTTTGAAGTTACAATATTCACCCATCGTTCAGGCAATTCACCAATTTATTTTCGGTAGAAGTTTTGTTCGTTGGTCTATGCTCCAATTATTCAGTTAAATTTTGATACTTTTGATTCTAGTTTCCAACAGGGTATTGTGTACATTCATGTGTCAAGATTTCTCACACAAAACCTAGGCTTTTGGATCATAAAAATTAAATATATAATAATGTAATATTATTTTTAAATGCCAATAAAATGTAATGTTCAAATTTTGTTTCAAATTCCATTTAAATTTTATTAAATCATTTGCATTTTTTGTCAATCGTTCATACGAATTTCTCGCACTGTTTGCATAGAAATATAAATATTTATTGTCGCCATATAAAAAAAAAATATATATGCAAAAACCATAACCTTGAAAATTGTACAATATTATATTGTGTTAAGACTTGTTTTTTCTATTTTCTAATAATATTCTATGTTCGATGTTCAGAAAGTATAATTAATAGAAGATATACGCGTATGAATATAGGGTTGACCCGCCAGCCAAGGTGTATTTTTGATCGTATATCACAGTGATCATGTTAAATTTTTAATTTCTATAAAGTGTGTTCTTGGGCTACATTTAATACAGAAGAATATACTTTCCTAATTAGTGTTTATAAATATTAACTAAAGAGTTATTTTCAAATGTTACTTTATTTTTCTAATTTACAATAACTTTGGGTCAAAAATACACTTTCCACCACATTGATTTTTTTTTCAATGACGCTATCAGTTGAAATTTTCATATTTGGATTATTATATAGTTTTGAATGATTAATTTCTAGGAATACAAATTTTGCGCTAAGATGCCGGCTTTACCTTCTGATAAATGCACATAGAATTAACCTTGAAAAAAAAAACAAGGTGAAAAGCTATATATTTCTATTCCATAAATAAAAGCATAAATTATATGCAAATATGTGTTGCGAATCAAACGAATGACATAACTTAAATATTAAAAGACAAAATATTACAATATTGAATGCGAAAAAAATTTAAATTATTCAAAATGTTGACCAGTTTGTTTATAACTAAAATTTACAATTATGGTCTGGTATCACGGAAATTTTCACATACACCATTAAAACCATATTTGCGAGTAAAATCGATTTCAATAATAAAAATAAATGTATATTTTATGAAAATGTGTTATAGCATACCTTTTGTCTCAAAAATTTCCAAACATTCAGCAAAAACTATCATTAACGAAAGATCTTATATGAGATCGTGGTTGTTAGATACACCATTATAGTCTATTAGTTACATTATTGTATATACAAAAATGAACTTCGACCAAAGAATTAATATTAAATTTTGTTTTAAACTTGGAAAAACATTTGCCGAAATTGGTGAAGAAAGTAGTGGTTTCTTTATAAAGCAGTCATCATTAAAACTTGTCAAAATGGAATTGGGATTATGAAACGATACAATTCGTCACGTATTCGACGAGAATATGGTGATAATTTGAATTTTGCATCTTGTTCATGATAACAAAAGAATGCGATCATCAATTGTTACCGATTTTTTATTTATTTACCAAAAAAACAGCGCTTTAACACTCAACCGGATTTGGATGGCTACCACTATTTTCTATTTCAAAAACTTCATTTGGCGGTGTAAGGAAAACATTTTACTAATATAAATCCGGTTCAAAAGTCATGCGTATACAGCCGTCATGATGATGATTTGTACTATGATGACCACAAAAAGTCATTTGATTCACTTTTAGATCGTATGCCAAACACTGTATTGCAGCTAAAAGGTTTGTTTTTATTTTTAAAAATTTCAAGAATTTTTGAGACAGGTTGTTGTTTACAAACATTTACATTGACGAACTACTCTAAATTTACGCATATAATTAAAGTAGTATTATTATTATTATTAATTCCATACAATGAAAAAATTTTGTGTGCACGATTTTAAAAATATTATTCCAATTTGTCATTAACATATGTAAATCTTACAGAGTTCGCATATATTGCTCGCATCATATAGAAAAAATATCGGAAATTAAAAACATCAATAAAATAATCACCGGACGTAATTAAAAAGATATTAAATCAGAAAGAATTTAATTTTTATATTTTTATCTTATTATTTAATATTTCAAATATTTTAAAATTCTAATTTATTAAAAATAAATTTATTTGAACAAAAATTATGAATATAAAGTATTATGAAGAAGTTTAAAGATAAAATTCTACTTTGAGAAATAGTTTAAGGGTTTACGCATTTTAAATTGTATGATACAAACGATTGTATCTGTAATTATCAACTGATTTCGTTACTAGTTAAATAATTAAAGAAATATGAATTTATTTTATCGATGAATGAGATGGCCGTTTTGTTACATAAGATTCTGTAAATTTACACACCATCACAGTCCATATACTCATCATTGCAAATTAAATTAAACATTAGAAAAAATAACTTGACGATCTCCTCAAAATAAACCCACAAATCATGATAATTTTTGAAATATTTATATACAAATACAACACATTACAATTGAACATTGAAATCTAAAATATGTCGACGTATAAATTATTTGTTATTTTTGGTACTTTTATGTCAATTTTATATATTAAAAATATGTCTATTAATAAATTTAATATATTCATAACTATAGACAGACAGTTCCTATAAAATCTGCTGAGCTGTTTTTTTAACGATTTTATTTTTTCTTGAGATAACAATAAAACCTATTTTATTATACTAATTTTTTATAATATTCACACACAAAAATATAATAATATATTATCAAATATTTCCTACCAAAAACAATTCAAATAATTTTATATCATTATTATGTTTCATATACAAATTTAAAATACTCGAGTAACATTTAATTAAATAATTTTCATTGACAGTTTATTATTTTTATAGTTTTGTAGTAATAAAATATAATTTATTTATATAATTTAGTACTTTATATGTGTCCCCACATAACGTCTAAACGAATTTAAATTAGATTGTTTAAAATTAAAAATTAATAATTTACATTTTAATTCAATATGTTTTATTATTTATTATTTATTTATTAATATTTCATAAGTTTTACTATTATTTTAATTTAAAATGACTTGGATAACGTATTTATAAAAAGAAACTAAGGAAGATGAAACCAAAAAGTCGCGAAACCTCGTACAACAATAAATACCAAAAATATATTAATTAATGCATTTTTAATTCTAATTGTTGTAACCTATATATTTATCGATGTTAATTTAATTATTTTAAATTATTCAAATAACTATATATTGTATTATATTTGGTTGCACACTAATAAATTGCATTCTTCACATTCAGACATTGATGCATATTGATGAATGTTTACATATTCAAAATCTCAAATCAACTTTTTTTTCTTTTCTGATCGATAGTTCAATTTTAATTTTGCAAAAGAATTGTGTATCGATCGGAAGTGTATTTTATTTTTTTTAGTTTTTGTTCACAAATGTTCAAAATGAACATTTTCTTCATATTTTTTGTTTCCACGAAGGAAACAACGCATCGTAAGCTCACAAAAAAATTTGTGCTATGTATGGTGACAAAGCCTTAATAAATGTGACAGTGTAAAAATTGATTTGCTAAATTTCGTTCTATGGTGATGGCTCACTCAAAAATAAACAACTGCTAATGATGTGCAAACCCATAACATTATTCTGGAAAAATTTGTTATATGAGTATTTTATCTACAACATTACAAATATCATTATATTTTATAATACATTTAGATTTGTCTTACTTAATTTCAATGCCAATCTGAAATCCATGGAAAATTTATATACGAAACGTAGTAATGATTTTCTATCGTAATATTTTCGGAAATATTAATGTATATCCGTATCAGTTGGCTAATAAGGAATCATTTTACTAGAATTATATATTATAAGATTGTTACTGCTGTAAGATCCAGTATAAATTGTTATAATATTCAGATTATAATTTAATAAAAATAAGTATAGTATATACTAAAAATTTAATTTTACTATCAAAATGAAGTAATTTTTATTATGAGAAATTTCCAAAATAATTTGTTAATATTAATATCAAAGAGGGAGGCAACTACGCCAATCTTTGGTTTTATTTTAAGCAAACAATTCAATACTATAAATTACTATGCCGTTTTTAAACAATATATGCAACATTAAGGGCGATACAAATATTTTTAATGCGTTAAAATAAGTTCAACATTCAAATCTATCTTATACCGGTATCTATTTATTAATTGGTACTTTTGAACACTATGTTGGGAAAGACCGTGTACGTAAAGTGCGCTTTGAAATTGACTCACACTTTATATTATATATTAAGTCGGTTTTACATTTGCATTTGGTAATGGTATAAGTATTTTGCATATTAAATTTCATGATATTTAAAATTTTTCTTAATGATATAAATAGTATATAAAACGTATACAAGCGACGCACGATCTAAGCGAATTTCATTCAATCAAATTTATCACGACACGTTCAATTAATATGAAAATGAAATGCTATATAATCTTATCTTCATAACGATTTGAGTTAAATTTTTAAATAAAAAAATATTGTTGGAAATATTGTAATCAATGGAATATTTCTATAACCGTCAGAATATTATCTTTTTTTTTATTATTAATTTGAATTTTAATTTAGGTGTATTTTATTTTAATTAAATTAAATATTATAATAATAACTTAACACTTAGCACATGCACAAGTAATCAGTAACAATAACACAGACAGGAAATAAAAACTTTGTAAATATATGAATGTGTACGCAATAAATGTTAAATGTAATATATAAAGTATTAATTTTTGTTATCTATATACAAATTTGATATATATTCCAATTTTAAAACGCATTTTACAATTACGATGTATTATTTCTTAGTAATTCACAGATTCATATACGGGCATTAGTTGTTTTCATACACAACCGCTCACATAACTATGTTTTGCAAAGGCATTTGTTAAAATTTTTTAAGTAATATCTCACCAAATTTTTTCGATTTAACATTTATATTTGATTCATTATTTAAAACATATTATTGAAACAAAATATTCCGAATATATGGAATTTCCAATACCGATTATCTTGAAAATTTAAACTAAACTTCTTTATTTGAATAAAATACTATAAGTTGTGTTTCAAAAAATTTTTTGCGCAATCATGTACGTTCTTAATATTTCCAATGGAAAGCAACTATACAACCATATTTACACTTGATTCACTTGAACATTAGAACTAGAAGTATTTTAAGAGAATTTTTATTCTTATGATACAAAATTATTGCAAAAATTTGGGAAATTAAATTATAGACATGTGCAATTTTCTCGCGAATCGATGCGGATTATATCTTGTTTTGAACAGAACCATAAACTAATCGATATAGTTCAATGCCGCATATATATAATAGTTATAGTTGCATTTTATGGAACATATTACGAACATAAATAACAACAAAAATTATGTTTAGTGTACTAAAGTTGAAATTTGCATTAATAAATGGTCAACAATGTTCTGTGTATGCATCTGTTATCAAATATTATAATGTATAAAAGATTGTGGTCGCGTGGCGAAATAAACAGGATGCATACAAATGGATATAATACATTATAATATAACAAAATATACATATGCTTTTTCTTTCATCAACACATATTATTTATTGTATATAGAACCGATAAAATTAAATTTCTTGTAAACATTCTTGTCTGGCATACATATGCTAATTTGCAAATGATTAAGTATGTAAGATAATATAGCTACAATCGGTGGCGGCTTTTTAATGAATGCAATTTTGTTTAAGGTAGCAAAACAGTAGCACATGTGCACTATATCATGTATCACGAAATCTAACAATCATACAGAAGCAACACTTCATACATATGATTTACTTATAATTATTAAAATATTGTAAATATCCATTATTATTACATTTATTATACTGCAGAGTTATTATATGTGTGTATTTACAACATTGACATTCAATTTCAACATTTAATTTAGGAGTTAGGAGTTAAATGACAATGCGACCATTTCTGCTATTTTTTGAAAAATTTGATTATAGTCGTAGTATAGGGATATCAATTATGGTTAAAATCGTCGGTTTGCAATGCATTTGTAGAAATCACTATACATCCAATTTAGCACTATTACAGGACTATATAAATTCTTTACTGAATTGTCACAAGAAATTTCGAGATTTTCTTTGATTTTCCATTATAATGTTGTAGAAATTTCAATTCTACTGTTTTTGCAAGTTAAAGTTTTTGTATAACCACGAGCCACCACTATACGCGACCTCAATGGAATTTCATTTTAAGAAAAATTGCGTAGACGCAATTTAAAGTAATACATTAAAAATATTATTATTTATTAAAATAATTATAATTAATCGCATTTAAATGTCATTTGTATAAAGTTAACCTATGCTATTATAGACTATATAGATATTCAAAACACATCACCATTATTTATAGGATTTTATTAGATTATATTATTTTGAATATTGGTATTGTGGCATACTGTACCAAGCCTTACAAAATTTCAACATGAATTATTTATTATGCGAAATAGCGTAAAACTATTTAATTCGTAAAAATAAGTTTTTCTTTAATTAAAGCAACCTTTAAAATAAACGAGGACCCGCACAAAAGGAAATCAAAATGCATAATGTAAAAATTTATTCGTACGTGTTGCGACTTAATTTTTTTACTACGCATTTTCATTCTAATTAGTTTACATTTATATTATATTTTACTATATTTTAACATAATTTTTGATTTTAATTTATTTGCTGTATCTAGTACTACTAAATACGGTCTCTGATATTACATTACAAAAATATCATAATACAAAATACTTTATTTAATTATACACATATTGAAAATTAAAATAATTTCATGGAACGATAACTCACGCAAATACAATTTGAATATTTCATTTTATTTGACCAGGTTTAATTATTTATTCCTGTTTATGGATGGATGGCTGATATAACATACTGTGTTACAGTGTATGTAAACGACGCTTGTACTATAATCTATCTTATACCGGATTCTTTATAAATAAATAAATAAATTCTCTATATTAAGCAAAAATTACGTAAGACATTTTTGATGTCATCAAATTTCTATTAATATTAAAATTTTTCAGCTGAAGGAATATTCGTCTTTTTCAGTCACACATTAATATATAAGTGGTTTAGATGGTCTGAGGCCTGAGTGCTCGATACTAATCAATAAAAGACATTTTTTGTATTTTTTCACGATCGTAGATTGAACAGTTGGTTATGAGAAATCTATATGTTTAAGATATGAGTACAGTTCGATTATAAAAACGAACGCGTAACAATATGTAAATAATACTGATCTTGAAATATTAGCATTTAATATGAATATTCAAAAAGTAGCGACAACCACACCCGATATATGGAGCGGTCATTTTAAATTAAATATATTAAATAGAATTGTTAATCTACTGATGCTATATAAGGAACGTGTCACTTTTCGTCGTCCTAATAATTGTGGGATTTGGTTATTTGTTGCAACAAAGGGTTTGTTTTGTAAAACCACTTTATCTTAATTTTAGCATATTCTGGTAGTTTTTCTTACATTGATCGCCCTCAAATTGATTAGTTGTTAGAGTTTAAAATTAACAATTCATATTTGTACATCTATTAGGAATTTTCCATTAGAATAATTTATACTAATGGAAATTTGAATTTTCTTCTTGTGAAATCAAAAATTCTTATAGGATCTGAAAGCAGCGTTGTTTCACCTATCGAGCGCGATCAATCCAAATAATTTGAAAAAATTAGATTACAGATTGTTTTCAAAATAGATCATGACACAATTCTTTCATATATATATATCGTTCCGGTACTCAATTAACAACGTCCACGTCGGTTTTCACAACTCACATGCATTCTTATTAACATATAGTTAAATGTGAAGTTAATTTACCAGTAAAATTGTTGTCAGAAAAACTCAAAAACATAAAATAGTAAAGTTATTGCAAAAAAAAAAAAAAAACTATTGTATTATATGCACGACAGATCTGAAAAAAACATTAAAAATGATATATATTTATTAAAAATAATATTAAAAAAATATACGAAATTTTTTTGTTTTGTTCTATAGTATTTTTTTGTTTGTTAGTTTGAGTATGAAAAAGGTGAAGCGATTAAGATTTTTATTTATTTTTTTCAATTATACTGGTGTTATTTCAATAATGCTTACTTTTGATAGTGAATCGCAATAAACACTATAACGTATAACATGCTCAGTGGCGTACACAGTCCAAACATGCGATAATCGATCAAGAATTTCAATTGTAGTTCAATTGCCGAAATTTACAAGAGATTTTTTGACAATTAACAGTTTGTTGTATCGATTTCATCGCGTCATCATCATAATACAGAGCATATACTTTCTCAACCCACCAAAGATTTGAAGCATATCATTATCAAAACCATATACATTTTATTTATATTGATTCGGAATAAAAATACGTTTGTTTAAAAAATGTATAGTTAAAGCAATAAACGTCTTTTCATATTCAATTCATATGTGTGCGGGAGGCATTTTTCTTCCTTTTTAATCTTTCCTCAAAAAAATTGATATATAACAGAAATATTTCCATTGCAGCTTTCTATGGGCTTTTAAATTATTGCCATCTTGACTGGTTTCTGCGATAATGTATGAGAAAGTTCATACCTGTAGCAATCCATGGTAATGATGGATGATGTACTCCTAGCAGACATGCCACTGATTTATATATACATACAGTGAATATTGTATTTAGTTCCATTGACGGTAATAAAAATATTTGATTGAATAAGATGTTTAGTACAAATTCGCTTGAGTACAATTTTTCCAACAATATTTTTTTATATGAAAATTTAACTCAAATCGTTGCTAGTTTATTATTTTCATATTAATTGATTGTGACGTGATTGAATGCGTAATATTCCCAAATATCGTGTATCGCTTGTATATATTATTGATATTCACTGTATTTTTCATATTTGGATTTTTGATTGTTATTAATATTATTAATAGTAAATAATCCAAAGTAATTGCTTTCATCCCCACTTAAAATTAAACTCTTTTAAAATATACATATAATCAATATTAAAATATGAATTTAACATTTGTATAAAAAGAATTAAAACATGTTTAATTCAGTTTAGATTATATTCTCGAAGTGTAATGTTGACATACCAATACTCGTGAAAAAACAATAAAATATTAATAATATATTAACAATAAAAGTGAATAGATAAAATAAATTTAAATAAATAAAAGCAAAAAAAAAATGATATTCCTAAATGTTACATTGTTGCTAATTATAACATTTTGTTATGAATTTATTTATGTTCATAGTGCAGATACTGTTATTGTTAACATTGATAGCGGATTAATAAGTGGTCAAAGTGAACAAACAATTTATGAAAAAAAAACATATTATTCATTCAAGGGCATTCCGTATGCAAAACCACCAATTAAAAATTTAAGATATAAAGTAAGTGCATTTCATATTTTTATATTTGATGAGATTATATTAGATAGAATTGTTAGTGTGAATTTAATTTTAATTAATATTTGCATTTTGTTCGTTTAATGTTAATACATTTTTTTTAACTATACACGTAATCGTTTTTTTGTTGAGGTATTGTTCTGTGTATAATTTTGATTGAATTGAACCATAATTATCCGTTAGTATTTTAGGTAATATCTCAACAATATCTCATGTGTATTTTTGCATACCAATTTGGACGTTATGAAATCCAATGTTATTAAATTGGTGATTCACATATTATAAATATATACCCTATATCTTTGACAAATAATATCATCTCATATTCATGAATTTAAATTCATTTAAATATTTGAACAAAATTAAATTCATAATTACTGCTGAATTATAATACATAATTTTATCCGTAATATTTCCTTCTATATTTACTACTACACCTACCTATCTGAATATAGTCTCTTGTAAAAATATATATAGTTAAATGTTAAGAACATTACGTTACATTTATTTTTTAGCCTCCACAAGCACCCGAACCATGGAATGATAACATATTCAATGCAAATAAATTTGGCAATGAATGTACACAACAAGTCGATTTATTAAAATTTGGTTCACCTCTAAATGTAACAGGTTCTGAAGATTGTTTATTTATAAATGTTTATACTCCAGGTATGTAATTACAATAAAATTTAATATATATATTTTGAATTTTTTCAAAACATTACGGTAAGACATTAAGTATTTTATGTGGAGTTCTTACTAGCCCTATAACCATAATTGTATCGGACACATATATGTTTACCTATTACATGTAAACAAATCTACTGGAAAAATTAGTAAATACTTTGTTGAATATGTTGAATACGAAATGACTTCGCTAACGCTGAATCACATGTAAATAGGAAAAACTTGAATTGTGTTCGATTTTTTTATGGTTAGGGTAGTTATATGATTTTGAATATTATCATTTGGAAAATTATGATTTTAGAAATGTTTCATTAATTAAAATTTTATAAATAATTATAATTGTGTTGTAGTTGTAGACGTTGCATATTTTACATATTGTTATGTAAAATGACAAAAAATATTATATAGTTCTGCTATATAATAAATTATATATATATGTATTTCCAAAACACACATAGATATATCTCCAAATGCGGATTTAGCAACAATATTTTTTATACATGGTGGTGGTTATTGTGAAGGTTCTGCAAATGCATATGGACCAGATTTTTTAATAAATCAAAATATTATATTGGTAATAATTGTATTCGAACTTTGCATCACTAATAAATTTGTTTTTTTTTTTAATACTTATGGCAGGTGTCAGAGTCCTGCAAAGTCCGAATATATATATATATTGATTGATTGCAAAATGAATAATAATAATAATAATAATAATTTATATTTTATTTATTTATACCTACAATATATCATCACAGGTAACATTAAATTATAGATTAGGTCCATTTGGATTTTTGTCGTTGGGCACCGATGAATATTCAGGTAATGCAGGATTAAAAGATCAACTGTTTGCATTAAAATGGGTGAATAGAAACATAGATAAATTTGGTGGAAATAAAAATAGAATAACTATTGCTGGACACAGTGCAGGTAAATAAATTTCATAATGTGTATGAGAATTAAAAATCATCTTTCCCTATAATAGATATAGATAGATATGCGATAAGTAGAACAATTAAATTCAGCTTTTATATTAAAAATTATTAGTATTTGACATTTGTTTGAATTGTATTGGAAGGTGGTAGTTTTGGTGACGGGCAGAAACACTATACTTATATTAGTGTGAAAACATCCGTTTAATATAGTTCTATAGTTCCGAATACGTTTGAACTATACGCATAGCAAATGAACAAGCCGCAGTAGTGCCTTTCGTTTCTATGCAATATAATATATTCCCGCACCCTTATACAAACCTACTGTATATGCATAACATTTATATTTATTAATTTTTTAATTTAGGTGCTGGATCAACTCATTCACAAGTATTATCAGCAGCAACTTCAGGATTATATCAAAGAGCCATAGTATTGAGTGGTGCTGTGGTTACAAAATGGGGCACTTGCCCATATCAAGATCATACTTCTATTATGTATGATTTCGGTACATATACATCTATTTATTTTAATCAGTTTTACACAATTTAATTTTGTATTTTCGCAATTACAATAATTTTTTTTTATATATTTCCATATATTGTGTGTGTTTGTGATGTATAATATTTTAAAATTTTAGCGAAAAAAATTAATCAATCAGTTGATAATTATGATGAGTTAGTAAAACTTTTAATTAACATTGATCCAGAAATTCTAATAGAAAATAATATAGTAAAATATTTTCCGACTGGTTTACCAACGAAAGCAGCGGGTGCAATACTCTGGAGTCCAGTTGTTGAACGTAATATTATTATTATTATTATTCATTGCATTGCAATTAATTACTTATAATCATTATGTGCTTGATTTTAAATTAGCTAAAAATGCTGAGAATATATTTTTCCATGATACGCCTGAAAATATATTACAAAATAAAGCGTACACTGATATAGACATTATGTTTGGAGTTACATCAGAAGAAATGTTATTTTTAATTGCACCAGAAATAGATAATCCAACATTATTGAAACCATTTGATGAACAATTTCAAATACAACTTCCATTCAAAAATTTAAATTTATCTTTTAATTCTGAGGTAAAATTAAAGAGATTGCCAGATAAAAAATGGAAATTAATAATAAAAAGTTTTTTTTGTTTTACTTTTAGGAATATAAACAAATATCGAATGAAATTCGTCAATTATATTTCGGAAAAGATGCCAGAGTAGATGAATCAACAATTATACAATATAATGAATTATTAAACGATATATGGTTTCAATTTGGTATAGAAAAAGCTATAAAAGGACATTTAGCTATTACACACAAAAATACATTTTTATATTTGTAAGTGTCGCCCCGCGGTGTACATTGTACTTTTTAGAAATTATTGATTTGTTATGATATAATTGATTGATTATTATCTAACAATGTTTTAGGTTTTCTTTCGTTGGTGAATTGAATGCATTTAAAGCTTTAAGTAATATGCAAGAAGAGTATGGTGCCAGTCATGGTGATGATTTATGTTATATATTTAAGTATGTGTAATCTTCGATATTATTTAATATATATAAAAAAATAACTATACTAATTTTACGTGTAAAATCAATAAATTTTTTCCATATAGATGTGGATTACCAATTTTTGATTACAATACTATTAAATCGGATTCAAATGAAATGAAAGTGATACAAACTATGTCACAACTTTTTGCTAATTTCGCTAAATTTGGGTAAAAGAAATAATTTAAAAATGCACTTTATTTAGAATTAAATTTTAATATATATTTTTATTTTTATATCTCTCTATATATATAAAAGTAAACAATCAACTGTAAATAATGATGGGACATCAGAACTTGTTGAATATCAATCAATTAAAAGTACCAAAAAAATATATTATATGGATATAACAAACGATGGTCTATTTCCCAGAGTCAATTGGAGAAAAAAATATATGGATTTTTGGAATAAAATAGAAACTAGAATCAGTAAATATATAGAACCTTTGAAAACTAAAGAACAACAAAAAGTTTTGTCAGATGAATTATAAAATCTTAAAATTAAAAAAAGCTTAATGCTTTTTTAGTTTTACATTAAATTGTATATTGTAAATGAAGAAATTTAATTTATATTAATAATTATAAAATAAAATATAAAAATTATTAAAAAAAGTAATGCTGTGTAGGTTGTTGTTTAATGCAATAATATTATAAATTTTATAATAAATAAGTACCAACAAGTGCATACACTATTAAAATGTGATCTATGTAATCCATTCAAATTCTATAAACCTGAAGTATCTATATATGGAAATCATCATGGAACGCTTAATACCTCAACTAACGCTTACAATAATTGTGAATTTAAATTTATAACTTGACTGTTATAGATGTTTGGTACAGGATCGATTCCATATAATCTTAACTGTGATGATTAACTCTTGTAGAAATCACAGATTATTTGTATACGATACCTTATGGGCTAGCGCTTAAAAATGATAGTAGCCAATGTCTACACCCCTTAGTAATTCTCCTACGTATCCGTAGTCTGTGGACGCGTTCGGTTGCAACTGGTTTTGCAAAAATATGCTATACCCAATATCCGTACCGTAAATTCTAACAAGAAATAATTACTTATACAACAAAGAATCTGCGTGAATATTACAGGAGTGGGAACATAGCATAAAAACGCTTCTACTATTCATCGGAAAACGTTTATATGATTGTAAATTTGAGGCGGCTTTTAATTTTTGGTTAAAATCAATGGAAGATTAAATGAAATTTGAAATAAATAGAAATCTTTCTATTTTCTATTTCTTTTTGTCAAAAAAAATTTTCTGGTTTAATTAATTAATTAAATATAATTAAATTAATTATATATAATTAGTAAAAAAATTTTTAAATAAAATCATTGTACACAATTACGAAGGGTAATCACAGGTGATCATCAAAAATTGAAAGTCTCAACGATAAATTTATTAATGCTATCGAAATATGATAATACACATTTTAATAATCAAATAACAAATTCATTTGTATTGTACATGTTGCGAAGAAATATATTTCAAGGTATTATAACATAATTTTGTAAATAATAGGTGTTAAATATTGGTTTTTAATGTGATAAATATGCGTATATTATTAGCATATGGCGCTTGGGCTCAACTTTATAATACATTAAAAGAAATTAACTTTTTTAGGTATTATTGTTCCATTACATGCTAATATAGTTTCGTTAAATACAAATACCGCACATATACCTTTGGACTATACTTACTAATATATTTTGGGATACACAAATTTTATAAAATATAAACAATTGTACGTGACACGTTAAGGATGAATGTGGAGGACATAATAAGAGAATCGATAGATTGGAATCCACAAGGTAGTATGATGGTGGATCGATGGTACAGAAGTGTGATTAGGAAGGTCGACGATCAGAGCAAAACGTGGAAAGATGAAACGACTTTTGATACAAAATAGAATAAGATGATACATTTTTATTGATACTCTCTATGCTAACACACAAAGTTTATTTATACTAATTATTACAATTTATCCCCTGAAATTTATTTAATATATAATACGTTTAACAACACGTTACTGATATAGCTAGAGTATATAATTACGTTAGAGTGGCAAACATCAGTAACGAAATTATTGATAACTATTACAATTTATTATAAAAATATCAATTGTATTATTTTGGAAGTTATAGACACTTTTTTATTCCATTTTAAAATAAAAAAGCAAAAATACTCAAACGTATCTATATTATATATTTTATACTGAATGACGTATCAAACTATCATACGTTAATTAATTAATTAATTAATTTAACTATAATCATAAGTAAAAACTATGCTTTTTATACAATATTAAAGTTATTAATAATAATATTATTGTACTGTAAAAATGATTGGATTTTAACATAATAAAATTTTGGCCGGCTTTGTTTTAAAAAGATGTTGTCTTAACCACTCTGTGGTATGAATAATAAAACAGGTTCAGAATTTATTAATGTATATGTATCCGAGAACTGTCAAAGAAGTTTTAATAATTATCTTATACATTTATACCCACATAAAACTCAAATTAAAAATATTTCAGTTTGAAATTACGTCTCTTTTTGTTATCAAATATACATTGTATTTGTACCATGTAAAAAAAAAATTGTTATAGTATTTAGAGGTATTAGTAACAAAAAAATAAATAAAATAAAGGTAAATCGTTTAGTGGTATTAGTATATAAAATTGAATATTATATAATTTAATACTACAACGAAAAGAAAATAAAAATACTTATACTTATACTCAATCTATCTATAAAAATAGAGAATACAAATACTAAATTTAACCACAAATACATTATATTGATAACATAAAAACTGTTGATTAGTTAGATGTTAACTAGTACCGGTTTTTAGTCGGGTTAGTATTGTTTATTAACTCATTTCTTAATAGTCATATCACATATAAAAAATTGAACGTACACCGACCGCGAGTAATAGTATAAAAAATGATTTATTTTAATTTTATACACAATTCAATTATAATTATTGTATTTATAATAATTAATAATACATATATTAAAGTGTTTGCATTTGAAGATGAATATCCAATTGTTGTTACAGAAAATGGTTTAATACGTGGAAAAAAATCACAAACATTATTTGATGAAAAAAACTATTATTCATTTAAAGGTATTCCGTATGCCGAACCACCAATTAATAAATTACGTTTTAAGGTAATTATTGTAATTTAATATTAATAGAATTTTAGTGTTACTGCCTTACTGCTATTATTCCATACACAGAAATAATATATGTATCTATAAATTAATTCATTAATTGTTTTCACAACAAGGCACCTCGAAAATTAAAACCAACCAAAACTTATGATGTATTTGATGCTTTCGAATTTGGAAATGTATGTTTACAACCAAATGGTTTGCTAAATTTTGATAAAACTAAACCCGAATGGTTGGGCGATGAAAATTGTTTATTTTTAAATATATACACACCCGGTAAGTCAGTCTATCTATATATATATATATATTTGTATATGAATGTGCTTAATGCGTTTAAATTATATATGAGAGATAATTATGTGTTGGTGAAAGATATGATAAGCTGAGTTTGTGATAAAAAATATAGATATAATAATTACAAAATTTCTAATAAATATTACCGATACAAGTCAAGTATAAAGTATAAAAAAAAAAAAGTAAACAAAATAAATATGCAAATATTTATTATTTTTTATGATATAAATATAAAATTAAATACAATTTTTTATTCCAATCATATAATTACTCTGTTACTGCACTACTAGACCATTTAATTTATGCAAACCAATTATTATGTTATTTATGTAAATTATTTAATATTACCAAACAATTTCTGTAAGTTTAGTTTCCCATTGTAATTTACAACTGGAAGATTGGGACACACTGCGAAATTCGTTGCCATTGCAATTCAATGCGTAAACATCAATATGATGTTTTGATATTTTGTTAATAAACGAACCATTTGAATAATTATAAGTAATCGCAGTTTTTATGTGGGTGGATTTTGTTCCTATATATCCGATATCATCAGCATTAACACCAAAAGGTATGCCAAAGCTCAATTAAAATCATTCCGAAAAACATGGAGAACAGAAATTCAAATAAACAACTTAAAAGTTTTTCTGTGCAGTTCCAACACTTAATCCTTTGCAGTTTTTCGGTTTTACTTTCAAATAATATAACTCATAAGCTATAATATTATCAACATTTAAAAATTAAAAAACTTAATTTTAATAAAGTCATTGCTTTAAAAAGAAAATAGCAAAATAATCAAAGGTCAAAATGTTACCGATCGATAACCTTAGGACTTGTTATTATATTATGCATTTAAGTCTTTGACTTATTTCACATATAATTCCAATTATTTGTTTTTTATATAACAGATAGTAATATTATATATAAACAAATTTATTTATAAACAATATTTTAATTATATGCTTTCAATTTGACCTAAGATTAATGGCAAAAAAAATAATTTATTTTCGTATAATAAACAATAAAATAAAATATTCAATATTCTTATTAACCAGGCACAATAACACTGCCCGCCAATAATACAATATATACAATATTTCATGATTTTATTTAAATTCGATTTACTCATTTGAAAGATAATTTAATGCAAAAACGATCATTGCCTCCATAAGCGATGTCTCTATTTAAGACAACGTTCGGCTGCTCCTAGCGCA
Source organism: Bibio marci (assembly GCA_910594885.2). Lineage (NCBI taxonomy): Eukaryota > Metazoa > Arthropoda > Insecta > Diptera > Bibionidae > Bibio > Bibio marci. The sequence goes on along the minus strand of OU343115.1, from coordinate 19,818,546 downwards.
TAATTATTGACGTCATCCAAACACTAATAGAGCTCGTATGGATACCCAAAATATGCTTCTGACTCTAAGCGCTTAGCGAATCTGTTCCAATCGATGCAATACCCTAAGAAGGATACGCATTTCAACAAATACGTTGATAAATCAATGGTTGCTGAATCCATTAAAAAATTCTATTCTTTCGTAGAGGAATTCCACTTTTGTTAGAAAAGTGGAAAGAGGTGTGATATATCAAATACTTCGATTAATATCTATGTATTACCAAATTAGGCTATATATTGAAGTGAATAAATAACAACACCGGTTTTCTGCTAATATATCAAGACGAAGTGAAGCAAATACTAGTAATATTTCTAATTTCGAACAATATAATTATAATTAATATATGTTTGTTATAAGTAACAATATATTACAATATGTTATAATTTATTATTGTTGTCTGTATAGATCCAACTCCAGATGCAAATTTAGCGGTTATATTTTTTATTCATGGTGGAGCTTTTGCAGAAGGTGCTGGTGACATGTATGGTCCCGATTTTCTAATTAATGAAAATGTAATTTTGGTAAGTAATTTACTATTATAATTAATATAAATATAATTTATAAAATTGATGTTAAATTTAAAATTACAATATTTACACGCAAAAGGTAACAATAAATTATCGATTAGGACCATTTGGTTTTATGTCATTACACGATGAAAATTATTCGGGTAATATGGGATTAAAAGATCAACTAATAGCATTAAAATGGATAAATAATAATATTAAAAATTTTGGTGGAAATAATAAATTGATTACAATAGTTGGACAAAGTGCAGGTATAAAACGTCATAATATAATAATTATAAAAAGTCATATAAAAAATTGAGAAATCAAATGACATGGTTTTTAAAATTGTAGGTGGTGCTTCAACACATTATCACATAATTTCACCAGAAAGTCGGGGTTTATTTAAAAGAGCAATTCCAATGAGTGGCACATCATTAAATGCATGGGCATATGCACCAATGGTTCATCATATGTTTCATATGTATGAATTTGCAAAAGGTTAACATTTTTATATATTGTAATAATGCATTATAGGAATACAAGCATTCGTATATTATTTTTTATAAACCTTTTATTTCTTTATCGTTTCCAATAAAACAGCACTCAAAACACCTGTTGAAAATGTAACTGATTTAATTAAATTTTTAAAAACTGCTAATGCAATTACCATATTAAAATATAATACAGATAAATTATATACATCAGGTACGGCACGTTTAAATCAACCATTAATGACATGGGCTCCACTTGTAGAACGTAAGTGTGTAAATTTATAACCAAAATCCGATATATAGTAATATCTATCTTTAGAATTATAAAGTTAAATGTTATATTTAATTTGTTTAGTTTCATTTGTTAAACAACCATTTTTAACTGAGAAAATTGAAAACACATTAATGGATAGTGAATTTTCGAGTGATGTCGATACAATGTTTGGATTTACATCACTTGTAATTATTACACATATTTATTATTATTATTTTATACAATAATTTATAATTTGTTCTTATTGATAAAATTTTAATTTTATTTTATTCAATATATTTTATTATTTGTAGGAACAATTATTTTTGTCGTTTGATATATTGAACGATCCGCAATTATTAGAACCATTTAATAGCAATTTTGATATGGAACTTCCATTAAGAGGTGGGGCTGAAGCTTATAGAAAATATACAGCTCATGTGAGTATATTGAAGAGATATTAAATTTATTTGGAAACAATATTAAAATTTATACTTATTGTTATTATGTTATTCGAGTAGTTTTTTTTCCAAAATTATAACTTAAGCTTTTCAATTGATTTGTTAAAAAGTGTTTTCAACTCCACTATAGAGTTGAAAAACAAAAAACTTTTATCTGATGTTAAAAATTTAAAATTAAGTATTTAATAACAAAGTTTTAATAGAGATTTATCGGAATGCGGTGATACCTATTCTAACTGTTCTGAGAGTTTCCATATGTAACTATAAAAAAGCCTAAATATTTTCAATTGAATAGAATATTAGTATAATTCATTGGATGTTGAATTATACTAATGTTCCTAAAATTTTCCATAAAAACTCAAAAACCTATCTAATATTTTTTTAAAATCCCCCATAATAGAATAACTCAATAGAACAGATTAGTTTATTTATTTAACCTTTTCAACTGTACTTATGACAATTAAAATATTAGATTATTATATAGACATGCCATTAATGGTCACATTTAATATTCTAGTTTTACATTAAAATAATAAATTAATTCAATGTTTCTGTATACGAGTATAGGAATATAAAATTAGTAAATCAATACGTGATTTATATTTTGGAAAATCAGGAAAAGTATCAGAAGAATCAATATTAAATTACATTCAACTTTGGTCAGATTTATGTATGACGTATGCAATAGATCTGTCTGTTAAAATTCAATCACGTAAATCAACTGGAAAAACATATTATTACAGGTAAAAGAAATTATTCTTTCCGCAATGACAAATATAAAATTGATTTGTGTATTTTCTTTACTACAACAACATACAGATTTTCGGTTGATGGTGAATTAAATTTTTTTAAAAAATATTTTAACGTAACTTTTCCTGGCGCAAGTCACGGCGATGAATTATGCTATATATTTAGGTAAATGAGAAATAAAATTAAATAGATTAATGCAATTAACATTAACATTAACTTTCATATACTTGTCTATATTTCTACATAATAAATATTTTATGTTTCAGATGCAATGTTATTCCATCAGTTGATATGTATAAAAATATTGAAAAAGATTCAGTGGAAATGAAAGCAATAAAAAATATGTCAAAATTATGGGCAAATTTTGCAAAATATGGGTAAAATTTTTATACAATATAAATTAAATCGATTTACTACATATTCAATTAAAATGTATTTAAAATTTTAGAGATCCAACGTCAACAATGCAAGACTCTGTTGTACATAAACCAATTGATGGAGAAAATATAAATTATTTAGATATTCGTAATGATGAACTTGTTTTAGATGTACATCCACGAAAAAAATATATGCAATTTTGGAATGATTTTTATACAAAAACAAAACATAATCTCTTTATAAATGACAAGAAAGATGAATTATAATTATTGTAATATTATATTGTAATATAAGTTTAATCAATAATAAAAATTAATTAATTAAAATTAACTTAACAATTAATTCTCAATTCAAATAATACCAAAATTTTGTTGATTTTGTTCCATTTTAAGAAAGACGGCAACCTCAATAAATGTCAACAAGCCCCATTTCTATATATAATCGTTTACGAGCAATGGGAATGATTGAAAAGGAAGGAAGGCATGAACTAAAAACCTCAGAGTCATGGTCACGCGTATTGAAATACAATTCATCAAGTAAATAAATGGGATAAAATTGAAAAGAAGAAACACTTTTTATGCAAAAAACTATATCAAGCTATGGGCATTATAATTGGATAATATTTGCAACTTTTTTGAAAGAAACGGGTTGTTGGAAAGAGATGCCTCCAGCAAATCTATCTACATAATAAAAAATCTATCGAAACAACATATGCTTCCAATTGATGAATTGCTATATATACACACATGTGAAGTGATATATTAAAATTAATTTTAGTAAATGCCTTATACACACGCGAAAGGAACAATAGTGATCTGATTCGATATCCCTCAAAATATTTAAATTAAAAACCGAAAAGTAACACCAACTATGTGCGAAAATAAGTAATCAGCATAAACACCCATGATTTCCGCATGTATCAAAATAAAATGCAACTATACTTTTTTATATGTCGTTGAACTATCTTTTAGTCAATGACCGTAGCACGTAATATACGACTAATATATAATATTTATGTATATACAAAAATGGAAAACAAAAGATTTAATTTAAGATGAATAACTCTGAAGACCGGAGGCTTGACTTTGACAAACTTATGTTCTGTATAAACGATATGTATAATGAATATGTTATATATAAAATAATTGTAAAAATAAGAAATGTTTATATGAAATTCTCAGCATGACGATAATTTTAATGAATTCATATTTGTCGTTTTTCCATTTATTTCTTTTTCCATATTATTATGTGTACAAACAATTGTAATATTAATTAGAAAACAGTATGGATCATTAACCTCTTTAGCTATATATTTTCTGATATTTTATTAATAATATATAGGGCTACCGGATTTTATATTGGGAATGTGATTAAAGTACTATATAAATTCATTTATTGAACTTCATCAATAAGTACTATTAAATTTAGTTTTCATCTTTCTTGCTACGCTTAAATCACCGATAATTTCTCATCCAATTTTGATGAAATATAGTAGGCGGCGAAACGGATAGTATAAGTTGTTTATAATTGCTTTTATGGAATTCATAGAAAATAATAAATGGATAATTTGATCATAATCAAGTCATAATTTATTCAATAACTTAAATGTAAATCGATTCTTTAAAATGAAAAGTTACAAATATTTGTGGAAGTATAGTTCAGACAATAGAATTTGTCGAGTGTCATTTATTCGATATTTTTATTAAAAAAAAAGTTTTGGTATTAAATATAAAAATTGTGCTAAATCCCCAAATTCCCACCACTCCCATATATTCTTTTATATTATAATATTGCCAATGAATTAATTACAACATATGATTATTTGGAATTTTAGGAATATTTATTGTTATCTGTATTCTTCCAAAATTTGGGAAACTTAAATAATATAAATAAGATCTTATAGCATTTTCGAAGGGAAAATGACGTTGTTTGAATCACCGCAATAATATCATTTGCATATATGTTTATCACCACAAAGAAATTTAGTAAATTACTTTTGAATTATTCCAGTCGATGGTGAATATTCGATATATTTTATACATAGATTTATTTTAGTTTCAGAACGAATTTCTCGTCTTCATTTATTAATATACATTTTGACAAACTTTAATGATTTTCTGAATTTTTCACTGAAAATATCAAACAATCCCTTGTATATTAATTCTCAAATTTCAAAATTCTTGTTTCGAAGTTCTCCATCACATCTCAACTTATAATGGGATTAGAATTATTATTGAATTCCTTGAGCATTCTTTATATCCATATAAGAAAATCGATTCAGCAGTCGTAAAATTGGTGGAGAAAGCATTTTAATTATTTTCCCATAGTCTTTCTTAAGATATTTTAATATTTTTATTCATTCTAAATTTATTTATTATTCAAGAAAATATATACAAAAAATGAAAATAGGTTTTTTTGAGTGTACTCTAAATTTATCTCACGATAATCACCGTATGAGCATATGCTCGTATGTTGAGATAAACTACGTACACATATAGGGTGGTTTTTTAAGAGTGACACAATTTAAGATAATTATCGCTTCTCAAATCATGCTACATTTTTTTTCTTTACATTTATATAGTGAAAAATCGCATTATGGAATGTTTAAAACGGCAACGACGCTTACAAATTGTGAAGTTTTATTTTTAATATCAGTATATAGTTTGAAAAATGTCCAGAAACAAAATTATTATATACTGGTATATGAAATGAAAATAATCCACATGCAATTATTGACACGTCATGACAACCACAAAGATTATATACTGTATATGCAATAGGTTATTCGTTGGAGGATGGCATCATCGGTCGGTCGTATTTTGTTCAAATGATTAGGTAGTTTTTGCATTGTCCAAATTGAATGGCATCGATGAATTTACCAATGCAAGATGATGTTACATGTACATGTTTAACTACAACAATCGATTTATTGAAAACCAATGATTCAACGATTAAAATATTTCCTAAAATAAACCTTTGGATTGGTCTTCAAGATCATCTAATCTAAAAATATTTGTATTTCCAATAATTTTTCTGTGTTACATCAGTTGTATCGTTCGTTAAAATATCCCTTCTACACAGTTATAATAATACTTATCATAGTTTTTGATGTGCTGGCCCAGTTGATATATTACATAATTATTTAGTTATAATTTGATTTTCGTGTTATATATACATTGTGTTATTGTTGTTTGCACAAATGTTAACCATCAAATTTATTATATTCTTTGTGTCAATAGTTATTGTCAAAGCGGGTGTTGAATTATCATTTATATCGGACAATATCAATGGCAAATATCGCGGAAAAGTTTTACAAACAATATTTGATAATAAATATTATATTGCATTTAAAGGAATACCATATGCTAAACCACCAATTGGAGAATTAAGATTTAAAGTACGTATACGTATACTACACGAACACAGCATATGAAAGTCATCTCATATCAACTAATTATTTTGAAAATAAACGAATTAATAATTATATATATTTGATTAAATAATTCAAATGATTCTTTCTAGAAACGTGTTCGTGTTTTATCATTTATTAACATTTTATGCATTATATTATATAAAATATTATAACATAAAATATATTGTAAACAAAACTGTTTTATAGATAAGATATTTTTATTCGTTTATCTTTATATAAAACTAATTGTATTACTTTTTGGATCAAACGTTGAACCATCTATTTATAATATACAGTGTGTCTTGTGAAAACAAAATCAGGTTACCCCAAAGTAATGTTAGATGACATGACACAATAGCGCCTAAGTACCCTAAAATTAAATGTATATACAAATTTGCGATAGGCCTATTTTATAGAGCCTGGAGGGAAACAAACAAAAAAAATACACTCTAACTATATTTACACCTAAGGGAAGATTTAATACTAAAAAGGAAATTGACATATGTTATAGCGGGATGCCCTAACATTACTCATAGGCTGGTTTGACTTTCGTACGACACACCGTATAAACGTTATAACTGTACGTTTTAATAGTAATATTAAACTTATTGTTATTTGGTATATTATTTTTGTTATCAATATTATTTATTAAATATTAAATTTCGTAATTTGTGTGATCTGAAATAAAGAGTATAAAACGTTTCGTTCAGATTGCGCAAGTACATGTCCAAAAAAATTATTAACAAAGAAATTTTGTATAAAACAAATAGTCACCGGAACCAATTGAACCATCAACATCTCCATATGAAGCATTCAATTTTAAAAATGATTGCGTTCAACCAAATGCTGATAAAACATCAATTGTAGGAAATGAAGATTGTTTATATTTAAATATTTATACACCGGCCGAAATAAATGTAAAACCAGATCGTTATGCTGTAATGTTTTATATACATGGTGGTGGACACTTTGAAGGTTCTGGTAACGATATTTTATATGGTCCAGATTTTTTAATTCAAAATCAAGACATAGTTTTGGTAATTGTTGATACAATTTTTTGACTGCAGTAATAATTTAATCGGTTTTCTAAAATAAACAATTACCTTTACATAGGTTGTAATTAATTATAGATTAGGACCATTAGGATTTATGTCACTTGGATCACCCGAATATTCTGGTAATATGGGATTAAAAGATCAATTGTTAGCATTAAAATGGGTCAATGATAATATTGATAGTTTTGGTGGTGACAAAAATAGAATTACAATTTTCGGACACAGTTCAGGTTTTTTGTATATCAATTTATAGCATAATATTTTATAAAAGTATATACAGAAGAAGAAGAACTTATATTAAAAATATAAATTATCCGTAATAGGTGGTGCATGTGTACATCATCATATTATTTCGCCAGCATCTCGTGGTTTATTTCAACGTGCAATTTCAATGAGTAGTACAGCAATAACTACTGTTGGAATAAGCCCGTCCAGAATACATATCAAAAAAATGTTTGAATTTGGTAATGAATATAAAATAATAACCGAATAATATTTCCAACATAATAGAGGAAGGTATGGAGTAAAATGACCTATAGCGTATTTTTTTTACTTTAACGTTTGCGTTTATTTTCTTCCAATTTTTGTATATTTTGTTAATTAGTAAATATTTAGTAATTTTATTGTTTATACGCATGGTAAAAGGATCTGCATTCGGGATCAATTATTCGGCTTTAAAATGGCTAATTAAAGTTCATATGTTCGTAAAAGTTCTTTCAATTTTATCAATGCTCGAAAAATGTGTGTATAGATTTGTTGGTAGCGAAATTTGTAGAAAAAAATTTGCTCTTTTACCATATATTACAATATACCTTCGCTCTACTAACTACATAAAAATTCAATTGATTTTATTTCTATTCATATACAGCCAAAAAATCAAACAATGAAGTAAAGAGTTTTCAAAATTTATTGGATTATATAAAAACAGTTGATCCATATACGTTAACTAGCGAATTACTTTATGAATACTCTCCTAATATGCAGGGTAGTGCAAGAAAAGAAATTAAATTAATATGGGCTCCAGTTATTGAAAGTAATTATAAAATGAAATTAACATTCCAATTATAAATTAATTAAAGATTTATTATTAATATTTTCGCTAAATATAATATAAAGATGATAGAACTCCAGATGCATTTTTAAATAATTTTCCCGAGAATATTATAAATAACAATAATTTTAAAAGTGATGTTGATACAATGTTTGGATTTGCAGATGCGGTATGTTTTTATTCTCAAAAAATTAAATGTTTGAATATATAGAGAAATTAATAATTAATAGCATATTTTTATTTATTATTATTTTTTTTTAGGAAATGTTATTTTTAATAAGTTTAGAACTTAATCAACCGGAACTTTTAAAACCATTTGATGAAAAATTTGAAATTGAATTTCCTAAATATCCATTGAAAATGGATTATGAATCTGAGGTAATTTAAATAAATTATTATTAACAGAATATGTATATGGACTTTATTTATGATATTTCACATGGTGGAAAACTTATAACCAATATTGGTAACATTCTAAATCTCTGCGGCGCCGTAGACTGTATTTTCAGTTCAGATACATTATATAAAAAATTCTTAAGCATAAATTGCATCAGTGATAAAATGATAAAATCCTCAAAAATGACTTTACAAATTTTTGCCGACCTTTGAAAACAAAGGAATTCTTCAATCAATAAAAAGAAATGCTAAAAACAGGCAATTTGTAATAAGTTAAAAAATTTTAAGGTCCATCTGTTTTAGATAAACGCCAAAGATATCTATCAAACGATGAAAGTTGACAAATAAAATGTAGCGAAATAATACTTAATCGGTATTTTAACCTAAACACAGATACGTTAATCAGCCAAATAGAGTACATACAAAATGTGAAACAAATTACTACATCACCTTGATAAATTGTATTTGTTTCCAAATTATCTTTCTATGGTAAATGTTTTTTGTCGGAAGAATACGCATTGCACTATTTATGAGAATGTTTCGCATATGCATATGAATTTGTCTCATTTCTTGAACTGATCGACGATTAAACTTGTAGGGACATCACAGATGGATCTTCTTGAAGTGCCGGAAAAAAAAAATTCCCCCTTTAAAAATTATCATCATCATATATTAAGTAAAAATTCAATGGGTATAAATGAGTTATTAAATATGAAATGAATCGATGATGCATGATATAAAAATCAATTCCATACAAGATTTTTTCACTTATAATAAGTATTAAAATATTTAATCCATTTTTTTTCTTCTTAATTATATAATTCTTAGACATACAAAAATTTAGCGCAAAAAATTCGAACATTTTATTTTGGCGAAAATGGTCATGTTAATAACGACACGTTAATTGAATATGTTGAACTTTTGTCGAATACATTTTTTGTATATGGTATTGATAAAACGGTTAAAATTCAAGCAAAAAAATCATCTGGTAGTACTTTTTATTATAGGTATGCGGATGTGTATCATTCAATAAACTGCATTCATATTTTAGTTATACCTCATCTCATATAGTAATTATTTTATTTAGATTTTCAGTACAGGCCGGTTTAAATATATTTAGGAAAATTTTTAAAGTTCCTGATTATGTACCAGGTGCAAGTCATGCTGATGAATTGTGTTATTTATACAAGTATTATAATAAATTATTTCTTTTAAAAATTTGTACCGTAAATTTCTTATTCTTTTTTTTATAATTTTTAAGATGTAAAATATTGCCAAATTTATATGAAAATCTTGTGGATGAGAATTCCATTGAAAGAACCATTATTAAACAAATAACAAAATTATGGACTAATTTTGCAATTTATGGGTAAGTTTATTAGAAGATTTTATTATAGAATATCTGTATGAAATTAAATTACTATATAAATTGATGGGAGAATAAAAATAGCTAATGGTGCTATATTTATATTATATTATTGAAAAATATAAAAAGTTTAATATCCCATTAGAAGTCCACAGTAAATATATAACATGAACCGGGAAGACATACTGAATTTTCTACAGTTCCTTCGAAAGATACTTTCTTATATTTAATTATCTCTGTGGTATATTCTGGGTTCTTACTCATTACCAATATATTTGGTCTGTTAAGATGACGTTGAGTATAGCGAGGAGTTGACTGTATAAAATTGTATATAAATTATAATTTTATTATAACATTGAAACCAAAAAGCTTTTATAATTTAAAATAAATTATTTACATCCGTTGTTTTGATCTATATATAATATTTTATATAAACTAACTTTAACTATATATACGCATTCAATTTATATATGATATTATCATACTACGTATCATCAGAGGGAATGGAATATTTGACAATATATAACTTCTGATTTTGAATATATTGTGTACATATAAATGAATAATAAATAAATTCCATTAACACAGAAAACACCAATAAGTATTAAATTATGGAACTAAATGTGTATTAAAAAACGGCAAAAAGGAAAACCTAATAATATATAGAAATTGTGGGCTTATGAATTTTATAGTGGCTTTTATTTTTTTATCAAAGCAAATGAATGACTAAATTATATTATTGATTTTATTTTATGAGTATAATATTAATATAATTATTGTCGTTTATATATTTCACATTTGAAACAACACAGTGGTGAAGTATATAATAAATACAATGGATATACAGACAAGATTGTAATTGATCAACTCAAGTCATTCAGTAATTTTTTATTTCACTAATCAAGAGTGCTTATTCTTTTACCAAAGAATATATGTTCTTTATAATCAAATTTACATTGTGTTAAGTTGTATTCATTATTTCATTTTACTACTATGGGCTGTTAAATGGAAATCGGTTGCATTTAAAGTTGAAGCTCTTATTTACATACCACAATACCATACAATTGAAGTATAGCATTTGTATTGAAACAGGCGCAAATATCATTGTAAAAATAAGAAATAATTAAATCAAGTAAGTCTTTGAAAAGGCCATGGACAGAATGAAGTAATTGCAGAATTATTATTATGGTCACTATTACAATCTGTGATACCCTGTAGATGTAACATCAAATTCCTTGAATTTTATAATTATAATTTTATTACCACTAAGATAAATTAAATAAGAAGGTGCGTAGTATACGCCGCACTGACCATTACACTATGCAAAACGTGGTATGACGTGAATGGTTTATTCATTCATGGTTATACGATATACGGTTGAATGTGCACTATAGCCGATGAGATGTCACGAATGAACCACAAATATGCTACCCAATAAGGGCTATATTATCACACACCTTATTTAATATATCCCTCATTGCATACAAATTAAAATGTTTGAAATTTCTTTAAATTTCACAGTAATCCAACACCAAATGCAGATCCAGTTGATTTTCAGCCAATTCAAAATGATATAATAAATTTTCTGGATATTACAAATACTGGTTTATTTACTGGACGTGATCCACATTTTAAATTTGCCAAATTTTGGGATACAATAATTAATGAATATGAAACAGAAATGAATTTAAATTATAGAAAACGAAAAGATGAATTGTAATTATAAATATGTAAACAAATACAAATAATTTATAAAATTTTAATAAAATGATAATTAAATAATAAATATAAATAAACATCTTATTCAACTATTTATGTTTTTAAAATAATAACATTAATACAAGAACCGTTTGTTCCTTATTTTACCCAAAGGACAATTTTAAAAGTCTACATATCCCTCATGTCCTATATTTTTAAACGCATATAATATGGAAAACAAAAATTGCATCTGTATTTGACGAGTTTGAAAAATTGATTATCGATTTTCTGGAATATTTTATAATATAATTATTAGGAAAACGAATAATTTTACATGAGAATCGGATATTAGAACCTTTGCAAAATCGGTTTCTACCGCCAATCATATCACATATATGAAAACTATAGATATCAGAATTTTCTGAACATCAACTAATTGTAAAAAATATATATTTCCTAATAATACCCTAATGTAAATGTGTCGTAAAATATAATGTAAAATAATAACTAGATAAATGATTAAATTAATATATGGTCTATCGAAATTTAACAAAAATAACTTACTCACCACAAACAACTCCACCAGAACGGCTGAACCGGCATCATATATTATGAATTATGTTGGATATGATAGGAATAAGTGAAGCACCCATTTGGATTCAATTTATCAGAACACTTTTTCGTATTGTTTATATATTTTTGATTTAAACAAATAACAATTATGCATAATTTACGTTATTACAATAAAAAACACTATATAAATATTTAATTCTATTAAATTTAGAACGCAAATAAATTAGAAAAAATACGTGTATTAACAAAGAAAAAAAAATCAAAATGAAAAACAAATGAATTAAAAATGCATAATGAGTTAGAGTAGCAACCGAAAAATAGAAATTTAAATTTACAGTAAATATTGGTTATATATAGAGACAACAATGAATTCATGTTATATCTTGTATTTTAAATAAAAGAATTCCACTCATACACACACACACACACATGTAATAACCCTATTATATACTTCAATTTAATATATAAAATACACAATATTATGTAATTAATATTTTTTTAAATTTACTAATAAATAAATCACAGGCTGGCAATGTCATCATTTCAACTTTACTTTTCGTTTGTAGAAATTTATGTATTGTCCCTGTAGGTTGTTTCCTCACTATAGGTATATAGGTCTAAAACTGGTGTAAAACGAACTATATTACTATGAACCATGAACAAATTGTAACACAATATATATATGAGATACCCATCTAAATGGGTGTGTTTACGTGAAACTAGTGCATGTTCATTTATAACGAAGGTAGATCATTAGTTTATAGAGATTTGGCGATTGGAATATTTTATATAAATTTTAATATACAAAAAAAGTCTCAATTAATCCCAAAAAAAAGCCAACCTGTGAATTAAATAAATAAAATTTTATATTACCCCTGACCATATTATTTATGTTTTTGATTTTTATATACGCAAGCGCTACGTGGGACACAATTACAAACTCACGGTCATAGAAAGAAACGAACAAATAATATATTTAAACAAGGAGAAAATAAAGCTTTAATTATAAACAAAAAAAAACCCAAAAACAACATTTTAATTTCAGTTCAATTAAAATTTAATTATTTATTAATATAAGTACAGTGTCACAATATATTATTTGTACACTTAATTTTAAATTCCAATACATCACTATGTGTGGGCCTAGTGCTTCGCTCGTATAATGATAATTTGTGTTATCAATTTTTCTATTTCAATATACCTTGCAAGTTATAAGATTATCCAAATGCATAACCCAATCATAAGATGAAAGAAAGAGAATATGTCCATTCGATTGGGCACAATAAAAACGGTAACTAGTCATCCGGATGGCCACATTTGTAAAAAAAGGGAGTATTTTTAGGTGGTGGAAATGAATGACGTTTTATATTTAATTTTTGTGGTTCCCTCTTGAAGATGAGACGCAGTATTATGGAAGGTTATAACCTAATCAAATATTTCCAACAAGTGTATTACGACACTCCTCGCATACCGTTTACAAATCAATTGCAAAACGAATCATTTAATTTATAAACGATAAGGAACGGCTAAACTAAATTCAAGTAATATGAAAATTGGATTGATTATATGGTAAACCCAGTATCGATTTAGTATGAAAATATATGTGGAAATGTGAGAAAAGATTGTGTTTGTCACGAACCCTCACGTTCCTCCTTTGGTCAATTTCTAAATCTAAATAATAACTATCATAACATATATAGAAAAATTTAAACAATGAATAAAAGTATCTTCTTATTGTATCTAAAAATACTTTTCAAGTATCTGTTTTCAACACTGTATAATAATTTTATAACGTATCTTTGTGTAGTTGAGTCATTATATTAGTTATAATTTGCTTTCAGTACAATGTGCATTAATAAATTGTTTGCAAAAATGTTAATTATAAAATTGTTTATATTTTTGGTGTCAATAGTTATTGTCAGTGCAGACGCTAATTTAACATCTATTTCTAATAATATTAATGGTAAATACCGTGGCAAAGTGTTACCAACAATATTTGATAATAAATATTATATAGCATTTAAAGGAATACCATATGCTAAACCACCGATTGGAGAATTAAGATTTAAAGTATGTATACTACACGAACACACATTTTAAGAATTTGCATGCATAATTAATTAATTATATAAATTATAAAATATAAAACTTAATTATTGTGATAATGAGTAAATAAATTGTCATTATATAATATAATTTTACTAATACTTTGTGAAATATATAATATTAAGTGGTGATTAATTATAGATAAGTATATGACGTGTGTTCTACCAATTTAAATAAAAATATAGGCAAATTCCAAAGAATCTATATATGTTTTCTCAAATTACACGGGCCTAAACTCTGTGGGATTATACAATAATTCCAATTGTAAGTCGAAATTGCAAATGAAAAATTTTATAATGCATCACTGATTGTGAGTCAATCTGACAAAGTCGTTACAAAATTGTTCGGTTTATATTCATTTCAATGGATCCATACCAAAAATGAAAACAACAAGTAGCATTTTTGTGGCTATTTGAAATTCTATATTATGAGTGTAATTTCAAGATTTTTTTTAATGTTATGCTGTAGCTCAGAAGAAATTATTGTATTATTAATATAGATAATATTAATATCTACACACACTATATATTGTGGCTATTATATTATATAAATATATATGAAAACTAAACAATTAAATGAAATACGCTTTTATAAAATTAACAAAAGATAATATTCGCATTTTACAGGTTTACCTAAATTCGTATATTGGCACGCCGCAATTAAGCCGAATTTACAAACATTATTTTCCAGTAATAGCATGTTGCATGGCAAGGTTACGGTAACACATTCAAAATAATTATTAAAGATGAAAGTTGACAGAAAAAGAATGTGTGTCTGTTACACAAATATTAAAAACTGCAGCCAAACATCATTGCAGGCAGCAACTGTTTTCAATCAACAATATTGAAATTTAATTATAAGAAAAACTGTATGTGTACAAACTTCACATGAAAACAGTGTAAAAGTTAAGTTGAAAGAGAAAATCTTTACAAATGGGTCCAAAGAGCAATGAACCGAACGGATAATCGTTTAAAGAGAAAGATCAGATGACGATTCCATGTTGACATGCGGTGAAACGCGATTATATTAAAACTGAATTTTCGAAGATGTATAGAACATTTCGTCTAGACCACACAGAAACAAATGCAAAATAAATGTTCCTTATCTTGCTTCGTCCTACATCATATGCATAATTTAATTTTGTTATGATGTGAGAACAAATTCCCGTTTTATGTTGCCAATTGGTTGTACATAATGTTGGGTCACAATTATGTTTTGCCGAAATATACGTACAAAATCAGGCAAATTTAAAATTATTAATATTATGAATTAAAGAACGGTGTCGTGTAATTATAACCAGAAATTTATTACACACTATAATACAAATATATCTAGAAAATAAGAGAAATATAAAAAAGTATTATTAATATAATTTATTAATTAAAATATTCCCAGACACCTGTTCCAATTGAACCACCAACATCCACATATGATGCATTCAAATTTCAAAATAAATGTGTTCAACCGTCTTTTGATAGAAAATCAATGATAGGAAATGAAGATTGTTTATATTTAAATATTTATACACCAGAAGATATACATGAAAACCGTGATCGTTATGCAGTAATGTTTTTTATACACGGTGGCAGTTTCTTTGAAGGTTCTGGTGACGATATTTTATATGGTCCAGATTTTTTAATTCACAATCAAGACATAGTTTTGGTAATTATGACTGCAGTAATAATTTAATTGTTTTACTAAAATAAACAATTACCTTTACATAGGTTGTAATTAATTATAGATTAGGACCATTAGGATTTATGTCACTTGGATCACCCGAATATTCGGGTAATATGGGATTAAAGGATCAATTGTTAGCATTAAAATGGGTCAATGATCATATTGATAGTTTTGGTGGTGATAAAAATAAAATTACAGTTTTCGGACACAGTGCAGGTTTGCGTATCATTTTATATAATATAATATTACTCTCAAAGACATAAACGTATAATTATACAAAGAAACTGAAGTTTATAAAATATATATTATCCAATATGTAGGTGGTTCATCGGTACATCATCATATTATTTCACCAGCGTCCAGTGGCTTATTTCAACGTGCAATTTCAATGGGCAGTACAGCAATAACTACAGTTGGATTAAGCCCGTCCAGAATGCATATCAAAAAATTGTTTGAATATGGTAATGAATATAAAATAATAACCGAATAATATTTCCAACATAATAGAGGAAGGTATCGAATAAAATGACCTATCGCGTATTTTTTTACTTTACCGTTTGCGTTTATTTTCTTCCAATTCATGTATATTTTGTTAATTAGTAAATATTTGCAAATTTTATTGTTTATACGCATGGTAAAAGGATTAAAGGGAAGTTTTAATGACACAAAACATTGCACAGTTGAGAATGTGATTTATTTACAGTAAAAAGAACTAAATAGTCACATTATCTAATACGTCAAATTTAACATTTTGAATTCGGGATCAATTATTCGATTTGGAAATGGCTAATAGAGTTTAAAGTGCATATGTTCGTAAAAGTTCTTTCAATTTTATAAATACTCGAAATATGTGTGTATAGATTTGTTGGTAGCGAAATTTGTAGAAACAAATTAGCTCTTTTACCATATATTACAATATACCTTCGCTCTTCTAACTACAAAAAATTCAATTGATTTTATTTCTATTCATATACAGCCAAAAAATCAAACAATGAAGTAAAGAGTTTTCAAAATTTAATAGATTATTTAAAAACAGTTGATCCATATACGTTAACTGGCGAATTACTTTATGAATATTATAGTATGCAGGGTAAAACAAGAAAAGAGATTAAATTAATATGGGCTCCAGTTATTGAAAGTAATTATAAAATGAATTTAACATTCCAATTATAAATTAATTAAAGATTTATTATTAATATTTTCGCTGAATATAATATAAAGATGATAGAACTCCAGATGCATTTTTAACTGATTTTCCCGAGAATATTATAAATAACAATAATTTTAAAAGTGATGTTGATACAATGTTTGGATTTTCCGATGCGGTATGATTTTGTTTGCAAAAAATTAAATGTTTGAATATATAGAGAAATTAATAATTAATAGCATTTTTTTATTTATTATTATTTTTTTTTATAGGAAATGTTATTTTTAATAGGTTCAGAACTTAATCAACCGGAACTTTTAAAACCATTTGATGAAAAATTTGAAATTGAATTTCCTAAATATCCATTAAAAATGTATTATGAATCTGAGGTAATTTAAATAAATTATTATTAATAGAACATGTACAATATGTGGACTTTTTTTATGATATTTCATATGGTGGAAAACTTAAAACCAATATTGGTAACATTCTAAATATCTTATATAAAAAATTATTAAACATAAATTGCCTCACTGATGTAAAACCATTAATTCTTTAATCATTGCAAAGAAATGCTAAAAATAGGCAAATTGAAATAAGTTAAAAAATGTTAAGGTCAATTTTCTTCTGTTTTAGATAAACGCCAAAGATATCTATCAAATAAAATATAGCGAAATGATACTTATTCGATATTTTAACCTAGATACACAGATACGTTAATAGCCAAATAAAGTACAAATAAAATGTGAAACAAATTAGTACATCCGCTATATAAACTCATTGGTTTATTGTAAATATTTACAAATAGTGAATAAATGAATTTGACGGTGTCGCAACTTTCGTCAGGTCAAAATTATTGTTTTTTGGTCCCAATAAATTAAGATTGGTTGTTGCAATGTTTACGGAGCGCTGCACGCTAAACTATCACCCTCGCATAAAATGCATTTGGTCACAAATTCTCTTAGAGGTAAATGTTTCTTGTCGAATGAATTGGCATGGATATTTGCATAATTTACGGAACATTTATAAGAAACATCTCTGATTTCATTTCTGGAACCAGTGGCAAGATTTTTTCACTTATAATAAGTATTAAAATATTTAATCCATTTTTTTTCTTCTTAATTATATAATTCTTAGACATACAAAAATTTAGCGAAAAAAATTCGAACATTTTATTTTGGCGAAAATGGTCATGTTAATAACGACACGTTAATTGAATATGTTGAACTTTTGTCGAATGCATTTTTTGTATATGGTATTGATAAAACGGTTAAAATTCAAGCAAAAAAATCATCTGGTAGTACTTTTTATTATAGGTATGCGGATGTGTATCATTCAATAAACTGCATTCATATTTTAGCTATACCTCATCTCATATAGTAATTATTTTATTTAGATTTTCAGTACAGGCCGGTTTAAATATATTTAGAAAAATTATTGAAGTTCCTGATTATGTACCAGGTGCAAGTCATGCTGATGAATTGTGTTATTTATACAAGTATTATAATAAATTATTTCTTTTAAAAATTTGTACCGTAAATTTCTTATTCTTTTTTTATAATTTTTAAGATGTAAAATATTGCCAAATTTATATGAAAATTTTGTGGATGAGAATTCCATTGAAAGAACCATTATTAAACAAATAACAAAATTATGGACTAATTTTGCAATTTATGGGTAAGTTTATTAGAAGATTTTATTATAGCATAAGTGTATAAAATTAAATTACAATATAAATTGATGGGAGAATAAAAATAGCTAATGGTGCTATATTTATATTATATTATTGAAAAATATAAAAAGTTTAATATCTCATTAGAAGTCCACAGTAAATATATAACACGAACCGGGAAGACATACTGAATTTTCTACAGTTCCTTCGAAAGATACTTTCTTATATTTAATTATCTCTGTGGTATATTCTGGGTTCTTACTCATTACCAATATATTTGGTCTGTTAAGATGACGTTGAGTATAGCGAGGAGTTGACTGTATAAAATTGTATATAAATTATAATTTTATTATAACATTGAAACCAAAAAGCTTTTATAATTTAAAATAAATTATTTACATCCGTTGTTTTGATCTATATATAATATTTTATATAAACTAACTTTAACTATATATACGCATTCAATTTATATATGATATTATCATACTACGTATCATCAGAGGGAATGGAATATTTGAAAATATGTAGCTTCTGATTTGAATATATTGTGTACATATAAATGAATAATAAATAAATTCCATTAAAACAGAAAACACCAATAAGTATTAAATTATGGAACTAAATGTGTATTAAAAAGCGGCAAAAAGGAAAACCTAATAATATATAGAAATTGTGGGCTTATGAATTTTATAGTGGCTTTTATTTTTTTATCAAAGCAAATGAATGACTAAATTATATTATTGATTTTATTTTATGAGTATAATATTAATATAATTATTGTCGTTTATATATTTCACATTTGAAACAACACAGTGGTGAAGTATATAATAAATACAATGGATATACAGACAAGATTGTAATTGATCAACTCAAGTCATTCAGAATTTTTTTATTTCACTAATCAACTGTATTCATATGAAATTCTCAGATTTATTTCCATATATAAATTATAAAACATCAGAGTGCTTATTCTTTTACCAAAGAATATATGTTCTTTATAATCAAATTTGCATTGTGTTAAGCTGTATTAATTATTTCATTTTACTACTATGGGCTGTCAAATGGAAATCGGTTGCATTTCAAGTTGAAGCTCTTATTTACATACCACAATACCATACAATTGAAGTATAGCATTTGTATTGAAACAGGCGCAAATATCATTGTAAAAATAAGAAATAATTAAATCAAGTAAGTCTTTGAAAAGGCCATGGACAGAATGAAGTAATTGCAGAATTATTATTATGGTCACTATTACAATCTGTGATACCCTGTAGATGTAACATCAAATTCCTTGAATTTTATAATTATAATTTTATTACCACTAAGATAAATTAAATAAGAAGGTGCGTAGTATACGCCGCACTGACCATTACACTATGCAAAACGTGGTATGACGTGAATGGTTTATTCATTCATGGTTATACGATATACGGTTGAATGTGTACTATAGCCGATGAGATGTCACGAATGAACCACAAATATGTTACCCAATAAGGGCTATATTATCACACACCTTCTTATTTAATATATCCCTCATTGCATACAAATTAAAATGTTTGAAATTTCTTTAAATTTCACAGTAATCCAACACCAAATGCAGATCCAGTTGATTTTCAGCCAATTCAAAATGATATAATAAATTTTCTGGATATTACAAATACTGGTTTATTTACTGGACGTGATCCACATTTTAAATTTGCCAAATTTTGGGATACAATAATTGATGAATATGAAACAGAAATGAATTTAAATTATAGAAAACGAAAAGATGAATTGTAATTGTAAATATGTAAATAAATACAAATAATTTATAAAATAAATAAAATGATAACGAAATATTAAATATAAATAAACATCTTATTTAACTATTTATGTTTTTAAAATAATAATATTAATACAAGAACCGTTTGTCCTGATTTTACGCAAAGGACCATTTTAAAAGTCTACATATCCCTTATGTCCTATATTTTTAAACGCATATAATATGGAAAGCAAAAATTGCATCTATATTTGACGAGTTTGAAAAATTGATTATCGAATTTCTGGAATATTTTATAATATAATTATTAGGAAGCTAAAAAATATATACTTAAATTATAATTTTGCATGAGAATCGGATATTAGAACCTTTTCAAAATCGGTTTCTACCGCCAATCATACCACATATATGAAAACTATAGATATCAGAATTTTCTGAACATCAACTAATTGTAAAAAATATATATTTCCTAATAATACCCTAATGTAAATGTGTCGTAAAATATAATGTAATAAAGTTAAATCGTATATAATTCCGTAAATAATAAAATAATAACTAGATAAATGATTAAATTAATATATGGTCTATCGAAATTTAACAAAAATAACTTACTCACCACAAACAACTCCACCAGAACGGCTGAACCGGCATCATATATTATGAATTATGTTGGATAGGATAGGAATAAGTGAAGCACCCATTTGGATTCAATTTATCAGAATACTTATTCGTATTGTTTATATATTTTTGATTTAAACAAATAACAATTATGCATAATTTACGTTATTACAATAAAAAACACTATATAAATATTTAATTCTATTAAATTTACAACGCAAATAAATTAGAAAAAATGCGTGTATTAACAAAGAAAAAAAAAATCAAAATGAAAAACAAATGAATTAAAAATGCATAATGAGTTAGAGTAGCAACCGAAAAATAGAAATTTAAATTTACAGTAAATATTGGTTATATATAGAGACAACAATGAATTCATGTTATATCTTGTATTTTAAATAAAAGAATTCCACTCATACACACACACACACATGTAATAACCCTATTATATACTTCAATTTAATATATAAAATACACAATATTATGTAATTATCATTTTTTTAAATTTACTAATAAATAAATCACAGGCTGGCAATGTCATCATTTCAACTTTGCTTTTCGTTTGTAGAAATTTATGTATTGTCCCTGTAGGTTGTTTCCTCATTATAGGTATATAGGTCTAAAACTGGTGTAAAACGAACTATATTACTACGAACCATGAACCAATTGTAATACAATATATATATATGAGATGAAAGAATGCGAAAAAAATAGTGTTGTTATATAGTTGTGTTGTTAAGAATTTGTACTAGAGTATAATGACCTATTTTCATATGAAACTGGTCTCATAACTATACCCAAAAACCCATCTTAATGGGTGTGTTTACGTGAAACTAGTGCATGTTATTTTATAACGATGGTAGATGACTAGTTTAGAATTAACCAGATTCCCGGCACGGATGTTATACAAATCGACTTCAAATAAATTTTTTTAGAGATTTTACTATTTTATATTTTAAAAAGGTTTGAGACTATTCACACAAATATAAATCCAACCTGTTTTTAAATTACCCCTGCCCGTATTATTTATGTTTTAAATTTTTAAATACGCAAGCTCTGCGTCGAACATAATTACAAACTCACAGCTACACAAAGAAACGAACAAAAAATACATTCAAAATAAGGAGAAAATGGAGCGTTAATAAATTATAAACAATAAAAAAAACCCAAAAATTTCAGTTTAATTAAAATTGAATTATTTAATAATATAAGTACAGTGTCACAATATATTATTTGTACACTAAATTTTAATTTCCAATACATCACTATGTGTGGGCCTAGTGCTTCGTTCGTATAATGATAATCTGTGTTATCACTTTTTCTATATCAATATATCTTGCAAGTTATAAGATTATTCAAATGCATAACCCAATCATGAGATAAAAGAAAGAGAATATGTATATTCGATTGGGCACAATAAAAACGGTAACTAGTCATCCGGATGGCCACATTAGTATTCTTAAGAATTTGTAGAAAAAGGTAGTATTTTTAGATGGTGGAAATGAATAACGCTTACTGACGCTATCGAAAACCCTCTGAAATATTAACCTTTTAACATCTTCCGCCAAACAAAAAATATTTTATTTTTGTGGTTCCCACATGAGGAAGAGATGCATTAGTGTGGAAGGTTATAACCTAATCAAATATTTACAACATGATTATTACGACACTCCGCATACCGTTTACAAATCAATTGCAACACGAATCATTTAATTTATAAACGATAAGGAGCGGCTAAACTAAATTCAAGTAATATGAAAATTGGATTGATTTTAGGGTAAACCCAGTATCGATTTAGTATGAAACTATATGTGGAAATATGAGAAAAGATTGTGTTTGTCACGAACCCTAACGTCCGTCCTTTGGTCAATTTCTAAATCTAAATAATAACTATCATAACATATATAAAACAATTTGAACAATCAATAATAGTATCTTGTTATTGTATCTAAAGATACTTTTAAAGTATCTGTTTTCAACCCTGCTTAAAGAACAGAATATTTCTTAATATAAAGAGCATATAAATAATTTTATATTGTATCTTTGTGTAGTTGAGTCATTATATTAGTTATAATCTGCTTTCAGTACAATGTGCATTAATAAATTGTTTGCAAAAATGTTAATTATAAAATTGTTTATATTTTTGGTGTCAATAGTTATTGTCAGTGCAGATGCTAATTTAACATCTATTTCTAATAATATTAATGGTAAATACCGTGGCAAAGTGTTACGAACAATATTTGATAATAAATATTATATAGCATTTAAAGGAATACCATATGCTAAACCACCGATTGGAGAATTAAGATTTAAAGTATGTATACTACACGAACACACATTTTAAGAATTTGCATGCATAATTAATTAATTATATAAATTATAAAATATAAAACTTAATTATTGTGATAATGAGTAAATAAATTGTCATTATATAATATAAATTTACTAATACTTTGTGAAATATATAATATTAAGTGGTGATTAATTATAGATAAGTATATGACGTGTGTTCTACCAATTTAAATAAAAATATAGGCGAATTCCAAAGAATCTATATATGTTTTCTCAAATTACACGGGCCTAAACTCTGCGTGATGAATATAGCTATTATACAATAATTCCAATTGTTAGTCGAAATTGCAAATGAAAAATTTTATAATGCATCACTGATTGTGAGTCAATCTGACAAAGTCGTTACAAAATAGTTCGGTTTATATTCATTTCAATGGATCCATACCAAGAATGAAAACAACAAGTAGCATTTTTGTTATTGTTTTAAATTCTATATGGAATTCGTCTACATTTGTTTACATATAAAATTATTCTGACCTTTATATCATTTTTTAATAATCTTTTATTAAATATTAAATGTTTGTTTAGAATATTCTTTTAAATTTTAATACAGTATTTAATTTATTATGTGTGTTATTTCAAGGTTTTTTCTTAATGTTATGTTTTAACTCAGAATATTTCCATATAATAAAGAAATTATTGTACCATATTATTAATATAGATAATATTTATATATAGACACACTTTAGTGCAGGCTATTCAAATAATGGCAATATTTATGATAACAAAACAATTAAACGAAATACAATTTGTAATTTCATCAGTAACCTCAAATAAAAATAGTGTAGAAGTTAAGTTGAAAGAGAAAATCTCGACAAATGCTTCCAAAGAGCAAAGAGCCGAGCGGATAATCTTTTAAAAAGCAAGATCAGATGAAGATGCCATGTTGACATGGTGAAAATAAATGTTCTTTATCTTGCTTCGTCCTACATCAAATGCATAATTTTGTTATGTTGTGAAAACTAATTCCCGTCTTATGCCGACAATCGGTTGAACATATTATTCGGTCAAAATTGTGTTTTGCCGAAATATACACACAAAGTTAGACAAATTTCAAATTCTTAATATTCTGATTTAAAATACGGATCAGTGTAATAAGTAGAAAAACTTATAACATAAATTGAGGTGTCGTGTAATTATAACCAGAAATTTATTACACAATATAATACAAATATATCTAGAAAATAAGAGAAATATAAAAAAGTATTATTAATATAATTTATTAATTAAAATATTCCCAGACACCTGTTCCAATTGAACCACCAACATCCACATATGATGCATTCAATTTTCAAAATAAATGTGTTCAACCAGCTTTTGATAGAAAATCAATTATAGGAAATGAAGATTGTTTATATTTAAATATTTATACACCGGCCGAAATAAATGTAAAACTAGATCGTTATGCTGTAATGTTTTTCATACATGGTGGCAGTTACTTTGAAGGTTCCGGTGACGATTTTTTTTATGGTCCAGATTTTTTAATTCATAATCAAGACATAGTTTTGGTAATTATCACTGCAATAATAATTTAATTGTTTTACTAAAATAAACAATTACCTTTACATAGGTTGTAATTAATTATAGATTAGGACCATTTGGATTTATGTCACTTGGATCACCCGAATATTCGGGTAATATGGGATTAAAGGATCAATTATTAGCATTAAAATGGGTCAATGATAATATTGATAGTTTTGGTGGTGATAAAAATAAAATTACAATTTTCGGACACAGTGCAGGTTTTTGCATATCAATTTATACCATAATATTTTATAAATGAATATATATAATTACATACAGAAGAAGAACTTATATTTAAAATATATATTATCCAATATGTAGGTGGTGCATCGGTACATCATCATATTATTTCACCAGCGTCTCGTGGTTTATTTCAACGGGCCATCTCAATGAGTGGAACAGCAATAAATGTATTTGGTATGAGTACAGCAAAAATTCATCGTAAAACAATGTTCGAATTTGGTAATGAATATAATAATAATAATAATATATGTCCAACATAAGAAAACATGTAATTTTTAATTAATGTTCGCATTCATTTTGTTTCAACAGCCCAGAAATTAAATAATCAAATCAAAAGTTTTGAAAATTTAATTGCATTTATAAAAACAGTTGATTCGCATTCGATAATTCGCGAATTAGTTTTACCACAAATAACTCAAAATTCGAACAGTTCACGAAAAGATGGTAGTATAAAATGGGCACCGGTTATTGAAAGTAATTAAATAAAAAACATTTTATTATAATCATTAAAAACCTATAATTTCAATATACATTTTTTTTAAAGGAGTCGATGAAAATCCAAATGCATTTTTAACTGATTTTCCAGAGAATATTTTAAATAATAATAATTTTAAAAGTGAAGTTGATACAATGTTTGGATTTACGGATGCGGTATGACAATATCATTAGAACATAAATAAACGAGCAATTATATTGTATAGTATAGAAATTTAATTAAACTAATTAGTATATTTTTATTTTTATTATAAATAAATAGGAATTATTATTTATATTAAGTTCAGAACTTAATCAACCTGAGCTTTTAAAACAATTTGATGAAGAATTTGAAATTGAATTGCCTAAATACAATTTAAAAATGGATTATCAATCTGAGGTAATATTTATCACGAAACATATTTTATATTAATTTGTTTAATTCCATTTTTTGAATTACATATTATATTTAAATAGGTAAAACAATAGATACAAAACAGTATGTGAATTATAAGATTTCACTCATTATTTAGTATAACGCATAAAAAGTTGAAATCCAAAGTAAACTAAATATATTGTTAGAAGTAATTCTAACTGGTGCTCAAGCGACTGCAATCTGTTGGCATACACATTTTTTGTCCTCTGTTTTTTGCTAAACATTTGGTGGTGGTAACCCATGCATCCGGTTTATGCTTAAGCTGGGAAACTATATAATAATCTGTTTGAATTCTATAATATGTTTAAAACAAATTATAATGTTCTATATAATTTAGAATTTAGTTGAGATTAATTTGTTTTTGTATTTGTAGGTATAGTTCTATAGCATTGTAAGTTATCTTTAATACAGAAAATTTATATTTACAAGCATTTGAATATTGTTTATAAAATCAATATTATATGGAAATATGAAAGTTTTATCATATAAATTTAATTAACTTTATATTGTATGTTCAATATATGAATAGAATTGTATACGTAATTACATTTATAACGAATATATTTCAACATAAATGTTAGGTATAACAACAATAAAAACAAAACCAATTATAAAATATATGATGATGTTACAGAGTTCAATTATGAGTAACATCATCATTGGATCTTATCATACCACAGACATTAATTTATATTTCAATATTTATTTCCATATCCTTTTCTACATATATATCGACTGTATGGTATATGCCAATGTGAGGAGTATCAGAGTTTGTCGGAATTTGAATATAAATACACACATTCATAAATTTCAAAAACGTCTATATGAAATGAAATAAATATAAAATATGAATACGAGTTTATTTTAATAATTTATTTATCTATTCCATACGCACTAACCGGATATACATCGCATTAATTCAAACTGATGCGGTTATTAAATTTATCACCGGCATTTGCCAAAATATTAAAAATTTATTCACAATAAATAATTAATTAAACTATGACGATTTAAATAAATTAATCACACATTGCATTGGCGGCTCCTTATAGAAATATTTCTATAAGCTAATTTAAAATATTGATTTTTCTGAAAGTTATGTCGTCATAATCAGGAAATTGTAAAATGGAGACTAATGGAAAATTTTCCGGAAATCTTACTTCTGCAAATTTTCAATTACGCACTATAATTTTTTCCGATTTTCAGTTCTTATTACAGAATTTCAGAATGAATTCAATTTCCAATATTTCACAAAGAAGAAATTTGTGCAATTGCTTTAGACGTTCCAAAAATATATGTTTAGTCGAATTTTAATTTCATGAAAGAGAAAATAATACAAAATTAATAGTGCTATATCCAAAATATAAATAATGCAAGAAATATTTATTTAAATTATCATTATTTCCAACTCCGATTTTCCAATCGAATTTTCCATTATCATCTGGGCTAATAATTTACAATTAATTAAATTTGACAGGTGATTTTAAGAAAACTATATTTTTAATGTAATTTTCAATTTTTTTGTCACATAACGACACATTCACCTTTTACTAATTTTGGAACAAATCACTTTTTCGACAGTATTTCAAAAAATACTTATTAATTTTATTTTGTAATTTATTTAATTTTTAGATATACAAAAATTTAGCGCAAAAAATTCGAACATTTTATTTTGGTGAAAATGGTCATGTTGATAACGACACCTTTAATGAATATATTCAACTTTTGTCAGATACAGTTTTTGTGTATGGCATAGATAAATCTGTAAAAATTCAAGCAAAAAAATCAACTGCCAATACTTTTTATTACAGGTATGGAATTTAAAGTAATATTAAAGGGAAAACCATAAAAATTGTTGGAAAGAAAATATGTGCTCAATGCGTTCAGGGCTGTTATTAAAGATATTCTGTTGTGGTACCAAGTAGTGTATAGTGGTGTTATGTACCCCATCTCACCTTTGTACATTATATAATATTAAAAATAATAAAATATTCATAGTTTCACATTATTATATTAATTTTTTATACAATTTCATTTTATTTAGATTTTCAGTACAGGCCGGTTTAAATGTATTTAGGAAAATTTTTATGGTTCCTGATTATATACCAGGAGCTAGTCATGCTGATGAATTATGTTATATATTTAAGTATGTTATTATACATTGATCTTATAAATCTAAAATTTGTATACAAAATGTTTCAACATCGATTTTTATTTTATTTTATAGATGTAAAATATTGCCAAATTTATATGATAATCTGGAAGAGAATTCAATTGAAAGAATCGCTATAAAACAAATAACAAAATTATGGACTAATTTTGCAATTTATGGGTAAGTTTCATAAAATATTTTATACTAAATTGAAATTGATAAAGAAAAATAAGAAGATGGCTGAATGGCAGTATTTCAAGTATTTAGTTTTCAGCATTATCCAACAGATTGTATTAATTTTCATTGAACTTATTATTTGTTATTTGTGTGTGATCCTATACATACTAAATTTTCAGTCAAATAGGACAAAAGAGTCAATTTGTTATGCAATTTGTTCTGCAGAACTACTCTAGGAAACTGACCTTAAAAAGTTAAATTCAATATTCCCATTCAAAATTATACAATACATGAATATTAAACATCGTTTCAGTAAGTTTTGCAATCTGATCAGTTATTAGGATTTCTGCTAATTGAACAGAATTTATTCATACAGGAATTAACATAAGAATATTAATAATAAATAATCTTGTTAAAATATTTAAAATTTTACAGAAATCCAACACCAAATGCAGATCCAGTTGATTTTCAACCAATTCAGAATGATACCATAAATTTTTTGGATATTAGAAATAATGGTCTAATTACTGGACGTGATCCACATTGTAAATTTAACAAATTTTGGGATACAATAATTGATGAATATGAATCAGAAACAAAATGTAATTTATAATAATATAAAAAATTCAAACATATGAATTTTAAATAATAACACAATTTAAAAACTTAATAAATAATAATAATAATTTTATATTTTTTCTATTTTAATAAATCGAACTATAAACACGCTTCGATCTTGTTTTAATAATAGATTAATAGGATAATTATATATTTATTATCAGTAAATAGCTATAATTTATAAAGAAAATATAAGAAACATAGTAACATACGTCTTTGGACGTGTGTAATAGCTAAAAATTCTGGTTCGCGGCAGTCGAAGTAGGTGAAGATTACTCATAACTTGACAAGATATTTCTAATAAAATATTGAGGAACGTTATAGCTGGGCTGCTGACGACATCATGAAATTCATAATTTTATTACACGTCTATTATTTTCGATTTTTTTCGCGAATACGAACGATTAATGGGATTTTTTTTTTAATACATATTTTAGCCATCCATTCATTATATTTTGGGTGTGGTGATCTCATCTTATCTTAATGTAACAACGAATTTATATGTGCATATAATTAACAAAATAAAATAATAAACTTAATTGTTAATACTATTTAAATTTAAATGTCTCAACGAAAATATATTTTACAATCACATACGCACTATACGAACATAAATGAAGTCAATATACCTTATTATTAATTTTCTTAACGTGTTGTTTATACTATACTCTGATCAAAAATAGTGAAATACTGAAATAAATAACAAGGTAAGTATTTATTTTATATTTTGTTTTCTTCAAAGTAATCACAATTTGATGAAATATTATTACTATAATAACGACCATTTACTGTTTTTGATATTCCAATGTCATCAACCAATTCTCTAATATAGATAATTGAGGCTTTTGCACGTAACCATTGATTTGATTTGTCCAAATTTTTATCAGTTTTACATATGTTGATGTGCTCATGATTATTAATTTGAAATAACGATCACTTTTAAAATCGTTTTTCCCAATGTTGTTATTTTCAACTAATTAAAAAAATAATACCATATATTACCGATGTGCTAACGTTTATTTATATTGGTATCAGAAATAGTTTTGATCACAGTAGTATATATACAAATTGATAATCTTGCAAAAATTTAAGAACTATTAATATAAACAAAAATTATAAAAAAATATAAAATGAAAGGTTTACGAGTAAATTATCCAAAAATTTCATTAAACATAATAAATATCACAATCAATTTGAATATCAACATAAGGTTTTACCATTATTTATATACATTTATGTTTAAATAAATTTTGGTTTTAATTAAGAACTAGCAGGTAAATGGCTGTACCGACTGATCCGGTTTGCTGATCCATAGAACTATACTTTAATCTATTATAGAAAAACGACGTGCTAATATTTGAGAATATACTTAACAATTCAACATTATAGAACATAATTGAATTTGAAAAATTTATAATATTTTGGTTGATTGTTTAACTAATTTAATTATTCCATCTTCCATATAGATAAAAATTAATGTCTATATAGGGATGGACTAAGGTATTTTATCCCACTCTTTTTTTATTTTGCTTTTCAGTTCTGTTAGAGAAGAAAATTGCTTACCATTTCCATAAACTGATCGAGCCAATATGCTCCCAAAAAGGTTTTCTATCGAGTTTAGATTTGGTAAATGTGCACGGCCAATCTAAAAAGTCAATGGCACTTGCCTCTAGTAAAATTTATAGTATACACTGTATTAATTACAATTTTTTCAAAAGATTAATAAATTTCTTTCTTTCTTAAATTAAGTTTTTTTGTAATTATCCTAAATTGGTAAAAAATGTACTAAAATAAAATTTGTTAATAAAATTATCTTGTCACATATATTACCGAGACGAGAGAACAAGGTGGTCATTGACCACATACAAAATACATACTAATTGCTTATTTTATCTTATCGGACAAAAAATATATTGTAAATATGCACCGATGGTAATTAAATGTAAAAATGTTCTAAGTATATGAGCTTAAAATTTATATTCCATATTATATGTTTTTGTGTGGTTTTCGCATCCGCAAGATTTATTATGGTGGGATTTATCGTTTTAATTTTAAGCTATACACACACATGAATTTGTTCATCTGTGTATTATTTAAATCATTTGGTAGAGATACATATTCTTATATGTTAATTTAAAACTTAAATCGATGTTAAACAAAAAGCCGGTTATAAATAAAATTTTATAAAAACACACATTAATTTTTGTATGACGTTAGTTATAAATTGATTTTCGTGTTATACTTTGTTAAATTATTTGCCCAAAATGTTAACCATAAAATTAAATATATTCTTTGTGTTAATTGTTATTGTTAATGCCATTTCTGATTTAAAATCCTTTACCGATAATATTGATGGCAACTATCGTGGTAAAGTGTTACAAACAATATTTGATAATAAATATTATATTGCATTTAGAGGAATACCATATGCTAAACCACCGATTGGAGAATTAAGATTTAAGGTATTATAATATATAGAACAAAGCATTTTATAATTTACGTTGTGTGTCGAAACAGAAGAGAACCGGAATATGATTTGAAGTGCATTCAATAATTTTTTGTTACGTCACTAATTAGAAAATTGTTTTGTATGACGATCGTTGATTGTTCAATGCCTTTAATAACACGCAATATCTTTGTGACCTTAACCGCTCAAATCATGATGTAAATCCAATAATGTGGTAAATTCAAAGTACACTAGAATTCTAATTGTTATGTTCAAACATATTTTTAAGTTTTGAAATTATAAGTTTGACCGTATGGTATATAACAAAAACACAGATATTATGTATAAAGATTTATAATTTGGTGTGAAATAAATTTTGTATATAATATTTCATTCAATAAAAACTATTAATATAATTTATTCTTAAATAAAATAGTCACCGGTACCAATTGCAACTGAATCATTAACATATCCATATCCATATGATGCATTTAATTTTCAAAATGATTGTGTTCAACCAGCGTTTGATAGAAAATCAATTATAGGAAATGAAGATTGTTTATATTTAAATATTTATACACCAGAAGAAATACATGAAAACCCTGTTCGTTATCCAGTAATGTTTTTTATACATGGTGGAAATTACTTTGAAGGTTCCGGTAACGATTTATTATATGGTGCAGATTTTTTAATGCAAAATCAAGACATAGTTTTGGTAATTATGAATATAGTGTTTTTTGTCACAGTAATAATGTAATTTCTTTCCTAAAATTAGGTTACAATAAATTATAGATTAGGACCATTAGGATTTATGTCATTTGGATCACCCGAATATTCGGGTAATATGGGATTAAAAGATCAATTGTTAGCATTAAAATGGGTCAATGATAATATTGATAGTTTTGGTGGTGATAAAAATAGAATTACCATTTTCGGACACAGTGCAGGTTTACGTATTATTTTATATAATATAATATTACACTCAAAGACATAAACGTATTTAATTATACATAAAAACTGAAGTTTATAAAATATATATTATCCAATATGTAGGTGGTGCATCGGTACATCATCATATTATTTCACCAGCGTCTCGTGGTTTATTTCAACGAGCAATTTCGATGAGTGGTACGGCAATAAATGTATTTGGAATGAGTCCAGAAAGAATTCATATTAATAGAACGTTTGAATTTGGTATGGATTATAAAATTTAGATGTACTTAATAATTTTGCCGACATCAAAATTTAATTTCTTTTCACTTATATAGCCCAGAAATTAAATAATCAAGTTAAAAGTTATGAAAATTTAATAGAATTTATAAAAACAATTGATCCATATACGCTAACTGGTGGATTACTTTTATCAAATTTACCTTATACTTCGGGTAGTTCAAGAAAAGATATTACAATAATATGGGCACCGGTTGTGGAAAGTAATTTAATAGAAAATTTAAAAATATAATAGATAATATAAAAATTTAAAATTATAATTATTTTATTTATATGAAAAAGGTGACGGTACTCCAGATCCATTTTTAACTGATTTGCCGGAGAATATTTTAAATAATAATAATTTTAAAAGTGATGTTGATACAATGTTTGGATTTGTGGAAGCGGTATGTGTATTGTATTATGAACGTAGTAGAATTTTAATAAATTAATTAGTATATTTTTCTTTTTTTTATAGGAAACATTATTTGTATTAAGTCCAGAACTGAATCATCCTGCACTTTTAAAACCATTTGATGAAAAATTTGAAATAGAATTTCCTAAATATCCTTTAACATTGGATTATGAATCTGAGGTAATTTATTTTATACTTAATATTTTATATTCATTTGAATATATAAAAAATTTGTAATAATGTGATTTTACATACAACTAATTATAGGTGGATTATTTTTAAGAAAAATTGATAAAATCCATACATCGTTAACTGAATAACAAATTCTAGAATGTGCTCCATCTAACCCATATCCAATATGCGTATAAAGAATATGCTGGTGTATATTACTATATTTCTTGCGTGTTTGTCTATTTTGAAGAAAATTTGGTATGCGTCAACTGTAGCAGATAGGCAATTCAATCTCAATGGTTTCATATACGAAAATACATACTATTTAATATATAGGCAAAAATTTATTCAAAAAATAATGTTAAATTGAATGAAATCAAATATTCAGAACTCGTATACAAATATAACAAAGTAAAAAAATAGAAAATCTAAATCTGTATACAAACATTCTTTAAAAAAGATACACATTATTATTTGTATTATATTTCTTTTGAAACTATTCTATATACAAATATATTTGCATAAAATCACATTTCAACATAAATCTATAACCGCGGCAATATAAATTCAATATACGGAGATTATCCAGAGCTTTACAGCGGGATTCTTTCCATAAACGTTTTGACTAATCTTCAATATTTTTAAGTAAAATACAATATACAATACAATAAAGCAAGACCAACGAATGAGAATTTTATTCTCAACAAGATACAGCAGTATTAGAAGAATAATTCACCGATAAGCCATATCAAATAATTTATGTATAAAAGAAAAGTACACTCGACGAAATTGATATAAAAACATTTTTAATTTTATTAATATTTAAATATTTTATTGAGTACTTTCATAATAATTTGCTTAAAACGTTTTCAGTATTGGTAATTGTACCGGAAAATTTTTATTATAATATTTCTGATATTATGATCTAACGAATTCCTTTCATAAGTATAAAAATTTGTCTAGCTACATTAGAAATAATTGAAGACCGAAATGGTTACAATAAATTACACTTCCATTATTCAATTATCACAGAGATAGAGTTACCTTCTTTACCGGTATATTCATATAAAATATCATACGGGTGTTATGCTACAAAACAGACTTACTTTGTCAGTACTAATTGTTAGGAAAGTAGTCATCTTTTTGAATTCTATATAATTAAGTGTAGAACAAATTATAATATTCCGCACATAATTTTGAATTTATAGTTGCGATTATGTAGCACTTCACACAGGTATAGTTGTACATCTATATAGCATTGTAAGGTTGCTTCAATATAGAGTCCATTCATATTTACGAACACATATTATTTATAGAATTTGTATATTATATATAAAATCAATATTATATGGAAATATGAAAGTTTTATCATATAAATTTAAATAAATTTATATGTTCAATATATGAATAGAATTGTATACGTAATTACATTTATAACGAATATATTTCAACATAAATGTTAGGTATAACAACAATAAAAACAAAACCAATTATAAAATATTTGATGATGTTACAGAGTTCAATTATGAGTAACATCATCATTGGATCTTATCATACCACCACACAGACATTAATTTATATTTCAATATTTATTTCCATATCCTTTTCTACATATATATCGACTGTATGGTATATGCAGCCAATGTGAGGAGTATCAGAGTTTGTCGGAATTTGAATATAAATATAAATTTCAAAAACGTCAATATGAAATGAAATAAATATAAAATACGAATACGAGTTTATTTTAATA
The DNA here is from genome assembly GCA_910594885.2 of Bibio marci. Lineage (NCBI taxonomy): Eukaryota > Metazoa > Arthropoda > Insecta > Diptera > Bibionidae > Bibio > Bibio marci. Next base: position 19,783,165 of record OU343115.1, on the reverse strand, counting down.
ATTTATTTATCCAATCTATACGCACATAACCGGATATATATCATATTAATTGAAACTGATGTGGTTATTAAATTTATCACCGGCATTTGCCAAAATATTAAAAATTTATTCACAATAAATAATTAATTAAACTATGACGATTTATATAAATTAATCACACATTGCATTGGAGGCTCCTTATAGAAATATTTCTATAAGCTAATTTAAAATATTGATTTTTCTGAAAGTTATGTCGTCATAATCAGGAAATTGTAAAATGGAGACTAATGGAAAATTTTCCGGAAATCTTAATTCTGCAAATTTTCAATTACGCACTATATTTTTTTTTCGATTTTCAATTCTTATTACAGAATATCAGAATGAATTCAATTTCCAATATTTCACAAAGAAGTTGTAAAATTGCTTCAGACGTTCCAAAAATAAATATAGTAGAATTCTAATTTCATGAATCAGAAAATAATAGCAAATTGTTAGTAGTATATCCAAAATATAAATAAGCACAAAGCGACACATTCACCTTTCACACTATACAAATTTTCAAAGCAATCACTTTTTCGTCAGTATTTTAAAATACTTATTAATTTTATTTTGTAATAATTTTTAGATATACAAAACTTTAGCGAAAAAAATTCTAATATTTTATTTTGGTGCAAATGGTCATGTTGATAACGACACCTTAACTGAATTCAATCAACTTATGTCGGATACAGTTTTTATTTATGGCGTTGATAAATCTGTAAAAATTCAAGCAAAAAAATCAACTGCCAATAATTTTTATTACAGGTATGGAATATAAAGTAATATTAAAGGGGAGTACATACACCATAAGAATTGTTGGAAAAAAAATGCGCTCATTGCGTTCAGGACTGTTATTAAAGATATTCTGTTGTGGTACCAAGTAGTGTATAGTGGTGTTATGTACCCCATCTCACCTTAGTACATTATATAATACTAACAATAATAAAATATTCATAGTTTCACATTATTATATTAATTTCATATAATTTCATTTTATTTAGATTTTCAGTACAGGCCGGTTTAAATGTATTTAGGAAAATTTTTATGGTTCCTGATTATATACCAGGAGCTAGTCATGCTGATGAGTTATGTTATTTATTTAAGTATGTGTATAAAAATTTGTATATATAAAATGTGACCCAAAACCGAATATTTATTATTTATTTTATAGATGTAAAATATTGCCAAATTTATATGATAATCTGGAAGAGAATTCAATTGAAAGGACCGCTATAAAACAAATAACAAAATTATGGACCAATTTTGCAATTTATGGGTAAGTTTTCTAGAAAACATTTTATTCTAAACTGAAATTGACAAAGAAAAATAAGATGATGGCTGAATGGCAGTATTTCAAGTATTTAGTTTTCAGCATTATCCAACAGATTGTATTAATTTTCATTGAACTTATTATGTGTTATTTGTGTGTAATCCTATACATACTAAATTTTCAGTCAAATAGGACAAAAGAGTTAATTGGTTATTCAATTTGTTCTGCAGAACTACTTTAGGAAACTGACCTTAAAAAGTTAAATTCTATATTCTCATTCAAAATTATACAATACATGAATATTAAACATCGTTTCAGTAAGTTTTGCAATCTGATCAGTTATTAGGATCTCTGCTAATTGAACAGAATTCATTCATACAGGAATTAACATAAGAATATTAATAAATAAAATATCTTGTTATTATTATTTAAATTTTATAGTAATCCAACACCAAATGCAGATCCAGTTGATTTTCAACCAATTCAGAATGATACAATAAATTTTTTGGATATTAGAAATACTGGTCTAATTACTGGACGTGATCCACATTCTAAATCGACCAAATTTTGGGATACAATAATTGATGAATATGAGAAACAGAAATAAAATTAAATTTATAATAATATAAATAAAGAATTAAAAATACTAATATGAATTTTAAATAACAAATAACATAATTTAGAAACTTAAAAATAATATGAGAATATAAAAATTAATAATAATTATTATTTCTTTCTATTTTACAAACTGCTAAAAAACTTCGACCTTGTTTTAATAATAGATTATAATCAGATAATTATACATTCATTAGCTGTAAATAAATATAATAGCTAATATTTTTATCAGTGATTTAGTATAAATTTCTATTAATACATTTTTAACGTTATTAAAATTAAAACACGACCTAATTTTAATAATTTCCGTAAATTTAAAATGAATCTATATCGTAAAATTGATAAATTTCTGTGAATATATAATAAAAATTGTTTCATAAAAATTTGGACAGATTTCGTTGCAGCCAAAATAACAACATCGTGCTATAATCCAATAAATTGTTTTTAATGTATATTTTTAATGTTTGGGTTTATTTATTTTATTTATATAAATGCTGTATTTTATATGAATATGTATTCGAATAAGTATTGGTGAGATTCTAATTTAATCTATAACTAACTTGTCACTCGTTTATTTATCTCATCATAACATATAATGTTTACTTAATATGAGTACACGATAAAATATAGCAATACTAGTGAATAATATAGGGTACTTTGTTCAGAGTGATACACTTTTCCATATAGTAATAACTGGTTCTTCTCAATAGTTAATTTTAAATTTCTTTTTAACCACCGTGTGCTTTATGACTCGTATATATTCATTCAAACCGTTCCACACATATTTGTGAAATGAAAACTATTTGGCAGGAGGGTTAATAAATATTTTGACGATTTATCTGTTTGCTAAAGTGACTAGGTTCAATTCTAGTTAAGTAATCTTTATGCAATTAATGTGAGACTGCATTTCATCAACAAAAATTTAATGTATGTTACAACAGTTGGAGCAAGCCAAGTGTGTATCATTAATGTAATAACGCACGACTTGGTTGGAAAAAGTAATCAAAAATTGAACAAATCTAGCCACGTGGTGCACATTTATCAGCGATATTATTTTCAAATAATAAATGTAATCCATAAATGTTTTCAGAAAAAAAATTAATTTACCACTTTATTATAGTGTTTCGTGTATTTTATTTAACTGGAAAGTTGTATTGTGTTTTAAAGAACACACTTTTTAAAAAAAATTTTTTTATAAAAACTTAATTTAATGTTTGTGTAATTCGTCGCTCTTGCTTTAGTTATAATTTAATCTTTGTGTTATATATATTACCGCACATATTCATACATTAATAAATTATTTGCCGAAATGTTAACGATTAATTGTATAATATTTTGTGTGTTTATAGTTATTGCCAATGCCGGTGTGGAATTAACATATATTTCTGATAATATTAATGGCCAATACCGTGGCAAAGTGTTACAAACAATATTTGATAATAAATATTATATAGCATTTAAAGGAATACCATATGCTAAACCACCGATTGGAGAATTAAGATTTAAAGTAAGATGTACACAATAATTACATTGCACAGTTTAAAATTTATAATTATGCATTTAATTATAGTTATTATATGTCACTTAATTATTACGTAAATAAGTTATAAAATAATAATCACTATGACTGAATTGTGTGTTTGTTTTATCGTCTATATTTAAAAATACATATTATGATAATTGATAAGATATGCAATCGTCTCTTAAATATAAATCAATATTGAATACACACGTACTGACTGAATTTGATACTTAAATAAAACTAGATTTTATATTAATGTACTTTTAAAAATCATTTATGCCCTATGCAATCAAAAAACGAATATAGTGTTGGACACCATTCGTGAAAATTGACGCAATGACTTCACTTCACATACAGCACACTCTGTCTTCAAAATAATGAGAATGGATAGAAGAAAAACACAAATCATTAAAATTTTATGAGTTGTTGTTTTCGGTATCCATTTCCATGAATTTCACTGACAATTTCTTAGAAATTTTTACGAAATCACGTACCATATCAATGTTGGTGGACTGCAAACAGGACATTGATTTTATTGTTAATATTACTGATCAATGATATGAGAAGGTACATATGTTGAAACAGTATTTGCGCAAAATGATTAATGTTGTAATGTACCAATTATTATTTTATACTTTCTTTGATGCACTGCCAACTAGTTCAACTCACACTTTATTGTTCTGCTTCTGCTTGTTATGATTCAATTAATAATTTATGGATTTCGTATTTAAACAGATTCCAATAAGGCACATTTAAAAATGGTTCACACAAATCTTAATTGGAACAAGTGATAATACTTTTTTATTTTGCTAATTGGAATGTATTTTTTTTTACAGCCACCGGTACCAATTGAACCACCAACTACTCCATATGATGCATTTAATTTTCAAAATGATTGTGTACAACCGGCTTTTGATAGAAAATCAATTACAGGAAACGAAGATTGTTTACATTTAAATATTTATACACCAGCTGAAATAAATATAAAGCCTGATCGTTATCCAGTAATGTTTTTTATACATGGCGGCACTTCCTTTGAAGGTTCCGGTAACGATTTTTTATATGGTCCAGATTTTTTAATACAAAATCAAGATATAGTTTTGGTAATTATATAGTTATACGAGGGTTATTCAAAAAGTTTTGTACTTATTATATAGAATGAAAGTACGCAGTCAATAGTAGTCGATAGACGTATGTGAAAAGTACAACATACTCGAAATTACCTATTCATAATAAATACAATAGAATGGGATCACGGCTGTTTGAACTGGACTAATATAAAATAAAAAAACGTGACGATTTTCAGAATATCGCTCAAGGTATTGAGATGAAATAAATGCTTATAGGAGAGTCGTTATAAGCAATAAGTGTTTGTGTACATCTATTTCATATCAAATACATTTATTAAAAATTGTAGGCAAAACTTTTTGAATAATTTTAAAATATGTCAGTAATCATTTGTTTGGACTTTTTTCAAATTTGCTATTAAATTTATAGGTAACTATTAATTATAGATTAGGACCATTAGGATTTATGTCATTTGGATCACCCGAATATTCGGGTAATATGGGATTAAAAGATCAATTGTTAGCATTAAAATGGGTCAATGATAATATTGATAGTTTTGGTGGTGATAAAAATAGAATTACCATTTTCGGACACAGTGCAGGTTTACGTATCAATTTATATAATATAGTATTACTCTCAAAGACATAAACGTATTTAATTATACATAAAAACGGAAGTTTATAAAATATATATTATCCAATATGTAGGTGGTGCATCGGTACATCATCATATTATTTCACCAGCGTCTCGAGGTTTATTTCAACGAGCAATTCCGATGAGTGGTACGGCAATAAATGGATTTGGTATGAGTTCAGCAAGAATTCACATTAGAAAAATGTTTGAATTTGGTATGGAGTATAAGATTAACATATACTTGTATAATAATATTCGCATTTCAAACATCAAAATTTAATGGTTCTTCACTTTCTATTCGTATACATATAGCCAAAAGACTAAATAATGAAATCAAAAGTTTTGAAAATTTAATAGATTATTTAAAAATAGTTGATCCATATACGATAATTAGGGAATTAGTTCCATCCAATACAGGCTATACGCCGGGTAGTTCAAGAAAAGATGTTGACATAATATGGGCACCGGTTATCGAAAGTAATTTAATGAAAATATAATATAAAAAAATTAAAATTATAATAAATTAATCATTATTTTTCGCTATTTATATTATTTATAAAAAAAAGTTGATAAAAGTGCAGATGCATTTTTAACAGATTTCCCACAAAATATTTTAAATAATAATTTTAAAAGTGATGTGGATACAATGTTTGGATTTGTGGACGCGGTAAGAATCGAATTAAAACTATTATTTAAATTAACTAATCAATACATTTTTCTTTTATACTTTAGGAAACATTATTTATATTGAGTCCAGAACTTAACCAACCTGAATTGTTAAAAGCATTTGATGAAAAATTTGAAATCGAATTTCCTAAATATCCTTTAAAAATGGATTATGCATCTAAGGTAATTTATTTATCACATACTACTACTTTTTTTTAAGTACCCATTAAAAAATTAGTATATATCGATAAAATTCATATACCATTCACCAAAATTCTAAAAAGTTCTCCATCCAATCCCATATAGAGGTATAAAGAATGCGGATCGTACAAATGAGTATTTCTTGCGTTTATAGTTTTTAAAAAAAAAAATTGATATGCGTCACCGTGTAGCAAACACGCAATCGATTTTCAATGGTTACATAAAAAAACCAATTTATTCCAAAAATAATGATAAATTGTTTGTTATATCTCCGCCGTACAGATGCAGAAAAGTAAAATAACACAAAATCTAAATATCTATACAACAATTTTTAAAATAAGATACATTATTATTTGTGTATCGTTTTAGAACTGCTGTATATTTGCATAAAATCACATCTACGTATAAAATGTTTCAACAACATTTATAAGAACCGGCTTAAACTAAAACCCATCATTCAATATACGCACATATAGTATCCAAATCGGTATACAACAGGGTGTTTAAGAATATGTGTGCACCAAATAAAACGCGACAATAAATTAAAATTAATTAAATGACAAATAGATTGGAAATTTTACTTCTTATTGTTAGTACAATTTTCAAATCTGTCACCATATTCCTGTATACTAGAAGTCATTATATATATGCAGGCACAAGTCATCGACGGTCACATATTCACCCCTATACAATTATTATTTCATTATACTTTTGAAATATTCTATATTCACGTTATTCCATTATTTATTTATAGTATCTGCGACTACATTTATCTCTTCCCATATACTAAAATCCAAAGAGTTTATATCGCTGTGTTAACAACTTACAGAGTTCAAGAAATACCGATATTTTTAAAATTTAATGGCCAAACAACGATCAATTTGTTATGTGACAAAACTCCCATAAAATTTTTAAATATTTTCAAATATTAACCTTCTTTTTCTTATGGAAACATTAATACATTATTGCAAATTTCCATAAAAGTGTTCCTTAACTACTATTGGATATGTGACTATCACCCAACGATGCCATATATGGTGTCATACCGACTGTCAGAAAGTTAACATTAAGATTCAAAGCTTTCATTTAAAATTTGTTTTATCCTTGTTTGGTTATAGGCGATAATTTTTAATGACAAAATCAAATATGTATTGTATCGTAGCCTTATAGACATGAAAAGTAAAAATTGGATGCATATAGAGAGAGAGAGATACATTCACACACATCTCTACATATGAATTTCCGAATATTTTCCATTAATATATAACGTATTCTTGAACATAAAATCATTTATAAATATCAAGTCATTGATATTTGCAGGTTTGGGTGAGTAATTCAACATTCAACTTGGTCGATATCTTTTAATACACCCGACCGTTTGTATATATCCTTTAAATTTGTATGTTTACATCAATTTTGTATATATAGAAATAAGTCATTTCATTTTCTTTTGATATATTTTTTTTTCCCATTTTAAGATTGATTTAGTTTTGATTTCCGTTGTTTTCCGTTTTTTTCTTACAAATACATGACTTATTATATGTGTTACAAAATACATTATTATAATATCGAGAAAGTGTATTTTTCTTTGATATATCTTTTATTTTGCTTGTTTTGTACATTTTATATATGGCAAAAGAAAAAAATATATCGCCTATGAAAATCAAAAGAATTATAAATGAGTTTTGTAATGTTAATAATAATATTGTAGATTTATTTGGGTATGATATAATTTATTATGCGTTTTAAGCTATATATATATATTAAAATTCGCACGTATAAATGAACATTTTATACATTTTTGTAAAATTAAATACGAATTAAATTGTTGTATGGAATAAAGATATCGCTTGTATAGGCGTCAAAGACGAGAATATATATATATATATAGAAAAAATAGGATATATCCCGAAGAAAAATATTTTACGACAACGTAAGGACACATTAGCATTTTTGTTGATGGCGTTTTTACATGTCCCATTGACATAAGAGAAAATTTACTTTGTTTGTGTAAGCAAGTTTATAGAATTTACAAATATAATATTTAATTATTATCTATTACGCCCAGGAAAATAATCATCTGTTTGAATTCTATATAATTAAGTGTAGAACAAATTATAATATTCCGCACATAATTTAGAATTTATAGTTACGATTATGTAGCACCTCATACAGGTATAGTTGTATATATTTATATAGTATAGCATTGTAAGGTATAGCTTCAATGGAGCCCATATTCATATTTACGAACGCTATATTATTTATAGAACTTGAACATTATATAATATATTAGGTTGTCAAATATCTCCCTTCCGCCTTTTTGTCTTTTTAATTTCGCGGCTATGTACAAAGCGCTACAGAGCTCGTATCTGGCAACACTGTACATAATTTGAAAGCTCTTGACATAACAAACAAAACGACGCTATGTATGATTAGTTTGGATATTGCGTTCAACAGTTATAGACGTGTAAACATGGAGTTCACTAACGCCGAAATTCGCGCTATTTTAAAGTTTTCCTTCGTTAAAGGCAAATCCGCTAGAGAAACGTTCCGTGAGATTAATGGTGTTTTGGGGGATGGTACTCTATCACTTCGAACCGCGGAGGAATGGTTTCGACGATTCAGAGCCGGTGAAAACGACACCATGGATAACCCAGCCGGCGGAAGACCTGTGACGACAAATACCGATCAAATCATGGAATACATCGAGTTAGACCGGCATGTGGCATCTCGTGACATCGCCCAGGAGATGGGAGTTAGTCACCAAACCATTTTAAACCATCTGCAGAAGGCTGGATACAAAAAAAAGCTTGATGTTTGGGTGCCACATGAATTAACAGTGAAAAATCTAATGGACCGAATTTCCATTTGCGAAATGCTGCTGAAACGGAACGAACTCGACCCATTCTTGAAGCGGATGGTGACTGGCGACGAAAAATGGATCACATACGACAATATCAAGCGAAAACGGTCGTGGTCGCAGGCCGGTGAATCGTCCCAAACAGTGGCCAAGCCGGGATTGACGGCTAGGAAGGTTTTGCTGTGTGTTTGGTGGGATTGGAAGGGAATCATCCACTATGAGCTGCTCCCATATGGCCAGACGCTTAATTCTACCATCTACTGCGAACAACAGGACCGCTTGAAGCAGGCGATCGACCAGAAGCGTCCAGAATTGGCCAAAAGGTAGGGTGTAGTGTTCCACCAGGACAACGCCAGACCACACACTTCGTTGATGACTCGTCAGAAGCTACGGGAGCTCGGATGGGAGGTTTTATCGCATCCACCATATAGCCCGGACATAGCGCCAAGTGATTACCACCTGTTCCTGTCCATGGCGAACGCCCTTGGTGGTGTAAAGTTGATCTCAAAAGAGGCTTGTGAAAAGTGGCTGTCCGAGTTCTTCGCAAATAAGGAGGGGGGCTTCTACGAGGGAGGTATTATGAAGTTGCAGTCTAGATGGAAACAGATTATCGAACAAAACGGCGCATATTTGAACTAAATCCGATTACTGTAACACTTTTTATAAAGCATTGAATAAAGAGCAAAAAGGCGGAAGGGAGATAGTTGACAACCTAATATTAAAATTCGCACGTATAAATGAACATTTTATACATTTTTGTAAAATTAAATACGAATTAAATTGTTGTATGGAATAAAGACATCGCTTGTATAGGCGTCAAAGAAGAAAAATATTTTACGACAACGTAAGGACACATTAGCATTTTTGTTGATGGCGTTTTTACATGTCCCATTGACATAAGAGAAAATTTACGTTGTTTGTGTAAGCAAGTTTATAGAATTTACAAATATAATATTTAATTATTATCTATTACGCCCAGGAAAATAATCATCTGTTTGAATTCTATATAATTAAGTGTAGAACAAATTATAATATTCCGCACATAATTTAGAATTTATAGTTACGATTATGTAGCACCTCATACAGGTATAGTTGTATATATTTAAATATAGCATTGTAAGGTATAGCTTCAATGGAGCCCATATTCATATTTACGAACGTTATATTACTTATAGAACTTGAACATTATATAATATATAAAATCAATATTATATGGAAATATGAAAATTTTATCATATAAATTTAATCAACTTTATATATACCACCACGACATTCATAATAGAATTGTATACGTGTAGTATTCAAAATTACATTTATAACGTATAAATATTTCAATATAAATGTTAGTATAAATAGCAAATATGAAAAAAAAACCAATTATAAAATATATGATGATGTTACAAAGTTCATATATATGTTGTGTAGTATAACACCGCCATAGGATCTGATCATATCACACATTGAATTTAATTTATATTTCAATATTTATTTCTATACCCTTTTCTGTATGCCAATATATGCGAATCAAAGTTTGCCTGCGAATTTGTTGTGTACATAAATTTCATATGTATGAAATGATATATAAAAAAAATGAATGAAATTATTTTATTATACTTTTATTGAAATGTATCTGATAATATAAAACCAAATACATTCTAATGTTTTGAGTGGTGGTGGGCGACGGTTTTGCAACATATATACGGTCGAGAATTATTAGATTAAAAATTCACCTTATAGTGCTTTTGACTAATTCTCTGATCATTGTTTTGTAGCATATTGAATTTTAGTTGCATATATCAACATCTTAGAATACACCACTTCTTTATGATCATCCGACAACAAATACTATATGCCATAATTGAACTTGAAACGAATTCACAAATTTCGGTTTTATCTACCATAAACTTTCACGAACATAATTAACTTTCAGCAACAGTTTTACTCATTTTGGAAAAAAAAAATTATGATTCTTGATTTTCAGAATACGATATTTTTAACAGATGAAAATATAGCGAAATATAACATCCATCGAATTTTTAAACTAAACATTTTTTCATTCATTTATTAAAATTTTTTATTAATTTCATTTTGTAATTATTCATTTAACTTTTTAGATATACAAAAGTTTAGCGAAAAAAATTCGAACATTTTATTTTGGTGAAAATGGTCATGTAAATAACGACACCTTAATCGAATATACTCAACTTTTGTCGGATACAGTTTTTGTATATGGCATTGACAAATCTGTAAAAATTCAAGCAAAAAAATCATCTGCCAATACTTTTTATTACAGGTATGGAATTTAAAGTAATGTTAAATGGGAGTACATACACCACAAAAAAATTATTGGAAAGAAAATTCAAATTTAGCATCTGCATTCGACACGAAAAATTTATGGTAAAGTTGACTGATTTTTAAACGTTGTACTCAACGTACAGTTCAACGTAAAATGCGTTCAATATACAACAATCGCAGATGAGGTGATGTGGATATGGTCACTTTATATTAGTCAGTAATTCTTTTTGGTATACTGAAAAATTGCTCCATAGACACTGTAGACAAGCTATGCATAAGTTATGAAGTGACATAATCTGGGTTTTTTTTCATTTGAGTGGTGTATGGTATCCTCTTTCTTAATTCAGGAATAATAATATGCAAAGTTACACATTATTACTATATTAATTACATAATCCAATACGTATTTATTTAGGTTTTCAGTGACGGGTAGTTTAAATACATTTAGGACAGCTTTTAATGTACCTAATTATGTACCAGGTGCAAGTCATGCTGATGAATTATGTTATTTATTTAAGTATGTCATTGATCTTACTTATACAAATCTTAAATTTGTATAGATAAAATGTGATCAAAACCGATTATTATTTATTATTTATTTTATAGATGTAAAATATTACCAAATTTATATGATAATCTAGAAGAGAATTCTATTGAAAGAACTGTCATAAAACAAATAACAAAATTATGGACTAATTTTGCTATTTATGGGTAAGTTAATTTTAGCAATTTAAATTAAATTTAGAAAAATAAAGTGATGGCCTCTACCATAACTTTAGAAAATAATATCTAATCAAAATTGAATAAATAATATAATAATCGTCTACAAATTGGTGATGGTATTTATTTTTGTTAAAATTTAAATACATTGGCGGTATAATTAATCAAAAATAATAAAATTATATTTTAAACATTTAAAACAAATTATATTATAAATATTTAAAATATTCGAAATTCTTTATACAGAAATCCAACACCAAATGCAGATCCAGTTGTATTTCAACCAATTAAAAATGATGTAATAAATTTCTTGGACATTGGAAATACCGGATTAATTACTGGACTTAATCCACATACAAAATTTTTAACATTTTGGGATAACATAATTGATGAATATGAATCCAATATGAGATATAATTTAAATAGGATACGTAAAGATGAATTGTAATATAAATATACGGATTAGAAAAAAAAAATTATATGAGAAATGTTATTTAAGAAATTTAGAATAAAAAGTGATAATGTGTAAATAAATCAAGAAGCTCAGTTGTACAAAAATTTAATATGGAAACGTGGAAGTCGACGACAACTGACGAAGTCAAATAGTAATCAGCGCAACCACAGTTTGTGTAATACTAAGCCTCCTGTCTTTGGAATTTATTGGAAATACTTTCAGATGTCAAAACATTGGGGACAAAATGCATACAAATTTTACAAATCGGTAAAAGGAATTGACGGAACATATATGAATCATATGTATACGACTCCATACCAGAGTTGTAATAATGTATTCTTTCGTCCAACGCAAAATACCAATGTCACGGTCTCATATTTTTTAAATGTGTAAACCATTTTTTGTCAAGTTGTAGCAAAATTATACTTATTTTCACCATTTGATTTGAAAATTAATTCTTCTTTGTTTGCCGACTTCGTCGATGGCTCGCATCATTACCAATTATTATTCGATCTTGTATCAGACCAGAATTTATTTCCCAACTGTATGTAGCAATTTTGTGTTCGATAAGTTAAGATCCACATGTTTCAAAAGCTGATTGACGAAAACTGTACTTTATTTTGCATGTCACTTTTCGTATGTGGGGTGTCAGCAAATAAATATCATCGGTAATAAAATCATGGTCCTTAAATCGAGAAAATGGTGTCCGCAGATAATACGAGTCGACATTTCTTAACCAGATCCATAGAAATCTCGGAATTTTTGAGTATTCCTCAAATATATTCCACAAATATTGGTAAAATTTAGTATTTAACTATAGCTGAAATTTTGTGATAATAAAAATGATTTCAAAGGATGTGTAAGGAAAATCGATACCCACAAAAACTTAATAATTTTGAACAACGCTCAACAAATATTTTTGGAATTTGATAGGCAGACGTAAAATGAAATTTACAAACAAACATTTGCTGTGGAATATCTAAGTTCGGTAGTTTTCATCATAATGTTTGTGAATAATGTTTGTCAATAATAAATTTTCCTTTCATTGTATATAAAGTTAAATTACCTTGTGCTGTATACAAAGTCCTTAATTTGTCAAGGAATATAAAATTTAATAATAATAACAGAAATATTCACTCAAATTTAATTATTTCAATATAATATTTTCTAATAAATACAAAAAAAAAAAAGTACTTTATTATGAAAAATAAAAGAAAAACGAAAAAATAATAATAATAAAAAGAAAATGCTGAATGACGGACGAACTTATTTTTCTTCTCGTATTTCCCAGATATTTTTCATTATGGTATTAAATTACAATTTTTTATTGTATAAATAATAATTACAGTTTAACAAAGAGTTGTGTTCCCATACAAAAAATAATAAAAAAATAGTATACACAACAACAATTTGTTCTAAAAGAAAATATAAATTAAATTACATTGTCTTATTTATAGCTTATTGTTTGAGTGGGTTAAGTACGTTACCGTATATATATTGTATATTGTGTAGATTATATAGATAAGTGAAATGTGTATATCAACTGAGAATTGATGCGTGGGTCATCCAATAAATAATACTATAATTATTTCATATTTTCGCTAATTGATAACGATTTCTAATATATTAAATAACAATAAACGATTGCGATGAATGATGAATTTATTGAATATTGGAAAATTCTCGATATAAAAATAAAACAATGCATATATGGAAATAAAATTTCTTTAGAAACGTAGCATCACCATATAATTGGAATAAAAGGCTAATATTATAGGAAATCTATTCACAAATATTCTTTATCACATGAAAATTTTTGATAGTACTTCTAATATAAAATTGAAATTATAATTGATATATTTCGTTTCAAATGCCAAACATTTATGGATCAATTTAAGATATGGTATTATTAAAACGGTGGATAATCAATGGTTTAGTTTTGAAGATATAACAATGGGGATCAAGAAGCAGCCACCTGCATAAATTTACAATCGAAATTTATCGAAATTGAGATTAAGATAATATTTGCAAGTAGAATTTTTTAAAAGGAAAATTCCTATAGAATATGATACACCAAGGAGATGTTTTTCATGAAACTGGATATACCATACGACAATTTAACCATATCTCTTATTAAAATTTGATAAAAATTTGTTACATAATAGTTTTAGAAATCAACAAATTTTTGTTGAAATGTCTAGAAAATATGATATCAAATCTTGACAATTTGATCTTTTCTCATTCATATTAGTACAAATATATTTTGGTACATATACTACAAAATAAATTTGGTATATTAAAAATTAAAAGAATTTTAACATGAGCTTTATTGGTAGTATTAAAGGATAATATTTAAAAAAATTTAATATGAAAATTGCCGCATTATTTATAGAATGACCTATACATTAGAATGCTACTCGTATATTATTATAAAATAAAGCTCATTTATAAACTTATATTATATTAAATAAAATGTATATAATATATAGAGGAGTATACAGTTTTATGGTGTTGGGCAATGATATAACCGCCATAACCACAAAACCAACATATAATAAAATCACAATATCCTTTCTTTTTTTTCCCTCTCACTCCTATTTTTTATATTTTATATATTTATATTTTTTTTTTAAATCAAATTATGGCTATACGACAAAATAAGCCACACACACACAACGTATTGTATATTCATATATGGACAGGATAAAGCAAAAAGGAATCATACTTATTTTATGTCCCACATGACCGACTATATGACACATTTTAAATCGAAATTATACTGTATAAAATATATGTGACATTTTTGATTCAATTAGACGTCCTCTCTTCGAACAATTTTAATACATATATACTAAACAGTGAATAGGCGAGGAAAATTCCTAATTTACAATCAAAATATTTTATAGACGACTAATTCCTCCGTGTGAATAGAAAAGTCTATAATTATAATTAAAAATCATACATTTATATATATATACTGAAGAATCATTATAGATTGGATTTTTGGACGGTATCTTTTAAAACATCCTGTACAAATACATGTCACAGTGTTTTCCAATTTATACAATATATATAGTATTTGTGACATTAGGATTTAATGATTTTAAATTTTTAAAGTGAAACCGACGTAAATTTTCTATATTATAAATAGTGGCACGGCACCCAATGTACAATTCTAATATGACAATCTCAATTTATTTAAATTTGTGATCAAGGGCTTCGATTTATTTTTTGCGAGACTCTAGTACAATTCCAACGTATCGGTACAAGTACTGCTTTAAATCTTTAGATTCAAATTGTTCTCCACAACATGCGACAGGAAATGATTTCGCAATTTGCTCGCTATATTCAAATTTTTACGCATCAGATATGCAGAGTTGGTGTTTCATCATCATCATCACGTTGATTCGACTTTGTGGTATCTTCGGCTTGTCCTTCCTATATCTCTGCATCACTGAATACTTTATCAACAAAAAGTTCCGCAATATCATCATCGCCAACTTTATATGACATCTGAATATTCAATCAATCGGGATGTATTAAGATTTGTATAGTCGAAACGCAAACAGTTCAAGTGTTCCAGGTTGATATTATTAATTCCGAGATCACTAATTTAGCGGATGCAATCAAGAATTGAAATTGATTGCCATGCATCAATAACAGACAAAATTTTTCCACTTGCTATAGTTTATTTAAGATGATCTGAAATGATTGTTGTACGTACACATTATGGATTTTAAAACTAGAAATTATGTCTTGGTAGAGTAGTTGAATTATATGGTTGTTGTGTTGCGGGAATATCACTTACACATTTCGATGTTCAGATGTATTAACAACTAACATATATATAAAAGTTCAGCTAAAACCATATCAATTAAAGGTCAAATTCGCAATTATACAGTTGTCGAACCAAACTTATTTGTAATAAATGAATCTAAGAAATTGTACATGTTACAACTTTCGACAAGTTAATGGAGTCGAATTTTATTATTTCTGAGCAAATATCCTACTAATAATGGCGCTACGACACTTTTAAGCTGCAACTATAAGCATCTAATCAATGTTTTGTGTTTGTGGGCTGTGAGAAATTTGAAGAAAACCATCATCATATTTATCGCATACTTCGGATATATTATTATATTGAATTATCGTTGTATCGATTACAGTGAATATATTAGAATGAAATAAGGATTATATTGAATAATATAAAATATTTAAAAAAATAAATCTATTATATTTTTCTATTGAAATTTTGTATACAAAACTTTTTATTTCGTTGTAATCTTGTATCTATGGATGGATGGATGGATGGATGGATGGATGGATGGATGTATGGTATACCGTACCACATATGTGTATTGCTTTGTACAACAATATATATACCAAAGGTAGTGGACCCAATCTCTGGCAGTGTCCTATTGACAGTCGTTTTTGAATTTAAACTTATTCCGCTGGATTATTTTGAATAAATTTGCTCATTTTTGCAGCGATTCAATCTGTGATTGTCAATTTAAATTTACCCAGAAAAACTATCACATTGAAAATTATTAAATTAATACCATTATCCAAAGTGAAAGACTGCTTAATATGGCAGGAAATAAGCGACTGATATTGGGATATTTGGTATATTTTATATATTTTTCAGTTATTTTGAAGAATCGAATAGTGAAAGTTTCCTTAACATGGCATGTGGATTGGGCCAAATACCTTAAATATACCATATACAAATATGAATACTCGTATACATATAATCATTAATACATGAACGCAGTCATGTTAACATATTGTTACATGCATGCGGATAAAAAAGAAAAACTTTTTTATTTTATGACGTACGAAAGAAAAAAAAAAAAACGAAAAGAATCACTTGATTTGAAAACAAGAGAAAAACAAACTTTCTTAAATAAATCATGATGTGATATTAGAATTTGGAACGAGTGTGTGCGTGGCGGTGTTCTTGCATACAAACTCATAATATAATATGAAACCGAAAATATAATTTATAATTTATATTTATAAGCGTTCATTTCCATAGAACATATTTTCACTTATATCACTTATCATTTATCATTTTTAGTGTCAAACTTAATGTCATGAAAATCAAAGTAATCTTTTACATAAAATTTCATTTTTTTTTAAAAGTATATATTTTTGCAAATAATAAAGTTAACTTAC
This sequence comes from Bibio marci, assembly GCA_910594885.2. Taxonomy (NCBI): domain Eukaryota; kingdom Metazoa; phylum Arthropoda; class Insecta; order Diptera; family Bibionidae; genus Bibio; species Bibio marci. Next base: position 19,765,668 of record OU343115.1, on the reverse strand, counting down.
TTTTAAGTTTTATTTAATTTTAATTTTAATTTTTTGTTTGTCGTTTATTTGCCATGAATGTTTTAAATAGGAAACATGAATGTGAACAATTGAAGAGGTGATAGATGTTTTGTTTATCTCCGCGCTTGGTGGCATTCTGGACCACAACAATTATATTTTTTAAGTTTATTGTATGTAAGTGGTACGGCGGTCTCTGGGATTTTTCTAATATTGTTCTAAAAATATATCGTATATATAGAGAATAAAATTCTTAATTAATGACCCATTAACAGAACAAGATCTTCATTATCCCCGTTGCGATATTTGTAGACCAATTAATGAATTCTTTTGATATTTACATTATTTTAACTAGCTTTTGACTCTGCGTATAATGAATGTCTATATTTATGTTCCATTTGCAATTAGATGACTTGATGATGAAGATGATATGATACGCAATAATCGGAATTGATTCTGTTTAGATTTAATTGTATATTTATTAATTATTTGATAACGGAACAAGCCAACAAACAAAAACCAGTGAGTGAGTCTTTAACAATGTTTCTTCCCGTTTCAAAGTTATGAGAATATTATTTACAGATACGATTATACAAATAAGAATAAATTCCAGGCACCGTTTCTCGATAAAAACATATATATAAGCTGCTATAGCTCTGATTTAGAATTCATTATAAAATTAATACGGATATGAAAGTTTGTGTTTAATAATTTGTATACAGCTTTTTCTATACACACACACACTCTGTATAAACTATGTACATATTTTTATGAATATATATGTATTTGCAAAAAGGATAATGATTGTAATTATTTCTATAGAACAATGAATGAAAATTGCGTGTAATAAATGTGAATTGGGATAAATTTTCACAAAAATTAGTATATATTACCAGCATTAATTATTCAATATTATATATGTTATTTTATTATGTACATAATCTTGAATATATAATATACTACTGTGTCCAAAAAAATATGTTGACATTTCAAATTAAGTTTCGTGGGGATTGTGAAATCAAATAAATTTTTTTTTATAGGTTAGTAGTACTGTCCTTAACATTTGTCTCAAATTTTATTTTGTAATAAAAATTCATTAATTGTTGATATACGTTGAGCTATATTGTGTGGAGTTTGCTTGAAGCCACTATTATAAGGAGATCGGAATTGTAAGAATATAAATCTCGGATTTTCTACCATGATAATTTGCCAATTTCATCAAAAACTTAACTCTTATCGTTGCACAACCACTACATTCGCTTGATTTAACACTATGGGACTTCTGACTATTCAACAAGCTCAAAAGACCGCTCGGAGGACACCTCATTTTGAGTCGATCGAGGAATTAACTATACCGAAACTAAACGCAATTTTTTATTTAGGAAAATTTAATTTCTCACTGCTTCAAGAAATGGAGTGCATTGTGTTGGAAAAGGGATAGAGGGTGGTATTACCTTAAAGTTGAACAACTGATTGGGAAGAATAAATAAATAGTTACAATGTTATATTATTTTTTAGACGCAGTAGTCGATATATATTTGTGTGTTTAAATAACAAAAGATCACAATTCTTACAAAAGGTTATATCGAAAAAGGTTATTCTATAGTGCATGTACAGTAATCCATAAGTGTACGAAAATTTGACAAAATTCTTATATAATTATATTCAAATAACTTCTATAAAATATTAGATTTTAGAAATATTGTGTGTTTAAATATTTAACTATAGTATGTGCAAATTTGTATATGGATATTATATTTATAATATGCGTAAGCTCAAACAAATAGTAGTTTAAGAAAACTTAATGGTATTAATATTTAATTTTATGAAGAAAATTCGATTAATATTTATAATATTACATAAAATATGCGGAGACATTAATTATATATAAGCCGAGGCTACGACGATGTATAATAATAATAATAATAATAATATTAAATAAAGTTTTAAGATAATTCATCTTCATTTGGAAATGTTGTGTGTGCGTATTAAAATCTCTATTTCTTATATTGTATATAATTTTATGAGTATTTATTGTATACGGAAAACTTTTAAGATTATATTTGCTTGTTTTACGAACAAAAATTACAATTTCACATATAAAAAAGAAAAATATATTAATAGAATAAATATAAATATGTCCTTGGTTGTAATAATATACTCACAAACTTTTCATATTACTTATTATAGTATAAGTATTAATTTAGTATAAATGTGTGCGTATCTCTATATATTTATTTATATATTTAAGTTAAAGATTTGCACAAAAATGAATTGTAAAAGTTTTGTTCTGGAAAGAAATGTTATTTAAAAGTATACACATAAATTTTGGTTAAATGATATTATGTAATGTTAAAATGAAAATAAATATACACATGGAAAAATTTAATATCTGTGCGACAGATATTTCATACAAATTACGTCGAGTATTACGATGTGTTTATTGATAATTTAATGTTTAGAACCATACAGATGCCGCAAACTGTATAAATGTGTGGTGCCAAATTATTGGAATTTTTATAAACAATATTTTCTTTCCCCCTAACAAAAACTCTATATGCTTTTAGTTCAAATATTGAGTTTTTATAATATGGAAATATAAATAATAATTGAATAAATTTGAACATTAACTATAAATATCAATAAAATTCGATTGTATACCTATATATCGTCAAATCAAATTATATATAAAGATGTGTTTTGACCCATTTTTGTTGGAGATGGCAATTTCTTATATGTCTGTTGATTTTTTATAACAAAAAAAGTTTTCCAATTAAACTACAAAGTTTTACAGATATAAATACCACACAATAGTATCTGATACAATTGTATGAATGGCAGCATAAGTATAGACTGACACTATAACACTGACTGGTAACTCAACTGTGGGGAAATTTTGTAAAATTTACTCTAAATTATTATATTATTAATTTTAGCAATTTAAAAATAAAATCTGTCACGTAATTTCTTAAACAATTTCAATTGCATTAAAAACAGTTTTTTACAAGTTAATTGATTTTGTATTAAACTTAAATTTAATTTTGTTTGTAATGTGACTTATAAAAGTAATATATCCACACCAATAATTTCAATTAATTAATTAATAATATTTAAAATTAATATACTAACAAATATATAAATGCACTTACCCCTGGCTTCTAATTTAACCCGTTCTGTAAATAAAAGAAAAACAAATGATTATTATAAAAAAAAATACAGAAAATCAATATTATCAATAAAATTAATTATATTTAAATTCAATTAATTTTTATGAAATTATTATCACCACTTTAATAAAATAAAATATTCTAAATTAAATGCCCAATACCGCACTATATGCGGCAAATATAGGCATCGGTACACATCCATAGTGCTCTCACCTAAAGAGTTAAAAAAATTAATGGTAATGTTTCAGATATTTATAACCGGATATAAATAATCCATTCAATATGTCGAAGTATTGATCTAATATTTTCCAAATATCAGATATTAGCGAATTATTATAAATGAAGGTGAACGGACCAAAATTTTCACCGTAACTCTGTTGTGTGCACAATCAATAAAATTTTGTTTATAATAATGATAATCCATAAATACACCTTTGCTGTCAGAGCAAATGTTGATATAAAATTACCCTGAACGCACAGGATTTTATAAATGCAATTGCTTATAGTTTATTTTATACTAAATTGCACACAGCTTTATTGGTTCGGCCAAACGAATAGACATAACCTGTACTGTAATAATACCAATACCGTAGATGATGATCCGGAGTCATCCGAATACCAACAATTTTGCGAGGCAGGTATGGTGTTTTATTTATACTTATTTATTCGAATTTTATATCCGATATAACATGTAGCAAGTCCAAGTGGACCTTATGGCAACCATATACCAAACATTCATTACAGACAAGTTTGGTTAACTAATTCGCATGGGAGTATATAACAATTAACGAAACATAGATTCCTTTATTCCATTTTTTTTATATTGGTGATTATAGACCATAAAATATTCGATAACATGATAATTTGAAGCCTTTCTGGAATGTCCAACATCATTTCGATAACGTGTAGCCATTGTTTTGATTGGAAAAATGATAAAATTTACGAATCTATTTATTTATTAATTATATGTCAAATATCTGTCAAATCCGAAATTGGAAAAACCTCAGGAACGCAGCACCCATTTATGCCAAAAATAAATACATTTAAATTAGATTTTATAATGAGTATATTCAATAAACCATAATTGAGTATAGTATATAAAATGTTATATGAATGGTGTTTTTAATTATTTATTAAGTTTTTAATAAAACAGAATCTATAGATGTTATCAAAATCTTGTTTTTTGGAATTTTAAATTCATTGTAGCGTACCACAAATAAATTGTATATATATATATTAGAATTTTATCTATATACATTTAATTGCACTAAAAATAGAAAATCCTTTGATCATTTTAGTGAAATAATTTGTCCTTCTTCTATGGCATGTGTATGTCTATACCGAAAATATAAAATATATATTGTATACACAAACACAATTCACGTACATTACATAAATACAATATATTAGAAAATTGATGAATATATACTAAGTAACCATTTGGATGGCTTTAAATAACACAGATTTATACACTGAAGAATGCAATTACAAGGTCACATCAAATTATATATGAAAAGCACTCAATTATAAATAAAGATTGATGAAAATAAACAAATAATTTTCAAACAATCATTGCAGCTGCAGTTGGCGATACGTTCACATATTCCTTCTAAAATTGTAAGTAATTTTGCTTGCATTCAGCTTAAACCATCTTTGTACCCAAATACAGACAAAATACACCACAAAATAAATTGAATTTTATTTATTGAACACCATTACCCATGAATTCATTTCTATGTTCTCCAGTGTAAACAAATAAAACTTCATTCTTCCATTCAACTAATATTAAATAAAGATGAGCCCTATATTGCCAAACAGTACCATTATCCATTAATATTATGAAATCTAATGTATATTGTGCGGTATGTATATATGCCATTGTACAAATAAATATATAAAACCATCAATTTACCACATAATAATCACCACAAAAATAATCGTCATCATCATCAACATGTATACCATTATTATCTGATATACAGAAACAGTTGAACACAAAATTATTCGTATATAAAAAATGTAATATTATTAATAAATTAGGTTTTAAATTATTTTTATTAGTATCAATAGTTGAACCACCTTTGGAATTTATTTATATCTTCTTAAAAGCTTCCTTTAACATACATTATTACTACGTGAAGTTGTGGTATGATAAAAAAATCAATTCCAAAAACCAATGCAGTCTTTAAATCTCAATCCTATATTATAGAGCATCTATGGCACGAACTTAAAAGAAAAATGGGTGATCGGAATGCAACTAATAAAAATCAATTAAAATGTTCTGAAGGAATGGGCAAACATAGATTTATCGGTGACAAATAAAATTAGTTGAAAGTAAGGCTTGCAACTCCAACTATCAGTCACATTTCTTAACATAATTTGTCATGGCAGTGCGGATAATGTTGTGTATGAGTGTTATATTCATATAATGTTTATGACTACATTATGTATAACGTGTACATTTATGTAAACTAGAAAATACGTGAAAATTACAAAGGAAAATTTTCCTATTTTATCTTTGTATACTTTTATGCTCCACCATTTATTCATTCATTTATCATCATTTTACTTATACAGACATTATATACCTATATACATTTATTGTAATATGTGTCGCCCGTTCTTCATACAATGTTACTCGACGTGTATAACAACAATGTTCGGTGTATGTAATGTGTAATATACTACAATATATATATTTTAACGTATCTCTACATATTTTATTACATTTGTACATGTATATGAGGAACTCAGGTACTCAGGTTGATGGTACATATATAACAAAGTGTTAGCATATAGCGACAGGGAAAATATCTTTATTATTTGCATAAATTGATAATAATTTCAGGAATTCGTTTTATGTTTGTAATATTAATATAACTTTCATATTTCCATATATATTATTAACTATATTAGCCATAGGTGGTATGATATATGATATTTTATTCATATATGAATATTTACAATATAGAAAACATATTGGTATACATAAAAATATACTCACTATCGTCTCATACAATATATACACACACACACACACACACACATATGTATGTCAAGAATTCAAATTACAAGATTTTTTCAAAATATTAAAATGTAGGTGTGTCACTATATTTCTACATAGTTTCAAACCGAATAATTCATGTACGTCAACTATTAGAAATCATTGTATTGTATATAGGAACAACTGAACAAATTAAATACCGTGAATTGATGCGAAAAAGACCAGTATAATAGCCTGAAAATTTTGCAGCAACCTGTGTGGAACGGAAAATTAATGAAAAATGTTCAATTTATCGGTTTTTAAATTTATACCCATCATCATATTGTTTCAAAATAAGATATCTCAATTGTTTCATATGCTTGCGAGTAACTTCTAAAACATAAATAATTAACTCAGAGCAATTCTAATAATATTTTGCAAAAAAATCGCAGATTTAGTGATATTTGCACCAATTTGGATGAGATAGAAGAGTATGCTAGTTTAGAATGTGATTATATACAGGTACTTGTACTTCAAAAGTGATACTCGCAGAACATATATCTGTTCAATGAACATATATTGCATGAAATGGATGAAATGCATGACAATTGTGGTAAAATTATGCGAAGGCGTTTATAGAATGGAATTAAATTACATTTTCACCATTTAATTATCATATATGATATGTATGAGGTAGTATAAAAGTGAAAATTATCCATTTATATAATCCTTGAAATGTCCTTAATAAAAGTTAATTGTCTTCTTCTATAAATTCAATAATAATCCTTGTAAAGTACTTAACTTATTCTTGTAAATTCATCCTTGTTAAAATAGTATCGTTATCCTGCATATGACTATATAATGTTTATAAATGAAAGATTTTGAAAATTTCTTAATCCTTTAACTGAAAAAAATTTCATGTATAATATTCGTTTACATTTACAAACAATTAAGATGAGAAATGTTCAAGTTTCATGTTATAGAGCATGGAAACTGTCTTGGAAGCATATTGCGATTCTCGTTCTCATATATCGCAAAAGCGGCTAAAGAAACGTGGGAAGAAATTGTTCCATTAGATTACCAATTGTTTATATCGATGGCCCATATGTGCACAGTACTTCCATAACTATGAAGACATCCAAATATATAGCTTCCTTAAATGTGTTCGTGTGTTATGTATAAATAAATGAATCATCAGCGATACACGCTATGTGAATCATGAAGTGTCACACCATCATATTAGATAGATATTAATACTATATATGAGTAGATATTTTTCATTGATCGATATGTTAATGCGTAAGTTATAACAGGATTAGTACAATTCTAATTCTCTATGGACAGGACATGATTTCAATAACTCACGTATATGTATAGTATTGAGAATATTCATCTATAATTCACTGTAAACGTTATCACCTTAAGGATTGCCACTGCAGGCACATAAATATGTATATATAAGTGTGAATTGAATAGAATTTCTATGAGTGTGATCTCAGTTATATACAAAATATATTTTATGTACTCAAAAGGATATTGATTATTGATTATTGTAGTCATAAATAGGGTGATCCAAAAATTATTTGGCTATTCGTTTTATTATAACTTTTATTTATATAATTTTTCTTTGACAAGCTGAAACATTGATTTTCATAATAGCCAGCAAAAATGACTTTTGTGTCAGTTTGTATACAAAAATGATGAAAAATATTCAATATTATATTAATTTTTATGTTGAATAAATTTTAAAAATTGGTTATTTATATTTTTAAACACCAATAAAAGTTAAAAGGATTTTCTTTGAATATATTTTATTGTAATCAATATTCCAATTTCATTATTTTTTGTACCATTTTGGGAAACTTTTGATAGATTTTAATTTCCATTTAAATATAAAGAATCAATTTATTTTAGGTGCGAATTCAATGAAATGTATAGTTTATAGGTTCTGCAATAGCGATATGGAGCCGTAGAGCTTATATTATATAAGCGATGTATTTGATGAATTTAAGTAATTGTGAAATATTTCAATTTTATATAAAATCGTATAAGCAAAATATGTTGTTCACACTTCTGCCGAAATTTTGTATCAGCAATTATTAGAGTAAAAATATAGAAAACGGTGTTTTTGTAAATATTGCACAATTCTCTTAAATCTAAAATATACACTTAATTTCAAATTAATCATAAAAAAAATTAAATTGACAATTACAAAACGAAATGCAAAACATGATTAAAACACATTTGTCAACACAAATTGTAATGTATTTGAAATGAACAATAAATAATATTATAAAGATATAGGATGGCAAAAAAAAGGTAATGTAATTATTTGCATAAAACATAAATTCATTAAAATAACTAACTAATGGATATACAAAATGAAAACACATTATATATTTACATTTTAAAGGTTATAGCATCATTTTGTTCATCGTCAAAGGAAAGCGACATTACGCGATGATGATAAAATAATACACAAATATAATGAAAACTACATAAATTATTATTTGATACAATCTAAAGCTACTGCTATTATTTACTGAATTTTTTAATGTAAGATTAACACGAAACATTTATATTTTTTCATATAAATATGTGTTTTATAACAACATAAACACATATAACAATAATCTTTTTTTATTATATTAATTCCCTTTTTAATACTACATTTGCAAATACAAATATGTTTTGTTTATTAAATAATTATATAGAAATTATGTACGAAGTTTTGTATGTACATTAGAAATCTCTCTTTTTCGATTAAGGTGTGCAAATTGAAAATATCTGTTTTTATGCAAAAATATAATTTATCAATCAAAGCATGATCCATTGAAAATTGCCACCTTCCCTAGTAACACTGTCCGTAGTTTGTCTGCAAAATTTCCTCATTATATGTAGTAGTAGTCCCTGGTTTCAATCCGATGAAATATCTATGGATTCGTAGTACACAATACCTTTTTGATCCCACCAAATACTCAGAATAATCTTATCGGCATTGGCTGTGTTAGACTATTCTTGACCAGGTTGTACCCAAGCTTTTTTTACGGTTAGGATTCTCATATAGTAAATGTATTTTTCATTTTCAGTCACAATTTCAGCAGATTTTGAAGGTTAGAAAGAGACTTTTCAAATACACGTAATACATACAGTGTGATATAATAATAAGAATATTTTTAATTTGCACACCTAATATTATGCACCTAAACATTTTATAGATAAATTGTTAATGGTATATCCGTAGCCATTACATTTTATTTTGACGATTTCAAAACGCTATAAATGATAAAAATTTCACTATTATTGGGATACATCAGTGATCTTAAATAGCAATTGGTTCAATTTTTTCGTCAATAAGCACCAGAAATTCTATATATGATTGAACGCCAAAATATATTGTATTTATAATATAGTCGTACACATATCACAAGCTACCGGTGAATAAGAAGTGGATTGAAGAAGAAATTGTGTGTATGGGTTTCACTGCATTATACAACGATTTTCCATTAAATTAAAGCAAATATCAATGTACTCAATATATTTTGATTGTATAAAGAGATTCTATTAATACGTGAGTGCAAATTACTTTGCGTATGTATATATTGTAGTTGTTTGAACAAGGGTTTGTGCAAACTAACCCTTTAACATCGTACTTATTATATATATTATTAAATGTTTACATTTGCTTTGCTTAAAATAAACATGCAATAAAGAATATTATTTATTATAAAAGCAATATGTGAAGGCTTGTGTATCTAATAAAACATATACAAACAATTAAAACAAAAACGATAAAAAAAAAACTAATACAGTTTAATTGTTATACGCCAGCAATTGATGTCACTTTGATTGAATGATTACAAGAAATAAAAGTGTTAAATATTTTTATTTATTATAATTTAATATAATCTATATTTGCTGTATGCGAAAATGGTTTTCATGTAATCGTGTTGTTAATCAAAGAATTCCATTCCAATTCTCTTTCACACAAACAAATAATGGTTTTTAATAATATAACAATAAACCAAAAAAAAACTCAATGAACCCAATTGAACGATAAAAAAAAAAAAACAGGCAAAAAAAAAACCAATCAACAAAATAACCAATTATTTTTCAGATCATTGATGCGCATTTAATTTTAATGTCAATTCAAAATGTCGATGGCAAAAAAAAAAAGAGGTAATTTTTTTTCTTTCGTTGTCTGTTCTTTTTATAAATACATCCACAATAATTTTCATATTAAATTTATAATTCTCGCATCGAAAATTCATTCATGCTATTTTGAAATATTTTTGCGTAAATATTTTAAATTTAATTCTTTGATGATGAAGCCAATATTTTGGATGGCTTGTTCACCATGTACTATAGATTTTAATGGAAGTAAATGATAACAATATAATTTCTGCTGAGCGCTACCATGCAATTCGAAAATTTCCAATAGTTGTTCATTGTATACGGAAATTTAATGTGAAGTAATTTGCAAAGTATATATAGAGAAAATATGTAAGACTAAACTAAACTAGTCCGATGCACTCCGCATGCATGTTATTTCATGTGAAGCTTATGGCATCAAGCTACCAAACATTTTTTACCGCCAAGCTGTAAAATTACTCCGTATGATAGTATTTAATAATTCACAAATTGGTGTGCAGTTATCGAAACACATATTTTTCTATTGTTTTTGAATGATTGATTATCTCATAATCTTTGAGTAGTGTTCGTCACTATATTTTCGAAGATATACGTATTTTTCTTTTTTTTTTCATAGATGAAAAATGTTACTATTAAAATAATTATAGAAAAACTTGACATGTTAATTTCGGGAAACTATGTACTTCACCTATCGATTAGTATAAACACTAAATCAAAATGAACCACCGATATTTTGTATTCAATCTATGTTGGCAAATTGAAAGCGAAAATTAATTCATCAATATTTTGAATTAATGTTATCCATTACATATAATATTTGTACATAAATATCAAAAATAATTCTTATATATTTAAATCTAATTGCATAAATAACATTGTACATAATTGTACAAACAATAAAAAAAGGAATAAATACGGTTATGTTTTAAAATAAAATAATTTTGTCATATTTTTAAATAATAAGAAAAAAAAATTTGTGGAAACAAAAGCATTTGAATAAAAAGTTACGTATTATATACTTTCATTGCATAAAAAAAAAACGTTAAACAACAATACAACAAAAACAAAAAATAGTAAATAAATTTCTTATTGCAAAGGGTGCTCCATTTTACAATTTTCCATACACGGTCTGAGACACACACACCACACACACACACATATATCATTGCCTTTGTATTGTATGGAAAATGATTTTTCACTACTTTTTTTTTCAAATATTAACTAATTATATGTAAATGAACACATGATTCACAAATAAAAGGTTAAATAAAATGGAAACAAGTAGTAATTTATGAATAAATAATAATTACGTATTAATTTATTAACAAAGAAAGGAAAAGAATAAAAAAAACAAAATAACTTACCCAAGCCAAATTTCTTCAATTAAATTTTTCCATTCATTTTTTCAATTTTTGATTACATTTTTTAATTCATATAATCGTATTTATTTTAATATTTCTATAAAATGAATCCATTCACGTATAGTTGTTAATATAATTGATATTTTAATTATAATATAGGTAACAAAATAATAATTGAATTAAAATTATAAAAATATTCACACACTAAATTCTTGCGCACACACAAAAAACAAAAAACAAAAGCTTACGTATTAAAAAGATATTTTCACAATGACCTCGACGATGATAGACTGACTGACGGACAACTGCCGGGGGCCGGCCGACAGACAGACAGACAAGTACAAGAAGTAGAAGATCGTATAAACATTCATTCTCATTCTGTCTTTAACAATTTAACAACTCTATCACCTTTACTTTGCAAAAAATTTTGCTAAAAACAAGAGGGGAAAATATATTTTTATATTTTTCATTTCACTTCATTACGCGCAGTTCATTTCAAATCATCTTTTTATTTTCCCCTAATTTTTTATTAAAATTAGCCTGCGTAAAGAAACAATGATAGAATTATTAAATAAAGAAAGGGATAAGAGAATGAATTATTATAAACAATATAACAACAATCTTCTTTGTCTTTCTCATAAAAATCAGTGTTAAAAACATTACCATCAACATCGCCAATATTGGCTTATTTGTTTTTCTTGGTGCAGGTGTGAAAAACTTTTATTATTCCATTAACTTTTAGTGGGACATATTTCTTTACATAATATTGGATAATTTTTATTATTAATAATATTAATATTATTATTATGTATCAACAAAACATTTTTCCATTTCATTTAATCCTTTTATTTGTGCGGCAATATAAAACACTATTAATTTGATTTGTTGATACAATTGGAAAGTGCTTAAGTTCTATAGATTTTTGACTGACTAAAATATTGGCAATCGATTTGCATGTGTTTTGGATAAACAATTATCTATACTAGCCCATAAACGATTTTAAGAATATATAGCGTTTCTGTATATGCATTTTTAACAATTTTAAAACAAAATTTAATGTTGATCCTTTTTTGTTCTGAATTATATATTTTCTTACAGTGAGATTGGAAATGTAACAATTTGTTCGGATCGGTTCACTATAGAAACATCAATCTGTAGCTCATATAGATGGCGTTACCAAATCTATGGGTTAGAAATTAATTCTGTATATTTTTCGGACAGAGGATGCTCAACTATATACACGAACACCATTTTAAATTTATTAGTAAAATTAATGATATTTTGAATTCAATGGAATTTTTATTTTTCTCTTTTCATTATTTAGAAAACAAAAAAAAAAAAAAAATACAAAAAATAATAAAATAAAATCACTTGAACCTGACTGAATTGAATTTTTTTTGTTATAATATTTATATACGACCGAGTATTTTGTTGGCACAATACCAATGACGTTTGACAAACGTTGAATTTATAAAGATGTTTTTGTAAAAATATTTATTTATTTATTTTTAATTTTTCTGCATTCCAATGCTTTATTATTTTATTTTTTATTTTTTTTTTCAAAAAATTATACAAATACACAATAATAAAAATTTGTGTGTATCATCGCATATTACGTGTTACGTGTAAGAAAAAAAAATCTGTATCATTAACCGTCGCTAAAACGTAACGTTTAACAAATGCGCGACAACTTATACTTAATTCTTCTCGTAAAATTATATACAAAATAAAGAGTAATGTTCACCACACAAATACAGCTGCAAAATAATATTAATTAATTATATCATTATATATGATACAGGATGTGCGTTATTTTCGATATAGTTAAATATGTGTACACACAATATTGTTTTTCTTTTTCTTATAAGAAAATATAATTTTGAACTTAAACTTGAAATCTTGAATATTATTATAAATTATTTTTATAAAAATACACAAGAATAATTATTTATTTTTACAGTTGAATCTGCTTATAATTTAATAATGCTTTTACCAAGTAATCGGTGTGAGGAGTATCAATTTTTAAATAATTACTATACCTGAGTAGTTTTATATTGCAAGAAAAAGAAACACGGAAACAGAGTTTGTGTAATATGGTCGCAACCACACACAAAGGATAACTGATTTTCGTATAATGTCCTCTCCATAATGTAAACGATACATTACAAAGACGAATATTCCTTCGATGTAATGCAATTACATACAGTTCTCGGCGCGGTGTAAGAAGTTAAGACACACTGTACATATGCACACAATAATATTCTTTAAGGTTATATCGCAAATTTTGTTATTTAAATAAAAAATGTTTCGAGTGAAATTTGGTGTGATGTGATTCATTTTAATAATAATCAAATTAAAATAAACAGTAAATATAATAATCATAAGGATTAATCAGCAATTTTTTTTAATTTAAAGTATAGCAATACAGCGATAGGGAATAATGTCCTAATATATCCTATCGCATTAAAATGAGAGTTATTTGCACACAGTTTGATATAAAGTTTTAAGAAATTAACAGTGAAATAAGTCACTAACAATTATATAATAATATAAATAATTAAATTAAATTAATGGATAAAGTATTTGTTGAGAAAAGTTTCGTGCGGCAGGACGTAAGCCGCGAAGATGATATGCGCAAAATTTGAACAAAAGATTGGGCCTATTTCCTTTATCTTATGGAAAAGTTAATGTTTTGAATATTTTTCAACCAGATATTTGTATGTTATCCTTAGCTATACAGATAAATTGTAGTTTGGTATTCTTCAATGCAGCCAATTTGCAGCTAAGGTTATTAACTCATGCATTTTTTCAAAACAAAGGTACAACTAATTTATTGTTAGCAAGGAAGGACAAATATTTTATTTGCAGTTTTATTTTCCTTTTATCGCCTATTACGAGTAGATGTTTCACATTAATATTTTAATATAGATAAGGAAGGTCTATAGGTAGCTGCTATTATAGAATGAAATGATCGTGAGGTGAATGATGTTTACATAACTTTAGATTACCTAAAATTTGTGTTATATCCGATATATTTGTCATAAATCCAAATCGTTGTTGGAATTGTTAGTTACTCAACAACAGCAACAACTTAAAGATATTCATTGTATAATTTTGAATAAAGGTATAAGAAAAACTCCATTGTCCCCTATTAGTATATCTGTCTATCTGTCGCTGTGTGTATAGTGGATGCACGTAAATAAGTCTAGGAATGTATACAACATCATTTATACATTACACACGAGTACATACATAAAGTTTAATTGTATATCCGGGTTTGTATTTTTGGAAAATTGTTCATTTTTACATCTGTATATTCATTAAAGAATATTTATTTATAAATATATAAATAATTTAATAGATCCATTTTATTTTAAATGAAATATTATAATGTTCACTGGCCGTCTGTCTGTATATCTGTTTTTTTTGGTTGTGTAAATTATTCATATTGATACAATGTTATAATGCAATAGAAAGTCGAATGTGTAAAAATCAACAATAAAATGAATTTAACGTGGGCGCGCTGTGAATATGTTTATTAATTTTTGATTGAATAATATAATCAATATATGAATTAAATAGCTATTAAACAAAATTAATTTTAATTTTATCATTGACCAATCGGTGTACACACACCTAAATTGTTGATACTCTTGGTCTTAATCGGATACCAAAAACTTCAAAGGCCACCATGCATCATATGGTTCAGTTTTCTCGAACTGAATTTCATCCATGATAGTGACCATCACTTTTCCTGTGAGAACAGGAGAGTGGAGAAGGGACACGTCTAAGGTAACATAAAACTCTCATTCAAAATGTGAATGTGAAAGAGGATCGGTTTTGATAAAATCAATATATAGTTGCTTTTTAAAAATTAGAACCGAAGTGCAGTTTTGGGAAGAATCTCAACGTTTTGATTTTCCCACACAAAACTGGATGGAAATCACT
This sequence comes from Bibio marci, assembly GCA_910594885.2. Lineage (NCBI taxonomy): Eukaryota > Metazoa > Arthropoda > Insecta > Diptera > Bibionidae > Bibio > Bibio marci. Next base: position 19,750,060 of record OU343115.1, on the reverse strand, counting down.
TTAAAATACTATTCAAAACTTACACTTTCAATTGCCTTATAAAAATTAAAACTTCCCCGGTGATTTGGGCATTCCAATTTTAGTTTTCTAGAATTTTTGATATTTATTATTACAATATTGTTTTGGTACCATTGATTTTTCAATAAATAACCCATTGCTTATGCGCGTACATTATTGGAAATAACATAATTTGGGAATAACATTTGGAATGTAAAGAAATAATTCAGAAAAAAAATATGATTTGACCTTTTTTTTTTTATGCGAGATCTTATTTATGCCGCATAAATTTTATGTTTTGTATATTATGAATTCGTAAAATGATACCATAACCAACTATTGTTGAAAGATTTAATAATTTATGATTTTCATTTTAGGAAAATTATTTTTCTATTATTCATGAAAATATATATTTATATTTAGACAAATATAAACGAAAACAGTAAATCATAAATATGTATTTATACAACAACAAAATAAAACGATATGTTTTGTATAAATTTCCCGTCATTATTTATATCCTTCAAATGTTCTTTGAATTTATTATTTAAATTAATTGTTTATAAAATGAATATTTCGTTTGAATATCAGATGATCGTAAATTATATTCAATTCCGATATTTGTGAAAAGAAAATAGAATAATGATAAGATAATTTATGCAACATTTTAATATTTATTATTTTAGTTTTATGCAAAATCATGTTTTGGTTTATTCGAGGTAAATTTTTTGTAATTTAATTTATGATCAACCAAAAATACGATATTAAAATAACACAAATTGTTTTAAGAACACATAAGAGCATGGAATATATAATAAAAGAATAATTCGTTCATGTAGCGTATGAACAGCACTGAAAAGAACATAACAACTAATGTTGCACCGCTTATAAAAACGAATTTAATATGGCGAATTGAGTTTTACTGACTCGTTCAAGAATCAAGGATATTTCAAGGACTTTATAATGATAATTATCAATTTTATAGAAGGGCGATGCACCTCATATGTAATATAATTAAATGGGAAATCATCACCAGCGTGTCGTTCCATGCAGTTGCCATATAATGCGCGCGTAAGACAATATACGGTTTTGAGTGCAGTTCCACCATATCACAGAAGGGTTCCGAACCCATATATGAAGTGAATGTAAAATACGTACTTGTTTCCCTTTCGATGTAACATACTTTTAAACTGTGTTAAAATATTTATTAGCCTATGGGTATTTGAATGTTTTAGTAATAAACATATTGCGCAAACACAATAGTATAATATAGAAATGTAATACTAAATCTATGCGAGCATATATAAAATTAATTACACCATAATCTGAAAAGGATTATTATTTGTGTATTATAAATTCACAAAAAAAAAAAAGGTCATAAAATTTCTATGTTTGTTGCGTAGGTTAAGTCAATAAAAAAAAACGAAAAAATCAACACAATTTATGTTTTTGTATAAGAGACACAAATAAAAAAAAAATATGATAAAATTTTGGGACTAGAAAATTAATTAGTAAAACAATATATAAACAATTTGTACATTATCCCATAAATTAACAATACATAAATTAATGTTTCTTCGTTTGTTTGTTTGTTTGTTTGTTTGTTTGTTTGTTCATATATTTTGGATGTGTGTGTGTGTAGTATCATTGCAGACAAATAAAGTTTATGTGCGGTATGTAGTACCAAAAAAACAAAAACAAAAAACCAACATAATTTGGATTCAGGTCGCATTTTTAATCTTTTTGATATATATGTAACTTTCATTGCGTGAGTGTTGGAATTGTGGAAATGGCAAAATAGTTGGCTCGGACAAAAGAGAGAAAATCGATATATATAAAAAATGCTTAATCAACGAGTACATAATATTTTTATTATTCATTTTATTCTTATTTGCCATACGTATACCATAAAAAGGACGAGTATATACACACGTCTGTCCCACAATAAACCGGAATGGATTAAAAAAACACAAAAATAAATATTAAATTTTCACAAAAATCATTTTATTTATATTCAAAATTATCTCCAACAACAGAACAGCAACGATTTTTTTTGTGTCTGTGATTGGAATGCTGTTAAGAACGTGTGGTAAACTATATGAGCTGGTGCGATCGCTTCAAACAACAATTGAATAATTTGCATTAAAAGTAAAAACATCCAGAATATGTTAAAATACACGAAAAACATTGTTTTGCAACATATCTAACAACAATCATAGACCGCATGTTGCAAAACCGGTCAAGCATATGGAAAAAAACGATTTGGCTGAGAAATCTTATACACCAGCCGTATTCATCTGGCATTTCTCCATCGCAGACCAGAATTTTTGCCGGTCAATGAAAATAGTTTGATGCCTGCGTGATTACTTTAATCATAATAAACTTCAGGCTTCGTGGTACTCATTTTTTACACAAAACTATGAAAATACATAACTATGAAATGACAATAGCGACGCCCAATCAGGCACCCACAATATATAAAATAAAGCAAAAAAAAATTAACAAGTTTTTTTTTGATAAAATATTCCCCATTTATAAGACAAAATATGGAAAATTTATAGAGGGTTGGAACTTGGAACAGTGCAATTGTATGTATTTATTTTATTTTTTACTTCGTTTAACATTTTTCTTCAACATATGACAAATTGATAACAATTTATAACTCTTTTTTTTCCGTACAATATTCTTTGTTATTGCGCGTCTTCTTATATTCTGGCTGGCATTAGTTTTTTTTTTCTATTTATATACATATTTGAAAAACTCTGTTCTCACTTGAATACAGAGTACATAACATATATATATATATATAGTAATTTGGAAATGGTGCGAGGATTATAAGGCCACCCCCTCACCCACATACACACATTTGTATTTTATTATAAAACATATAACATAAATTATCATATTTTTATGCTCTATAATTTGAATGTAAAATAGTTTATAATTATTATAGGATTGTCAGACAATTAATTTTCATTAAAAACTTTTTAGATTTATGTCCAATTATTTCACCTCAATTCATGATGTGGATGAGTTTTTTTTTTTCTTTTTGCTTATACCTTTTTGGTTGCTATTAAAAAGACCATACAACACACAAAAGACTGCTTTGAATTTACATAATAATAGGAAAAAATGAAAATAGTCAACAATTCGTATTTATTAGTGATTATTGGAGGAGTGAGATAATCTCACATACAGCCACAAAACATTAGAATTTATCATTAAGGTCCGAAAAAAGTAGATCTAATAATACTCATACTCGAGCAATTTTAATGTACGAATTTATATGGATTCTATTTAGGAGCACCATATGGAAGGTATGTGGGCGTGGGTATAATGTCACCGCAATAGAAAACTGTTCATAATCTTTTCAATATTAATACATACCAGAAAAACAAAAACAATCGAAACAATGGATAGAAACTGGTGGATGTGTACCAAAGTAGGTAGCAGGAAAGATTATGGTGACCGTTTTTTTTTTTTTTGGGATGCACATGGTATAATATTCATTGATTATCTGACAAAAGTAAATACAATAAATAGTGAATATTATTGTACATTATTGGCGCGATTGGATGACGAAATTAAAATAAAACAACATCAGCTTTAACAACAGCAAAATTAAATGAATTATGCTATGAAATTGCTCCACATCCACTATACAGTTCAGATTTAGTTTCTAGTGATTTTTTCCAGTTTCCAAATCTTAAAAAATAACTTGCTGGAAAGAGATTCATATCAGACGAAATGATTATCGCTGAAACTGAAGCATGTTTTGAAGGTTTTGAAACATCGTCATTTACAGGCGGAATTTAAAAACTTGAAAATCGTTTGATGAAGTGGATTGCGTTAGACTATGTTGGAAAATAAAGAAACATTGTTCCAAAAAAAAACTGTTTTTCTATATGAATATAGGAAATATATCGAACAACCCTCGTATATTCTTAATTTTCTGTTAAATTTAAATAGATTTAAGTCTATTGCGTATGTCTTTATATCAACGGATCAAAATTCAATACGATTTTACTTTTGATAAATTATGATAGTGATTTTGCACATTAAAACAATGTATTTTTATTATTATAAATTTGTATAACATGAAAATAATATACAAATGTTTCACATTCAATAAAATCTATATTTTATAGAAGAGTAACAAATTTTTGTTAACAATTTAATACGATATTTACGACATTACCATACACAACAATTACAATATAATACATCATAAAAAATCAAAAGGAAATATTAGCATTTTTTAAATTATAAATGTAAAACCACTCGTAAAACACATAAAATATACAATTTTGTTTTCAAATAGCATTTGTTTTAAGCAAATTAAATGTTAATGTATTAATAAATTGTAGATATTTTTGTTGTATAGTACACGTACACGGAAAGATAATACTTGGGGTATAAAAGATGATGATGTAAATGTTTTATTTCTTATGATGTTCAATACAGCTGCAAAAATTGCAAAATAAAAAACATTAACCTTATACTATTTTTTGAAGATCTATACCATACAATCGATAAAATAATTAAAATCTCTTAACCTATAATTCAATATTTTTATTTTATAATATGCAGGATATTAGTCAAAGCGATCGCGCCGTCAACGGGAATATAATTGAGAACATTATTCTAAATAATAATAATAATAATAGTAATTGATTTAAAAATTTTTCAAGGATGATAAAAATTAGTGAACAGCCTGCGTTAAAATAAATTATTAATCATTAAAGGGTATAATTAATACTAATTATAATTTTAGATTATATATATATATGCGAGGCATATATATAGAAAACTTCCAAAGAAATTAATCCAATTCATCGTAATAATAATAATTAGGATATAAGAGTACATATATGAACTTAATGTGAACAACAAAACAGCTGATTTCCAAAGAAAATTGATGATAATAATATTAGTTTGCAAACAATATGGGATGGAAATTAAAAACTAAAAATAGTGTGACCTGCCATACGAAATCTTAAATAATGCCTTTACAGTTTATATTGTATAATCCAGTTACTATCCAAACTCCAAATAGGAATCTCTACGCAATAAAGATGATATTATTGTTAAATAGCATCCGTACCATAAAATGTTGATTGGTTATTATTTGCGACTAAAATAGTCATATATGATTTTTTTAAAATTTTCAGCAAATCATTACAAATTATCGATTGGTGTATATTTTATTTTGGCAACTGGTCCACGAATGTTCGCTGTGAAGCTGACACTGCAGGGTCGAACGCCGAATAAGGAATCTTATCAAATGATTTGCAATTATCTATATCGTTTTTGGTGTATATTTCCATGTGACAACTCGTTAACGAGTGCGAAAGATGTCGTATATGGATATTTTATTTTTATTATGTTATTTCATTGGACTGGGTCAAAGGTCTTACATGATTGTTCGCAGCAATTAAATGCTATACAAATATTTTAAGAAAATTAGAAAATCTATCAGAAAAATAAAATATAAAATAGTAATTCATAACAAGAGCCTATAAATTAATTTATTAGTGATAACAAAGGTTTGTGCTATATGGATAATTTAGTAGTATAAAAGTTAGGATCGCACGTAAAAACACCACGTAACACAACATATTTATATATACTAAAAAAAAAAACAAATAGCAACCATAAAATGTGTGTGTGTGTGTGTGTGCATGTGTACATCATAAAAATTTGTTATGAAATTTTTCTTTATGATATCTAATATTTATGAGCAATTAAAATGAAAATGGAAAAACCATGAAATATAATATAAGAAAGTATAAAAATTGCACTTAAACTAATATATTGTATATTGGAATATGAATATACAAAGAAAAATGTTTACTTAAGTTATATTTTTGTTGCAATGTTTTATTTATAATATTGTAATATTATGAAAACGCGTACAGTATTTATACAAAACAATTCATTTAGAATTTGATCTATAATTTCGAACTAATATTTTATTTTAAATACAAGGAAAATTGACCCAAAAATGAAGACTACAAAAAAAAAGTAGGTCACATATGTAACCTCAATTTAAGTATATTATTTGTATCCAAAACATGTGTTAAATTTAATATATTGTCATATTTGCACTTCTGCAGTTGTTTATTGTTTTGCAAATCTCGGATTGAGTTTAAATTTTTGGATCGGATGCGATATAAATGTATGCATTAACAATCGCTGCTTGCAGATTTTCATATTTTCAGTCAGCGTCGTGACTGTAATATGGCTACATTTACATGGAATAATCGCAGGTGTTTGTTTTTGAAGCAAGTATTTATTTGAATAACGAAATGATGATCAAAGGATCGTGGCCATCGTTATAGCTGTGATTTTTTCTCATGTTTTTTGGTAAATGCTGAATTAGCAACGTCGATAAAATGCTACGTCTTTTGAGGTCTACTATTCGTATCGACCCGAACATTACGTACACTGAATCCAGATCCATATAGTAGAAAAATCATTCCGGTTATTTGTCGTACAGAAGATGTACGATTGAGTATGTGTTGACACATGACAAAAATGATTGTAAAACAAAATCAAAATATGTGTTAGAATTTCAATTTTTAAATTAGAAACTATAAATTATGACATTATCACACATCATATATTGCTTTATATATTCATATATTACAACACAAAAAATGATTCTAGGTTGTGGTGGGATATACAAAAGCAAGAGATATATATGTGATAGCAGCAAATACTACGGTACGGTATTTGTAATAAATATGTAGATGGGGGTGTCAAATACAATGTAACGGGTTACAGAGTTATACTTAAAGCAAAAAATTTTCCGCGAGGATATAACTTTTCCTTAAAAACAATTATTAAAATATATATATAGTTCAAAATAAATATAAAAACGTTTGATTCATACGCAAAGGACTTTTATCAGTACAATAAATTGAATCCATATAGAAAACATATAGAATCACACTGTGCTGTGTGTGTGTACGCATATATATACATATTTCAGAATTATGTTGGCGCCAACATTCTATAAATAATATACATATTTATATAAAAATTAATGAATGTCAATGGGAATTTTATATCAGGAGGAAAATATTCTCACACAATTGTATTTGTTATATGTATTATTTAAAAAAAAAACATATATACGCGCAACAATATACATTTAAAAGTCTTTATATTTTCCATCTAAATGATTTTGATGATCGATTTAAATTAAATTTTGAACTCTATATGTAGTGACGGCAATCTTTGGTGTGTTGCGTCATTTGAAAAACAATTACATTTTGCATATACATATTTGCAAAAAAAAATATTTATAAAAACATGAAAATTTACATTTTTAATATTTTGATAAAAATTTATTATACAATATACAGACGACAGAGGTTTATGAATTTGGCACATTCAATAGTAAGGTATAAATGAGGATAGTGGTGAGGAACAGGAGATCCTAATCGGATCAAATGCTATATAACATCTGAGGATAGCTTTTAAGCGAATTGATAATACCATAAATTGCGAATTTCGTATTGAAACGTTAAAAGTTTCTTATTACATAAACAAATTCGAAACTCATTTCTATGTCAATCATAGTGTGCCCACAATTTATTTGTAAATAACTGCTGCCGAAAAAAGAATCAATTGTCGATCTATTGATTTATTAAATTTCTATTAATTAATGTACCAAAAAAACGAGATGATTTGTGCTATAGTAAAACTAATACCTAACATTCCGACTGAAACAATATTTTAACATCACCTCCGAGTACCCAATTCATATATTTCCACCACAGATATGTTTATTAAAATAGATATAAACTATCCCGTCGCATAACATATTCATTTTATCTTATATTTGCGCAATCGGAAAGCAAGGGTTTTAAAAAGAGAAAACCTATAGTCACTCACCACCACACAAAGGCACCCTATATATTGCGAGCTATATTATAGAAATACATCACATGGTCCTGTAAATTTTTTCCCAGTTATGGTTATTGGTTATATAATTTTTATATAAAGATTATAACATTTATTGTATGCCAAATTTTATATTGACATTTAAAAAATTGATGATGATTTTTCGTTTTATCAAAATTATGTATAAAAAATTAACATTTTTCCATATACCATTTCCATATTATTAACAAATGCAAGTAAAAAAATGATATCATTATCTTAAAATTTAATGGTTACAAAATAATAAAATATGTTTTATGTATTGGAAAAAAAATATTTATTTAAATATTCAAAATGGTTATGATTCTTATCGGCGACGCGATACACAACAATGAAATGTTTAACAACGGTGTTATTGTAATTATTTGTGTGTTTTTAAACATCTTGTAAACTGTAACTTGTTTATACTTCATATTTTAAAGCAGTAAAATTTTCTACTGTATTCTGCATAGTATATTGAAATCAACAAACAACCAACGACATTCAATTCACTTATACTTTCCTGTTTTGCCTCATTTCAACATCATGATACTGTGCCATTTCTGCTGTGCTGCACAGGCATACATTAAGACTATCATTTTTGGTAATTTTTTAAATGTCAATAATTGATTAATTCCCGAAATTTGCTATCGTTGAACGTTTCAGTTCATAAAATTCTCGGGCGATTCTTTATTGAATGAATTTTGAATAATTTTGTATTAGACATTATAGTACTTAATGGGTGTGGAATGCGTAAATTAATGAATTACTTAATACTTGCAAGTAGATTATAAATAAATGATACACATATGATTAACAACACATTGTTAAGTGTGACATGAATTACAACTACGTATTTAAAACATCAAAAATATATTTTATATAGAATAGAAAATATTTTATCAAATGAAAAACCTTGGCATCATATAAATATATGGAATAAAGAATTTAATGGTTGAATTATTTTCAATTTTATTGATTGCATTATTATTATTATTATTATTATTATTATTATTATTGTTATTATTATTGTTATTAATAATATTGTATTATTACAATAAATACATGAAACATTAAAGCCGATTGATTAATTGTTAATGATAATAATATTATTTGAATTTGATTTGTAACTTATATAAATAAAACTGAACGGATATTCACAATAATAGATTGAATAAGAGATAATTTATATTAGATCAATTTTGGAATATTATGTGTATTTGTATTCTGGTAAAAAGTAAACTTCCACATAATATACCATAAATTATATTCGATAGTATACCGCATTAAATAACGATCCTATTTATGGATTGAATTGAAAATTGATAATTCAAAAATTAATCATTTTCGTTACATACATTTAATAAGCAAGAATTAAATGTTTTTTAAAAATTGATAATTTTTAATAGTTTCTCAACCGTTGTTGATGAAGGTTTGTATGAACTCGTATCTGATAATTCTATAGTGGAATTATATTAGCAGATTCTAGCAGTGTACCTGCTATAGTTAAAATTCATATAAATAAGTTAAAAGTTTGGCATACGTAAACGACTCATAATTGTATCATGTAAATCGAATGAATGAAGTGCTTAATTTCATATTGTTATATATAATAAAATTGGAAAACATTAATAATACACAACATATGAAATGGAGGATATATAAATAATATACGTTTAATATTTGATAACAAATCAACAACAGAATCTAACAAATCTATACTACATTTTTATCTATTCAAGTATTATATAAACGAAAAAAAATATATCAAATTATAACAAATATGAGATACTGGCCCAAATATAAATTTGTTGTAGGTGCGCGTATATATTATAATTCTATTTTGGTATAATATATTATAAATCAATCTTATTATATAGGAAACAAGAAAATAACAACAAAAACATAAGACAAAAATCAGAAAAATTCTACATGATTCTTCTTAAATATAATATAAGTCTGGCACATTGTAACACATATATATATAGACATGGAAAAACAAACATAGTATTAATTTTCTTCTTTATATCTATGCACATCAATTTGAATGAGAGCTTTATAAACAATACAATTTGTATATATTGTAAATACCACCGCACACTGTGTCCAAACAAAAATCTTCCAAAATAACTGTGCCACGAGTAAAGAAAACCCACCCGCCGACACAAAACATTTGTGGCAACATTTTTTATCCCATTCCATATTGAAACATTCTGCGAAAATTAATTTTCACAAGGCGCGCTTCATTTTGGCTGGTATCCCCTATAGATCAAATCGAAACGGTGTTTCCGGAGCATCCTTTTCGGCTTGTGGAATAGCCAAAAGTCACATGGTGCTAAATTAAGCGGTGGTTGTGTAACGATATGGATTGAATTTTTGGCGCAATGTTCTCGACTAATCAATGCAATGGGCAATGGCGCATTCCGAACTCTTTATAGGCGAATACCTTAACCCAAACGATGCATAACACCCAAATAATATTCCTTGTTAATAGTTTGATCCGACGGAAGAGATTCATAATGCGTATAATCATGCGATACTCGAAAAAAACTGTCATACATAACTTTGATTTTTGATCGAAATTGGCACAATTAATTTCGATCTTGGTTCACCATTGGCACATTATTCACTCGATTAGTTTAGCGGTTTTCGAGATCGTAAACATAGAATCACGTTTCATAATGACGTAATGATGCATTTCATGATCGTTTGATAATCAGAAATTATCTCTTTGTTAACACGACATTATTTTTCAATAAAATTCGAGTGTTTTTGTAATCAAACGCATCTGAAGCACAAAATATCTTTTAATTCAGCGAACCTTTACAAATCTCAACAGTATCAGCAATGTCTCTAATTGTATACCAAGGATTTTCAAAGAACAACAGATCTTTGATGTTTTTGACATACGATTGTTTATCGGTTAACTAAATCAGACATTAAAAAAATCGAAAAATGCACTTTTTATACGAAGGATCATACAAAACTAAGTGTATATCAACAATTAATGAATATTATGAAGTGAAATTTTACACTAATGTCAAGGACAACACTACTAACCTATAAAATATGTGTTTATTTGAATGCACGTTAATTTTTGGACACAGTATATGTATACGAAAAGCGTATACAATTCACATCTACTCTATAAAAAGTATATAATGTTCAGATAAAGATACACACCTACACTCGAATTTATATGTAACCAGAAGCATTTATATGTATCACAATTTCATATCTATATTGTATTTTATATACCTATACACTATTCATGTAGATATACATTCACATTACACATTGTGATTGATCACATGTCATATAAGGTTGGCACTTTCAAAATTTTAACTTTAACTTTGATGGAAAAGCAAAAAATTGTATATGATTTTGTGGCATATAATGTCCGGTGATTGTTTGATGTATACGTGATGAGTTATACAATATTGTTTCTATATATTTACATTAGTATATTTACCTATACAGATTTTGGGCATTTATTATATAGAAAGAGAACATTTCTTGTTATGCACAAAAATGTTTGAATGTAAAATTTGTTCTTCTTAATTATGGGTATATTAGCAAAATTGTCTCAAATCATGCGAACGAATTGCGAATTGGTCAACAAAATTAATGCTGAGATTTTTCGTGAAGGAACCAATGTTTTATTTTCGTATATATTGATAAAAATCGTCTCCGCAGCAGATCGAATATGAATTAAAAATAATTACATATATGGTGTAATATTTCTATGACACCTACTCTTTCTGACAGATCCATGAAAATTCTAGAATAACTAAATTTTCATATACTTAGACTCGCGTCTTCCAATTTATATTATTTGTTACAATTACTATACACAAGCAGCAGTTCATCGATCATATTGGTTGACTATTCATCTATAGTAATGCGAGTGCTGCTATATATGGGTTTATTACCACACTTGATCTGATGATATTACAAAGATTGTGAGCTGGAACAAGGAAATTGATTGGATGAGATGAAGATCGTGTAATTCTTATATATATCATAATTGAAACAATAACAAAGAAATTAGAGACTAACATTGACCCACAGAATAGCGTCCAGCACTTGCAAGAAATTACCATATTACAATAGTAGTCATCAGAAAAAATGTATGGTGGTAATGCCTTGACTCGTGCAACGATGACTAAACTATATAGAAATTAATACTGCCGAAAATTCAACTGTAAATTGACTAAAGATTGGAGATATTTTTGCAGTGTACCATTTAATTATTATATTAAACCCAAAACATGTTAATTTTGACTGACATTTATTTCCATGTTTATATACTTTTTTTTGTGTACATTGTGAAGGTATCGGTTTTTAGGGAAAATCTCATTTATATTTTACCTTTATTTTTTTTTTCTAAAGAAAAAGATATACGCAGGGTGTTCGCCGGGAACGTTTAGCAGTTTATTTGTTCAGAATTTTTGGTAAATAGTAGACGTGGAAAAAATTTATTATGGAAAACGTGTTTTCAACAATTATTGTGATCGCTATAAAATTATGTTAAATTTTGGGTAGAAAAATGTGCTATTAAAACCCACAATTTATCGTTTAGTGAAAGAAGCTCTGTATAGCCTATAAGCAAAAACTTGGACCACCACAACGTACAGGGAGATCAGCTGAAAACTTTGCTGCTGCCCTACAAAATGTGTGAAAATAATACTCAAGTACTCAAGAAATTGAATTTAAGACAACACTCTCTTGGTAAATTGTGCATAAAGATTTGCATTTGTATAAAATTCAGTTGAAACAAGTGAGCTTCCTTATGATAACCGGAGAAATTTCATGAAAAAATTCTAGATTCTAGTCAACAGGAAATCCTCTAATTATTCATCACTCACCTTTGCATCCATTAAAAATGGCAGTATGTTTAACATTTGGTATTTGAACAAGACGCAGTACAACTTCACACACAGCCAATGTTACAATTACTATAAGAGAAATGTTTCCACAACAAATTATCTCATATGAAATGGTGATGAATTGAATTTAACAGCCCTCCTGGTCTTCTTTTGTTGGAGATATGTAAAGAGCAAGTTTTATGCCAACAAACCGCAGAAATACTTAAACTAAACATTCGTGACGAAATTAATGAAATACCGATTGAAATTTGTAAAAATATTAAAAAAAGAACCGGCATTTGTCAGACTATAACGCAGAGACAAATATTTAGCAGCTGATATTGCCTTCGCCCAAAATATATTCTTAAACCATTCAATCAACATTAAACAATTTTCTTTTCAATTTCCATAAAGTTATACAAAAATAAAGTAGTATAAACTTTCTCGGTGAACACCCTGCGTACATAATTTATGATATGACAAATGAACTTCAATTTCTATAAAAATAAAACATTCATTTCATTTCAAAATAAACCTTTTGTTGTTACGTTAGTAAATAGATTTTGGTTTGACTATAAATGCCTAATAAGGATTTTTTTAAATGAGAGAGCTTTGAAGGAAAAACAGTTATTTTCCTTTTTCCTTTTTTTTTGTATTTTCCATTTTTTTTCCATTTTTGTTGTTTATGTCAATTTTTTAAACAAATAATCTTTTTTTTTCGATTCAATACATAAGAAAAGAATCTTCTTGTTTTTGGGAAAAATAAATTGTTGTTCATAATTTCCAAACATACACCGTGAGTCGGTCCGAAAAATAATCGGAATAGATTATAAGAAAAAAAAAACGAAATATAAAAATTAATTTGTATTATTTATTCGAAATATTATGCCGCCGCATTAGAATGTTGCAACGACTGTTTCAATGTTTTCATTGGATGTAATGTTTCATCGCCAAATTCATTTTAGGGAATATAAAATATAGTCAGATGGAGGAAAAATCGAGTTAAACAAATAAATTTGATGAAGTGATAATTGTCACACGATGGCTGTAGGTTTAACATAATCTTACTGCAATGATCGCCAACTATCGAGCTTGCTAGATATTTAGAACGAACACGACGAATATGGTCTTACTAAATCTTGAATACACCTGTATAGGGTAATACAATGCATTAACCGTTGAACACACTTGTAACAAATTCTTTGTGGATAATACCTTTGGTATCGTTGGTTTGATCTTTATTTTACTGTCACCTAATGCATTGTATATAGTTTCACCTACACTGAAGAAGGAAATACCATGAAACTGACATGATAGTTTGTTGATTCACGATTCACAAATAAAACATAGCAACTGATATATGACGTTACACCCGATACATACAATAGAAAGTGATTACTAGTATTTTTCGGACAGAGGGTGTACAACAAACATATATATATCAATATTTTATTACGCATTTTCAATGTTGTTTTACATTATGTGTGCGCGTATACTGTGTGTGTGTGTTGATATATTTATTGTTTGATGTGGGTAGGGTAGGATGAAATAAAGGGACTTATCGTTATATTTTCCGCGCGTATATATATTTTATTTATTATTTTTTTTTCATAAAATACCAAGTCCTTATGAATTAAATTTAATTTTAAATTGATTTTCTCTTTTTGCATTAACTTTTTTGAACTTTTTTTTTTTACTTTATCTTCTTCTTATAACTAATATCAAAATGATAATATAAATTTTTATTTTTATAATATGGTATTTGGAAAGTTAGAAAATATATATAAATATAGTGTGGTATCTAATCTACACGGAAAAAATTGGCTGCAATATGTATAATACAATAACATAGTCAAACGAATACTGCAAGAAAAACATCTGCAGAGTATCTGATCCATGATAGAGTATTTTTCTACCTTTTGAATATGAAATTTCTTTTTAGAAACAGTTCGTCTATCAATTGATTTTATTTTTCTGCAAGGTTTTCTGCAGTGATTAGCAAGACTCTGCATCTAGCAATGATCCAACAGTTTCACATTATCGCAAGTTTTTAGGGGTGTAAACCACTTTTCAAATGGACGATAAAAAATTAAGATTTTACAAGCAAAAAAAAACACGCGATTCCAGATCTGTTCTGGGATGATTACTTTTAGAATCTTCAAAATAATCCATTCCAAATACACATATTGAAATATAGAATTGTATAATCATGTCTTATTTAATATTTTCCTTTGAAAACTTTTAATTAAATATATAGATTGAAAATGTATTTATATTTATTATTATATTTTTTATTTAAGTATTTTGATGTTAGACGCACGTGCCAATGTAAATATAATTACGATATATACGCACAGTGTGCCAGTTAGTTTTTCGGACTGCTGGTGTCAGAGATGTCTGCATAGAGTGCAGGGGCATTGGAAGCAATTCTTCAAATTGAACTTATGCAACCATATGAATCATTATTATTATTATTATTATAAATCGATGTAGCAAGTGAAATTCAAGCCGGCAGGTTGGCTGGGGGATTTCTAATATTAAATAAAAAAAACCAAACCAAATAATAATAACTTTTGTGTTTTTATATTTTTTATTTTGCAGATCCGATCTTCAAAATTCTTTGACACGCTTTGTTTTAAAAATCATGACACACAACGAAAGAAAAATCTGTAATCAATAACAATTGTGTAAATGTTTATCGTCGTATTGATCCTTTTTTTATAGTAAGGAAACCTATATAATAATCAAAATATATTTATTGTATATGAATGTGTAACTAATACATGCGAAATACAAACGTGCAAACATAAAATCGAATGACATTACATTTTTTTTTTGTTGCCATTCGACAAGTCGTTGAAATAAATTGTTATTATATAATAAGTATTAATTTAGTATTTTAATAAATTGAATTTAAGTTTTTATGAATTTCTATTGAATTTGAATAAATTACGTATTTATTTTATAATGCGCGAGGAAAATTTTAGAATTGGATTTCTTAAATACAATATTTATATAGAGTTCAATTATTTGACGGAATTGATTAGGATTAAATATATAAATGTCGTATATATACGTAAATTAAATATATGTAGCAACAAAAGATTTCTCAAGATATTGTATATGTGTCGAAACAGAAACGTTATTGCACATTTGCATACACCATAGCTATACACACAAATAGATAGGCTATACAAAATAGACCTTAAAGGTTTTATTAAATACAACACAGAGATTTTTTGAGACTATCCGAGAAATTTATCAATTAATTGCCAAGTAAAGTATACGAGAAAAGTTCACGAGATTAATCTGTTTACATCAAAATATATATATATATAGTTGCAGGGTCACGTCAGTTCTATATCACGCATTTCGACTGTAGAAGTTTTTGTAAATAAAATGCCTTCATCGTGTTCCGAAGTGTTGTGAAATTAAAATCTTGTTGTTAATACATCTTTTTCAGAAATTCATGAATTTTTCAAAAATAGTTTTTTTCTTTTGCATTCTGAACAATCTTTTAACTTTATCTTAATTTCTAATGGATTGCTCTTCTTGCCCACGCTGCATCGATAAATATAGCCAAGTGATAATCTAAAGGAGGTACACAGAGAAAAAATGGCTCGTAAATAGTATAAACCATTTCTTTACAGCGGTTAGGGACGATATTCCTAATTATTAGGAAATATTTTTACTATATAAAGAAATTCATACAATATTTTCATAAATATTAAAAATATGACCATTACTATTCAGGAAAGATTTATAAGGGCCCTAAAGAAACATTTATACTCAATACAGTATAATTATTAATATTTATGAACAATAAACTTTTTTCGACCAAAAATTTAAAAGCTGTATTAAAATAAAATAACAATGTACAGATGTTCATATTATATATAAAACGTTTATATTATACATAAAATCGTTTATGCGATTAAATTATAGTTTTAATAAAAACTAAATATAAGAATATTCATAGCATTCATAAACTTTTATTCCTACTACTATGAATAATTTCCTACTATTTAAGAATAATATTTTATTTTATCTTTTATTCATTTTTATTTTTAAATCACATAAATTTTTTTTTACATAGATTTTTTTTGTACCACAGCAATATTACGTCAAAACAAAAACTATAAAAATATTCTTGTTAAAACATGAAAATGATAAAATGAAATTTGTTCACAAATATATACAATTAACAAATCGTAACTGTAATTATTATTATATTATATTTTATACGTTCTATGATAATTTTACTAATTTTTATGAATAATTTCATAATAGTATGAATATATTCGTGAATAATAGGAACATTTTTATACTGGTATGAATATATTCATAAATAATAAGAACATTTTTATACCTTTCATCAAAATTCCAATTGAAAGTGAAAATTTAATATTAAAAATTAGATTGTACAGAGCGTACAATTAGGAAACAAGGTGCGTAAAAAAAAATATAAAACTGAAGTGAAGTGAAATAAAAAAATAAAAATAAAAAATTAATTAAACTAAAATTTATTTCTAACAAATAATACAAATAATACAAATAGTTTTTTCTTGTTAATGTAAACATTGTGTGTTATTATAGTTATATAGTAACTTTCTTTATGGATAATTCCAAAGAAAACGACATACAAGACTTTTTAATATTTTTTGAAAATGTTTTAGATACACCTATAAATTACAAAAAAGCAGCTATTTTAGTCCGCAGTAAGTATATTTGCATGTATTTTATTGTGGTAAATATTTATTAAATTGTTACTATAAATAAATTTTAGACAAAGTTCAGAGTTTTTTAGTTTGCAAAATTGAATATATTAATATTATATTCATATAATAATTTTTTTAATATACTAATCAAAATTAATTTGAAAACTAATAATTTTAAAAATTTTATTCGGCGGCTTAAAGCAAAATAACTTGAAAATCGCACTGACTTGTAAATTTTATTTAATTCGCGTTGATAGTATATTTATTCATATATTGCACTTGATGTAGGCTATTCTGTTGCTGAAAATCTAGCAGATCAAATAATAACATTATTTCCAGATGAAATGAAGGTATTATAATAAATGTACCTTATAATTGATACATATATTTAATATTTGTAATTTGCTACGTTAGTAATATTTAATATATTTTTCTTTTTTGTGCAGGACTATTACTTCATGCGAGTAAAAAACAAGAAACCGGGTGGAAAAATTTATAATAAACATTATAATGAAAGGGAAAAATTCAAGAAGGCAGGTATTCCACAAGAAGAATCTCAAAAACAAAAACCTAGTTCCAGAAATCAGAAATCTAAGAAATTTGGTACTACATTCTACATTCTACCCATATAATAATAATTATTTACATTTATTATTTCAAATATATTTGACAATATATTTCTTTCAGTATCTGAAGACGACGCAGAATTTCATAGCAACTATATTTTATATGAAACATGCACTTTACCAGAACTTGAAGTACATTGGAAAAAATGCCAAGCATATAGGATGAATTTTATTTTAGAAAATATTACAATAGTATCAAATATATGGACAAAATGGCCCTCATACAAAACTCCATTAGGATACCGATTGATTGCAATGGATTACGATTTTAAATATCCAAATTCAGATTGTATTTTCAATCAATGGCAAAATTTTGAAAAGAAAATTATACCAATTATAAAGGATCTGTTAAATAAGAAACCATCGGACAAACAATATTTGGTTGATATTGAGTCGGTTGCAGCTGATACAAGTAAATATTCAAAATTATTTGAAATTTGATGTAATTTAAACATATTTTGAGTTTATGTCTTTTTATTATAGATGGATGCAGCGCTTTAATTTTGCATATTTTACATTATATTCTGGCGCCAACCAACAAACTAATTATTTCTGATGCTGCAGGAAAACAAAAAACCAAAAAATTTACAATCTTAGATTCACAGAATTCGTTTATGATGGTTGCACCGACTTCAGAAAAAATCACTGAAAATATACAAATTGTAATAGGAATGGGGTTGCCTGTGCAGCCGTTTTTAATAATTGTAGGTACAATAATCGATCCCATAGATATTTTAGTTTATTTTGACGGAATAAAATATAAACTGCCCACCGTTGTCAAAGCTATAGACATATGTTACAAAATATTCCACGTATTTAATTGTGAATATCCACCAGCAGCAAGTGCAGTGTGGACATTTATACAATCCTACTTTTACAAAGTTGTCACTGAATTTGATGTTAAATATCTAAGTGTTAAGTTATTAGAACAAAAATTAATACAACATACATGATTGATTAAAATATTAAAAAAAAAACACTTAATGTTTGGTTTATTATTTTTTTATTTTTATTTATTGAATTTATTGAATTCATTGTTAGATTTATTTCATTTAATTTTTATTTTTTGTATTTTTTTTTTTATATAATTATTGAAATTTAATAAATGAGTTTATCGTAAAACTTGATTTTTTAAAGTTTATATTTAATTTTTATTCTTTTAAAAGTCTTGAGTTGAGAAATATCTAAAATGCAATTTTTCAACAGTATTGCTAAAGTCACGATTTTCCAGAGTCCCCAAATATTGCATTTATGGGAAATTGTATCTAAGTGCCGACCAGTGGATATTTATGTGAAAAACGCAACTGAAAATTCATTTTTTGTAAAAGTATAAATTAAGTAAAAATAATTTCTTGTACAACTTTGTGGAATCAAGTGAAAAAATTTTTAAAATATCTAATTGTCTCAAAAACTTATTTTTCAAATTTCCAGCGAAAAAAAATAAGTTTTTGAAGTAATGAGATATTTCGAAAAATTTTCCACTGGTTTCCAAAAAGTTGTACAAGATATTATTTTTAAATAATTTGTATCCTTACGAAAAATGAATTTTCCGGTGCCTTTTTCACAAAATTTTCATTGGCCTTGTACAGATATTATTATTACATAGTAGGTAATTTTCATTAAATAATAGAACTTGGTTTATAACTATTAAGAACGACATTCCTACATAGCAATAAGATATTTCTACATAGTATGAACTAATTCATAAATTTCATAAACATATTTATAAATAGTATCATCAATATTGTAAATTATAAAAATAAGTCAATATATGATAAAATATGTTTATAACATTTAAAGAATTATTCATAATGGTTTCTGCGATTTAAAAGATGGTTTATTAATAGTATAAAATAATTTATGAATAATATGAAGTATTATAAAGCTTTTAAAGCTTTTTGAAATTAAAAATATGAACTAATATGAATTTTTTTATAAATAATAAAGATAAATTCATGAAAAAATTAATTTTTATCATTTCATATATATTAAAGAACTCTTATGGATATTAGAAAAATTTCTATCGGCTCAGAATACATTGAACTTCTTTATTATTTATTGGCGATTTTTTATTATTTACGGCAAAATTTTTTTCGGTGTATATATCTGCGGCGTATAAAAACGGTTGGGATAAGATTCAAATTAAAGCCATACCAAATACATAACTTTTTGACGTTGATAA
Organism: Bibio marci; assembly: GCA_910594885.2. NCBI lineage: Eukaryota > Metazoa > Arthropoda > Insecta > Diptera > Bibionidae > Bibio > Bibio marci. The sequence goes on along the minus strand of OU343115.1, from coordinate 19,729,740 downwards.
TAATAATTTTATTCGTGTATTCAGTTTCATTGTAAATTCAAATTTTAAAAACAAATACAATTTGACGATCAATGGACTTTTTTAAATTTAATGCGATTAACCCATATTCTCTGTAACGTCAAAATCTCTTAAATCGTCTAAAATATAATATCGATAAATCGATTGCAGTATGGCGAAGCTTATAAAATAGTATTCAGATTTCAATATCACTAAATTTTTCTTACAATCACGGTTGAAATTAGACTATAAATTATGAAAAAAATGAAGAAAAACAGAGTTTTATGAATTATCATCTTTCTTAATTATGGTCGGTTTAGTTTAAATGGATTTTTACATGTTTGTATATACAGAATTTGAAATAATTGTCCGGAAAATAATTTAAGTGGAGATTCATATATTTTTATTCATAATATTATATAGTCTACTTTGAATTCGACTACCATAAAAATATATAGTGATATAGTTAAAATTATCTAAATCAAATCAAATATATAGAACACAATCGCCATGATAAGCCCAAAAATAAGACACAAAATGTTTCGACATATTTAAACCGCAAATATTTCATAAATTGTTATATTTATAATAATTTCTATTTAATTAAAAATTAATAATTCAATTTAAATCTTATTTTTCTTATAGCACTGCACAGCTTTTGCTATATGTTAAATGTATCTATTGTTTTATCATTTTATGTGTGTGAATAACTTAATGTGTTTAACTTGTAATTTTAAATACAAATACAAAATTATCATTAAAAATTAAATTATATGTTATAAGGTTAAAAGCAAATGTAAATTTACACGCATATATGTTATGGACTATCTATAATAAGTTCTAAGCCATTGTCAATATACGTTTAAATGTAGCATTTTTTTAAATGGTAGATTTATAGGTGATTTTAAGTAACACATCCACCCAGATGATGATGTTAAAAATATATGTTCAGGATGATTAAAATCGAACTCTGTGTAAACGGAAACAATAATTTTATTTGTAAAACTTTTGGTTATGAAAACAATAAACATGCTCACACAAGAGTCTTTTTTTGTATAGAAGAAAATTAAGGAAATTAGTAAGTTGAAGTCGTTTCATATATTCCGACAAAGGGTTGATACGATAGTTTGCAGATAATATTAATATTGGTTGGGATGAATCAATGCGGAACAAATGTCAATATTCATTAAATAAGTTCGATTATACCATACATTTCATTTTTAATTGTGGTGTCGTGGTGGTTGTGAATTTCTTTGCGGCATCCCAATTTTTGTATATCTATACAAAATAATACATGCCTGCGCATAATTCACCATAAGTTAAAAAATTAAATTATAATTCTATAAACCCCATCTCCAACTCCTCACTCACTCGTATGTAAATAAAACATTAATTTAAAATGTTTTATCCTGATTAATTTCCAAACATTAAATTTAATCTTAAATATTAGATTTTCAATTACATATTACATACAAACAATTTTCTACATGTATATTTAATAAAGTTATATATTATTCTATTTACTATAAAATCTCTCATCTTAATAATTTTCATTCTTTTATTATATTTTCTAATATACGCAATCGAAAAATTTGTAATTCGACTTTTACGGGCAAATATTATACATTTAAATATATATACTAAATTTACACTGGTGTATAACATATTCAACATAGATATAGACGGATATACACAAATATTATTATGTAATGAAAATAATGAAAATTCAAAATTTAAATATAAGTTTTATTATATTATACACCCACGCGATCCGCAAATAAACCGAAATGGATTAGTGAAAAGGAAAGTAATTTTTTTTTAATTATTAACAACTATTTTATTTATATACAGATACCGAAATATTCTCCTTCAACTAAATTACTTTTTATAATGTTTAATGTGCGTTGAACATTTTGACTGATCCTTTAATTATTGCAAACACGTTTCCTTTATGAATAGTTTTTAAGAAATTATTGTTATTCTTTCGACGTTTTTAAAGATGTATTTGGAATGATCAATTCGGTGAAATCTTTTTGTATTCGCACATTTTGTGTGAACCATTTTTTTTGCAGTTAAAATCTTATGAATTTTTGTGTATATATTAAATTCCATTTCCATGAATCTCACTGAAAATTTCTTATTAACTTAATCCGTGTCACTTAATCCTTTGTATTTTGAAAAAAATGACATGAGACTTTAATTTGTTATACGATCGATTCACAATACATAAATCAATTAACAGTAGTGAGTATATCGTGTATGGCGTGTTATCAGATATTTGAAAGTAATTTGGATTATTTTTCGGACAGAGAGTGTGCACTATACGATACAAGTATTATAATATTACTTGTTATAGAAATAATAATTTGAATATACGTTACACATAAACGTATTACGTATAAAATATGAATGAATATATATGTTACGTGTATAGTTGATACGTATAAATAAATGTGTATATAATACACCACATTTTATATAAAATTGAAATTTTAAATGACAGAATGTTATTAAATTTAATAAGACAATTACACTTTCAATTAAATTTGATTATCTACAGTCGAATATATTTATTAAAATGTATATTAACATTTTATATGCCTAAATTATTTGTTTAAAAATTAAATAAAGAAAATTATTTAAATAATCACATAAAATATGTATATATAGGCGATACGCATCACAGTTAAATAACATCATTGCTTCCAAACGCGTCTCCGCAGGATTACAGGCAGAGGTGTCAATGTTTATAAGGACATACAACAGCAAATATTAAAGTTTTGTTTTTAATTTCAGGCAATTTACATGAGAAATCTATATTTATTTTAATACAAAACTATTTCAGTTACGTGTTACGATTTTGGAATCAAAGAAACGACGCAGATATTGTTGAAAGAATAAAAAAATCTGTACATATGCGAGCGGCAATAATCACTCCTATCAATTATAATTAAGAAAATTTATCTTTCGATAAATGCAGATCATAATTGATGAATTGGTACAAATAATATTATTTATATATACTAAAATGTGGAATATATAATACCGACTTGACTTGACTGTATATATATATATAATGAATGTTTGATATGACTAACATATGCTGAAAATTGTTGTCGACATAACGTGATAATGATACATTTTAAAGATATAAGACATTTAATATTTTATAGAACATGCACTACTGATACAACAATATCAATTCAATAAAATATATTAAATACAGGATGTATTAAAATGCTTGACACAGTATATTGATTCTATGTACATAATATATGATGATTTGGAATGCTAGAGTATTAAGATTATTTTCCTATTACGAACACATCTAAACTATTGCCATAAATATGTTGAAATCGAAAGCAATATGACTGCCAAAAAATGTGTCTTCGCATTTTCAAATTTTTGTTCGTTAATAGCATTTTAATTTATAGCGCAGAATAATAAAAAAATATTTCTATATAGTTGCAGGCCTTAAATTGTAAAAACTATACAAAGCAATATTATGTCATCATCATCGGAAAGAAAATTGGCTTTCCCATTTTAAAGTTATGATCATGTCTCAAATGGACGTGATTCTATTTTAGATTTTTGGTAAATAATTTACGGAGATTTGATTGTGCACAGAACTAAACTAAATTACTTTCAATCTGATCGCTTATAGAAAAATCCAGTTGTGATATTGTATTTCGAATAATTACGTCATAAGACACCCGTGGCTGGTTACCTAATAGCATTTTAATTTATAGCGCAGAATAATAAAAAAATATTTCTATATAGTTGCAGGCCTTAAATTGTAAAAACTATACAAAGCAATATTATGTCATCATCATCGGAAAGAAAATTGGCTTTCCCATTTTAAAGTTATGATCATGTCTCAAATGGACGTGATTCTATTTTAGATTTTTGGTAAATAATTTACGGAGATTTGATTGTGCACAGAACTAAACTAAATTACTTTCAATCTGATCGCTTATAGAAAAATCCAGTTGTGATATTGTATTTCGAATAATTACGTCATAAGACACCCGTGGCTGGTTACCTAATATAATACACCGTACCGGTCTATGTATAAATAAATAAAATGAATACAAATTTATGTTATACATTACATAAATTTAAAGTAAAACTTTTTTCTTCTCTACATTATATTTATGGGTAAATATATAATAGACAGTAATGGTAAAAAGTAAGTGCACAACTAAATAAATTATTTGTTAGAAGATTTATATATATTTTTTACACTAATCGTCCCAACTTTCGGAAGTATATAAAATAAATAGTAATCAATTTTATTATATTTTCAGTTGTTGTGCACTCACTTTTCCATATGACAGTATTTATATATTGTACAATATAAATAAAATATAATTTAACCTTTTAACGTTTCTTTTTTTTTGGGATATTTTTGTTTCACATGTGAAATTTATATATAAATTTTATTTGTTTATCGAGTTTCTTCTTTACATTACAAAAATCAATTCAATTGAAATTGTTCATTTTTAGTACAATATATGGTAAAAAAAAAAACAAATATTATATTGAGATGAAAACATTTCTTCACTTTATTTGTTTATATAGACAAATATTGGCATAGCATGTGATAATATAATAAAAACAATGTACAACATTTAACTCTATCTAATGTGTGTGTGTGTGTGTGTGCGGAGGAATGTATTACTTGCTATAGATTCCTGTAAACATGCAAGTGCAAGGATTCAGTGGCGAAGCCAGAGAAATACCATTCAATTTTCGATGTCATTAGATTTTCTTATAATTTGACGGAAATTAGACTAAATTGTAAATTGGGTGTTCGCCGAGTTAAATTTTCCGGATAATCCACTTTTACGAATTATCATCTTTTTTAATTGCGAGCCGTAGTTTTTTACGGATTTCCGTTTTTGTTTACAGCATTTCGAATTATAATCAATTTTCAATCTTTCATAGAAGAAATTTTTAAAATCAAATCACTTAAAAATCTCGTCTATAAAAGATTGGAAATTGTTTTGTAATTTGTAATTCTAGAAATTCGTTAATTCCTCCGGTAAAAGATGGTAATTCTTAAAAGTCGATTTTCCGGAAAATTTAGTAAGCGAACATTTCAATTTTTATTCATAATGCAGTCAGCCTACTTTCAATTCGTCTACCAGAAAACTATAGTGCAATAATGTAATCTGAAAACGTTTGTTCACGCAAGGATGCAAGGATTAGTTAAATTGGTATACGATTTAAAATCCATTCAAAATAATACATAATGCATAAGGACGTGTTAGATTGATATTATACTACCAAATATTTAATATTGGAATTTCGGATCCATTGCTCTAGGGTACATTTATTAATTTATTCACATTCGCCATTTTTGTCCCACAACAAAAGGTATGTATAATCGAAATTTGGATTGTATTGTATATTAAGGTTAAATAACTTTTTACCTTCCTTTCAACTTAACTCTAGCTACATACATTATAAATAAAGTAAAGGTATATATATTTTAATGTAATAATATAATTTATAATATGTTACAAAACAGATATACCAAATATATAGAAACATGAACAATTCTATATATTGTAGATAGAATTTATATGGTATAGATAGAGTATTAAACAAAGTATTAAATTTTTCGAAAACAACTAAACGTATAATAATGTTATTTATTATATAAATACTATAAAAGTTAGTAGTAGTGTAAAAGTATAACTTTAAAATGTTAATGGATATTAGAAAGTTGGGTGATGTAATAAAGAAAATAAAAGACTATTCATACTGCTATTGATATACTCGTCGTATACGAACGATATATTTATAAATGGGAATGAATGAATGAATATCTAGGTTATTGTAAAATGTGATGTACTACCACTATTAAAAAAATACCCGGTTGGTTACCTTTATTTTTTAGTCTTGAGACACATAGAACATCAACCGATTGCAGTATCTTCAATTCAATTTTTTAATATGAAAGAAATTTTTTAACTTGTGTTTTAAACAGTAAAATTAAATGATCCAATACCTGAAATGGGACTTTGATATTCAGTTTACTGTGACTTTAATTTTTGCAATTTCAATAGATTCACGTATTTTGTTAACACTGAGGCAATAAAAGAAAAAATTGGAAGCAGCCTCTCATTGATATTTACCGAAGGTACAGCATAAAAATGAATTCGCGAGAAATTGATTAAATGTTTAGCGAATTACTTTGATGAAGCCAATAACATTTCAATTGATAATTAACATTTTGTAATTTAAAATTTTAAATAGAGATTATGGCGGATGTTTTTTGACGGTGGTAGTATTCAAAATTATATTTATTGTATACATAAACATATGAATAAGAAATTATATACAAGTAATAGAAGTTTAATATTGATTTCATCATTACATTAATGGTATTTTATATAAATTAATATATTGTTGTATAAAATGTAAAATATAAAATTTGAAACATTTATTAACCATTTGGATTCTATATAATGATTTTCTAGAGGCACCAGTGATCAGCCGCGTTAACTATATAGCTGTATACTGTATACGTGCCATTAATCTTATATATGGCGGCTATAGTTAACGGCTGAGTTCCTGCGGTACTGTCTCTAATAATTAAATTAAAAAATTAAAAAATTTACAAAATCACTTACCAAATGATAATAATCCACTATTTAACATACTCAATTTTATAGTGTTTGGAATTGATACCAAACTTGTTGTTGCACTTAAAGTTTTCTTCTTTTTTGGTTTTTCTAAATCAGCATATCGAGATGTTGATCTGTGTGTGGAAATAAAAAAGACAAATAAAATATTTATGAGAATCAAAATGTTTAAAATTACAATTTAGAATTTGATTTTTATTATTTATAAAATATATGTGATAAGAAAAACCGCGCGTCAGTTGATCAATCTTAATTCCTACGCAGTTATACAGTTAAAGGACTTCAGACAGATATAAATTCACTGCGATACTACTCAATTCTCAACATTTTATAGATAGATGAATTAAATGCAAAAATTATCCGTCGTATAATATGCTTAAAATATCCTTGATTTTTCAATCAATTCTCTGGTTATATCTCTTTCACATGTTAAGCTTTTCGAAATGCACAATTTCCTGTGAGTGTATTTCTATTTCATATATATGAAAATTATCCTTATAAGATTTGTAGAATGTCTTTGATCGCTGAAACATTGTATTCAATTAAATCCCTGTTAAATTTAGTCACAAATGAAGTACAGTGAAGAAACTAGAAATATCCTTGATCTTTTACAAAACATTAATTTCTCTTAAATCATTGTCTAATTTAATTTCTTATTACGTCCTTGAAATATAAGCTAATTGCTCAATTAAATGTTTAATTAATTTACATATGTGAAGTACAGCACACAATTAAATGGAAACAATTATTCTATAAATAAAATCCTTAAAATGTCTTTGATCCCCGAAACAACAATAATTATACCAATAATATAATGTTTAATTTTCTTCCATATGAGGTACAGTACGATTTAATAGGAAAAGTATATATTTTTATTAGATGTCAAAAATGTTCTTGATCCTTGAAACATATATTTCATTTAATTACATGTTTAATTGTTTTTCGCATTTGAAGTTTAAGTCTGCACATCTAAAATTGTCTTTCCCTTGTCCTATCCTCAAAGATATCGATGGCGGGGCAGTGAATAAATATGGAATGGATCAGGATTATAAGAATTTGTAAAATATTTCAGTAGAAAATCTCAAATAAATCAATTGAACAATTCTATAGAGAAATTGTAATGAGGTATAGCAAATCTAATATAGGAATATTATGGTTGTTTATATATGAGAACCCATGCAGAATGTAGTTAGGGTTACCATAAACCAGGCTCCACTATGTTTTTAGAACTTATATATGTTTAAAATTTCAAGAAATTCGAATTAAAAATAATGGTTATAGTAATTCTAATGAGAAAGGATTTGGAATTTGCAAAAATTTATAAAATGTTGTTAAGTTCAAATTTATAAGATCAACATTGTAATTATTCTTTCATATTCTTGACGATATTATTATTACATTAATTGGAAAATTTTCTAAACGTATACAGTCATAAAAAACACGTGAATATTTTTTACGTTATAAATCAAATTAATAAACTAATAAATAATGTAATTTGGTTGGACTACATCAATATATATTTGTAAGCCGTTCGTACGTATAGGCGTCGTTCTATAATTAATAATAATATTTGAGTTAAAGCAGACCAAAAAGACTTGTACAATATAAAATATATATAGAATTGTTTAAATTACCAGTTATTAATCAAATAAAATTGTCTTTTCTTGTTGTGGTTTTTTGATGAAAGAAATGATGTTGTAATCAATTGTTAAATACATGAATATATATTTAGAAACAAAATGCAGCCTAAGGCATTTTATACAAGTAAGCATTCTTCATAATTTCTAAATATATACACCCACATTTATGGCAGTATTTATTGTAGTATTCGAAATACATTGAATTTATATACAATATAATATATCGTAAGAACAAAATACGTATACGTATAACATCTTATAAGAAACAATAGATTGTAAAAGAATTTGTTATAGAATAAATATATATATATATTTGGTTTTGTACATTTATACTTAAATATAACTAATATATTTCTATATACAATACATTAAAATTGGAAGAAATAATACCCCAAGGGTATATATTCTCTAAATATTCTATTGAATTTTTGCTTAACTTTTATTTATTGAATACACAATATTTATGTAACAGTGGTGTCTTGTGGCGTACTTTTGGTGTACAGATTTAGTGAACAATATATGGATGGCTTTTTAATTTTATGCAATCATTGTTAAGTTTACTTTTTACACGAATTTTAATGCCTCTCAAAAGCTGAAACAAATTCATAATCAAAGAGAAATGGAACTTGGAATACCGAAAACAATAACTCATCGGATTTTAACGGGAATACGATAGGTGAATTTAAAGTTTATGCCACATCAATTATGAAGATGATCAAAAATTGCACCGAATTAAACTAATAATCAAATTTTTTTTTGCTTAATCATTCACCATATTTACTTAATTTAACCTCCTGCACGACTAGTTTCTATTCTCTAAACTTCAGATGACTATGAAGGAAACCCAGTATTGCATCAGTAGAAGAAGTCATTTGATTATACCTGTTGAAGGTGTTCAGATCGAGATGCGTATTTGTAACAACCTTACCAAGGAAGGAAGCAAAAAATAACGTTGTACCAAAAAGGAAGTTTGTTATAAGGATGAGAAACTATAAAAAAAATTAATGGAGTAAATTTACTCTTTTTTTAAAATATGATTAGGTTTATATTTAAAATATCATCAGTTGAAAAAATAATTTAATTATAGTTTAATGACGTTATTGGCATACAAAACTAATATATAGAAGGAGAGAAACAATGGTCTTTAAACAGGTGTTGTTTTGTGTCCATATTCTTGTATATTCCACGGCGAAGATGCCACTGATATTTAGGTATATAATAAATACATATATATGTTCCTGTATATATTTTATGTTCTCACATAGGATATATGATATATATCATTATATTGATATTATTAAATTATTGAATATAATGCACAATAGATAATATATGAATATATAGAAATGTATTAAATATATATATATGAAATACTTATGTTACATTGTATGCAGAGTTAGCTATTCACTGAGCTCGTTAAAGGAAAATATAATAACGAATCCTTTATACGATAATTTCATATATTAAATTAAATTGCTATATTGAAAGTTAAATTAAATAAAAATTACCTATAAAAACAATTGCATACGTAAACTTATAAAGAATATATCTATCACTTGATTAAAATTATAATTTCGTTATTCCATTGTTTAGTTTAGTTTTGAATATAGTTAAGTCAATTATTCCTTATAAAACTAGTATTTGTATAAAGCAATAAATCATTAAAAGAATTTTGAAACTAATAAATTATATTTCCCGAATCGCTTTCAAACCCTCAACCCATCCTTACCACATTTTCTTTTGTGACACACTAAAATTGAAAATTATTTATTAAAAGACAAACTTTTTCTTTTCGTATAAAAACACACACACACACACACACAGAAATGAAAGATTTCTTTACATTTCATAGTAGACAGAAAGACATTCTTAAAGAAAAAGAAAATATATATATTTTTTTTCTTTTTGTAAAATATAAAAGTTCAATTATTTGTTAAGAAGTCACTTAAATTTTAATGAACTTTAAATACATAAGCACTCAAATAAACCTTAAAGTTAAAATTAACCCTGTAATGCTTTAATATTTTAATTTTAAATAAATATATTCTTTTTCGGGTATAATATTTGTTCGTAAATTATGAATTTGAAGTAGTTTATTCAAAAGGAAATAATTAAATTGGTGCGCGTTCAGTGAAAACAAACAATTTTTTATTAAAATTAAATTGGAAGAAAAGTGTGAATTTTTCCACAAAAACCATCACGAAAATATAAACAGAACGCTTGATAAATTGATGTAGTCCGATGCGTCGTCAATTAAAATGACTAATAAGTGAATTAGTGATTATAAATCATTGTGATGCGTATACAGTCACCGAACCTTTTAGCCACTTTTGTAAAATGGAATAATGATGTTCTGTGGGCGAAAACTATCAACGCAATACGTCTTAGGACTTAGCAGATAGAATACCATTCGGGTCATATAAATATTTACGATCTAGAGATTAATATTAAAATTTATAATTGACAAATAGTCGCAAAAGATTGTAAATTTATTCGTATTTATATCATTAGAATTATAGTGTCAGAATTATCATACGATATTTATAGAAATTGGCAAATAGATTACGCATTGTAACCAATACCCACAAGAAACCATTTGAGCTAATTTGAAAAGGATAGCTTCTTTTTTTTTTATTAATAAACCAATCAAAAAAGATTGGTAATGGTTATCAAATTACTTTCAACCTTTCAAATATACAGTTTATACTTTATAACACATAGATTTTGATAGTTTAGGAAATGAAAATAATTCCCAGATATCCAAAACGTGCATAATATGTATTGATTATTTCTTAAATTACGTACCCAATTAAATCGTTATCATATAACAAAAGGATGACTATAGAAGTTTTTTTAACATAATACATTTTAAAGGTCTATAAAGAAATATTAAATCATCAAATGAATTCCAAATAATCACATTAATACAAATATGATCCCACTTCATTATTCGTCATTTAATTTAATATAATCAGTATTTCTAAATGAAAAATAACATAAGAATGAATATATCATATTCGTCACGCCCGTTTACTCTTGTCATTTAGCTGATGAATTAACGAAAATATCCAAGCAACTCATAAACAGAGTGATGACTGCGTTTGATTATTCAAAATGATCCATAATTATTTGCTTTTAACACTTTTATAATGATTATAATGACACTTACATACAAAATACCAGTAAATTTCTCATTTCCATGGCAGTGGAAACTTATTTTTGGTTCATGGTGTTATGGAGGCTCTGACTTTTTGCTTGTATTATATATAGAGGAATCTCTGTATATGATTAACATATATGTAAATGAGGGTATATACACAATAACACACTACACATAGTTTAAACCTATAACATGAAAGTGAGTTTATATATGCATTTGCATATACAAGTCTATTATAAAAACACCTAACATATCCATCCATACATGGTATAATAATACGTTAGTATAAACATTAATTTTAGTAAACTAATTAAAAGATTGAACTAATTAAAATGTATTTCTATTTCATATAATCTAGTTATATGACTAAATATACTTATTATATGTAGTATGAGTTTTGAGCTAATTCCAAAGACCATGAGCGTGCATAGTGAACATTTTGTTGTATGCCCTAAGTCTCGCTCGGAATTTAAGCAATTTAAATCATATAGCCAGAAATTTAGCTATATAATAATGGAATTGAAAACAAATTACAAAAATTATTGATGCGTCTGGTGCTACATGGTAATAGATTTTCGTAACAGTGTTTCATATATACTACATAGAAGGATTTGGCGGAAAAATCTATGGTTAAATATGCATTTTACAATATCAATACATTGCACGACTCTGGCTAAATAACTAACTAAATATATATACAATTAATACATATATTTTAGTATAAAATCGATAACAACAATATATATATTTTATACTAATAATAAACATAATAATAAAATAACGTTCATCAAGGGAATTCAAACATTAATGGAAATACTATTTGGCGGTGTTTATTACCTATATGTGGTGTTCGAGGATGTATATGAGAGAGTATTTATATGAATTTTAATAGGCAAGTAATAAACATGTAATATATTGTATTATACTTGTGTTTTAAGATTTATTGATCTTTCTCTGCGATATTAACATTTCAATACATATGATTTAATTAGATTTAATTATATATAGAAGATAATTACGTTATTACAAACGTGATTTTCGATACTAATTCATGTATCACGTATTGCACGTATTATGTTAGAATACTCATTCAGTATTTCAAATGCAACAGAAATATTGATACGATTTAAAAACAGAGTATTTATGGAATGCATATTGTGTTAACTTAAAGTAATGAACTGTGTGACGGTTTTCACGATTCAAAAGTGATACAGTTTTGACATCGCAAAGAACCTGTACAAAACAATCGAACAAATCCGAAATCTATAATAATAATTAGATTGAATGCATTTGACACCTATAACACACAATAACGTAGCGCAACTTGCAGAAACAAATTCAAGAAGTGAAATGACTTTGAGAAGAGCAGCGATATCAACAACGAAAGAAATATGTGGGGAAATGGGAAATGCTGAATAGTTATTTAAAATATAATGATATTACAGAAAATGGGCAGTAATCATCATTGCTTTCAAGTCGGTATATCTAATATTCATTGATTTTTTTTTGCAGATCATATGTTCTGCGCATTTTGTATGGGATCAAATACAAGCGGTGTCGAAAATAGACGGAAATTGATCAATAATGAACTCTGTATACTATATGACAACACTCAATTGAAAAATAACAATAGCCGATATGTTATGTCAGACGAAATTTCGTTGTAAGTTTTATAACTATAAAAAAAACATTATATACTCGAATCTGGGAAGCGGAATAACTGCGATAAAGGATCGGGTAGAAAGCAATTTGCTTGCACTTAAGATTGTGAAAACAGCCAATATATAGGAATACTGTAATAATAGAATCCGGCATAGTGACAGTTTGATCCCAACACTGTTCCACATGGTCATGAAAAAAATAATATGGAAAGTTAAATCTACTGGAATTGAATATTGAATGGGAGATCAACTCATCAGAATCATCTGTTATGCGGACGATGTTGTTCTGATTGTAAAAAATGAGGACGATTTGCAACGTCTTTTATTTCTACTTAAACAGATTGCTGAAAGCTTTAGTATGTTCTTATCTACTACGAAAACAAAATCAATAGTTATAGCAAAGGAACCAATAAGATGCAAACTAGTGTTTGATAACAAACCAATTGAACAAGTTGTGACTTTCTGTTATTTGGGTGCAGAAACAAGTAGGTATCGAAATGTTACTGCAGAGGTTCGCTATTAAACCACCAGAGCGGCATCTATATCAGGATACCTGCGTGATGTCATTTGGAATAACAAGTTCATATTACTAGAAAGTAAACTTCGAATATATAAAACATGCGTAAGTCCTATCATGACATATATACATACGTCCAGAACTAAACATCTAATGAGGTCTACGAAAATGAAGGTATTACAGGTCTCTCACTCAGGAATAGAAACAGAAATGATAATGTACGATATGATATTTTAAGATGAACGAGATCCAGAAGACGTTATTTGGAGAGACCATGTTGAAAGAATGCCAGATGACAGAATCTCAAGTATTGTATTGAAAAAAACATTCAAGCGGAACACGGCAATAGATAGGTCGCCGAAGAGATGGAGAGAAAGTTGGACATCCGCTATTCCAAACCGTTTAGTTAATTTATTTAAATATTTATGATAGACGATAACACCCAGACGACAAGTACTCCCAATTTATAAATTTAATATTTGTTTATATAAAGGTTAATCAATGAGATGACATGGATTTTTGTGTCATAAAGTTTTACACACATTATATGCAAAAACAAAATAGAAAAATCAAATGTCGAGTCATTCAATTTATACACAATTTTCCAACTAATACATAAATATAAATAGAAAAAATTTATAACAAGATTATTAATTCTTACATTGAGAAAAAAAATTTGTTTTATATACAAATTCTTAGATCATTAAATTAATTATGTATAAACAAACTGTGTGCTATATATTATTTAAATATAAAGTTATAAAGTTATGTTTACTATACTTTTTTTTCTATTTTATAATAATAACCATTAAAAAATATAACAACAATAACAACAGCACCACGATCACCACCACCACCACCACCACGACAGCGCAGCAAACTAGAAATTTAAAATAAGATATATTCTATGACATAAACTCTTTGTCCGAAGAATAACCGCGTGCTATGGATTAAGAAAAAGTTAACAACCAGTTTATCTTTACATTAATGGAACGGTCACTCCGTTTATTTTAGCAAAAACCATTAAATTTATTCAAAATAATCTTTGTCAACTGAAATACGCGTTCAACAAGTGAATCAAATGACTTTTTTTATCTCTGTGATTGGAATGATGTTGAGAACGGTGGTCGTCGCCTTTTGAATGTCTTCAACTGATGCAAAATTATTTCCTGTGAGGTTTAGGGAATAGAAATTTGTCGCGCACAGCCCAGTTAAAATTCGATGAATTATTGTTTTCGGTATTCCAAAATCCATTGCCATGAATCTCGTTGAAGATTTCTTAGAGATTTTCACGAAATCACTCACTTTTTCTGTAATTTTCTTCAGTAAATTGCTTTAGATGGACGTTCATCATCACGCACAAAAACAGCTGTAACTTTATGTGTTGATATTTTCATTTCTACTAAATGTAAAATGACATGAAATTTAAACGGTTTGATGAGGAATGTTCACTGAGGTTCTATGGTTTACAACACAGACCTATTCCGGTTTATTGTGGGACAGAGGGTTTATTAGTTATATATATATATATACTCATAAAATGTGGTATGCTTTCTTTATAGTGGTTTTAATAATGAGTTCTATATCTTTTCCAGCAACATCTTGTTTTATTTTTTTTTATTTTCTATTCCATAGTATGTAATTTATATTTTATATAAAAAAAATATTATTTTGTGCTATACAACGCGAAATATTAGTTATTGACCTACATTTTCTCTGTAAATATATAAAATTATTGTATAAGAAGATGAGTTTTTCCTTGATGGGATTGTAATAAAACTGATACGTATACATGAATATGTGTGTATAAATATATAATGAACAAATATTAAATATATACTCTACTACCAGCCAGGGACGGCTCTCGTGCAAATCAATTAAGGTTTTCATTTAAAAATAGAGTTTTCCGAAAGTCAGTGCTATAATACTTTTAATAAATTGTAAAATATTAGTCCGAAGGTTAATGGAAAATTTTCCGGAAAAGCGCTTTACATTAATTAATTATTTAACAATAACGGGCCTTAGTTTTAATTGGATTTCCAATTTTTATCGCAGAATTACAAACTTTAATCAATTGACAATATTTTATAGAAGAAATTTTTAAAATTTTTCAATTATTTAGTATTATTTCAATTTTGTACATGAAATAATGATAAGACTATCTTTCCACTGGCTGTGACAAACACGTGTATTAGCAGATATCATATGCGTCATACGTTGAGTAGCCATACGTATTTCTCAGGAGTCGTCACTGCGATGTATGCCTATGAACGTTGTATATATATGCGAATGGTGAATGGTTTGTAACTAATATAAGAATATTTGAAAATCTGTGTTTATGCGAGGAAATTCCTTTTCTTTTCCGATATATATTTTATACAACATATTTTATATCTTTTAAGGAATTTAATTTCCTCCCATGAACGATGTCTTTCCGTTTCTATTGACAGAATGACAAACATACACTATTTTTTTTAGTAATTCACTATATTTCTGATCGTTTTTTTTCCATTCATAAAAAAATAAAAGGGTTAAAGAAATTTGTTCATTAATCCTTTTGGGAGTATATTTAATATATTCAATAGTATCTTATGTGATTGTTTATAATAATTTTATACTGAAATTTCAGTGAAGTTATTAAATGGGTAATTATATTTGTATTGCAATTTCATATTGAGCCGCCATATGATCTATTACTTATATTATATTCTTATCGGCTTAAACAAATCGGACGCATTTTTAGCTGACTCCATAATAACTCTCCATTGCTGGCCATTTTCCAGGAAATATTTTTGCAGCTTCCAAACCCCAATCTCTTTATATCCTCCTCCAAACACGCAATCACTCCACAGCTTTCTTGAATAATATATGTTAACTCAGACATGTCATCGTATAGGCTTATATTCGATTTCTTTATAAGCGATTTTGTTATTCTGATAATATATTGGTAGACATACGGACAACCAGAAATCAGTGGTTATAATAATCACACACCACAACAATAAACAAACGACTCGGATTAGATTTATTTTGAAGTTAAATTAAATGATGATGTTGATGATTATAATAGACTGAAATATTTAATAAAACAATTATATATTTAATAAACCAGTTGATAAATGTCAGGTTTTGAATCAATAAATTTCTAGAAATTTTTCCATTGAACTATTTACAGTATAATTCAATAAACGAAGAAAATTTGAAAAGTCTTTTAAATCGACACATTTATTTCAATCATATTCGAGCAATTTAGCATAATTCTGATGATATGCTATAAAAGTATTCTTTTTGAAATGTGATATAAATTCAATTTGCATATTGTTAAAATCATTTTCATAAGCGCAAATATTTATGTGCGGAATGGAGAATGGTTTGAATATATACACGTTCAGTTTGGCGATATTTAGAAAAAATGTATTTTATTTTATAATAAATATAAAATCTAAAGGTTCAATAGGAATATTTGTGATATTCCTAGTGTTATATAATTTTTTATTCTAAAATGTCATAATTGTTTTGTTTACGTTTCGAGATCACAATTTTAACAAATTTTTGGGAATATTTGTACATTCATGAATATACCCGCATATTCTCAGATGCAACATATGATTCGTATACCACCTATGAGACGTCAGCACTTTTAGCATATCAACGTTATTCGTGTTATAGTTGAGACATAACCAATAACAAATATATATTCCGAAAATTTTCCAAACTGCAATCTATATTTCTTCTATATATATATGGAATATTAAATAATGATAACAGTCAATCACATATTTGAGTGTAATTTATCGTCTTTGATGTGATACTAATATAAATTATACTTTATAAATATTATTTTGAAGTTAAAATTGAAAAAAATGAGAAAATAAATATTAATACAAATACTTTTCCATATTTATAAACTCGTATTCATTATTCATTCACAAGAAATTATATATAATTAATCAATTGTTTTTAATATTTGAAATGCGACACATTTATTAATGTAATCCTGATTCTGTTTGGAATTATACAAAGATATACGACTATTAAATACGTATAGAAATACTTAACGTTAAACAGTTTCAGCATATATATATTATGATCTGAATGAGGGGTTTAAAAAATTATTATTAATATATATTTATACTTCATTTTTCAAAGTTATACCATTCTCATGTAACGTTTTCTGTAACCGAGTAGATGGTAGTAGAATATAAATTGTTTATATCCCAGCTGGTACAAGGGTGCAAAAAATATAATAAAATTTGCCAAAAATTAAACTAAACGCTTATGGCATCTCTATATACCAAACTATCATTACACAGTCAAGTTGATAAATTACTCTACAATTATCGAAGAATATTTCCTTAATTCCATTATTTTTAGATGAATCCACATAATATGGTGTGCGCAGATATTGTTAATCTTTGTATATAGTTTTCAACATCATTTTACAATGATATTCGTTTTTTTGTAATACCTAAAAATTTCACATTTAAATTTCGAGCATTTCTTCCGTGGTATTTTTCTATTGATTATAGCATCGACAATTAAGAGATATGAGCTATATTTGGATGTTCGGTTCGTTGGGATACCTTTCGCGAACTTTCTGAATATGTATTCCGAGAAGTACCTTATTCTTGGTATAACCATAATTCAGCATGATTTCAGAAGATATTCTTATGACTAACTGGGATATCTAAAACACACGATATGCGAATGAAACGAGTATAAGAAAAAATAATAATAATATTTTCCAATCAATATTTTTATGGACTGTTTGTTGTTGAGTATATAGAAAAATAAAGTATTAGATGTCAAATTGTAACATGCTTATGGTTAGTTATTGTGCTATACAATACCTCTGTTCTATTATAGAAAATTATATTATAGGTTAAGTATATTAAATGATTTACAATTCTGTTCATGTTGTCCAATATATTATCTAATCTTCTTTGTAAATTTTATAAATATATATACGAGGATTGTTCAAAAATTTCACATATTCCAAAAATTTTAAATCTCGTAATGTTCCAATTGCGCATCAAGAGACGCTTGTGTTTGGGTGCATTTTTTTGAAGGGGTAAATTGCTGAATGAATTATTTCAAGCTAATTTAGGGCTACTGCATAACGCAGTGGTAAATCGGACAGTTTGATTTGAATAGCTTGTTGATGACATGATAGCAAATGAGGAACCAACCATAGTTTTTTCACATCTAAATGTTCCGTTAAGACTACATATACACGAAGATTCAATTGAGTTACCATCAGCAATCTCACGGTGTTTTTATCGTCGTTCGTCCAATGACACCAACCACATTTAAATTCAATTCTACGAACTATTGGACACGCTCACGTATATATAAATACAGATATAATACCTGCTATAACCACTATAATGGGAACCGCACATGTCTGTTATAGGTAAAATATTTGTTTACTTTTATATTTTAGTTGCAAGCACAATCGATAGATTTACACTCCATAGAATACAGCAATTAAATTTAAATATATACGTAATATAATTTACACGCACAGTGAAAATAATAAATTCATTTCACATTTAAAATAAAAATTTAATTAACTTTTTAGAACGTCATCTTATTTTGGGTATGAAGAAAAAAATCAATAGATTTTTAGCCGAAAAAAAACACATTCAGTTTGGAATATTCGTAACAAAAAAATATGCGTATTCATTCTTCAATGTAGTCGTTGTTTACAAAAAAATGTATACCGCAATTTAGTTTTCTAAAAAAGAACAAATATCATCGTATCATCATTAAATTTTGTTTTTTCTCAAGGAACCCTACATATAGAGAGCATTAATAGAACATCATTAACTATTCGTGTATAGTTCTAAAGAACCAATAATTAATATATGTGCATCTATACCGATCGCATAGAGGGAAACGACTGCCAAAGTTAGAGAAATTTGGAGGACTTTTACAATGACGAGTAATACTACTACTACATTTTACCGCACAAAATGGTACAAATCTTCAAATCTTACGTGAATTTTGGGACACCCTTTACATTATATATTAAATACAATTACCAACAATTACAAAATATATAAAAGTACGTGTTATTGGCATTACGCATGCATAAAATTAATAAGTAAATTAATACTAAACAGGGTATTATCTATCGTAAATAATTGTTAGCAAGCAAATTCTCGAGACTTGCATAAAACCGATATTGATTTGAATTTGGATTTGGAATTTAGTATAACTTCAGTAGTTACGAATGGAATTAGTCCACATAACAAAAAACTAACAAAAACGCAATGTAAAAAGTTATAATTTTGTAAATAATATTTTGTGTATATTTACCTCAAATTGGGAAATTCGAAGGAATTGCTCAAAGTATAATTTTAATGGAAGAATCTCTGTGTGAATATTTAAATTTATTTTAGGCCTTTTAACTAGGTCAATCTCAAACGTGTATAATTGAAATAATATATATAGAACAAATTAAATGCTATAACAAATTCTTTATAATTCGAAAGTATTCTACAGTGTACGGAAAAACTTTTTTCGTCTTCCTGTATTCATATTTCATTAGCCCATTATCAATTAAACTAAATATTAACATATTCGTGAAATAATCTAATAAATTTACACAATAAAACAACAATAACAAAAAAAAAAAAAACATACCTTGACCGTTGTCGTCTTTGACTATTCGATTGACTTGTCTTTGATGTTCCAGCACTTGCTGTGTTGCGTGACATATTGCTAATGGTTTTTTATTATTATACTTTTATTTATAAATTTCACTAATTATTATTTATTTAACTATAAATTTTTATTCTATTTAATATAATTTGTTCTTGACACCTATACAAAAAAAAAAAAACAAACACGGCACACACGACACTTTATTTTATATTATTAATTTGTCTGTTCTTTTTTTATTATTTATTTGTTGTTGTCTTTTATTCACAAACTCATATAAAAATTTAATAATATTTAATTATTAATAATTATTAATGGTAGAGAGACGATAACACAATATTATTATTAATACACACGACGACACATGAGTATAAAAGAAGCAATTTATAATATATGCGCGGTTATAGGCATATAAAATGTTAGTATAATTGCAGCAATTGGATGATATAAAAATTCTGAAAAGAAATAAAAAAAATTAAAAATTTTAATTAGTTTAACTTAAAAGAATTTAAATTATAATTAAAAAATTAGTAGAATGATGGTGTCTGGTGAAGAGAAATTATTATTATTATACAATTTTCGCGATTATTTAACGTTCAAAAAGCTCAAATAATTTATTTATTTCTTTCTCACATTTGTATTACAAAACAATAAATTGTGAAAAATCTTCGATAATGTCCTATTTCTATAATTTCATACCCCTAAATAAAACAATAAAATAAATACTGAAAGTATAAAATCAATAAAATAATATCGAATTTCTCCTACATTGAAAGTGGTCAGTTTTATTATTTTTCATTTCATAAAAAAATGTCCATGCGTTAATGTATAATTAAATCCTCTAATGGCCGGATCGTGTAAGGACATCTTTAATTTTTTCAATCTTTAAGTTAATTTTAATTTAATTAAAATATGTTAGGATATCAACGATAAAATTAAACGTATATTACTCAATCAGTCCGATTAATACAAGTGATCGTAAAATTCTAGAATCTAATGTAACAATGCTTTCGGAATTATAGAATTTGGATGATGTTTGGAAAATATCCGTTTGAGCATATATAGTTGACGACTTCTTAATTTTATTTAAATCGCAATTTAAGCAACTGTATGTTTAACACTGTTTTTGGAGAGGGGAAAAAGTATAGATTGATGTTAATTCTGTAGAATATACCATGGATGAAGGAAGCCATATGACAAATTGTAATTTTTGATGTATTAGCCGGTGTATTTTCTTTACTAATTGTACTGCTTCGTCTGTTCTTTTGTTTCTGTGCAGTGTACAATGATATGAATCTTCATAAAAATGTGGAAATGTGTCATGAATGCAATTTTTATAGATTGTATAAACAAAAGCAAGTCGGCGCTGATATATTTTTCATATTTGTAATTGTTTGTGTAAGGTGTTATGAATTTTCGCACCACAACAAAATTTTCACAGTAAATACTTATGAATAATTTAAATAGACAGAATTTCTTAATATTTAAGATTTGAGATTTGAGATTTGAGATATTTTCAAGCTCTGTTTTTGTTTCTTTGTAATTTAATTTTTAAAAGGTGGATTTATAGATTCCAGTATAGATCCATTGTGCTCTCCCTAATCGGCTCAACTAATTGTATGATTTGATTACTTAGATATTTGTCAAACCCTACCCATCACAGTGTCACTCGGCATCCATTTAACATTCCAACTTCATTATAATTAAAGTACTATTTTGTGTACTGGATAAATGTATGTGCACAATGTATATAGGGTTAAAACTTTTTTAAAATGAAATAATAAAATTGGAATGATGCCTGCGCTTGCTTTCGTTTTGAATTATACCAATTGTTTTATAAAATCAATAATATTTTTAGTTTACTTATATTTTTTATATATTTACAAATATTACAGATAAAACGATAGAGTTATGAGTTTCATAGAATTAACAATAGTACAACAATGTCTTTAAATATTTTTGAAAAAAAAAAAACACAAAAAAAATTAATTTTGCTAGTTGTGGTTATGGCAAATTTCCAAATTTTCTATATCGTAAAATTTTGTATTAATATATTATATAGATGTCATCGGTGAGCAAAAACTTAATTTATGATTTATTATATCCATATGTGGGAAGTGGTTAAATTGAAAATTTTGGGCGGGCCAGTATTCGGTTACATAATGATTTTATCTCATATTAAATTAAAATTTTACAATTAAAGGATTTTGGTATACTGTGCACCACAGCAAATGGACGACACTTAATGTTGTTTAAATGTTTTGAAAATGTTGTATATACATAAATTCTAAATTTATTTTTATAAGGATTTTGAATTGATCTTGATCCTTAAAATATAAGTTGTATTCAACTTTTTGTCTGATTCGCTTGCACATAAGGTCCTTGAAACATCCTTAATTCTTGAACCAATATAATTGTAGTCGAATTTTATTTTTATTTCACATGAGGTATCGCATGTATAATATCCTTGTAAGTCCTTAAAATATCCTAAATCTCTTTGAATCATCTAATCTCTCGCTAACAATGTATTTCTGGAATTCTCTTACTATTAACATTCACATTATTTTTCACAAGATAATTGAAATATAAATAATATGAATTTTTTAGAATATATGCAAGAGCGATAACACTTATCGGATCATAGAGAAGTAATTTATGAAACTATTCGGAAGGTAACACTTATACGTGCACTATAAAAACCTAAACAAAACTAAGTGCAACACAATAGACAGATGTGCTAATAAAATTGTGATGTAACGGGTTAAATTTACTCGGAAGCTATTTAAACACCTGAAATTAAGCTGTGTTACCATTTATTTGTTTATGGCATTACAATAAATAATGAAATCTTTAAGAATATGGTATTTCTGCACATCATTGTTATTTTTTTTCCATTCGAACTGAGCAAAAAAAAAAAAACAAAATACAATCTGGTTTGGAAAAATATTTTGATAATTTCCGCAAATAAATTAATGCAATATAATAGAAAAAATAAAGCCGATGGCGGCGTATGGCATAATAAAATAACATAAGATTCTATAAATAAAATTATAACCTCGTGGAAAACAAATGTATACACAAACACACACACACACCAAAACCTGACTATTAAACAACAATGAATGAATATATGATACAATAAATATAGTAATAATAGAAATATATACACAAATACATTAATAACAATATACATTTTCACAAAAAATAATAAATAAATAAATAAATAAATAAATAAATAAATATAAAATACATAAATGAAAATGTCAATGCGGATACAATGAAAGAAAAATATTTGCATGATTTAAGAAAATTCGATGATGAAATAATTTCATATATAGAAACTAAAATATCAATGTGTTGTGATTTTTCTAATATTAAAAAAATTCTATAAATTTTCTATTCATTTTCATTTTTTCATTTTTTCAATTTCGCCAAATTCATTTTTAAATTATATGTAAAAATGCGATGTTATTTATATTGAATGGATGCATAACTTCGTACCCGATTAATCGATTCCCGATGGATGAAAATTCAAATTGCAGAATGTTTTTTTTCATTTCAAAATAGAAAAACATTTAAGAATTTTATTTTGAATAGTGCTCCTGATCTCCGAACACTAAACAAAAATGATTTAGCAAAGTTTGAAATGGTTTTTGGATGGTTTTTGATGTCTCGACGATGAACGACGTTCTCTGAAAACTCTTGTAATTCTATAAATATGAAATGCAGAAGTTAATAGAACGTTGGGAATATGTAATGACGCAGATATAGTTTTCAATTCGGGCATGAAATTATGCACTCGTCTCCAATTTAACAAAACTATATACCAAATTTTTATTATGCGTTCAAATCGTTGAAACTATGAAACTTGTCAATTTTGATAAATGATAGGTTGAGAACATTTTTTGCTTATGTATCAAACTATATTGAATTTAAATATTTCGATATCATCATAGAAATTATATATTATATTTATAATAGTACGAAGATAAGGTTGATAAATGTGTGTGTGTGTGTGTGGGGTTTAGTTAGCTATAATTCAAATATCAAGATGGAAAAAAAATTATTTGTACAGAATAAGAAAAGTTGAAATGAATGGATTTGTTAGTTATTGCGTGGGAGAGCTCACACAGAATTTAGTACTTAATAATTTAAAATTTCAAGAAAATGTTATATAAATGGCTGGGTTGTAATTCTATAAAAGAAATATTCAAGATATGAATTGGAGCAGCTGGAAGGAGAGATTAAATTTTAGATTCTATCATTAAGCTTAAGTTTTCAATTCGACTAATTGTTTTACATATATAGAGAAAACCATATTACTACGGACATACAATTTATTGTAATGCTTAATAAACAAATGAGTATAATTATATGTTACTTGTAAAATGATACGTCTATTATATTCAGTGTCTTTCTTTACACAAAATGCCACATTTACAACTCATTAATTCAACTTTTTACACAAAAACATAAATATTTTTAATCTCAGATGAAATGAAATTTTATTAATTAACTGTTGGTTGATAGCAGTAGCGAGCGGTGCACGGCAGCAGGGTAAGCATAGGAATCTGGACTATTCGGGCGAGGCTGACTACACTAACCTAATATTCCACTACGAAGTAAACCGGCAAGCTTAAGACAAACAAATGAAGTGTTGGTAGAATTCATCATCAGAAAGATGAGTGTAACAATAAACACATAAATGGACTTGCGACTTTGACAAGAATACTCCAAAATAGAGATTTGAAGATGAATTATGAATGAGAAATTGGACAAGAAACACCAAAACTTCTACTCAAAAATACATAGCATTTTATACAGTGATTGAGCGTTACCAAAATAGTGATTCAATTATTTTAATTCAACGTACAACGTGTTAATACGCAAAACAGTCGCTATTAAGGATCCGATAATACTCATATCATTCATCAAACAAATAGTTACAGTTTAGCGCGGTGTTTTGTCAGAAAGGATCATTGGATCCTTTTTCTTTGAAGATGGTCCTGGAAGAGCAATTTATTGAAATGTTGAACGATACAGAGCCATGATTCGTAACGTTTTGATTACAGAAATGGTTGAAAATGAAAAATTTTTCACCGCTCGCCACTGGTAGGTGTATAGAGGTATAATCTATATAAAAATAAGAAAATTTAATTAACTGGGAAAAAAACTAATCTTTGGAAATTTTGAAAAAGAAGAAAAGAAACAACAAAAAAAAAATAAGAAAACAAAAAAAAACGAAAAAAGTGAAAAATTTATGGCGGCGCCTTAATCCTATAACAACAAATTCTATTTTTTGATGAAAAAAATAAAATCTAAAAGCACAAAATAAGAAGGACGAAAACAACACATTAATTTAATTTATGTCCTTTATATATTTTATATCTATATCAGTATCAGTTGTACGTATACTTAACGATTTACGTGGTGGTTACGTCTTCTTATATTCTATTATTAATTGAAAAGAATAAAGTATTGCATTGGCTTCTTTTATTTTTTTTGATAATAACAACAAATTGTAAAATTGTTAATCTCATTTTTCAGTGTGTTCGTCAATTGTGTACTGACACTGTTCCAAGTGGTGTTACATTTTAATTGATTTGGACAAAAATTTTGCAAAGATATTGTATTTTATAAATAGAGATTCTGATGGAATGTATAATAGAATTATTTAAAACCATTTCATAATAGATCGCAAATAAACCAAAATGTATTGTTTTACATTCCGTATTAAAATTAAAAACATGTCAATTCCAATATAAATATATTGTAATTAATTTCATACGATCGGCATCTTTATATTAGCAAATAGTTCGAGAATCTGCTAATAAATAAAATTATATAATAAAGTTAATATAAAGTCATTCGACATTCACCGAAATACTTGTTCTTGTCATCACACTTTTTTTTTCTAACACAAATAGAGTATAAATACGCAGGAAAACTATACCCATCACGCACATCATACAAATTTTCATTCGTATCACATACACTGTGATACTGAATGTTATCAATCTATTTGTAATGATATCTGAATGACATTTGGCAGTAATCTCTGTGCATAACAATTCACCAATAGTTTGCTTCAATATATTAATTCAATTATTCTTATAAGTAAGAATAAGTTATTATTATATCTCTGAATAGCATCCAACACCTCTTATATTTTGCACAGATATTCGCCTTTATAATTTCTTCCAATGACCAAAATCAAGGACGAAACTTGAAAAAATCTTTGCAGATTACATTATCGCACTATATTTTTCTGGTAGCCGAGTTGAAAGTAGACAACAACAAAATTGGAATGTCCACTTTCTAAATTTTCCGAAAAATAGACATTTAAAGAAGTATATTCGACATATTTGCTTTTGGACGAATATAGTTTTAAAACTATATGGGAGGTGGGATAGCGAAAAAATGATGTAGATAAAAGTTTAATTAGATTATAAATCATTAAAATTGGTGTAATTTTACTAAAATTTAATGTGTGCCCATAATTTTTCGTTGTGTGTCAAGTTTCATTAAAATCGGCGGGTTACAAAAGGGTATATAGGATCGGTTGTAAAAAGTTTTTATGCAATATTGATGGTCGCACATATGTTTGTGTAAATGTATAATAAGTTACAATAACTTCCAAACAATTACATGTCTTCCACCCTAAAAATACATTATTCAATTATAATTTTCTTTGTCAATTAAAATACATTTGTCAACTGCGTGTGTATAATCAATCCAAACCCCATAATGTTTACCAGTTCAAGGTTATTCATAGTTCATATTATATATATTTATTTACCTAATTGTACATTGTATATCGTAAGTCAAATAATGTGTATGTATATTTTATTATTTATTAACCCATTAATTATAAATGGTATTTGTAATTATAATTAAACGCAGTTGGATTAGTAATTTTGACAGCCACAAAATAAGCATAAAAATACGTTTTATTTGATCTTATAAAAATATTAAATAAATACTTTAAACATTGCAAACGAACTGTAATAGAATTTGTTATTAAATATCATTCTAGGAAAATCTATATATTAAAGATTATATATAGCTGCACCACATGTCCGAAAAATAACCGAAATGGAAAAACAATAACATTACAAAATTGCATTGCCAAATAACGTTTAGGCTATAGAAAACAGTAACACATGGAGCTAAATCGAGTGAATAAGGCGGCATCAACTGTTGTTGCCCCACTTGAATCATACAAAACAAATTGATTTGAATCGAACGAGAGTTTTTTTTGCGATTTCCTTCATGTGGGGTGACCGCCATTAAACACTTTTATATGCTTAATTTTTGTTTGGTATTGAAAACACCATGTTTATGTTTCATCACCATTTATTTATACACGTCCCTTATACTATACGAATAAAATTTATTCCGATTATCTTTCGAACAGACGGTGTATTACAAACCTATGTTATTATAAAATTATTTCATCAAAAAATAAACGCAATGCAATCAAATCAATATACAAATATAAGTTGTATTATTTTCATTTTCATTCAATCACAACAAAATGATGCTAACTCATTCGATTTTATTGATACATTAGCAAAAAAAAAACATTATACCGAATAATATAATAAAACCAATGCCATAATCGTGCTGGTGTTAAAATAATTTATATATTAATATTAAATGTGGCACTATATATCAATTTATAATATATTTACCCCAAGAGAACTTCTTGCACCATCATATCCATAGCAAATCATTGAAACGGTGTCATCGAACAGTTTCTGTTATGAAATAATGTTGCAACGTAGATGTTGCAAATAGTTTAGACGTAAAATTTGATGACAAACACTTTTCGATATTTATAAATATGTTAAGGTTTTCTTTCTCACACGTTTAAATAAATATTGTAAGAAGAATAATGGAAATTTTGATTGGAAATTGATGAGACACAGAAGTGAATATAGTAAAATCTGGTTTTTTGTGCTACTGTAATAAGACCATACTTGGATCCAGCCAGATATAGAATATAGAATTTTTTACCAAGCTCAATAACGGATCGTGAATACTTATAAAAGGTGAATCAATAAATGATGAAGTTGTTGAAATAATGATATTACTGTGACATAACTGTAATAATGATGATGTTAAAATGATACAACACTTCTAAGAAAAAACTCCAAATTCATCAACATTGTTATTGAATCATAAAAAAATTTAATCAATAAGACACAATAATCAAAAGCAGAAAAAACACAAAGAGGTTGAAAACAACTATAAATTAATGCAGATGATGATTCTATAATGAATCAACTATGGGTAAAACAAATAAGAAAGAAATCAACATACAATGAACCAAAACCAAGTGTAAGTTGTATGCTATAGAGTCAGTGAAATGATATGACATGATCAAAAAATGTTTGCAGCAGCTAATTGATGATGATTCAATTGGTTATTTAAACAAAATAAATTAAATTTGTTCTAACTAATCATTTGCTTTTTTGATTTTAATATTAATTTAACAGATATATAGAACAAATATTTGTGTAGATCAAAAAGATACTACGATTTATGCACTCTTTAAAAATATACTAAAATTGGATCGATTCAAAATTAGATACAGAATTTATATGAGAACGAAACAGGAAAGGTGCGCCGCGATATGTACCACTTTCACTTATACATATATTTGGAATTAATTTATTTATAAATATATGTAAGGACTCGCGTTCAGTCACACACAACATTGAACATCATGCCGACAGAGTTTGATAAATTTTTGAAATATATATATTTTTAATCAATTATTTCAATTTATATATTATTCCTCTAATATTGTAATTTATATATAGAGAAATTTAAAATTATACGCATAACGTATCAAAAGTCTCAAAGTTTCAAATATATTTAGTGCACCTATTCGGTAAGTATATAGGACATACCTTTAACAATTATTATTACATTATTATTATTATTATTATTATTATTATTATTATTATTATTGTGTGTATGTAATATTAGACATATGATGAAAATAATTTTTAATTAAATGAATATTGTATTATGTACGTTTTGAATTTCGTATATTATAAATAAACTTCTGAAAGTGGTTTATTATTTCGTTGTTTTTGATGTATATACATTTTCTAATTATATCTTGTTATGAATATAGATGAAGTTTTAATATAATTTTGTAAAATGTATCGTCGTAAACATACAATATGACACAGAGTGTGTTGACGACAAAACAAATAAGATATTTATAATATATTGTAGAAAATTATTAATATATAATAATATAATTAGTTCCCTCTATATATACATGTAATTATGTTATGGTAAATAATAATAATAATAATAATAATAATAATAATATTAACATGTAAATCAACAATACGCACAAAACAGTATACAATAACTAATTATGTTTATATCCCTGCAGACAAAAATTCTAATGAAAATCGAAGGATGTGAGAAAGGAGGCAAATATATGGTATAAAAGCGTTCCACACGTATTTTCCAATAAACAGTGATTAATCGATGAAAGCACAAAAACGATCAATAGATCAACAAAAATACTATACAATAACAATTGATTTACTTTTGCTAATAGCCTTTTACCAATCACTTGTTATGATTTGAATTCGTGATAGATTTTAGTTCGCCATATATATGAATTAAAAGTATGCCTTTTTTGTTAATGAAATTTCGAGATAAAATTTCGTAAATGTAAATCAAATGCAATTCATATTCGATTCAAAATGTTTGTTGGCTATACATTATTATGACTTTGTAATATTACAAAAATTTATATTTGATAAAAGATTGCGTCACACAGCATAATTATTTGTATAAGATAACGAGAAAAAAAATATGAAAATATTTGTGCTGTGATTATAACGACGAATATCATCTCGTGTGTACACACAAAGGATAATAATTAAATTAAGGTATATAATGATAAACAAGGAACTCGATTACGGTCAATGCGGAATGTATTTGTTGACTGACGATTCCGTATAGTGAACACCATCGTGCACATGAAAAATTATTAAGAAGATTTGTATCTCCACACCAAAATATCACGTATACATTTGTCGCCTACACTTACAATTATAGTTATTAATATTTATACGAATAATTAATATAGAGATGATATGTATCCCAGTATCATTACTACTAAATATATATATCGTATATGAGCGTACATATACATTTTAATATACAATACGATGTTACAATATAGAAAATGAATGAACTTTGTATTTATTTTGTTCATAATGATAAAAAACAAAGTATTAATTTATATTATAATTTATCAAATTCGGATTTCGGTTGTATGAATTTAATACCTACACCAAAAGCATAAAAAAAAGATAAATCATAATTTATATATACGCGGGTGTTTTTATACGATGACAGAAACATAATGACAGCGATAAAAGATTACGTAATTAATAATAAAATATACAGGAACAGCATCACCACATCCACATCAATTTTTTTTGGTATTGCGATACATTACAAAGAAATTTTCCGCTTACAATTTGATTTGATAAAACAAAATTTATGTGATTATGAATAATTAATAGAATTTAATTTATAATTAACTTCATAAGTACTCACACGCAGTGTTGGCAAGTCTATGCAATGAGTATAAGTGAGAATACGGAACGCATTAGGACAATTGACGTACTGGCAGATGTGTACCATCAATACACAAAGTATATAAAGAACGTTAATCTAAAGTTCAAGAATAATAAATCGACTGTATTAACTGTACGTGACTAATTGTTAAGGCTTGGAATGATGAACGAGCGCCAAACAGCAGTGGAAGGATAGTTTATTATCTGTCCATTGTACAGAAAACGATTTCAACAACTATATATATAGAGAAATAATTTTATTAAACATTGCCTATAAGCTATTTGAAAATATACTAAATCACTTATTCAATATGCCAATGAAATTATCGGCGAATACCAATGGTAATTATGCGTAAATCTATCTACATCTGATCAAATATTTAGTATACGGCAGCAGTTGGAAAAAAAAGTAAGGAGTAAACACCATTTGTTTGTTGATTTTAAAGCAGCATATATGATGACAAAGCGAAAATAGGTCAAAGTTATATGGACAATTATGGAAGAATTGGAATTTGGTGACTAAATGACATTGGATAATGTTAAGTGACTTGTGCTAATCCTAGATAAATTATATGATCATTTTTAGACGGTTGTTATGGACTATAATGACAGGACGAACCATTATCAACACTATACTTGTTAGTATATTGTATACGCTGGAGAAGGTAGTATTGACAAACATACGAAACTATTGGTGTATCACTTACAAAAATTCTACTAAAATCAATTGATTTGTTTGATATTGGTATTTTAAATGATTCAATACCAAATTTATTATTTATATTAAATTAATTAAGATTGGTTTTCTATATATTCTATATATAGTAGTTATGACGCTGCCCTTTTATCGTCAGGACTACCACTTTCACTCAATTGTATTTATTTAATGATCTTGAATCTATTTGGCATTCGTATGAAAAATGTAGTACCATTTGCCGGAAATTTTATTACAAAAAAATATATTTATGAAAATGCATTGCTTTGGTTTTGACACTTTAAAAATTATCATTTCGAAAAAGAGGCCACCATAAAATTTTTGTGTACTATGCAGAGTTTTTGAAGTCTGCCTGAAACAATATCGCATAACAGTTGATCGTTACCGCAACAACATCATTAATCCAACATTGAACCCAACACACTCAAAACAAAATCTTCCAGAATATCATTATTTTTACAAAAATAAAAAGGCAGAATCTTAAATCTTTTTATTATATAATTATTTAATACAGGCTTATGCCATATACCGTCAGGCAGCCATGAATAAATGATTCACATCTACCTACACAATACAATACAAATATTTTTAATTAATTTTTTAGTAAAATCCCTTTATTTGTGTGTATGCGTATGCAGTATACGCTTATTTATTTATATATATTTGTGTATTTAATTGTTCAAAATATGTATATTAAAACCATAAAATGGGTTTATTATCTGGAATAGAAATACACGTAATATAACCAAAAAAAAATAGATTTAAAATTATAAATTTGAAACGTAAATGAATTAAGAAAGGATTTTATTAAATAATTGCCAGTCATGCAAAAAGATATATAAATTTTATAGTAATGTTGTTCTAGAGACCAAAACCGAAATAGTTTGAAACATAATACACGTAAATTCATCACGTTTTATTTGCATGGATAAATATAAATATATATAGGAAAGGTGGTATATCTTTTTAACATAATATGCGTAAGAATATCTATATTTATCTAACACGTTTTATATTTAGGTGTATATCAAAGCAAATATCCACTAAAAAAAAAAAGAAGGTTTTTATATATGGGATTTGAATGAATGAATGAATGAATGATGGATAACAATTTAAAATATTTATACACAGACTATAAAAATATATACCAATTTAATTTAAATGAATTATTTACAAATTATTTGCGTATTTTTTTATTCTCTATATTGTGGCTAAACACACTTTAAAATGATTCAAATATTTATCTCGATAACAATATTTTGAAAATATAGTTCTTTTTTTAATATAAGAGCTTTGAAGAAGAACGCGTAAAATTCCTGCGAGGGCTAGTAGACGGATGGTCTACAATGTTTGGTGTCTTATAGCCTATTTGCACGAGCCGCCCCTTGAGTGAACTAAAGGGGAAAACGATGCCTGAGACGAACTGTAGCTTATTTGATACTGCACGATTATTTCCATGAAGCGGTTTATATTATACACCAATACAGCAAAATATAAAATTGTTGCAAAATTTAATTACGCTCATTTTAAACGACTCACTTTTCAGTAACACATATTTTTTTTGTATCTCTAACGGTTTAGTTTAGACCATACATTACCTCAAAATATAATACAAATGCTAAATTACCTTTCCAGGCCAGTCATTTACTTACTTTAATGATGTTTCACACACGTGTAGAGGCAGCAAGATAGATTAAAAACGTTTATATACGCACAAATATAAAAACAACAGAATTAATAAAACGTTT
The DNA here is from genome assembly GCA_910594885.2 of Bibio marci. Classification (NCBI taxonomy): domain Eukaryota; kingdom Metazoa; phylum Arthropoda; class Insecta; order Diptera; family Bibionidae; genus Bibio; species Bibio marci. The sequence continues at coordinate 19,696,361 of OU343115.1, read as the reverse complement.
ATCACGACCACAATTTGGGGTTTAGTATCGGTTTGTTATTACTTCTTTGAGTATTAATTTACCAATGTTTAAGTGTTATACAACTGTATGTCATTTGGAGTAACATGAATTAATGCTATCAATATGCGAAAATAAATATATGTTTTTCTAAAAAGGAATTTAAATATATCTATATATTGTAGTAAAATATAAATATACTTGCATTATATATAAATAAACATTTTATTACGTATACAGTCGATTTCTATATAGTATTTAAGCAAATCCTCTATGAGAGCAAGAGAATTGAAATCATTTTTTTAAATTCAAATGAAATTAATATAGGTTAAAATAAGGATTCTATGAACAGTTTATATAGAAATTTTGCGGAAATCGATACCCAGGCGGCCAGTTATCCTGCCAAGATTCCTGGAACCTATTGAATATGATCATTTCTCAATCAAATAATAATGTTAGTATATAATTATGTGCATTACTAAACTTTTAAAGTACTATATGAGCAATGTAGTTAGCAGCGCGGCGAAACTAAACTGATCTGCCAATATTCAATTTCCAAGATATTCTTTAGGACTTTGTTCTTAATATACTATACAACAAACTTATATACAAAACATCATAAAATTTGATTGAGAAATGGTCGATATTGATTGATAACTGAGCATCGATTTCTAAGATTTTTCTAAGAAATTGTTTATATAGAATCCCCATATTTTAATCTACATTTAAAATTTCATCAAAATCGGTTAAGAAATGATCAATATAAGCACCTTCCTTGAAACTTTCTTGTATAGAGGACAGAACCAACTGTATTTACTCGTATATATAAAATACACATGTATAATAAGTAATTGAACTCATGGGATTATAACAAATTTTTGTATTTTCATTATTATATGAAAATGGAAATGAAAGGTAATATTCATATAACAATTATTAACATATACATGTAATACCATAATAATATACATATGTTTAAAAGTTTAAATTTAAAGGATATATAATGCAATAGCCGCATCCTTTTTCGTATATAACGTACCGATACACAACAGCAAAAACTTTATGTATTGTATCTATTATATAGGGTAGAACTCATCATCCCTGCCGCTGCCGTACATATGGAAATCATATATTAGCGAAAATTATATGTTAGTCATTCAAAAGTGCATGGCAATGTCCGCCGTTGACAAGGTTGATGGAACAAATGAGAGAAATATGTTTCTTCAAATATATGATGGAAATGAAGACAGACAATGCTGTGGACACGAATGGTATATGCAAATATTAGGATCATAATTATTCTTCTATAAAATGTAAAAAATATGGCAGTGGATGCCTACCCTATGTGTATTCAAAAGTATATACAAATGCATATATACAATTGTGGGATAACCTTTTTCTCGTTACTAACCCTTCTGTCAATTCAAAAATATCTGCGGTATTCACTTTCCTTTAAAAAATAGTATATGTTATGTGAAAATGATTTCAATTTTTAGTATAGCTTTTTAAATATAGGAAATAAATTTTAATTACCATAACTTCAATTTATTTTTTACACACACCAGTCATTTCCCCGGGTAAGGATGAACTTTTTTATATATTATATTTTAGGAACCAGACGAGAAAGAAACAGTAACCAAACACTGACTGAAAGGTTAAATTATAATCTGAATATTTTGGAAGTTCTGGAAATTTGTGTTCAACACCAGATACAAGAAATAGCAATATTGTTTCTTTAGAAATCACTTCAATTATAAATCGATTGCAGAACAATGGTTTCAGAAGTTTTGAACTCATGTTTGTATTTCGTATGATTCCTATGATATAATGATAAAGTTCATAATTATACCCAGGTACTGATGAAGTATAAAACTCGCATTGACAGAAGTGTTTTCAAATGTAATTTATATAATATGTTTACGACCAACGACCGACGTATTTCATAATATATACAATATGGGAGTTAATATGTTATTTAATGTATATCTACTATCTGTGATGTGCTAAATAGGACAGGAATTTTAAAATAAAAAATTTAATTTAATAGTTAGTTATATTTATAATAGTTTCAATTTCTAATTTCATATATTGTACATTTCTTTTTTCCGTCAATATCTAGAACATAAGGTATAAATAGCAATGTCTATTTTCCTGTTAAATGGAAGAAATTGCACATTTTAAATGGTTATTTTCAAGCGAACCATTTAGAAATTGATTGAGCGATATGGAATGTGGAAAATCTGTGTGCGTGCATCAATACAACACATGCATGAAGTACGAATAAGGTTTTAAGATCAACAATATTTTTAAACGACAAACAATTATAGGAAATAATACAACGCCCGTTGCAAACATTTTAAAAATATAAATTATATAGGAAATACTGCGCGTAATGCAGTTCATCAACAGAATATCATCGTAATCAACATCATCATTATGTGGTGAGAATCAATAAAACAGATCTATCTTGTTCTATATTTATTGAGAGCCAATTAGTGTACCAAATACAACGAACAACAAACAAATACAAATTTATAGTCAAATTAGTAGGAAAGGAGGTGGGGAATTGATATAGCCCAGAACACAAAACTGTATTTTGGAACAAAATTGCACCACAAACTATTTTATTGTGTATCAATATTTTTCCTCAAGTAGTGTGACACCACTTAATGATAATGATTAACAAATTAAATCAATAGCGTAAGTTATCCATTAATCCTGCCTGTGCAACCTACACAAGTATATTGAGAAATGTTTCATAAAATCACTTTGACAGTCATCAGCCATATACATTTGAGTGCGTATAATGTGAAAGATTCAAAGGGAATTTAAATTAAGATTGAGATTAGAGGAACCGAGTCGCACCGCGAAATTTATTGTTCCCTACCAGGAGAATTATATGTGTCAAGTTATCCTTCGCTAGTGGCGTATTTTATATACAATTGGTTAAAGTTTACCAAATAGTTTTTTCTTATGTTATAAATTTAAATATAGGAAAAATATCGAAAATATACTTTCCATAAACAATTAAAGTCATATTGTATATAATAAAACGATATAAACGATAATTAAAATGTAATAAATAAAAGAGTACTCACCAATTCACTTTTACCCAAATTAGCTGCAATAGAGGTGCCGGTAACAGAAGAATGAATATTCTGCACATTACAGTTCAATTTACAATTTCATTTCACAAATACGAAAATTGAATCGTGAGACACATTTGCTATTGCTAAAAAGACAAAAAAAAAGAAATAAATTAATTTTATTATTATTAGGTAAATTTAAATAAATGTATCAAATTAAATATATATATTTTATTACTTTTTTGTTTTCAAAATAATTTGGTGCAATAATAAATATAAATACCGACAACAACAGAAACAAGAACAACTACACCAACAACAAAAATAAATGCTATGTAAAAATTTTTGTCACCGCGGCGTCACACACACACACACAATTACATTGTTTTTTTCTTTTCCGTATGCATATAGGAAAAAGTCAAAATTTAATTATTAAAAAACTAAAAATCTATACCATCTTTTCCAATAAAATGAATTATTTAATAAATTGATAATTGTCGGGAAACAAATAAAATAAAAATAATTAAAACAATTACAATATTTAAATATTTTAATGTATAAAATAGAAATGAATGAGGAGCAGCACCACTTACCACCCATCATTAACACAACCAAGGGACAAAGAAAGTTACAATTTATTGTAGGCATTTTTTAAAACACACACACTAACTAAACACTGTAATAATATTATGGAAAATAAAACTTAAATAATATTAAATATTAATATTCGATTTATAAATTTAAAATAATAAATTATCTATTTTACACATTAATTATTAAATATAAAATAATTAAATGCTTAATATGCAATTTTTTTTGTTCTTTATTTTTCATTTACTACGACGTGACTGACACAAGAAAAACAAAAACTAGCAATAATAAAAATCGAAATCAAAAATGTGTCATAATAAATTGATGACACATGAGAAAAGAAAAAACAATTGAATTTATTTCGGTAATATATAAGAAATTGAAATTTATTATTATATTATTATTGTAATTTTATTTGAAATTTAACGAATTTTCAATTTTAAAAATTTTATTTTATTTTAATATTATCTAAAAAAAAGTGTATACATTTTTTTATTGATTGCTTAGAGCAATAAGGAAAATGCGTGTTATTTAGAAAAGAAAATACATTTGAATTTAAATTTAATGGATCGCATTGTTTTGAATTTTATTCCAATAGATGTTTTCACTTATACGCTTAATGATAATTTAATAATTTGATGTACTTTTATTGGATAATGAAATTTGCTTACAAAATAAATTTATTGATTTTAATTTTATTTAATATTATTTAAATTTTTGGCATTAGATAATTTTGTGTTTCACCGTTGCTATAATTGAACCGCGCTTCTCTTAATGTACGTATGTACCAGCGGCAAGGCTGTGAAACTTATGGACGATGTTATTATAGAGAAAAATCAATTATATGCCGCATAAACATCAATTTAATTCAAGAATTAGGTAATGGAATGAAAATGTAGGACTTGTTTTCCTAATCGATTATACTGTCGATAGTTAAGATTCTAATCTGGATTTACTTCCACTAATCGTATAGACTCTTCGTGGTACTATATATCTAAATTATTCAGAAAGTGAATTAATTTTAAATATCTGATATGAACCGCTCTGTATAGACATCCGAACACACACAATGTCAAACATCAACAGTATAACCAGCATTTAAAATATAATATTTAATTATTTCATCATCAAATGGCATTGTGCCAACCGTTCCCTGTGTCCCATTGTAACCCAATCTTCTCCAATATTTAATTATATAAACAAATTACTTATTATACTATATAAAATACATAAATACATAAGATGAGCCATTTAAATTATATTATTGTATATACAAAATGGATTAATGGTTCATTAAAAATAAATTATAGTGTTACAAATTTTGTCATTTACAACTTTAATAGAATATTGCTGCTGCGTGTGTATATAGTACAAAAAGTATAAAATAATACAGTGAAAGTCCGCTGTGTATACTATGGACTGTGTATGCGTACGATCGTTATAAGCGAATGAGGATTCAAATGTGAAGAAACAAAGAATATACCAATGGGTTACCAAAATTGTGTTATATGTTATTTTGTGACACTATATATTTTTCACTCAGCTCACACATGAAACGCTTTTTATGAAATTACTAAAAGAATTATTGCTATATGTTGTTATTGTGCTCAGTGTGTGTCTCACAAATAACAATGATGCAATAATTCTTATAATTATTTACTCTGCAAATATTTGCATAAAGATGATCGTCGTGATCACGTCGTGGTGTGATAAAATAAAATTAAATAAAATAAAATTATTACAGTGAAAGAAAATTATTAAAATAATAAATAATAAATGTAAAAATTGCGATTAATAAAAATTGTATATGAAAAAATCTGAAAATAATAAAAAGAAATTAAACAAAAATTAAAAGATTGAAAAAATAAATGAATAAATCAATTTCTTTTTTGTTGTTGTAAAATGGGTCACACACACACACATTATCCAACAATAAATGCAAATATGAATATAAAAATATATGAGATCAGCATGGATGAGTGTGAAAAAGCAATATGCGTCACACATTTGCTTTGGATATGGGCGCATTCTTAAACTACTGATCATTTTAACGCACCATAATCAACACAATAAATTGTATTATTTATGAGTCACTTATAGCAAATTGGATAACAGGATTTGAAATAGTGTTAACAATATACGATCGGCCAGTACTAAATTTTCCAGAAAATGTACTTTTAAGAATTATCATTGTTTTGAATTATGCGAGCCATAGTTTTAACGGATTTTCAATTTTGCTCACAGAATTGCAAAATTACAATCAATTTCCATCAATCTTTCATTGCGGAGAGATTTTTAAAATCGCGCGTTCAAAAGATATGACCGATCATAATGTAGTTTAATTTCACTAAGTTATAAGAAGAATATAGTGATAATGAAAACTGAATGCTATTTCTCAGCCTTCGCTACTGATTGACGTCGCATAAGTACAATATTTCAATATTTTCATCATGAAAATGACTCGACTGGATATGTTGCGTTGTTTAATTAAATGTCATGGAAGTAGCAACACCTGATTATGGTGTTAGTTCGCGGTACAGCATTTTCTACCATTCAGTCAAATCGGGATATTTATGCGTTCCACTTTAGGTATTACATTACTGAATTAAAAATTATATTTATAGTTTTAGAATGACGAAAATCAACTTATGTAGAGAGCTATCACTGTATAATAACATAATGAATGAATTACGATTTACGTGAGGCATTTTTTTTATTGTGTTGTTATTTATTTTCATTTATAATTTCATAAATCTTTATATGTTTCTATCCATAATTGCCACTATATATATTTAGGTGTATATGCAATAATTGTCCCATATTCATATGCATAAGAAAAAATAAAATAATGTATATATACGCTCAGAAGGAAAATGCATAACAATTTTTAATGAATGTTATTGTGAAATAAAATATTTTACCAAAATAAACTATTATATGGAAAATTGTTTATAATATTTATACAATTTATACCGATGGTGTGTGTGGTGTGTGTGGTGTGGTGGTGGTGGTGGTGATGATGATGGTGTATAAATATATGCAAAATATTAACACACAAAACAACTATTAATTAAAATTTAGACAGATTATTTACACATACATTTACACATGTTATAAATGTGAAAAATGTTTATCGTATCGCATTCGTCGTATCCGTAGGAAGAAAAAAAATATGCAAAAATATTTATCTGGCGTCTGTATATCACAAATTATTATATGAGATTTATAATTTAATTATTATCTCACGTATATCATTTTGTTTGCACAAATATTAAGTAACATTATAAGTAAAATCTTTTAAGTAACACTTTAGTAAAAAAAAAAAAAAACGTTACTTAAGTTATAATTAATAAGTAAGTAACTTACTTACAAAAAAAAAACCATTAAAACAAAACAAAAAATTAAAAAAATCGAAAATGTCTTGTTGCATTTATAGCAGCCATTTTTCAGTTATTAAAAAAATTATTCTAATTAAGCTTAATAATTTCATAATAGTCTTTAAAAATCGATTTGAAAATCGATTTGTATTGAAAAATATAATTACTTTTATTACAGAAAAACATTTTTTAAATTAAAATTCTTATATTTTCGGTCATACCGGGAATATGTTATCATTTTATAGTCTGTCCGGTCTGTAACAAGTCACTCAGTTCAGAGCTTAAGCAATTGCAACATTTTTATTCAATTTAATGGTACATAATTATTTTATCTATTTTTAATCTATTCCATCACAACACTGAACATTGAGAAGAAAATAAATAATTCAATAACTAATTAAAAAAAAATTAAGAAACAAAAACAAAACTATTCACTAACTTAATAAAGAAAAATTATAATGCATAGAGCAAATAACAATGGCGATCTTCATGCTGACCTTAATGATGGCGTTGATGTTCTTTTTACCATTTAACATTTTTTACCAAATGAAAGAATAAGAAAAAAGAATAGAAAATAAAACTAAATAGTGTTGTTTCAGTTTTATATTATGTCAATTGTGTCAATCTGACCGATCAGTCAAAATAATAAATTATCCCAGGCAACAAAATTTAACAATAAAAAACGATAAATTTTTAAGAATCATCACAAATGTATAAGTTTGGTGTTAGTTATGAAAAATTATGTAATTATTATTAATTATTAAATTATGAAAAATTACGTGGAAATTAATTTGACAATAACTACAAACAATAAATGAAAAATAAACATTAAATAAATAGAAAATTTTTCAAAAAAGAAAATGATAGGCACAAAATATAACGGCAATTAAAAAAAAAATTAAATTAAAAATCGCTCCCGATTCTGAAATTTTTAAATTCGATGAGCGAAATTACTTTGATTCGAATGTGATAGTAAATGATAATATAATAATTATTTTGTTGAAACAAAATTGTGAATAGTTCGAATTTTTTGCTACATGGGAGTATCGTTCTATTAATTTTGTTAAATTAAATTATTGGTAGTGGTGCGGTCGTTACGGTACGGGTAAGTTTTTGGCCTCGATTTAAAATTTGGGATTTAAATTGGTGCATTGGAGATAATACTGGTTGTAACTGGCAAAATGCCTGTGATATGTATTACTGGTGAAGTGGTGATTGTCGTGAACGTGATATTTATAACAAAGATTTCCTATTATTATTGGAATTATTATTCGTTGTTTTTGTAAAATAAATATGGGCAAAATGAAAAATTTCAATATAAATATGTTAATTATATGTAAGTACTGTACCATTTAATTAATGAGAAAACAACATCATCAAGCTAGAACAGAATTGGGATCTATAGGATTCAAGATAATTATATGGAAAAAATCATTGTAATGATAATTAAGTAAAAGGAATGGATTGCATAATGGTATTATTTTAAATCTATTATATTACGGCAGTTAAACGCAACGGACAACAGTAATTAAACAACTAATTGGAATGAATATTACGCTATTGTAATTAAAAAGGAAAATAAATTGCATTGCCCGCTCTGTGTCTGCCGCCCAAAAACTAAAATGTTAAAGCAAATTCGTCAATTTTGTAAAACATGCGTAAAATGGAATTAATAAATAGTAACACGTTCGTTAATTAAAATTAAACGGACACAAAACATAAAGGTAAAATCATTTTCTATTTTTAATATTCTATTTGATTTTATTACATTAATAACATTGTATTTTTCTTCTTTTTTTTTTCTTTAACTATATAGGTACAATAGTTTTTGAAATGTAATCAATAATTAATTGTAAATCTTAATATCATTAGATATCAGTAGATATCTGTTATTCTATAGTCTATCTAATAGAGAATTTTAATAATTAATGAATTATTTCACAATCGATACAATGAAATATTTAAAGTACATTTTAACATAATCGGAAGTAATCTGATACCACCTATTCTGATTAAAAATCGAAACATAAAATTTAAATACCGTTGAAGTTAAAAAAAAGGCTTCATTTGTCGAGTTTAATTTGAGGTTATCGTTCATTTTTGTTTTTAACTTATGTTGGATGATGAAAGATAAAAATTATACAATAATTATGATTTTTTTCATTTTTCGTTATCAAAATTATTTACTTAATACTTAATAATACGTAGTAATATTAAAATTCGCCTTTTGCCTTGGTTGGCCACAAACTATAAAACTATTTGTTTAATGTAAAATTATACTTAACAAAAATTGAACACCAACGTAATTCTGATTGGTTTTATCCCTTTGTTGTGATATATGGAATTTTATTAATATTTTAAGTAACTCAAATGTATAGCAGAACAGGGGGAATGAATGATTCAAAATTGTAAGATCTGCACCTAGTTATTATGTACGACGGAAAGGTACTTGACATTCACTATCTATTATTTAATACAGCATTTACTTTAATTTTTTTGCGGAGTGCGGAGTGAAGAAAATTAAAGTATATTCATTGCTGCCAAAGGAGTCGTCTTTTTTTCATGATCCTATCGTTTTGCTCAGACATATGCCAGCCTTAGGATGTGTATATGGAGTGTAGTGTTTATTCATACCTATATATGCATATGAAAATCGTTAACCTCTATAAAAGCCCTTTAATATGTTTTTTTGCGGGACACATATAGAAAAAGATCCTGCGTTACAAAACATAATCGCATACATATATTCCATATATACAATACAAAATATATTAGGTTGACAACTACATGATATTGCACATTTCACTATGATAGATTGTCGCAAATGAAAACCTCATGGGAATGGCTCACAATAAATTATGTTCTTTGTTAAGTGATTAAATTTTAAAAAAGTGCATACGCATAATGTAAAAACCAAAAAAGATAGTGGAGCAACTAGCAAACAAAATTCAAAGCTATATTATTCAATAGAAGGTTATGGTTATAAATATGCATTCTAACCAAACTGTTTACAATTCAATTCAAGAAAAGTTATCACAATTTGCACAAAGAAAAGTTACACTATAAACAAAAATTAATGAAGCTTGGTTGAGGTGTGTTGCCACATCCGCATCATAAAGTTCGGACCATTGCACCATCAGATTACCATCATTGTTTTATATATATGAGCAAGGAATCATTTTGAGTTGTCTATAAGATATCATCAAATTGAGTTTTGTTTTCATATACAAAAACAGGCATCACTTATTTAGTTGTCAACCGCACACGGAAATCGTTCAAGCATATTTAAACGAAAAAACTAAAATATATTGATTTGTAAGAGATAAGACACAATTTTACTTGTAGTTATCTCTACTAATATAATTATTTAGGTATTGAAAATGACATAAATTCAATACTAATATGGATACAGTTAATAAAAATCAATATAATACTGATAAATAAATTATTATCTAACTAATAATTTTTAGTTGTATATGTTCACATTTTAATATGATATAGTATCGAAATAACGCGTGGTAATATTTTTCTCTCGATGTGTAAAGTTAACTTTTCCCGCATCATACATATATAATATGTGGTGGCCACCCACAACACCACATATTTTATATAACGTAGCCACATAAAAATAATACCTATATCCTTATAATAATAAATCACTGTAAATTGTATACGCATAAATATAAATATAAAATTATGTGACACGCTATGTTTGTTTATGTTATTAAATGTAATAGTTATGTTGGTGTCCTTTATATATTTGTATTGTTATTATTATTATTATTATCAAATGGTATATGGTATAAAAAACCACAAATAAAATATATATTATTGGTATTATTGTTGTGGTGTGTGGTCTATATTATAGCCTACGATTAATCGAAGTCTATATTGATTGAAAATTTTATTTCATTTTGGTTATTCTCTGTTATTGACAGACATTTAATATTATATCATGGCATAATATTGTTTTAATTTAATTTAAATATTCATAATATTGATTGTGTGTATTATATCAAAAAAAATATTGGTATAATAAAATGAAAATAATATTATTATTATTATTTATATATAAATCCATGTATATACGGAATAATATGATGATGGAAAATGTGTAACAAAATCTCATGAAAGAAAAATTACAAAAAGCTATTTGAGATTTCTTATATACAAAATTGTAGACATTTTAAGAGATTCTTTTTTTTCCTCTTCAATCCGCTATTATTACAAAAATTATTGTGCAGGTTTTGATTTCAGATTATTATTTGTAAATGAAAGATTTATGAGTTAATCTGTGAAATTATAAATGAAAATATCAATGTTAGCAAAATTATTTAAGTGATGTCATTCATTTATTATTCAAAAATATATTATGTAATACTATTATATTACATCTCTATAATAAGGGCACGCAGTGTCTATAACAAAATTTCAATGTGAATCGATATTTATTTTTTTTTTAAATTACTTATCTATTTACATCTATATATACACGACTCGGTAATCGACCAGACGTTTTTATGAGCTCGAAGTTATAGCCCTGCAATGTAAGCGAGGATTACACAGGAAGCGATCACCAGGCGATAAAAATGGCAACACGAAACGCAAAAGAAAAAAGCGATGTAAGGCACTGGAAGTAGACGTGCTCTAAACGGAAATAAAGACGATAAGGTTTGTCACAAGAAAATTCGGTCTGTGCGGCATCAATGCCCAGACGCAGGGTGAATGATCAAAGAGCGAGTATAGGAAAAGCAAAAGATCAGTTGGTTCTCTGGCATATGAGGAAGAACTCCGGAAAAATATACAGACTGTTTATAGAACTAGAATAGAAAATCGGACGACAAAAGAGCAAAAAACACAATCATAATGGAAAAAATAATAACAAAACTGTTTTCGCATCATAACTCGCTATGGAGAACATAGTAATACCAGAGTTAATGTAGGAGTTATAATATTAAGTGCAAGTAGAAAGGTGGCAGAAAAGAGAACAACCGGGTCGGACAAGATTCCAAATGAAGAGCGATATGGGTCTAATGGCATTGCGGTTCTTCGAGTGTGTGTGTGTGTGATACCGACATGTCTGAAGGAAGGGATCTTTTTTCAGTGTTTTGAAAAAATATAGAGTACAAGGGACTCAGTTTAAAATAGAAATGGGTACATTTATATATTGAATGGAGTTTAGCTGGTAGAGTTTGATTAGATTGACTTTTTTGAACTAATACATCACAGGCATTGCCAAAAGATTATATACCCAAATATTTAACCAATCATATCGGATATTAAAGGATGTTCAAATGAATAAACCATCAAACCATCGCTTTTAATACACTAATTTGCGCAAAATCATCAATATTTTTGTTGTGTATATTTAATATTATACGGCGCAAATGCAAAACAGGTGCTTAATTCAATTTTATATTGAAAAGGGATTATTGTAACATTTATATATAACTTGCAAATTATATATATAGAAATAGTATAAAAAGTATAAAAAGGCATCATTGAATTTATTGAAGCCGATTAATTAAAATGTATACCATACGTGAGGTGTTCAAAAATTTCACCAGAGCGGCGCATAAATGAAAACATAAAATATTTATATTTACAATTGGGATTTTATTTTTCACCATAACACTAAATACACTTCAACAGCGATCAATTTTTGAAATACTGTCTTCATAATGATTTTTCAGAAGGTCTACAAAATACTTGGTGCTATATCAGTTATTCATTTTATGAATGAACAATTTCCACCAAGAAAATTATTATTATTTATCGTATGTACTTTAAATCTCACACGATTTTCTCATTGCCAAGAGACTTTTGTGTATGCGGGTGCATTGTCTTGATAGAAAATCAAATAATCTTTTGCTTCATGAATTGAATTGAATTGAACAGATTTTGCTTTCTTTGGTCCACATCTATTAGGTTCTATTCATTGTATTATCTGACTGCTCCTTTGATTGATGGTGATTCAATGTTTTTATACAAAGAATTTAATAACACAGCACGAATTTCAATATTTTCTATTTTAAAATATGACACATTTACTATAAGCAGTTGTTTGGTATACAAATGAGTTAAGGAATTGCTCTATAACTTTACATACGTGAAATGTAAAAAGATGAGCTCCACGAATTATTTGAACCACCCACGTACATATATAAATCAATATCTATATAAATAATAAATACCAATCAAGAGTCTAACTAAAACATATAATCCCAATGAAATTAATGTATTTGCATTTTTATATTTATATTAATAAAATTTCAAGGATGTTTTAATTAAAGCATACAGAGTTAGTCAGCTGAATTGACACACCACCACCACAACCACCACGACACACCACCACAATATAGTTACAAATATGTGCATTTTATAAATAATGTATAATTTTTTCGGTAAATCAATATATTATTATCAATACATGATTTGTTATCTGTTTAATTTATGGTATACAATAATGTTTGATGTGCGCTACAGCTTTATTGTGAGACTGTGTTTATTATGCGATCACAAAATATTTCTATTCAAATGTAAAATAATTTTAATTTTGTTAAAACTATATAAAAATAAATACATTTTATTTGTATTCAGAAAAACACGTGCGACCTTGAAATTGCGGCAGAGCACATTATTTTATTTTTTCTATTTATATTTTAATTAAATAATATACAAAAAATTATCTAGATATCATAAATTTATGCAGGCGCGCGCGTATACAAAAACCCATAAATTGCAATAGAAAATTTATTATCGTTGTTGTGTGAAAATTTTCTGCCCATAAAATTGCAATTTCTATTTAATTTAATATCAAATTTCAAAGTAAAGAAAAATTTTCATTTATCTGACTAAAACATAAAAAAATTATGTAAATACATATATTTCTTTATTGCTTTAAATACATATACATTTCAATACTTAAATTAACGTTTAATAGTTAAACTCTATTTAGGCGGTGAACGGTGGTGGAATGGTTATTGTCAATAAATATATAGTCATAATTTAGTCATACAAACACACACAAAATACATTGTTTATATTGTAAATTCCAAATTAAAATACAATGCTAAGATAAACCGGTGAGGAAAACTATATACAGACGGTTATTGTATAAGAGATTACTCAACATTTCAACCTCACAAAATATCCAATTCAAAGGATAGTAGATAGTTTTTGATGAAAATAAATTCCGGACATTAATTTGTATTCAAATTTTCGGAAGGTAAGGAGGAAAACTTCGATATCTAATCAGTAGGATTTGTTATATTATAGGTATGAGCTTTCAAGCAACTCCTCACACGGACTAGTATCTGTACAATATTCTATAAATTCTAAATTCAAATGTCAAATTTATCTCGGCAAATCAGTTATCGTTATCACATCAATAGAATATGAACAACGATAATAACTCGCGGATTAAATTTTAAAACCAAATTAGTAATTAAAAGTTAAGTAATTAATCATAGTTATATGACTCCTCCGTCAATCTCTACATAGATTAGATTATAGATATCATATGGGGATCGTTTAAAATAAATAATCTTATTGAAAAATCACAATCGTTTCATTCTTTCGCAATTAATTTCTTTTAAAATTAACTGCGTTAATGAAAAATTAATACGCCACAGTTAAATAAATATTTTTTTCTTTTAGAGAGTTTAAATTCAATTCAATTAATAAAATATACAAAAAATTATATAGACAAAATGAATAATTCTTTAAATATATAGATTGCGTGTACAATATATCTGTAAACTAATATTTTTACATAGATTCATACACGCCATGTATTTCGATATTATGCATATTATGTATTGGTTGCTTCGTATTCCTATGAGACACCTTTGAAATCCGAAAAATTTTTGGGAATTTGCCATCATACGATAAATAGCATTTGTTTTCATTAACTTAAAATTTGATAAATTTGTGTCAGAAACATATCAATAGATTGAAGCATGTTCAAAGTGTTTTGTTGAAGGGAATCAAACGTTTTACTAGGTGGACGGAACGTATCTCACGTTAGAAGAAGATATATAAGCATACCGTGAGACCAAGTTCATCAAGTACACCTGCAGTTTTTGAAAAAGTGTGTAATTTGTGGCAAACAATCGTTGCGGTATAACTGAGAATGTTATAGGAAGAGTTTTTACTCATTTAAAAAAGAAGTAATCATCCTGACATGACGAAAAGTCTATAGCTAAATTTGTTCCATATGCAAATTAAAAACTTAACAAAAATAATTCTACCTTCATGAAATAGATTAGTTACATCAGGTGATGGAAACATGGAATTTTATTTCAATAACTATTCTAAAACAGAATGACTGCAAATTGCGAAATGTAAGTTAAAAAACTCACTTGCATCAATCTGATCAAATGAAATTCAAAAGGCGCTATGTCTTTGGTGCGAGTGCGTTGGGTGCGGAAGAATACGTCTTTTTATAAATCTTGTCAACATGTGGCATTGTCATATATGTGATATGATGATTTTACGCTATTTAATCGCAATTTCTGGTTTTTAATTCAATATTGACGTTGATTAGTAGCAACAGTTTCATTTGGTTCAAGGAGTTCGTGGTATACACCAGTTACTTACTGGTTCCACGCCAAATGCAGATCATTAACTTATGATCGTGTGCGGATATTCGGTTTTAACAATGATGTTGATGATTTTCATATGACTTTTTAGGAATTTCATATTATCACAAAGTAGATCCGCTTTCAATTACCGCCAGTTATAATTACAATATACCACAAAAAATTCTTTTTTTTCACGTGCTTGGTAAGCCATATGTTGTACCTCAATGTTTACTATGAAATTTTCGGTAAATTCATGTTATACCAATTTTTCTTCATTTTAAACCATACCTTTCCCAAGTTATTTGCATTTAAGTTGAATTTTCGTCGTCCAATAATACTTTACAATTCGTTGAATTCGGCTATCATTCGGTCGTGATTTACCTGCACCATTTACATCAACTATCCGCTTTACAAACAATTCTATTATACTTTTTTCTAAATTCAAGGTAGTGCAAATAAAGGCGACAAAAGAAACACTGCGATAAGATTTTTTGGCTGACTGAATTTTAATAAATAGGAAAAATGTTAAAACTACAAATTGTTAAAATGATAATATATATTCCATTTGCAAATGAAACAATATAAGTAAGTTAAGATCCTAATACTATTATATTTACTACTATAATATAAAACCTTACACACCACCTACATCATATTCAATCACCATTAAATAATTATTTGTCACACAACACCCACACTGCAAATGCAAACAAAACCAGCATATAACACATAAGGTATAATAAAAGAAAAACTAAACCATATGGAAACATATCCAAACCTGTGTACAGATATAGAGGTATTAAATGTAAACAAACATTGTTCCATATATAAATAGAAAATATACAACAGAAAATAGGTATACAATCAATTTTATTTTCGTATTATTATGGAATATTATCAGGGAAAAAAAAGCCTCATGCTGTGTACGTGCTTTTTGTATACGAGGGGATTAATTTGATTAGAATAATAATTATTATTATTATTACAAAATAAATTTCATTTAAAATTTGTAATGTAAATATTATTAGAGATTGATGGTGGAAATAATATAAGTCCTAATCAAATTTTTTATATACAAAACTCAAAACATATGCCAATTGTTGATTATTTTATTGTTCAATATAAAATGTTAATATAAAATGTGTGGGTGTGTTGTTGCTGTAAATAATGTACATACGCATTTTATGTATATTTCTGTTATTATAAATGCGATTAAATATGAATTAATAAAGATGTAAGAATAAAATGAAAATTTTAATTATATCAATCAAAAACCAAAATAAAAAACAGATGAAAAAAAATTCCACACCCAAAAATTTTCATTCAAAAAATTTTCATTTCTCACATCGACACAAAATCACGCACACATACACAGAAACAATGTGAAAAACATTATATTGTTATTGTACCAAATAATTTATACAAAAATTCTCACATTTACTCTCTTCGAATTCCCATTTTTTTTTATTTTTTTTTTGCCAGCGATTGAAGAAACGTAATAAAATTATTAATTTTTTATTATTAGTAACGAAAAAGCCAAAAAAAATAGGTAGTAAAATATTAATTATTAATAATAAAATATGTGGCGAAAATACGAATACGGTAGGAAATTTATTCCCATCAGAAATTCACACTAGCACCCAACCCATAGTTCGAACTAATGTCCCGTCATCCGTTACATCGTTTTTTAATATACAAATAAATTGTTTATTGGTTGAGTATAATTAAATTTGTTATCGAATAATTAATTTAATTGTATATAAAAACATAAATTCCTTCCGGAAAAACAAATTTTTTGTTGCCAGCAATTTTCACCATCGCCAGACACAGAGACACAGTACATGTATTTAAAAATTATGTGATTGAATATTAGAAAATACAAATACAAATAATTAACCTTTAAATAAAATATACATTTATTGTTTTTAATTATTTATAGATTTATAGAGAAAAAAATATATACGTAAATTTATATTTACAACAATTTTTTTTGTTATGTTTGTTCGATGATGATGAAATAATACTCACTTTTATTATATTTATAATTCAACGAACTACATAAAAACAGAACGGAATTTATTCACTCACTTTAATGTTTCTTTAATCACAAACAACACGGCCACCACAACACCATCACCATCACCATCACCAACACACAACAGGAAAATATTATAAAGAAAAATTATTATTATTATTATTATTATTATTATTATTATTATTATTATTATTATTATTATTATTATTATTATTATTATTATTATTATTATTACACTTAAAAATTACACACTAATACGATAATATGAAGAAGAAAAAAATTAAATAATATAATTAATTTAAATTAATATTAATCTATTTGGGAAATAAGAAATAGGAAAAAAAAAATTAGATATTTAAAAACACACTTAAAACGAAATATATTTATAGAGACAACTTTGTGTTTTATGAAACGAACCGAACGAAAAAAATTAGAAAATACACACAATAAATTTTCACAATCAAAATAATGAATTAAATTTTATTTATTTATTTATTTATTTATTTAATTATTTAATTATTTATATTATTAAAATTAGATTATCTTTTATTATTGTATACGATAGATATATGGCTGTGTTTGTGTTTAGTTTAGTTTAGTTTAGTTTAGTTTTAATATATAGTATAAAATTGAATACAAAACTCTGTAATGATGTTTTTCTATTTGAAAAAATATTCACTATTATTTGAAACAATTTAATTTCTGATTTTTATATAAAAAAAAAATAATTTTTATTTTTCTAAAAACACGTCAATTTATATGAAATGCTCCCGGTCTACTAAAAAATTCTATTCTAAAAATTTCTAAATAATTTTAACAATATTTATCTCGCACGCGTTTACATACACCATTCTGTGTGTGTGTGTGTGTGCCGTCGTTGTACCGTCTCAAGTATATATGTATTGATGATGATGGGAAAATTTATTATATATTTTATAGATAGATATAGGAACACCCATTGTCCGACACATAATGATAAAATGAGGCAGGCAGTGATACTATATACCGATCTTAACTTAAACTTAATTATAGTGCGCCTACGTCAAATACATATACAAAATGTGCTACAGTTTTAGTTAGTAGTTTTAACGAATTCCCAATTTTACCATACATAATTACAAAATCATTAATAAATTTCCAGTCTTTCATAGAAGAAATTAATTGCTTCACGTCTTCAGAAAATATAGTCGATTCCGATATCCGATGTAAGAGAAATTAAACCAGAAATAATGCGTTAATGTAGACAATATCATTATTTCATACAAAATTTCAAATTAACAGCGATTGGATATATTTTCTGAAGGCGTGAAACAATTTTTCAAAATTTCTTCTATGAATGGCTGAATTGATTAATGATTTTGTAATTATGTACGTAAAAAATTGGAAATCCATTAAAACTATGGAATAAGAAAATTAAAGCGATTTTCCCGTAAATTTTCCATTAGCCTCTGTGCTAATATTTTACAATTCATTAACTATTAGTAGTGACTTCATATCTTGTTTGACTCGGTGTTGAGGTGTTGTCCACTTCATATAATTACTTGTGTTTGCCCGAAGTTGATCACACGTCCAAAACTTACTTAACCATTCTGTAAATTTATTAGATTATTTACAGCGACATATACTTCCCCTGTACCGAAAACAGTTGCTTGCTCGCCATATGACACTGTGTAATGAATCATTGAATCATTAACTAAAGTTATAAATTATAAGCAGTGATGATATACAAAATAATATAGGAACAATGTGATATATTGTATTCTAAAAATACATATATTATAACATATAACCTAAAAACATTAAGGATAAAAATATTGTTGTAAGCCAGCAAACGCATATATCGTTGTTTAATTTAAATTTGTATTTTCACAATATTTTTATATAGCAATTTTGAATAGTAACTATTTTTAATAATTAATAATTTTCATACATATATAGAAATCGTTCGTGTTCGCCGCAATTGTATTCAACAACAATCAAAACATTTCACAGTCACATTTAGTCAAATACCTGGGCTGGAATATGCACCTATAGATAGAAAAGTAATGTGGAATAAACACCAGAGGCAACAATTTGGTTTAAAAATAAATTAAAATATATTGCTGTTGTTGGATGGAACACAATTGTTGCCTTATCAATAAACAACAAATTACTGTAAAAAAAGTTTCTACTTAATCCAATATGAACCGATACGGAAACGTTGATTAATTAAAACATGGAAATACTTTAGCGTTTCCAGTAGAAAAAAAAATGGTATGATTAATTGTGGGTTCGTCAATCGTAACAAATGAAATAATACAAACAGACCATCTGAAAATGACATCCAGTATACAGGATATTATAGGAATCTACAGTAGTATAACAGGTACCAACATCGACGTGCAAGTCATCCAAAACAGCCTGACAAATAATCTGTTAAACATAACACCAATAAATCGCATTAGGTGTCATAATGTGCTGGATTTGCCGACAAAGGCAATAATAATATAAGTGGTGTTAGCAATAATAACAATATAATATATATTAATAATAATTGTAGTTATAATAATTATGTTTATATAATTTGGAGTACAGTGATCATATATAATACAATATATACAATACTCAATATATCGTATAGATAAGATAAGCGTTAACTTGAATATCACTAATACCAGGTTAAGTAAAAATTAAATAATAAGATTATAATCTAAATCTAACTTTTAGTTAATATAAAATTATAGTTAAGGTAAATATTAAGCTTAATAACAAAGATGCGGTTATTATCAATGAATAACAACATTGTAAAATTGAATTTGATCTGTTTTCCGTGTGCCTTTCATTCGCAGTTAATGTTCGTACCGTTTATGCTAACAATCTAAAACAATAATTGATCAATTTGAATCGTGTATTAAAGGCAAAAAGACCAAAAAATACTAATAAGATAAGATATGATGATTTTTAAATACAAGGCAAGGTTAAGAACACGATAGAAACATTAGGTTGGTACATCTTCCACGCCATATTCACCAGATGTTGCTCCATTAGATTACCACTTGTTTTGATCGATGCAAAATCATCTGTCCGGCCGACAGCAATTTAACGATTTTGGAAAATTAAAGAAATGACTCGATTAATTCATTGCGTCCGATGAACGAATCATTGTATTTAAAAAAGAAAGCGACTTTGCATTATTATAATATTATAATTAAAAATATTTCAATTGAGGGAAAACAAATCCGTTTCGATAACTACAATAACCGCAGAATACTTTAATCCATTTCGGTTAGTATTCGGACAGACGGTGTTTGAATACAATACATTTGTAAATTATTATTATTATTATTATTATATAAATAAATAGAGAGATACAAAAATTTTCTTACATATGTACTATTCGTCTATATATTTATTATAATATTGTGTTTAGATTTTCTTCGTCGTGTCGTAGTAGTATCTGTATATTTTTGTTTTTCACGGAAAATTGTAGGAAAATTTATCATATGAGCGAGCGGTGGCAGCAGGGTGGTGTTGGTTGAGGTTGATGTTCCTATGTATTTTGAGAGGAAATCATATCATCTCTATATGCATGCGTGCGGTGTTTTTATTTCTATATTTCATATATATTTTTTTAGCTAAGTCTTTATAAATATTGTATTATACTGTCAACGTTATATATACGCACGCATTTATATAACAATATATAATTTACAAATACATAAATTGAGTGAAAAACATTTATAATAATAATAATAATAATAATAATAATAATAATGTGTTTGCATGTATAAAAATGGAAAAGCATGTGTTGGGTGTAAATATATTTTGTCTTTGTGTTGTGTAGAGATAGATAAATAGAGAATAAGAAGAAAAATTATGGGTGCGCCATAGATATTCGAGTATTAACATCACACCATACTGTAGCGAAACAACTACAAAACATATCATCGATGACATATATATAAAAGCCATTTATTATGTACTCTGTGTAGTGTATAATCTGAATGTATCGATATATCGTAATGTGGCATATAGGTGCAGCACATACATAGTGTAATAATTTCGGAAAATTCACATATACATCGACTCACAGTCAATACAATGAATAATAATTATTTTGTAACATTTTAGAGCTTTTTTGTTAAACATACCACAAAGTAAGTTTGATTATTGTTGTGGCGAGAGATTCACATGCTTTTCTATTAAACTGCAGTTACAGTTAAAATTTGTTCATATTCTCGATAAGTGTCTCGATAGGCTTTCAATGATGTGTCGCACCTTTGTATATATTTAGGAAAAAAAAACACGGAAAACCAAGTATACGATTGTGAATACGATCTCCCTTCCAACTTTCCTCTCATCTTCAGTACAACCTCCTTTCCAACTTACCTACTATCTTCAATAAAACCTCACCATCAACTCTGCTTCTTCTTCTCCTTCATCCTTGCCGTCAAAATCATTACCTATAGATCTACCACACATTTCTAAAATTTTCTCTTTCAACCATTTACCTGCCTCCAACTTTCCACCTACAAACTCTCCCAATCCTAATATTAAACTACACCTATTTGAGAGTAGCGAGGTCAAGATCATATTGGTCTCCAGTAAACTTCATAACTTATTATTAACTATTTGAGTTATAAAATTTTCAAGTAAATCAGAAAAAAAGGTCCTTAAGTAATATGGAAATATTCTGGATGTATGCAACAGCACCCAGAAGGAGCGATAATAGCGTCACTCCCCTAAATTATAGAACCTAACCATAAAAAAATTCAACGATACCGTATAAAAAGTTCTTTAGTAATTCTAAAAGTAATACCTAAACTGGTAAATAGTTTCATTTAGTTAGTCTATTGTGAATATTCAGGATACATGATCAAGATGCTGTGACTCATCTCCGGATTAAACTTTATATAAAACTTATCATTCAAAAATATCGAAGAAAATCGAATAAATTGCTCTTCCATATACTTCTAAGAGGTGCCAATATTCAGGATGCGCATAGAGGCTTTCACTCATACGCACTTAGTGGTGCAATATAGGTACCGCTCATGCTAATCAATCGTGAAAATTCCCAGAAATTCACCTGTGAAATTTTCCGGTATTTATTTTAATACTGAAATTTGTCATCCATGCGATTGATGCATAGACAATGCAGAATAATTTATTAACTTGACTTTAATAAATGTTTGGTATATAGATGCGCCATATAAGCTCCACTTGGAGTGTTATGATTTGCGTATAACTTGCTTCCATTAGGAATGAGTGTACACAAAACTTCATAACTTCAAAATTTCAAAATTAATATATCTTTAGTAATTTTGATGGGAATATTTAGCTAGTGTCATCCACCTCCTCATTGTAAAATCTGATTCATATTCATCAGTAGAGATATTCGTTTTTTATTCCATCAAGCAAAACATCGCACCGCTCCTAATCGAATAATATATTAGCTTCAACCACTCAGCAGAATTTCTGTATAAGAACAAAAGGATTTCAGATGGATATAGTATAAGTCCAACTATATTGTACTATAGAGACACTATATGTCACGAATAGTAGAAGCATATTTATAATATATACTTCCTACCATAATAATGTAGTCGTAGTACAATGACCTCGATGAATGCTTCCGTCTCAGTCCACATGTAGTTCGATATATGTTATATGTATGATGTTTATTCCATCGTTCTAGATATACTTGACACACCTGTTAAAAGACATTCAAACAGCCTTGGTTTCCCAATGCTTTAATCAAAACTATCCCTACACATTTATTTATATACAGAACAATCGAATATATTCAAAAGATGAATGCGATTCACACTGTAATATATTTATAGTTTCTTTAATATGCGTTATCATTACATTAGTTATTTACAAAATTGAAATATAGAGAAAAATTGACATAATAAAACGCAAAAATTTGAGAGAAGCAAAATTAAATATTTACTTTTTTTTTCTCATCCACACAAAACAGCGCCACATTGCCTCCAACACAGATTTAATATTTAATGATGATGATGATGATGATGAGGATGATGTTGATGACGATTGGTTTAAGAGAGATATTTGTCGCCATCACACACATTCAATATATAAACAATACAACAATCAAATAAAAATATGTTGTATTTAAAAACAATAATATTAAACAAATTGGGCAGTAAGGAAAGAACTTTCACATAATTAGAATATCCTTTAATAATTACAAATCAAAAAAAGGATTGATTTCTAATACGATAAGTGGCGACATCTGGCCGCATATACATTCACAAGGAAAATTATATACGCAAACACCTTGTTTTTTAAAGAAATACTACAGTAGAGAAATCGTTAAACAGTTGGAAGTTCTCGAATATTAAATGTATCAATGTACTGAACAAAATACAGTAAGTTAAGTTAGTATATATAATTACTAATCAACTTATCTAACGAATTAATAATCGTAGCAGCTTCACAGCATTAGCATCTAGAAAATCAAATTTTGATAACACTTGAAATTTACACATGCAGCTTTTATTCAGGAATGTATTGTGTGGAAATCTTCAAATCAAATGATATATGTAGATTGAAACGTTGTTGACTGGTGCCGTGTTTTACTCGTCAATGCACTTGCATTATCTATTTTAATTTATGAAAAACAGGGCGATAGAGACAAGTAAAATTGCCGGTCAACAATGTGTTAAAATTTGGCATTTCCATTTAGAATGGGATATAATGAATGAGGTTGTTATGAAGTTCTTAAATATAAATGGTACCGCGGCAGATCAGATATCTGCAGAAAATTATGAAAACCTGGATGATTTGAATAATTGTCATACAACTTTTCGATCAAATTTCGTATTTAGGTTTGACGATGACGATTTTAAAGTATATTAAATTCTATTAAGATCAAATAAGTATATGTGTATTTGCTTCGCCTTCCGTTTCAACTTAATCCTCGGCTCGTTTGGTTTCACAAATTAAACCATAGACGTTCCACATAAATTATCTATTCACTATGATCTCATATTTTCCAAATATCTAAAAGCTGCATTTCCCATAAGCGAACAATTAGCGCAACAAGAAATTGTGATAAATATCATTCTGGGAAAATGATGCATTGCGATCGCAACCAATTCTAACAGTGCTTGTGTCCTGACAATCTCTGTAACACAGAAGTAGTCTCGGTATTGGGACAAAAATCCATCTCTTTTGCTTGTCGACAGCCGACCAACGTCAAATGTACCTGTTCATACAATTACTGGTAACCGTAGGTTTAGACATGACTCATCGGATCGTGAAGTAAATCGTGCCAGCATGTCGGTCGCTGTTAACAATCTGTAGTACCATTGTGTGACGGTATTTTTTAAATTTTCATTAATAAGTGAAGAAATTACAATATTATATTAGAAGATTTTAAATCACCTCATTCTCAGAAGCTTCCATATTTATAATAGAATATCTGAAATTATTTTATACTTGCATTTTTTAACATAAGTATTTCACACCCCCCCCCCCCCTAAAAAATATTCAAAATAAAGTGTAATAGACAATGTCACTTGTGCTCAACAAATATATGGATAGAATATTTAAACACCGTTCGATTGGTTCTATTGCAACTGTTCAATTAATATATATATTAAATTAATCGTTATAGCAATCAATTATCACAACCAAAAGTGTCTCGGCTATTTTCTTCTAATTTAACTTTACTGTTGGAAAAACGTGGATCGCAAGGCTTCATCATTTTGTTCATCTTCAAACTTAACCAAATGTGATTTCTGTATTACCGAAGTTTAACTATAAATTTTTGACTGAACAATCCGCGTGTACTGCCCAAATATATTTTACAAAAGATCAATCAATCCATTTTCGAAATATCTTTTATTACATTTAATATATATTTATACAAAAAACTTAAACTTATAATATATTTAATTATTTATAATATTTGAAATATGTTTTTGATGAATGTATTTTTATTTGAAAATGAAAATGATAATGGGGAAGAAAAAAAAATATATATATATTTAACTTTTTGTGTATTTCCAAATAATAAAAAAAAAAAATCAAAGATATTGAAAACAACGAAAAAAAAAAATTTTTTTTATTTTGAAATACATCAAAAAGTTATTATTTACTTAAAAATATTTCTAATTAAAAATAATGAGATGAAAAAAAAGCTTTGGGCTACAATCAATTTGAATCATACGCACATGCATAATTCAATAATTGAAATTCTCTATATAACTCTGTCGCGTATACTCTATTTGAATACCATCAATTAATCAATCAGTTTGTAGGCAAAATTATTTAAAAGAAAATAAAAACGTTTACATATCGACCCCCATTGTTAAAGGCGACACAATTAAATTTAATGCTTAATAATAAAATTTTAAAATAATTATAAACAAATAGTAAAAATATGTGATATTCAAATAATAGTTGATATATTTTTAATGCATTTATAGTGGGTGCGACCAAAATAATAAGAATGAGTTAACCAACAAAGAAAAAAATATGAACTATTTCAGGATAACTTTTTTTTTTTCAAAATAGTAATTATATTAAAATTGAAGTTACACACAAAAACAATGTCTTGATGAATTTTAAAATAAATGCGACAAAATAAAACCAACCTTCACCGAATTTATTGAGCAATTAATAGAAACAATATGATCCCAAATTCAAATGTCTGGTCATGTCAACAGGGTTAAAGTCGACTCTATGAAATAATCTTCTTCGTATATATTTACAGTTAATATTAAATAGGCATCAGTAATTATGCTTTATAGATGTGTGTAGACAGAGTTACAAAATAAATTTATGTGAAATTATTTAATAGAACACAATTGTGTGTATTGGCTCTTTTTCCGCCCCATATAGCAACACATTTTAGTTATAAAAAAACGGTAATTGTTTAATATAGAAATAACCATCTGGATGTCAAGTTGTTGAAACGCTTTTGCCGAGTTATGGTGCAACTTTAGTAGGATTGTTTGTGCCTTCATATTTTAACATTAAAAAATGGTAACGTTGACAATTAAAATGCACACCTAACGATAATCAAACCGTATTAATAACAGTGCGAGAAATAAAAATTGGGTAATATAAATGTTTTTACTTGAATAATAATAAAGCACAGCAAATTGCTCCGCATAGTAAATATTTACGGGATCATTGTTTTCATCATTTGGGCAAATATTTAGTTGTGAGCAACGAACTTATTATATCGATTATAATATAATACTATTTTAAAGTCCTTTTTTCTACTTACGCACTCTCATTTGTTTTGCCATATTTTTATAAATTTTTAATTTTTATAATATAATTTTCTTGTTTTACATACAATATTTAAAAAATTAAAATTAAAAGAAAAACTATACAAAATTTGTTGTTACTTTTTTTTCTTTAAATAATTTAGTTAGAATGTGTATTGATAATGATAAAGTAGTATTTAATATATGTATTCTGAAATCTTTGAAACAATTTTTTTAGTTTGATTAAATGATGGTGCCGGACGACGATAAAGGGAAACATAAATACTGAAAGTAAAATGAAATCAATGTAAGGTATTGGATACAGAGAAATCTAAAATTAAAATCCTTGTTATTACCCTCTTGTCTCAAAAATAATTAGAATGGCTTTATAATGCATAGAACCTGTAGCACCATCTGCTACACTACTAATTGATATATATATATGTAATATGAATCGACCCGACAAAATTCCAAGACATTGTTTACGATTAAAGTTATTGTGCGCAAATCATTAGTCTATTAATAATGGCATGAGTATTTTGGTTTAAACTTGTTAAAACATTTTTCGTGAGCTTTTAAATGATGGAAAATGTTTATGATGATGATTGTGTATCTCATACAACTACTTACGAGTGTCGTACAATCATTTCAAAAATGGTCGTGAAAACATTAGCGATGATGGAAGTCAAAAGTGAAGACAATACTCATTTGTTTTTACGATTTTAAATTGGCCGAACCCGTCAGTGTTGCATGTAATTTGAAAGTTATGAAACGTTTACGTCATCGTATGCGTCGTAATAATTCCGTATTGGCATTTTGTTCATGATAACGGACCAGCGCGCATCGACTAAAAAAAATTGGGTGTACACCTAATGGAATTTTCCGCAAAAAACTACTCATATGTAAAAAAAAATGTTTAAAATCGCTTCAAAAAATTTTTAAATCCGTTTCTTTATGCTTTCAAGAATACGCGTAAACAATTTTATGATATCTAACGAGACGTCATTGATTAAAATAAATATTTAGCATGTAGTCATCCAGAAATTGGATTTTGTTAAATCACGTTTAGAAATACATTTTTAACATACGTATAGAAGATGCTGATCTGAAACATAGACCGGAATTATGGTCCATTTACAATCCCACAACTTTCAAGAGATATATATTATAGCAATTAATTTGTCTAATTGAAAAAAACAACCAAAATGATCGCGAGGTATACAAAAAATTCCGAACGTGTGTGGATAAGGTGAAGTTTGGTTGCTGTGTGTGTTAACAAAACCAATATTTATCATTCGCGCAACTAGTTTATTATAAAAACTGGTTAAAATTAAAAATTTGAAACCATCTCATTGTTTTTAAAATAATCACCGTGTTGTGTGAACAAATTGTTTGCGACTGACAAGACGACTCATAACAGTCATTACGACCAATGTTTAAAATCATTTGAAACGGTGTGTAAACCCTCCCCCCTCCACTGCTATTTATTGTATTGATTCCCAATCCATTTCATTCAAAACAACCTTTTCTTGTTTTGTTGTGCTGTTTTTTCGATTTCAATACACATTAATTTAACTTAATATTAAATATATAATTAATTTATACATTAAAATTATATTTAATTGCTAATAATTTTTGTTTTATAATTAATTTTTAAATCTGTATTTTTTCGAGAAAAAAAAAAAAAAAAAAAAAAAAGTACTTAACACTTACACATTTACATTTAGATATTTTTCAGAAAGAAGAGTAATTTGTAATTAATTGTTCACAAAATTAATACATAAATTAATGAAAAATTATTAAAATTTTATATTTTGAATTTAGTTGAGGTCTCTATCCAATCTAGGACGTTTACGTGAATTAATTTCTGCACCATTTTCATTTGTGTGATCACGTTTTTTTGTTGGATTCTACAATAAATGTGAAAAATTATTTTATTATTTCGTACAGTTGTGTAAAATAAAATAAAAAATATAAATTATAATGTAAAAATATACCTTCTATCATCTTTGTGCAAGAAGGTGTGTTATAGTAATGTAAAGACGAACGAAATCAATCAATCGATTCACTTAAACTATTTAATTTTGATAACAGTTTTGAAATTCTTTTCAAAATTGTCAGTTTTAAATTTATAGGATGTTTCAAAGACATGAGCTAGATGAAAGGGAGTGGTGTAGTAATGGTCGAATTTTCCGTAACGTTAATGAAACTGATGAAAATAATGCAGTACTTGTTAGTACTGTTATGTTCTCTTTAGTGATTTATTTATCGAGACATATGGTGGAAAACTCAGAGAAATTTCGTGTAAATAATCCGCATTTATAATGGATATAATCATAATACTAAATTCCAGTGCGGATTGCTTCTATATTAATGTAACACTGTCTTCCAATGGAAAAAAAACGGTCTCTATGAATTTACAGTGCCTGAAAACGATTTTTTTTTATAGTAAAATATATCGGTTTTTAGGCGTAACAAATGAACGTACGTTAATTTTATTATTGTATATATTGTAATAAATACCAATTTCGCAACACAGTTCATGATGAACGATTCTTGGAATTGTCATGAGGAATTTTCCATCTGAGTTATTGACTCATTGTTTTATGGAAAACAAACAAATGCATATGTTTACAAATCGGTAATGGACGCTAACCACCAGATGTTAACAATCTCAATGCAAGATATATTTTTATAGTGAATGACCGTACACTAATTAAAACTATATCCGATCCTCCCTGCATAGCATATGGTAATTTCTGTTCTGTACAAAATGAATGCTGTTTATAATATTCATTCATTTAGTTAGTAATTTAGAAGTAAAATCTAATACCACATCACAAATCTATTATTCTAAGGATAAATCTCAAAAACTATTGTAGAAGATTGCTTGATGCTTTAACAACAACAACAACATGTTTAATTACTTACTTTTTTCTCCCATTGATGATGTAAATATCTCAATAGAATATTTTTCTTTTCGGTTACAATAACTAAAAGTAAAAAAAAATGACAAAATATTAACGAAAAAAGAAATAAAATATTAACAATAATTTAAAAATTTAACAAACTTTGATCTGATGGAATATCAACTGTTGGTAAATAAAGTGATGGTCGCCTCACCGAAGTTCTAATACCATTTTCAGTATTAAATAATGAAAAATTTTCTTGATTATGACAAGGTAAATCCTTTAAAAATTCACTTATAGACTGTTTATAAATAATAAAAATTAAAGACAAGGTTAGTTCGATAAACAAAAGATTTACAAAATTTAAAATACAATCTCTAAAAAATAAAGATGAAAGTATTTCAAATTATTGTAAAATATATAAAATAATAAAAACATGTACAAAAATGATGAAAAATCGACAGCGTGAGCGATGATTTTTAATACAAAAATAAATATTAAATAATAAACTTACCATTTTACGATTAAATTTATATTTAACTTTATCTAATTAAATTTTATAACGTTATAAAAAGATTTAATTTTTGGCATACCAACAATAAAAATATTTAATGCGTATATAAATTTTAATTCAAAATAAATTTATTTAATTTAATAATAATCCAAAAAAAATTAATATCACTTTCAATTTTTTATCATACAAATTGTAATAATATTGAAAACACATGAACACCGAAAACAAAAAACACACACATTTGATTTCACACAATCATTTAATTCGATTTTCATTGACCGAATATTTGACCAATTTTGACAACTAGCGCTGTCACTTTTATTCGTTAAATATTTATCTTGTTTATTTTTTTTTTTTTTAATAATATTCTTGCCAACATTTACGAAACAAAAAATATAAAATGCTATGTTAAATTCACATATAGATGGTGTAAAAGAGGAGAAAAAACTAAATGATTGAAAAATATAATTATTATTTTAAATTTAAAAAATTTAAATAAATAAATGTTAGTTATATTTAATTTAAAAATAAAAATAAATTCAATATATATTCAGTTAATATTGATTGTCAATTGTTTAGTAAAAACAGTGATTACATTAATAACCGATATTCTGTGATTATGTTTAATTTGTTATATTAATTTTAACATTTACGTGTGGCTGAGAACAACTAGTCGAAAAACACAATTACTACAATGTGGGAAACACTATAGACGCATCGATCCGTTACAAATCACTGTTAAAATCACATATATTTAACGAGGTTGTATGATAACAACCGATATAGTATACAAAGAGATGTACTAAATATAAAAAGATAGGTGTGTAGTTAAAATGCGTAATATCACAGCAGATGGTTGAAACTTAACTCTAAATAACAATAAGTTGTAAGTTGTTTTTAGTCAAATGTTCGGAATATAGTTCATACAAATTATTCGCATACATATTTCTTTTTCTCATTTAAATCCGTTAAACTATATTGCCTTACAATATTTTCTATTCAAATTGCATAACATTCATAAAAATCAATAATAATAAAATGCTATTTTAAAATTTAATTATATTTGTGTACAGGGTGTAATAAAATAAACAAATCAATCAATATATGATTCTGTATTTATAAAGTTAATAGTTTTTACAACATTCTTTCAATTTGAATGGGGTCGAGAAAGTTTTCAAATACAATTATAATACAAACAATGGGAACGAAAAATCAATAGCTAGTACTCTATCTCGCCAAATTATATTTCCTTTGATATTTCAATGCGTCAATAGGATGTAATACTTAATATTATTGTCTAACAATTACATATACAACATGTAATAATAATAATAATAATAATAATAATAATAACAATAATTATTATTATTTTTCTTTTGCGTAATGAGTTTAGTGGACCAATGATGCATTTGCATTTCAAGTGCAAATATAAAATACGCATTTAAAATTTAATGTATACATTTTCTGCTTTATCAATATAGTTTGTTAAGTTTTCTTTATATAATGGAACATTAAACATTACAATAACAAAGACATCCGAGTAAATTAAAAAGAATTTACCGCACGCAGCACTCTTCAGATGAGTTTATTAAATGCATTTTTTATATGTCATGTTATGTTTTCATACAAAAAATTATCTGATGTAACAGATTAAATGCGTACGTTGTTTTGCATAATAATGTATAATTGTAATTAATATACAGTATATATTTTTATGGACGGATCACGTAAGATATTCGCATATATATTGAAGATGTATGTAGGCTAGAGCGTATGTTAATCGACCGTTCAGGCGGTTGCAAGTTAGGCTACGGACATTAAATATTGGTGTACAGAACGCTATTCAAAGATTAACGCAATGTCTTGACCCACAACGCATTCATACCCATAAGAATGATTCGATTAAATAATGAAGTTATGAATACAAAATGGGTCTGGGGACATACTCCTTAATTTCTTTCATCGAAATTGATAACTGATAACTGGTGTAAATTTTAAATAATATATATACAGCGATTTACAAAATATAGCGTACACTAACGTACCTTTAACTATAGGAATTTTCTAGTTCTTCAATAAACTGGACAATCGTCTTTGAAGAAATTTCCCAATAATCTCCGTTTTCAAGAGGATATTTACTTATGGCTATTAAATCATTCCCGCAGAAATATTTGCAGGTTTACTCTTCAGATATTCCCACCTTAAACTGATGGTAGTTAATGTCGCACATAGCATTCTTAGATCCATTGTACTTATAACCATTGAGCCTCTTTCACTGTTTTGTTGTCATTCATGGCTAAGGAATTTTTTAGTCATTCTGTCCCATTAATTCTATAAAATCGTTAGCCCATATACCGATTGCATTCTTAATAAATTCATTTATATAAGTTAGTAACGATAACGATATAAGCTATCCTTCCACAGAAGTGCGCAACGTTTTCTCAGTATCTG
Source organism: Bibio marci (assembly GCA_910594885.2). Taxonomy (NCBI): domain Eukaryota; kingdom Metazoa; phylum Arthropoda; class Insecta; order Diptera; family Bibionidae; genus Bibio; species Bibio marci. The sequence continues at coordinate 19,663,592 of OU343115.1, read as the reverse complement.
TTTGAAGATCATGTTGTTCTCTCTGAATACGTGAATTATATCTAGCCGTGACACACGATGCATGAGCAGTAGTCATTTTTGTCAGTCAGTTCTTAATAATTGTTGGACAATAATTTATCACCGACTAAATTAAGCGTATAACCGCCATAAAACAACGAGAAAAATATAGCCCATGAAACTTTTTATGCAACAATTTAATGAAAAACCAAAACAAGCTATGGTATTTTCGATATTTATACATTTTATTTAAAATCCCCATGGTATACGAACAATTTTAAGATCTACAGCGGTTACCATATATCAGTAATTTAGCAAAATTTTACAAGGGGATAACATCGCTATGTCCAACTCCTGCAGATCTTAAAATATTTTAGTTCAAATGTAATTCAACTAAATGATTCTATATAGAATAATGTATATAATATGGACGCATTAGTGAACCTAATTAATGGAACCAGCTGTATCAATAATATCTGTGGATCTATTTATAAGAAAGAATTGTAAGATGATTTTACTTGCTGCAATCAAATCAGTCGGCTCTGTGTGTGCATGCGCAAATAAATAATAAATTTATAATACATTTTTTGCATAAAGAAAATGTTGTGCATCAAATGCACATTTGTTGCACTTCGCTGAACAATTCATGGTTCATACAATTAAATGTTAATGGAAACTTTATTTATAGTTTTTATTTTAATAACATAATTATGTTTTCGGTTAATGTACAATAGTTGTTGTTGTGCTTATATAGAGGCTATAATTTGATATAGTTTTTCGCAGAGTATTTTTTTTTTTCAATTTCGCTTTTGATACAGCGATTAATGCAAAATTTCATTTTTCTTTTCCATCAACTGCTTGCGGAATGAAGCACACGAACATTTTTAAATCATAATGTTATTTTATTTTTATTTATGTTTGTGATTGCAATTGTTAAATAGTAAGTAAATATATATAATTTTGTGTTTGTGTTGTACTAATAAATTATTAGCTATGCTCTAAATATTAACTAAATTATATCTGTAATCTTTTAGATTTTGTATTGTATTTGTTGTAGTTTTGAGATTTGAATAATAAAAACAATTAATATTAATAAATTAAATAAAAAATATGTTTTCATATTAACAAATTATATTATTTTTGATATATTTTTGGATTACTAGCGCAGAGGTGGTGATGATACTGATGAGTGATGCGATGAAGAAATAAATATTTAAATTTCATATGAAAAACAAAACCGTTTAAGTGAGAGTTATTTGTTTTTGTAATGAATAAATTGTTTTGTTATGTCAAGAATATATTCGTCATTGGAGGAAGAATAGCCGAAACATTTATTATTTACTTAATTTATTTCCATTTTCAATAACTTATTTACAATTAAGTCAACAATTTGTGAATCAAATATATACAGACATCGATCGCTGCGATGAACTTGACCGATATGGAAGAATGGCAAGTATTTAAAAATATGTTGACTTTATTTATTATAAATATATTTTAATTAATTACCGCAGAGACTGAGTCTTATAAAATTCGTATCATAAATTTGCAATATAAATTTTTCTAATTCACGAAATAAATATAAAATCAAATATAATATAATTGGGAAAATTAATAATGTAAAAAAAAATATAATTACTCACCAATGCAAATACTCAGCCAGACAACAAATATTATGAAGAAGTCTGCATGGATTTCCTGCCGTTGAATTTCCACAGCTAAATATTTTTCCAATTATGAATTTACATTTGTCACCGAAACCTTAAAAAAAAAAATAATTTTATGTTAATGAAAAATTAAATTATAGGAAAATTATTGTTTAAAAATGTAAACATTGAAATAGTACGTGATTACGTTAAAGTTTGCAAGAAATCTTTAATCAGATTCATTGGGAATGGAACATGGCTATACCTAAAACAACAATTCAACGCATTTTAGCTATAAAAAAATTGGTCCGCGGAAGCTGAATTCAAAGTTTGTTCCACACCGATTAACGCCGATGATCAAAAATTGCACCGAATTGAGTATTGCATCTTTGATCGAGCTCGACGTGATAAAAACTTCTTGAAATCGATTGTTACTGCTGGTGATGAGACATGGTGCTTTCACTATGAATATTAACCAGAAAACGTCAACGTGCTGATGTGGCGGTCACCAGACGAAGAGAATCTCGTTTCATTAAGTCAAAAACAATATGCAGTTTTCCTTTTGCAATTCCAAAGGAATTATTCATAAAAAAAGAGTTTTTTTTCAACTGCGGTTAATGCTAAGTATTACTTTGTTACTAAGTCGTATTATTTGTCCTGAACATTGAGAACCAGGTTACTATATGCATGCATCACGTGGTGACAAAAGGCGACGACCTAGATGTTACAATTTTATAGAATAACTATAGAAAATTTGGTAAATTCGCTCAATTCTCAACAATCAAATTATTCATTGATAGAAAATGTGATATGTAGCCAAAAAATTATACATAAATTTTGAAAAATCGATATCTATGACTCAGTTTTCTTGCCGAACCTACAAATAATTCGGTAATTTATTAACTAATTTTATTTCTATAGGTTAAATCGGAAACCATAATTTATATTCCAACTAATTTGAAAGGTATTTCATATCAATCTGACTAAATTTGGTATATTAGATTGGAATTATGCAGTATCTGGCAACATAATTGTTACTCGAATAGGATTAAACGTTACAGAATAGACAGAATTCCTTCAAAATTGATACTCATTTAGTTATGTTAATCAGATTACAGAAATGGTTAGTCTTGTGTTCCATGAATTTAATTTATTGAATGAAATTAGCTGATAGTATTGAAGTGAGTATACAGAATAAATTTATAGGCATGAATTTCTATATAAGTTCCTTTAAAATTGATCTTCTGAACATATATAGTTCTATACTGAATCTAAACCTAAATGATCTTCCGTGGTCAATTTATAGATAAATTTAGGTATAGTAGTTTAGAATAGGATTATTTCTGTAATTTCTAACAAGTTGCTTCCAAATTCAAATTATCTGAACGGTTTTGTTAATCAAATTGCAAAACTGGATGTTTATCCGGTCAATTTGGATGACATTAGCGATATATGAGTTTAGAATGGGATTCATTGCAATGGTGTAGTAAGTTCCTTCCAAATTGAGACACAAGACAGTTAAGTTGACCAGATTTCAAGGTTTTTATAATGGAATTATACAAATTATTCGCAACAAGTTTATTCAAAATTGATCATCAAAAGCTAAGCAGTTCGATTATGGACAGATTACAGATTGAACTAAATTAGCCAAGCAATTAAATAAATATACGAGTATAGAATGAAATTTTACAGGAGGTTTCTAACAAACACCATCAAAATTAATCCTATCAACAGTCGTGTTGTGACTTGATGGATTTCTGACCAATTTGAATAACATTTGATATCTAAGTTTAGAATGGGATAACACAGTTTCATTTAAATTGTTATACACAGGATAGTTTAGTTGATTAGATTGCAAAATTATAGATGGCCTTCGCTGATCAAATTGTATGGAATTAGGTACACGGGTGTATTTAGAATGAAATTATACAGATAATTTATAATCAGGTCTTTCAAAATTAATCCTATTAACAGGTGTCTTAACCAGATTTCAGAACTGGACCGGTCAATTTGAATGACATTATAAATATATATATTAGAGTTTAAAATGGGATTATATACAGACAGGTCTTAACAGGTTCCTCACAAATTGATCATCTATCTATATCCCATTTGAATGATAAATTGGGTATGGAATTATCTACAGATGTCAGACAGTTTCTGACATGTTCTCTTAAAATTGATTCGCTACATACAGTCTAATTTACCAGATTGGATAATTTTGATGAAACCGCATATAGTTATATAGTAGTTTAAAATGGGATTATACTGCTAGTTGCTGAGGAGTTCGTTTAAAATTCACTCCTGAAAAGTTCTATCGTCTATAGATTGCAAGAATATAATCTATTCCGGTTAATTTCAATGAAATTAAGTATAGGAGGTTATATTGTAATTACACAGGTAATTACTAACAATTTCTACCAAAATTAATGCTCTGCACAATTAATGTTAACCAGATTGCAGAACTGCCAATGCATTTAATTATCTTATTCAATACGCGAGCTGCGGTACGACGAATTTTAATATATCAAATTTTCTTTATAAAATAAAAATGCACATTCAACCAAAATGAAATTAAAAAATTAAATAAATAAATAACTACAAATGGTTTGTTATAAACACCTAGTTATCAATATCGATATAACAAATTAAATGGAATTTGTTCCGGTTTATTATAAATTTGAAATTAAATGTTGTTGATTATGAAAAAAAAACTTTAAATAAAATATAGTCAATCAGCAAATATTTGTCATTACCCAATATGATAATTTTACATGTAAATTGACCAAAAGCATAATCACTATTCAATTATTTGATATAAAATATTTAATTTATATTCAAATCAGGCCAATTACGTGTGAAAGTTAAATCATAATTTGAAATACCTCTTTGTCTGTGTGTGTGTATGTGTGTTCAGGTTTTGTTCGTTTGAGTACCCATAAGAAAAAATAAAGTAAAATAAAAACAATTATACATTTTTATTCTTTTGCTTTGTATTTCTCTACAAGCGTACAAGCATTTAGAACAGTGTGGTCAATAAGTTACAAACCGTATACACATAACTTTGCTGTTGTAAAAACAATTTTAAATCTTCTAATACAATCAGAACCAATTCGAAAACAATCCAAGGTGCTAAAATACATATCAGTTCATATCAGTAAACAAAGGAAGTCGTTACATAAATATCATTAATAAATATATAACAATATTAACAAAGCAGAAAACTGGATGGCAGTGATACCCATCAATTGAATTAAAGTCAAATGTGGAAACGAGAAAACCCACTGAAATGAAATATTGCTTCCATAAGAATTTTTGTTGCCACGAATTGAACTGTTAAAATCGGATGAAACTGTTGACACTTTTATAATAATTGCACCATCAACAACAAATCTATTTGAACCGAAGGATATTGCATTCTTACTAGAGTCGTCCATTCGCTTCTTCATTTCCCATTATATAATGGCGTGGCAGTAGGCCCTCACTCAGTATAATGTCACTTTATTCGTCTGCCAAGTTCGTTCAGGCTATAGTAACCTACCATTTTGAAGTTGTTTGAGTAAGAGCTTATATTATTCCAATGACTTCTTTACTATACGCTAATCATGATAATGAGATACATTACGATCTTATTTTATATTGTCACAATATAGACAATGTTTGGGCAGTGAACCGCTCGTCACTGATTGAGGCATGTCGCTTATCGGAAAACGATCAGAATGGGAAAAATACATACAAAAGTTATGTTGATTGATAATTATTCACCAAACCCGTTTTTAGCCATCAAACCATTTGTAGATATCTTCTTATATGATTTATAATAAAGAAATTCTCATAAAGAGCTGATTGCATCTGCTCCTATTCTAATGTTTGGAATTTCTTGTGAATACAGTCGGTGACTGAACACTTTGACAATTGGTGTGTTAAAAAATTAATTTATAGTGCTTAAAGCATATTTTGGTCGTAATAATTTGCAATACGCAGTTCAAATTGATTAGTTGTGGACGGTTTTCAACTTAAAACACATAATATTGTATGTTAGATAATAAAGAAATGTTTCCACAGGTGTTTGTAAATTATTAAGACACACTGTGTAATAAATATGATGATGAGCTTATGATTTTTTTTTAGTTATTTATACAAGTTTTACTACTATATTTTTAGTTTTTAATCCATATTATTGTTATTTTATTGAATTATGCACGTAGAACAACAACAACAACAGCAACAACAACAACAACAGCAACAAAACAAACAGAACAGCTGAAGAAATATTAATACAAATGTAAACAAATCTTGACCTCTATTATAAAATCGGAATTTAACGTCAACCAAGTGAAAAGTTGTAACAACATACGGACATTAATCTATTTATAAAACAACCAAAAGCTTATATTATTTATATTGTAATTTTTGTATAATATTGTCAGTGTGTTTTGTGTCTTGATGTGAATTATAAATAAATAAAGCATAAAAATAACAACAATACAAATAATAATAATAATAATAATAATAATTCTACAAATAATATTAATAATAAAATGTATAATTAAGTTTTAAGTTCAATGTTGTCTGTTTTTTATCAGAATTCTCCGCTGTGAAACCTTCAGGCATAAGATTATACCTGTACGTGTATAGCAGAGAAAGTTAAGGAGCACGTACTTTACAATTATCATTACAATTTTACCAATTTTCTATTTGACCGATAAACTTAACAGTATCCAAAAATATTGTTATGAAATTTTGAAAATAAACTTCTGTGGTGCAAGAGCCGGTTAAGCTAAACCTGATCATCTCGTCGACTCCGCTTCAATGAGTAGTGTACACACACAAATTATTCTTTGAATAACCCAAATAAATTCAATGTTATCAACCTCAAAATTTGTACTTAATCTTTTGAGACGAATCACGTTATGCCTTTGGAATAGTTAAAAACTTTATTTTTATATTGAAAATTTGAACTGAAGAAATGCTCAAGGAATATAAGTTCTATAGATTTATATACTGAAGCAATGACTAATGATAAGTTCAAAAGATTTGAAATAAAGTATTTTATGATAAGTTCAACACTACCTATCGCCTCTGCCGTTCCGGGAGCTTCCTTAGGATTAAATAAATAAATCCGATTAGAATTGGTTTGTATTTTATACGATTATCTTGAAATTTTATTTTAATATAGCCAACCAATAGAATTAGCCTAGTGCACATGTTATCTTTGATTATTTTCAGATTTTAAAATTAAATGTTTAATGCTAAGTTCTAAATATTTGTGTAAGTATGAATCGTTCTGGATTCCCAATCAAGAAAAATTTATTCAATAATCTTGCGATTTTAAGTTGTACAGTGTTTAATGATAAGCTCTAATGTTGTGTGGTTTTGTGTGACAATACAATACAATCCCATTCAATCCAAGATCTTCCATATAGGAAGCAAATATTCCCAATATAGAATTGTTTATTCAATAGTCCAGAATTTTTTTGATTTTAAGTATTTAATAATAAGTTCTAAAGATGTTTAAAGTATATATACCTGCAAATCCACAATATAGAATTGTTGAAGTATATTTTAGTGGGTAACCTCTCCCCCCCCTCCCCATATTCATATATTCAAATAATCCCAATAGTGCTGGAATACCATTTATCCTTCAACTTAATCATGTTATTTGATGAATTCTTATACGATACACTACAAACATTTTCAGAATTAGATTATAGACCGGTGGCCAACCAATTAAATACTTCAAATATCATTGCGAATGAATGGCACTCAGTTTCCCAATGATCGTGACACCTACAAATTGTTCTTTCACAGGAGATTGCCTCCGCACTAAATTCTGAAAACAAACTAGTTGAGAATACTGTAATTAGATGCGAGAAAGGGTGTACGTTAACCTATACTATCCATGGCAGTATTTTCTTGTAATTATAACAATAAATAATTAATATAATAATGAATATACGCACCATGTGTGCAGTCGTATATTAAGAGCTGTTTTATACACATAGCGATATGATGTTAAAAGAAAAATGCCCTGCAGAAAATTTCGACGAATCTGGTAACCCTCCTGTGATGGGAGCTCATAGCTAATGTATATATAATTATTATTAATGTGTGCTACATCTTTTTTAAAATTGTTAAGAACCATAGTATAATAAGAATAATGATATTTCATATATCTCTATGCTATGCGTAAGATATTAATCGTTAATAAATTTCATTTTACATCATGTGAGAGGCAACATAATAATTATAATAATAATAATGTAATTAATTTATTATATATAGCTTCTTTACATAAGTACATCTTAACATACACACACCTATGCCTAATAGATTTATGTTAAATTTAAATATTATAATAATAAAAATATATGATTACAGCACTTTCATCTCAACTCAATGTTAGTTAATATGCGGCAAAATAATGTGCGTGAAATATATATTTTATAATATTTGTTAAAAAGAGAACAGTTAATCAAAATATAATAATCATATTCACATATAGACGTAAGTTGATGTTTATCATACTTAAGAAGTCGAGATATGTAAAAGCCTATATAGATACAATATATACACCCTCGTGTCCGCAAAATAATCGCAATGGATCTGGTAACTCCAACTATTGGCTGCCGATTGATTTACGTATTGTAAACCAGTAAACTGACCTTAACAAACAATCAACTGCTTCACGCCATTCTTCATTCGCCTCAGAGTATAAATTAAATACCATTGCCACATAACAGGAAATCGAGCAGAATTTCCAAGTACCTTATTAGATATGAGTTAAGGGGCACGCAATGTCACCGCGGAAGCTACATATTTTAATAAACCTCATTGGTATCTTATACAATCCAACTGTCTGGGCTCACCCAAATGAACAGTTTTTGAAGCATATAAATGATCATTTTATTGCTTAGGATTAAAGTAAGAAATGAAAATAGTATCATTCGCACCCATCTACTTTAAATTATTGATACTTGATCCTAAATAACATAAGTAACATGATTTCTTAAAGCATTTTCAAAATCATCATCAATTTTCGATCGATTTCATCGACGGAATGCATAATTTCCCTTTTAAACATAGCTCTTTTAATATTTACGGATTTAACCACGACCCCTATTTAAACGAACCGATATCTTATGGGCGTATAAATTTATTGTATAAATTACATCATCAATGTTTACCAAATTAAAAATTTCATTCCAACAAATTAGCGCTACAAAGAAAATTCCGGCGAGCATAATCCTTAAACATTTTATTTTTTTCCGAACAGAATTATCCACTATTGGTACCATGAAAGTAAAATCGTGGAATGAAACACCATTAAATTGATTACTAGTGAGTATTCTTTCGGGACAGTTCACCCACAATCAACATATTCAACCATCCATATTTCCACTCGAATCACAACGCATATAGCAGCACTTTACATCCAGGAATTTCAATAGATTTAACCACCTTTCACTATAATTCCATGTAATATATTTGTTCTTTAAAAAAACTAAAGTTATTCAATACTAATTTTAGTTTACTTAATCTTAATCCATTTTCCTGGTTACTTTTCAGACAGATATTGTACAATGTAATACAATTTTGTATGTGATGCGAATATCATCATTCAGATTATAATTACAAATTATAAACGGTTACAAAACGATAATAAGTTTTTAAGAAAAGTTAATAAATTATAGACGATACGAATAAAGTTAAATATACATATTTTTATATACCCACTGTCCCATAATAAACCGCAATCTCTTAGTTTTTTTCTCTTCAGATGATTATATTCAATAAACGTACATCAACAAACGGTCCAAATTTCATGACATTTTCAATTCAATAGAAACGAAAGTACAAGCAGTTGTTGTGCGTCCGTCTAAAAATGTTTTAAAGAACGAAAGATTAAATATTTTGTTGCGCAAGAATGGTAAAACAGCTGCACAGAAACGCTTAAAAATGCTTATGGTGCGATAATTGTTTATCCAAAACACACAAGTTGTTGTGTGGTTTCGAATATTCAAAGATATGGTAGATATAAGAAGTTGATGGACATTCAGAGGTCGACCATGTCCATGGTGATTGCTGAAGAAAAGATTAAAAAATTATACGTAATTTCGTTTTAAGTTTGCAAGAAATGTTTAATCAGATTCATTGGAAATGGAACTACAACTAAAACAACAATTCATCGCATTTTAATTAAAAAAAAATTGATCTACGGAAGCTAAATTCAAAGTTTGTTCCACATCGATTAACGCAGATAAACTGAAAATTGTACCGAATTTAGTAAAATGCAATAAAGTCATTGGATTCGAGATCGTTATGATAAAAACTTTTTGTAATCTTGATTTTTACTGCCGGTGATGAAACATGATGCTTTCAATAAAGGCCAAACAACCAAAAACGCCAAAGTGCTGATGGGGTGGTCACCAGACGAAGGAAATCCAAGAACAAACACGTTTAATGAAGTCAAAAATGAAAACAATTTCTTTTTACAATTCCAAAGGAATTATTCATATAAAGAGTTTTTTCCAACTGCGATTCAACGGTTAATGCTAAGTATTACCTTGGTGTATTATCAAACGTTTACTAAGTCGTATTTGTCCTGAACATTGAGAACCAGGTTACTATGCATGGATGATAATGCACCCGCACATCGTCGTTCAACAATATTCACTGATTTTTTAACTGAAAATCACACGTTTTTGATTCACAACATTCACCCGATTCGCCAGATTTAGCTCCTTGTAACTATTTTCTATACCCAAAACTTCATTTGGTTGCTTCATTAATCGCTTTGTAGTGTAGTGGTATTGCTCTCGTGTGTATTAATCGTGCAATATAGCGGGTTCAATTCTCTCCTATTTACATGGCAAATTTTTTGGTATTTATTTTAACACTTTTGGTCGTGATAATTTCCACTTTTTCAGCTGGGTTCGTTTATGGAATAAAAAAAAAAACAGGATATCTTTGAAAATATGGTGTTGGACGCTATACTCAACGATTACCATTGTCAGCACACACATCAACACCCATATAAAAATAATAGAATTATGAAAATATCTATATCTTTCGTTAATTGTACGGTACAATTGGTGAATTATTGTTATAAGTGTGCACCCATGCGACAGCCTAATTTGCCAATTTAGCTGTAATGAATGTATAGTAGATGCTATAAGCTCCATTTGGAGTAATATAACTTGCTAAACTTCATTTGGCTATATGAAATGGGAAGTCATCATGCATCACTAGCGAAGACATTACAATCCGAAACATAAAAAAAGCCATTTGATTCACTAGTTGAATGGGCAGGAAATCCATGGAGTTCGCAGTTGATGCGGAGATTATTTTGTCGTTTTTTTTTATCCACGCATTATCCAGTTTATTATGGGCCAGAGGGTGTACACAGAAAACATTGTGTATATTATGTACCTACAATTTCTCGTAAATATAATCAGGTAACATCTTCTTAATATACGATAAAATAATGAATTTATAATTATTTATTATAAATTTAATCATGTTTTTCATTTTTAATAAGAAGAAGAAGAAGCAGCAGCAGCAGCAGCAGCAGCCAAACACAGAAATAAGTATATTTATAACCGGAAAAAAAAAGGTACTAACTCTACAAATACACAACATCGTTATAGTTATAATGCGATGGATGACAGTGCATTGATATCATATATTATATTATTTAGTATTGGTGGAAATATGTGTGCAGTATATGCATAAGAACGTGATATGGTTATGTGGTACATCTTTACTAATAGAAATCAACTATTCTTCAGTTCATTTTAACCAGTTGATCAATAAAGTCGTTGTAGGTAAATAAATATAGTAAAAAAAAAATTAAATATACTTTGAGTGCGGTTTTTTCGTTGTGCTGTATTTTCTATTAACATTGTTTCGGCATTGATGTATAGTAAAGATTAAACCGTGGCGCAATCAAAACGTGCGTGACAGTGTGCAGTGAGTTTTTTTTTAAAAAAAAGTATATATTCGAACACTGTAGCTTTTGACTTAAGTATACAAAAAAAAAAAAATTAAAATACAAGATTATAACATATTTTTTTTTTAAGTTCAATTAATAATTATGGCGTGCTAGTTTATGTTTGTTGGTTTTTTGTTTTGTTAAATCCAAGAGTAAATAAATGTTTTACTTAAAAATGTGTTGTTTTTAACTTATGTTTATTTTATTGAGGCTTTTTTTTTAATAGAGTTGAAAAAATCTATTTCGTTTGCATGAGAATTTTTGTTATTAATGTTTCAATTTTTATTTTCATTTCATACAAAATTTACCTTTTAACTTTTTATAAAAGTTTTATTTATTTTTATTAAAGTGGTTTTTTTTTTCTCTGATTAATTAATGTTCATTTTTAATTTATATCTATTTGTTTTTGTTGTTGTTGATCTACTCCTTTAGTACTTAAAACAATAATTAATTTGTGATAATTTAATTGATTTTAAATGTTTATCTATTAATTTTAAAATATGCACACACGCGTATTTAAATGAGAAAGTGCGGATATTTCTATGTTTTTGGTTTATTTATCCCTCCGTTTTGGGTGCGTTAAAGTTATTATTAAAAATCCCGGCAGTATTGTCAGGATTAATTAATTCGGTACGTTAAAGAAAATTTGAGCTATATCGTACACACAGGAAAAAAAATGGTTAGGATAGCTAGAAATTGTCGCATAAATATCTACGGATATTGTAGAATATCCTCAAACGAGTATATGAAGAAATTGCCTAGTAACAATTTGTCCGTACTTTGAAAAATGAGGAAAATTTCAGTGGCAAAAATCCACATATTTTCTATGGAAAAGATTTATTGGAATTTGTTCAAAGAATATCCATAGATTTTCCACTTAATGTAATTAGTATTCTATTTAGGTCAATTGAAATCATTGGATTGTCAGGGTAAAATGTCCAACATATATATCCGCGTGGTATTGTATTCATAATTTATTTCACCAATTATCCAAGTGACAGTGGGTTCAAATTTTGTACATTTCGCTTATCTAGCGATATAATCCTCAGGTTTTTTTAATTTATTTTCATTATTTTTAAAACAACCAGCAACTTAAATCTATATATTTCCTAGAAATATATTATAAAACTTTTCATGGATTTTATGTTTTTTGTTCGTGTTTATTACAAAAAAAATACACAATCCATGAATTTTTGCCATCGCATTTAGCATCTTCATTTCGTGTTCATAGAACTTCTGGTCTATCGGCGTTAAAAAACTGAATCAAACCGCGATCATTGGCATCATCGTCATAGAAGAAAATTTATTCTGCTAATGCACGGGCAATTCACGGGTATTACTTGCCAAAATACGTGGGCCATCCACAGATATTTTTGTCGAAATTCGTGTTGAAAATTTGCTCACAAAAAATATGAATATAAATTCTATGGATATTCTGTGGATTAATAGCAACGAGCAATACTTCCGAAGAGGATCCATAGAAATTATCAACGGAAATATACGGATAATCCAAGGACATTTTTTATAAAAATCCATTGACAGGGTTGCACTCATCATATAAAATTCCAACGTACATCCGTAAGAAATCCATAGATATTTCCTCGGATTAAAACTACGGACTACAACATATAATGCGGACATTTTGCGGGCAAACTACGGACAGTGTTACTATAAGGTTGGTCTAATTAACATATTTTGTCATATATGATATAAACTTGGAGTTATGAATAGTTGATAGTGTTTTTTAATTGTGTGTGTGTTTATAAACGTTATAAACGTATTGTTAATATCTATGAACCTTAAGGTTTGTTGTCATGATATTACAATGGATTTAAAATGCGAATGACTTCTATATACTTAAGTTATTGTATACAAGGAAGGATTGAAGATCGTAGGGGACAAGGTCGCACACGTATATCTTGGCTGGCAAATCTGTGAAAATGGTTTGTACTCAATTCCACAGAATTGTTTCGAATTGCAGCCAATAAAGTAAGAATATCCATGATGATAGCCAACGTCCGGACCGAATACAGGGCAATTAAAGAACCACTAGAAGAAGAATATGAATAGACACAATATTTCAAAAAGACGTACGTTTTTCTTTTAATCTATAAAATTAAAATAATTGAGCCGACGTCTCGCAATAACTTCAAATTTCATGGATATATACATAAAATAATTCCATACAGATATAAAAATGATATTCCCATTTAGGCAGACAGTCGCACGTATGAAATACCACACCTCTGACAATACTTAAAATTTATTAGAAGAATTTATTTATATCTGCAATTTATTCCTTATGATATTCTAGGTCGTCGCAAGACATTGGATATACCATAGAGATATCATAAAACCCAACAACGTTTCCTACAGATGATCGTAAGGCATATTTCGAATACGTAACAGATTATCTCTTTGATTTCATATTTAAAAAAATAATAGAATTATAGAAATGTCTATATTTTATTAATTGCAGTACAATTGGTAAATTGTTAAATACACCTATGCGCCGGAGGAATTTACCGAATTCGCTGTAATGAATGTTTATTAGATGCCATAAGCTCTACTGGGAGTAAATAATAATAATAATAATATAGAGATATCCGTATATGTAGAATGTCATAGAACAATGTTTATGGATATCGTAGGGCTATCCTACAGTCGTCTAATGCGTCGCTGTCAGAACTATTCTCATATATAACTAATAGAAATAAGGAAACTTGTAATTTTTCGATTTATTTTTGTAAACAGCATATATTCTCGATAAGGATCGTTTCTACCGTTTATAAATCTAAAGGATCGCGATATCAACAGTATCCGTAACATGTATTCGATTATATTATAGGATTATTTGCGTGCCACAGACGTACCTCGCATTAAAATCTCATAATATTTATGAAGTAAACAGAGGTGCTGCAACATAATGCGTGTATTCCAAAACGAAGACTTTACGTAAATGGGATGGCATTGAATTGAATTGATTGATTGAATACAATACAGTATTTAGTATTAAAATATGTAAAAGTTTTAAATATATGTGAATGCAAAAATATAAATTTTATATAAATTCACTCTAATTTTAATTTCACCGAAAAATTAATATTCATAAATTCGATACGATACGACGACATTTATTATATAGAAATTTGATAATGCGATACTTGCCCACATCATTTTAAAAAGAGATATTATTGTAAAAAAATTGTTATTATCATATGTAGATGCGAAATGTTAAAAAATACATATGAAATTGTTGGAAATTTACATATTTAAATAAAGATTTATTTTCGAAAAAAATTAATTATTCATATTTTCAAAATATACAAACAATAACAAATGCATAAATATACGATTTTGTACATGATATAAATTTACACATTTATAATTATTATTAATTATTTGGAAAATGATTTTTAATCATCAAACACGTTTGCTCGTGTTTACCGATAATTTCTTTTTAATAATTTTACACTTAATGAATTTCCATGTAACTTATCTTTCTATATTTTTATTAATTATAATTATTTACGAGTAAATTCAATGTTGTGTGACGAGAAATGTACCCGTGTATTGGGTTCGGTGTAATACATACAAAATTATTTCATTAACAGATCTTACCCATTCGATGGTTAAAAGATATTAATATTTGTTTATTCTTATTTTTTTACTAAATTATAACATATACAGTGCAGACATTGTTAATCGAGAGTAGCGTCCAAAAACTCATGTAAACGAAAAAATGGTAACCATAAGTTTAAAATTTTATATATTTATTAATATCGGAAATTTGTATTTCACGATTGATTGGCGTGAATGCAATACCCACTGTGTACAACTGAGAATTTAATGAAAGTGTAACCTCTGTATAAGGGAAAATTGTCATCAAAAGTGTTTTTATAACGATGCAATTGATTGTGTGCTTCATATTTAATGTTTTTTGAATGTATTATGAATATATTTTTGACTATGACAATGAATTATAGTTGACATCGGCATCGGAATTAAAATAATAAACCAATTTTTAATTTTCATTAAATAAATACAAATTGTTTCAACTATTAATATATTTTTTGGGAAACATACAAGTTGAAATCCGTTTTTTCCTAACATCACAGAAGCACGATAAAAATGGTTTTTCAACACAACTATTCGCTCTAAGACATGTTACACAAAGGTGACCATTGAAGAAATGTTACACAGAAACACATGCTGTTGGCATGTTTTACATACATACGTTTTATTCACCAGACGTTGCGTTTAATCAGATTATTTAGATCGGTACATGGGTCCGCTTAACATCGAATCCACACAATAATAATGAAACAAATTTCTCGGTTCTTAGATTCATCAAAATCAATAAGTTTCTTCATTCGAGGAATTCGTTTATTGTATCCCGAAAGGGGGATTTCAATGTAAACACCATATATACACGTACATTATGTTTTAATAATACATTGCTGGTCTATAGAGATACATTTCCACATTGTTATTACAATTGTTTAATTGGATTTTATTGAAGCAAGACATTTCAATCAATAGAGTATGTCGCATTTAATTAGTTTAAATATATTTTAATAATAATGTTGTCTCTTCGTTTTTTGAATTTAATAAAAATACACGTAATACGTGTTCTACTTTACATCAATATGTGGATTATACGTGCAGTGTCGGACAAAATTATGTGAGCGATTGGTTTTTTTTTTTTTTTGTGCCAAAAATATCTCTACAATCAGAGATTTGCTGTGAAATTATTTCCCTGCGAGATATCGCATAATTATAGAAAGAAAAAATGCGATTTCATTATTACTATTGTGTTTGCGAGGATATTATAATCTTGTTAATACAATTTTCACAATTTCTGGCCGTGAGTCTACTTAATGTTATGCGACACTGTAATATATCGTGTACAAGTAGACCACGCATGAAGTGTATACACAAATTTAATTCAGTATATATTTATAATACGTTGACAATCATTATTAAGAAAATTAGATTATTATATTATCCATACTTTTATCTTTGCTGTTCAGCGAACCGTTTTCCCTACCAAGACTTACCGCATAAGTTGGATGTCTACGATGGTGGGTAGAACTTAAACTTTATCGTTTTGTGTGTGGATGTCTGTCTTTTTTTTTTAAGAGAAAGTCTCACCTTCATTTAAAGAAAATATACATTTTTCCTATCTCCCTCTATTTCTCTGACAATTTGTGATTATCATATGTCATAAAATTCGTTCCTACGTTGTGGTTAAAAGATCCATTCATTGAGATATTTTTCGAGTTTTTGTCATAATTTTTAAACTGTTTTGAATTGAATGCCGTAAAAAAAACCGAAGTGATATTCCGATTGTCGCTAGTTGTTGATGAATATGCGACGGATGGTATATAAGCGCTTTCTTCAAGTACTTTCACTGAATTGACGATTGATACTGTCTAATATAGTAATAATAGTCTACGCTACGCTTTCACACCTGAAAATATCATGGACAATATATTTCCTGCACTCAAATGATCGCAAGTACATATAAATTGAAATTTGGATAATGAAAACAGTTCAGAAAGGTCTAAGATGTGCGAGATCTATATATTATTTTACCTATATTTATACACCATGCAACATTCATGGCTAAACCGAAATGAAAGAATGTACATGCGATTATATTAGAAAATGAGCAATTTCTTGGAGGAGTCAATGCCATTTGATATTTCGATATCTCTGCAAGATATACTGAAGTATATTTTGCCGTAGACTTATGTGGAAATGGAACGATCAGGTGTCATGTTAAACATTAAAATCGCGCAATTGTTAAGTTTGTGTGAACCGACATGGTATCGCCTTTAGCAGGGATTGTCCAGATGAACATTTTATGAGATACCTTTCATACATTTTTGAATTTCATATCGTATTTACCATAAGCAGAACCCTTCTAGAATGGGCCATGGATAAGTGAAGATGAAGACTTGGGATTTTAATTCCGGTTATTCAATTGAATAGTGTTTTGTATACGCGCACACAACGCTGAATTGGTGATTTACCGAAAGCGATACTCGAATTAATAAAGCATCTATTGAAACATAATTGCAGCATACAAATTTTATATAAATATTGTATGGAATAATTTTCCAACTTGACTGCAATTTAATTATTAACTATTAATATTATTCATTCGATAGGAGCAAAATTGATATGTTTTAGGTTCCAGTGGGAAAGAATCGATTCTGTTCCGCTATGCATATTAGCTGAACTAATTCCACTAGAACAGTGGTGGGATCTGGTGCGATAGTTCACACAAAAATGGGTCTTTGTTTTTTTTGTATTATGTGTAACTTTGATCCACGACTATATTCTGAATTTATTTATATTGTATAGATTAATCTGGAGTTTATACAGAGGGATATGCTGCCTTAGATATACTTGATGAACATTTTAGAATTTAAAAGTATATTCAAGATCACAATCTTGTCACTCTTTTTCTTATATATAGAGAAAATCATGTTCAGGTTTCATATTTTTCGTACGTATAGCTCGATCAGTTGTAGTAGAACTACTAACACTATTTCGTGACCACTTTATTTTACTCGTACTTACCCTTTAAGTCACCATAAGTTTGTTTATTGTCATATGGTTGCGATATTGATCGGATGAGTTTGGTGGATAAAAACAAATATAAGGAGCCCTTTCAATTAAATTCCTTGGCAAGCTGTGTCAGCTAAGAAGTATATGATGCATTGTCGACGTCGGATTCAAGCAAATCTGTAATCTGAACAAACATAGAATTTCATTTAAATAAAAATACCACAAAATTCATTAGATCTCATACTCTCTATACTAAAATATCTTGTATTAATATAAAAAAAATTAACCTTGAATTATTATTTTCAAATTAAATATACTCCGACGACTAAAGTTTAGCCAAACACAAACGAACAAAATAAAGTGTTCCAATTGATGACACCGATATTTTTGATAAAAACAAAGAATTTACAGTAAATATTTTAATAAAATAATTTATATAGAATTTTTGTATGTTTTTGGGTTAATAATTTTATAATAAATGAATTATATTAAAAAAATTAAAATAAAATCACAATACCACCTTTTTTTTTATGTCATTAAGCGGTTATATAATTAATTAAAAATCAATTAATAATCAATGAAATGAAGAATTTTTGTTATTCACGTGACATTCAAAATGATAATAGTTCTTTTTGTTGATATGTTAATTTTAACTCAACTTTAGCATAAATTATAAACAATGTGCATTTCCTTGTGTTGGATAATATTAGCGCACACAAAAACAGTTTCGCCAAATGTAACAATAATTTACTTTTGAATTTATTGTGTTTAATTTGGTTTAATAATAATAATTTTTTTTATGAATCTTCTTTTAGAATGAATATAAATAACAACAAAAAAAAAAAAACACTGATATGTCTATAAAAATTTCGCTTCAATGAAAGTATAAATGAATATTCATGTATCAGAAACGACATCATCGACAAATGGATTAACCATTAAGAAAAGAGAAAAAAAAACTGTGTTAATAACAATTTTATGATTTTATTATAATATTCTTTTACCGATAAAAATCATTAAAAATTAATAAGTTTTCTTAAAAAAAAAATACGACATTATGTGCGAGAACTAAATAAAAATGTGATTAATTGATACACACAGTCGCACACACACATGCATTTGAAAATTAAAATAAATAAAATATAGTACATTGACCTTTATAAAAAGTGATGAAATAATATTTTTGGTGAAAAAATTAAGTGAACCTATAAATTTAATTAATTAACTAACAACATTAATGAGAACAAAAATATAATTAATATTGAAGTGAAAAGATTCTGGTGAATGATTGGAAATGATGGATTCATGCTGGATTAATATATTTTTTTGTAAGTAATTTTTATTATATTTGAAATTATTGCTATTAAAATCAACAAGATGATCGTTGGTAAGGTGTGAGAAATGATATTATTTTAAAAGATATGGTACATTGAAAATCTGCAAACTTTTAATGTATGAATTACTTCTCATATGATGCTTTCACGTAAATGTCGAATATCGTTGTCATATGCTATTTCTTTGGAGCTCGAATTCGTTTCAATTTCTTATAACTTTTTTAATTATCGTTCCAGATTTTTTTTTATAAAGAAAGGTTTGGAGAATTTAAAATGAAACAATACAAAATCGAACAACCCAAATCCCAAATAGTTTAAATTTATTTTTCAAATCAAATCGATTCATTGTTTTTGACTCAGCATGCATATCGTCTCGATTGCCGATAAAGTACAGATTGTGGACCCTCATCACTAACTATAAAAAGTCTGGTTGCATAAATTTTCGACAACAAGTATCGACGAACTCGTTTCTGCTGCCGGTGGACGACGTACGCTTCACACAAATGAAAATGCAGAAACATCAACTGGTAGAAGTTGGTCAACACAACTTGGACTATTATCACAAAGGTCATTGTACACAATTTTGGGTACATTGCACATGTTTCCATATACAGTTCCAGCAAGTTGTGCAAGAACGAAAAGCCAACAGACTATCAGCAGCAACGGTTTGATTATGCAATTTTTTGTCCAGTAAAAAGCAAAATGAAAATCATGATTTGATAATATGATCGCCGCGATGTGTAGTACATTTCCAATTAAATGAACCGAGTTAATAAGCAAAACTGCAGACGGGGCGGATAATCCAAATTCATCAGCAAACAATTACATTCACTTAAAAGTGTACGGTTTGGTGCGGTGTATCGTTCGAAATGATCATTGGTCATTAGAAAATAAACACTGTGCCGCCGTTACCATCAATATACGAACGATGTTGGAAAATTTTTTTGAGGCTAGCTGTGAAAAACCATCACATACTTAGACGATCTCAATGGCTCTTTCACGACACATCTTTGGCGAACGCATTATTTTGAGCAACAGCGATTTCAATTGACCACCGCGTTCACCGGATTTAACTGCTTCTGACCGTTTTCTTTTAGGAATATTTGAAAGAAAAAGCGTACCGTTAATAATCCAAGAACCATTCAGTAATTAAAAAGCAATATACGTGATTAAATCCATAACATCTTGTGCGAAAGGTTTTGGAAAATGTTCTGGAAAGAGCGAATAATATGCGAAGCAGACAATGAAAAAGTTATAATAGAATTCAAACCACAACGTTCATTTTGCGATACCCAGTTATAACCAACAAAGTCATATATTAACACAATTTTGCACACAGACCGTCGTCGTTAATAAAGTGATTTCCAATATAGGCTCATATATAGGACAATTAAATAAGTTTCCAGCGTTTTATAAAAGGTGACGACGTAAATCGCATACGACTAGCATTAAGTTTAATCGGGCAGTATAAATATTTGATTATAAGTTCTTCAAATAGGCTTCACAAATTTTAGTATGTGACATTTAATTGCGATGCGTAAACAAGTAGATTTCCATATTTGATTGAAAATGGAAAATTTTGTACAAAAAAAATGTGATTTGTATGGCAATTGTTGTAATTGTTTTGTTTGAAGAAAACTGGTGCTAAAAAGTCATCGAATTTTGGTCAAAGCTTATGCGGTATAAACAGGCTCCATATAGATAAATTCCAAATTCGACCACTGTGTGCAGTCTCTAATCTAATCTTCTTAAATATACAGACGAACGATGTGCTTATTAATTTAAATCCAATAATAAAAATTATATTATTATTATTATTATTATTTTTAATTGTACAATTACTAGAGCATAAAAAACAAATTAACTTTTTCCAAAGTACACTTGCATTATATTATAAATAAATAAATGCAGAACAATGAAATTATAAACACGTAGCAAAGTGATAGATTTAACAAATATTAATAATAAATAATAATAATAATAATAATATTATTATGATTGTGGTAATGGAAAATCAAACCAATGGAAACAAATTAGTTTTAATAAGTGCACTGCAATTGTGATGTGAGAATTTAAATTTCTTTATATCAATTAAATAGTGAGTCTATAATAATGACAATAAAAAATTAAATATGATAGATTTTTACACTTAAGAATGTGTGACATCATGACAGAAGTCCAGGCTGTTAATATGATAGATAAAAAGTCCGTAGGCATAAGCTAGGTGTCCTACTCCCCGTCATTAAGTCAACGTAAAACTTATTCGCCGCAAACATGAGGGTGTTTTTCAATTCGTAAATTTCTGCTTTCACCACATCTACCAAAATATATTGTTCTCATTCTCCAGTAATGTCTGTCGTCGACTCTAATTAGTGTTTAACATTTAACATAGAAATTATCTATAAATTAAATTTAATCTCTGTTTTTGATTGAGTAATAATTAAATTTATATTTTTTTGCAGGTATTTTAATTACAATTAATTTTAATAGTTGCCGAAGTGAACAATTAGCTAGATCAATAGATTATTCGGTAAGTATTACTTAATATTTAAATGATTGTGTAATTATTTTATTGATATATAAAAAGCTTTCTCATGACAAGATTTTTTACGAAAATAATTTTGTATAGTGTGTTAATGTTATACATTACGTACCAGATTGCCGAAAAAATAACTTAGTTTCCGCTCATAGGGAAAAATATTTGATGATATTAATTAATACATTTAGCCAATAATCAAAAAATACGAGCTACACTCATAGCAAAAATAACAACGCAAACAAAAACCCCAGAGGAAAGATGAGACTATATATAATTTACGACGCATATAGTTCAGATTTTTCAAAGACCTGTTAATAATTTAATATATTGTAGATAGAGAAAACGTCAGAAAAATTCCTATTCCGATTCAGATAAGCAACACAGAGACTTATTATATTTGAAATGAAATGAAATACAATTATTAGAAGAAGAAGAATTATCGCAGCATATAAATATTTAGATGTGGAGGCCACGCAGATAGATATATCTTTTCAATTACATAGAGCACTTGCTAATCTGAATTTTTCGCATCGAATTATTGCAAAATTAAAATGCGTTGTTTTGAATACGACAGTTCCCAATCAAATCCATAAGGAGAGATCGCAAAAAATGATCATGATCAAATAAAATACCTGCAAAAAATCCAGAAGTAATTAAAAAACACATAGTTTGGTCAGAAGATCTGGAAATATCGTTAGTTATTTTATAAAAAGCGCATGTACCTAATATACCACATAGATATCCATAATGGAAAAAAATAGGTCCAAGCCATGTCTGCAATATTGCAATATCCCAAAGAAATCTAAAAAAAAAAAACGCAATATCCGAATGTGTTTCCAGGAATATAATTTTTACTACAAAAAAATAAAACCAATATCCCATTCGTATGTCCGTAACATCGTCGTATCCGCAAATGGTATCTCACTCTTATTTCAAATTTTACGTACAATTCCATAATGTTCAAATTAAATCTGCAATATCACAATATGTCTCTGCGTAATATCCCGCAGTGATCTACGTGTTATTCTAAGGACATCCTTCAGATTTATCATACAAGGACATCCCAGAGAGATACATTAAACTGTGCTTCGGGGAAGAAAAAATGTCTATACGGAATCATGTAACACCACGCAGGAATTAAGCAAAATTACGGTGGTATATAGGTATTGTAGTAATTGTGCTATTTACTGCATTCAAGTGTATTTTCATTCGGTAACCTGTTCACTTAGGTGGACTCTACATGGAACGATTGAGGCGACTCCACCACCAATATTATTCGGTTTTTTAATTATACAAACCATAATTTTAAATGGAATCTCAATCTTTTATAATAGACGGGAACTTTCAAAATCGCTGCTCGCGTTCAAAAGATTTTCCCTTTGATGTTATAAAATGACGGTTTAACAGATCCATTTCGAATATTTCGAATATTAAGCAATTTATCAGTTGTTCCACAAATGGCTTACCATCAGGCGGTCGCAAAAAAACACTGTAGGATAAGGAAAATATACAATACCACACCAGAAGAACATCGTATTTTGACAAAAGTTGTAAGAAAATGATTTCAATATAGTAATTATAATCGTCATATAATGAACGGAGGAAACTAAATATATACAATAGCTTAAAACATTGCAGATTTATAATGAGAATCGCAATGATGTAAGTACAAACTAGTATATTGAGATCTCAATTTCACAACGAGTCACGTGTACGTATACATACAAATGACCTTAACCAAAAATCGCATTGCACGTAAATAATATTTACAAAAATAAAAATGAAATTAAAATGAAAATTCCAAAAAATTAACATATAATTTATGTGTGGCGTTTCATTTATAATTAAAGCGTATACAATTTTATTACAATTATATTTAAAATCCGTCTATTGTTTGTTTATTTAATACAATATTAACCCAGAAAAAAATTAAAATATACTCAAATGCACTCATTCATTAATTTTTTTATAATATAGACGACACATTACTTACTTAGTACAAATATTAACAATTATGCTAATATGAAATATGTTTAAAAATT
This sequence comes from Bibio marci, assembly GCA_910594885.2. Lineage (NCBI taxonomy): Eukaryota > Metazoa > Arthropoda > Insecta > Diptera > Bibionidae > Bibio > Bibio marci. The sequence continues at coordinate 19,639,461 of OU343115.1, read as the reverse complement.
AAAATTCATGGTACATCAACAATATAATAATATTTATTAAAACTTACTAAACAAAAAAAACATAAATATAATTAATGCGTGCGTACTTTCAGTTTCTATTTATGTACACAGTCATGTTCAAAATTAAGTATACGCGTACAATTAAATGAAAATCTAAATCAAATTAATAATCCTCAATCTATCCTCATCGTTCATATTGCCCGTGCAGTTACAAATGATAGAAAAACTGTTATAACATGACATCAAATACATAGATTTATCGCTTTAAACCCCATTCTTTCAATATTAATTATTGTTTAGAAAGATTGGCTAAAATAATTTAATGGTGTGCTTAATACGTTTGCGATCACGACTGTGTTGTGATGTTTGGAAATTAATAAATTTTTAAATAACTCTGTATTTGTTAGAAATATTTTTTATTTTATGATAATTTGTAATTAAATATATATAATTTAATTTAATAATTTAATATCGAAGAATGCGTAACTAAATAATTAAAATTCTAGACTCATAAAGTTTTCAAACAATTTCCAAAAAAATATGAAAGTTTCTTTTTATACCATTTGCGTTATTCAATGCGCATGAAAATATCCGCACATTTTAAAAAATGAAAATTATTAATTATACTTTTATAGAAATTATAAAATATAAGTATTTTGATTCGGCGAAACAATTTGGAATTTCATTAATTGTTTGACTTTCCATTAAATTCAATATGGTTTTTGAATATGCATGCGCTTACACACCGAATACGGAATAAGGAACAAATGCACTGAACACATTTTATTATGTATCAAATATTTGCAGTGTTTATTTAACAGCAAATCAGCGAATAATTTTTTGTTCACATATTTCAAAATAACAATTTCTGCAGATTGATTATTAATATGTACTGAATTCTTATCGCCATCGCAGTAAAAACTAGCAGCAGCACCACCACCACACATAGCACATGGAGTTATAATATTATAAAATATTAATTCTTAAGAATATAGTCTATGTTTAAAATTAACTATATACGTTTCACCCCATCACCTGTATCATCTCAGCGCAGATCAGTTGATCCCATATTTTATATTGTATTAATCGATTATCTCCTGGTCAATTTAATATAAAATCATATTCGATTTGAAAGGATTTAAAAAATATATTCTAGTATTTAATTTCCAGAATTATACGGATATCAATTATCAAACGAATTTGTTAGCAATGTCGAACTTGTAATCCTATACTAGAAACCTATATCCAGACCCAATTTTATTAAAATAAGACAGTATAGGCCTTTCCGTATCTACTATATTCTCGTGTAATCTTATCAGTAGCACCAAATTTACCAGAATTTTCATAAGTACTTTCTATATTATTGTATTATTATAAGGTTTCCGATACTAAATTTAATGAAAATGGAATAGAAAATGATCAGGCTGTCAAGTTTTCAAGAACACTGGTCTGCGGGTAACGATTTTTCCGGAACTGGCATGAGAACGTTCACGTAAAACTACAAATTAAGACATGAAGTCTATTATTATATGAAAAATTAAATGAGAATTGACCAAATTTTTATAGGTTTCCAGAAACGTGGCCAAAAAAAAAACTGCTCCAAGGAATATTTTAAAATTGTCATATGGCAACTATTTCATATATAGAAATGTCATTATAATTTGTACTAAAATTTAACAAAATTGCATAAGAAATGACCAAATTCTCAGGTGTCTATATAGAAACGTGGAGCATTACATGGATTTTTAAGGATTGTGTGTGGGAACTATTCACGCAATCCTGTATTATAATAGGATTTAATACACAATTTCGTATTTTAAGGAATTTCGTATTGTCTATATGAGGACACTAATTATGTGTATTATTAAATGTTGAGATTTGGCACCTAATCTCTAAATCCAAGATTTTAAGAATGTATATAGAACGCAGAATCTCTTCCAGTTAAACTTGTTTTCATTTTACAGCAAAAGGGATACTTTGTATGTGAGAAGTAATGAGTTTGATAGAGGAATGGAGGATTATGTTCATATTAAAACCATTCATTTCGGAAATTACAATTAATATTATTATTTTCAAAGTTTTTGTTGGTTCGTTTCACGAACACCTTTGGAGAAATTTAGTTAATGAATCCCTTTTAACCACATTCGGTCGATTTTACCTCTATATACCCGATATATGTAATGGTGCTTTTCCATTTCCACGCTTCTTTAGTGCATCTTAGGATTTGAAGTGGTTTTAATTGTGATATTTCATCAATAACCAAGTAGTAATGATCCCAAATTATACCCTCGTAGTTGTGAAATTTTTCTGGAGGGTGGAATCGAGGGATGTCGATAAGATGTGGTGACTTACCGAAATTACAAATTATTTTCCACTCTTTTCTAGAAACATGGCACTTTGGTAATTTCTCATTCAATTTTGATGGAATTTTTGATGAATGCTTTGTAATTATTGAAGTAGTTTCAGAATTGATTTCGGGAAAAGTTATCATTGTAATTTTAATCATAGACTATAATTTAGTAATATTATAATGCACATTTAGGAGAATTAATAATATTAAATATCAGAGCAGAGACTTTCACTTTCAAATTTATTAATTTAATGAATTGAATTTATTTGAATATTAAACGATAAAGAAGTGAAAATCGTTACAACAAAATTAATCGATATTATTTATTACTTAATTTATCTTTTAAAATTATTGTTAATTATTACACGTTATGCAATTTAATTTAAATATGAGACATTGAATTAATTTTATTATCAATAAATTTTAACCAATAATTTTCTCATCACATTCAACAACCAATCAAAATCAAACAAAATCAATTGTTGTGACTTTATTTCGTTTTAATTATCATATGTTAATTTTATTAAATTTATATGCACAAAGAAAGTTACAACAATAAATGTTTTAATACCTTTTTTGAAAATGTGCACATAAATTATTGTATTAATTTGAAAATTGTTTAATTTATTGATTTTGATTTACCTACAAGTATTTTAATAAACATTTCCGGAAAAGTAACAATATTAAATGCAATAAGAGACAAATCAATTTATTAAATTATAAATTTTTAAATCAAATATTTAATATTTACTATTACGTAACAAGTAAATTTTCACTTCCACAAAGGTTTAAGTTACGAAACACATTGAATAATATATCGGTGGAACAGGATGGTGTTAGACTTTAGAGCAAAGGTTACACGAAATTCGGAAATATAATACGCACAACACTATTGCTGGCTAATCGTTCATATAACAATAATTGAATTAGTGAAACATAATAATAATAATTAAATGCTTTAACTAAATGAAGTCACAATAATAACTCAAAGGAAAACTATACACCACGATGAAAAACTAAGGGAGAATATCTAACACATCATGTTCATATAGTTCCATAACAACAATGGAGATGCCGTCATCCTTGCACCATTAAGTCTTGTTTTTCCAAGTATAAAGCATAAATGGCATCTACATACCTCAAACGAATTCTCTTCACACAAGTTGGAAATATATTCCGCATAGGCGTTATTATTATTCTGTATAAAAAATATAGATACATCTTAAATTTCATTAAATTTATATCAGTGATTTAGCCCATAATGATGCGTGTGCAAACATTGTTAATCTTATCATATATTTTAAAGATATTTATTCCATAAACCAAATTCCACATTTAAATTTCATGAATTGAACGCGTCGCGGTGCTTCACGATAGTTTACCATGAGCACAAACTACTCCGAGCATCATACTGACAATGAGTATGTAAGTGTTTGCAAATATGTATGTAACTAATCGATTAAGTCGTGACAACATTTCACATTTTGTTCGCGAAATCAATTTTCTGCCGCAGATACGTTAAAGTGTGTGCCGAAGCTCTTTGACTAACAGGCTATGTAAAAAAAATATGTTTGCAAGTGGTAAATATCGTTCCGAGACGGCAGAAAACACGTTGCAGGCGAATAGTTACCCGGACGACCATCAACACGTCAACACGTCAAGAAAATTTAACATTTGAAAATAGCCGGTTAACAATTACAGACCATGCTGATATTGTTGGAATTTCAAAAGGTTAGGAGAATACCATTTTTTTAAAAGATGGTTTGTGCCTCAGACGCGCGTCAATGCTTGTTTGGCTCCAAGAAAACTTACTTTGTTTGCAAAAGAGCGTTGTGTTAATGTAAAAAATTCAACCGATATGGTTCCACAACCAACTATAAAACCATAAAACAATTGACAATTGAAACACTAGAAAATCTAAATCAATACTATTTATGTGCTGTATTGGCTATTACTGATACAATGAACCGACACGATCACGTTGTTAAATTATTAAATTAATAATATTTTTATGTGTTTTAATAAAATTATGTATTTTTAAATAAAATTACCACGCATTAACGAAGTAAAAACATATTAATTATACAGATTAAAATCAATTATAACATATATTTAATATAATTTCATAATTTACATTATATATTATAGACACAATGGAGACCAGTTGCCGTTGCCGTACATACACAAGGACTATTACAACCAAATCAACAACAATCCCAACCATTATCTCAATCATCAGCCCATTTAATTAGTATAGCAAATTTTGATAATACCGATAATGTACATTTAGCACAAATTGCACAACATAATGCAAATGTATTGCGACACATAAAAGGATTACAGCCACCAGTAACACAATTTCATAATCAATATCAAACATTTCCATCGGCCAATGGAAATGGAAAACAATTAATTGTTCATACAAATTATAATAATAATAATAATAATAATAACAAAAATCAACAGTCACATCAACAACATCATCATCCGCATCATAAGCATCAACAACATCATCATCATCATCAGCATCAGCATCATCCGCATTCGCATCAACATAAAAATAATAATATAAATAATGAACAACAACATTTAGTAAATAATATACAACGTTTCCATCACGATACACATTTAACCACACCAAATTTATTGTCGAGCAGTTCAAATACGGCACAAAATGTTTTGCCATCGCACTATAATGATTTTAAACAAAGTTATATTAGTGGCAAACCCACATTTGTGGGTAAACAGGAATTAAATCCATTACAATTTTTAAATGGTATCCATTCCTCAACGCAAAAAATTCCGACAGCCATTGTAAAATCAGCTGTTAGTCTTCAACCAAATTATGCAGGCGGTATTTATGCGTCGACCACAAGTCGAATACCAGCTTTAAGGTAATTGATACTAATTAATTATTTCATTTTAAGATTTAAAAAATAATATTCAAATAAATATTTTTAATTATTTTATTATTTTCGCGCAGAGATGTTACATTTGCACCGGTACAACCCGTATTTTATAAATCAACACAAAAACCACAACAATATCAACATAAATTTCCAGATCATTTTGTTGTATCAAATGCAGTTCAACCGTCACAAAGTTTACTTGATAGTTTGTCATCTACAGCACCAAATACTTTTGTAAATTTTGAATCATCGTTACCACCACCTCCACCAGCATCCAATCAATTTTTAGCAAAACATCAACCACAACAGCCAGACACAAAGTTAACATTTCATAATTCAAATATATTAAATATACCAATTCAACAGCAATTATTTGGTGGTGATGGCAGTGGACGTGGCGGCGCTAACAGTGGTGGTTCTACCGGTTCCGGACCCATTTCCTCTTATCAAGGAATTTTAACACCATCCGGACATTTTGTAGCCAAAAATAATTATTTTAATTCAATTAATTTTCCGCCATCCGGTTTTGTCGCCAATGGATACCAACAACAATATCGACCCAATGGTTCATTTTCAATAAAACAACAACCATTAATAATAAATTCACAATTAACAAATCAACCATATAAAAATGTCAATTCAAACTATGATGATGATATTAATAATAAAAAGCAACAACATCATTCAACTTCTGGAAAATCGTCAACAAAAGGTACAACAACAACGACAACAACAACATATTTACCACCATCAACGTCAGCATCATTACCAACGGTGCCGCCAAGTGTTTTATCACCATTTTTCCAACAAGTTCAACAACAAGAACAACAACAACAACATAAACAAAAACAACTATTAAAGGAACAACAACAACAACAACAATTAGTACAAAATCAACAACAGCAACAACAGCCAAGAAAAAAACAAAAGGAACATCAACAAAGTACATTTGATAACGTTGGCATCTATCCAAAACCAATACCTAATGGAAATGTACAAATAAACGATGAATATACAACAAATTTAGTTCCACCAGCACCAACATCATATAAACATAAAGATAGTTCAAAATTTAGAGATAATTATTTGTATACACCAACAGTATTACCATCCTCTGCTAAACCACCACCATTTACATCTTCTACAACAACAACTTTAACGCCACCACCACCACCACCACCACCACCATCATCATCACCGTCTTCTTCAATTGGAACACATACCGAAGAGGAATATCGAAAAGCATTAGATATTTTAAATAAATATAATATACCGGCAATATCACCATTACAAGATGCCAATCGCTATAATTATAAATCGGGACCATTTTATGAATCATCATATACATCAAAATCAACGGCGTCGCCATCATTTACAACGGATCGACCAAATATATTTCAAAATTTAAATCGTCCGTTAAGTGGCAGTGAATATAAACAACATAAATTAATGCATCCATCGTATACGGGTGGAATAAAACGACCTCAACCATCAGAATCATCAACAAAACATCCTATTTTCCCAACACCAAATTCATCGGAATATGGTCTAACACATAGTTTCTTTACCATTGAAGATGCTATAACACTAGCACCTCCTCCACCACCGCCGCCGCCGACGACATCGTCTTCACGAAATCCATCTAATCATCATCATCATCATCATCACATTAAACAAAATGAGGTTACATATCAACCACCATCACAACAGGAAATATATAAAATTTCTAATAATAATAAATTTGAATATATTAAAGAAAAAGAAGAAGAGGAAATTGTAACCATATCACCACCACCACCACCACCATCGCAACGACCATCTTCACAAGAACAATCTCTAAATTATCATGTTATTGATGAAAATGAGGACGAAATTCAATCACCACATTTACAACAAAAAGATATATATAAAATTTCACATCATAAGAAATTTGAAGATTATATTGAAAAAGAAGAACCAACGAAAGAAGAGCAAGAAGATGAAGAAGAAGTGGAGCAGGAAAAATATGTAACGCTAGCTGAACTCATTACAATAAAACCAAATACAGAGGAAGCATATGAATATACAACAACAACAACAACGACGACGACAACAACCACAGAACCAACATTTACATTATCCTCATCTACATCACCATCACAATCTATACCAATATCACCGCCAACAATACGTGTACGTGGACGAACAAAAATTAGACGTAGACGACCGAGACCATCTACAACAACAACAACATCAACTACTACAACATCCGATAATTTATTGGATTATGATGTAACAGCACCAAATATTGTTCAAGGACATTGGGAAACTAGTCCATCAACATATTTAAATGATAACTATAATTCAAATCAATATCATGAAAATACGTCGAATCGACAACGAAATCGTTATCGTTTTAGACAACCATCAATTGCATCCGCCGAACGTGATGACGGTGCTGTAGATGATGAACCAAAAAGGACTAAAACTCGTCAAAGAAATCCATCAACACAAACACCACCACCACCATCATCAACTCAATTTTATCAAAATGAAATTTCACCTGTAACCATTCAATTTTCACCATCAACTAATTATGCAACTGAAACAATTAATATTAATCCAGTGACGGTAAAACCATTACATTCAAATACATTAAAATATAATGAAATCAGTAATATTGATGATAATCAACAGTATTATAATAATCATCAACAAGCGTTGCCCGAACAAAATGATGTTATAATTTCAACAAAACAAGCTGATTTTTATTCCACAAAATTACCCACTGATGAATCAAATGCTGTGCAAACAACATTTATTGACTCGGAGCCAATGTTAACACAAAACACTGAATTTTCGGATGACGAAACAAATATTAATAATATTATACCGACAATTGAATTACAAAAAATAACCACAGCTCAACCACTAGAAAATTATTCATTTGAACATGTCAAACATCGACATCGTTTACGATATAGAGAGAAAAAAAAAGAAGCGCTATTACCGTCATCACCGACGGCCACAACAACCACAACGACAACACCACAATCGCCTGCTTCGCTCGAATTCGATATAGACAACGGTGAAGTTACTGAAAATCTACAAAACGAAATATCAATAAAACCAACGGGTTTAACTGGTGTCCAAAGATATAATTCCAAAAATCGACCTAGATTTAGTGTTAAAGATTATCGACAACGATTACCAGCACCATCAACTACATCACTATCACCATCGTCTGTAACATTAACAACAACTGAATCGTCTGCACCAACAAAACAAGTAAAATTAAGATATCCAACAAGAACACGTTTAGTGCCGGAATTACGACGAAAACCAATCACAGAAAAATCATTAGAAAATTTAAATACTGATGAAGAAAAAGACGATAAAGAATTATCAACCGAACGAATAATTCAATCGAAAAGAAAACGTTTACCATTAAATGGTAATCGTTATAGTAATCGATTTAAATCGACAACTGAAGCACCAACATCAACAACAACAACAACAACAACGACAGCGATTCCATCAAAACGTGGTACGCGTCGAGATTACCGAAATCGATATACTACATCGCCAACCGCATCCACAACATCAAATCATATATCTGAAAATTTACGTTTACCAACTATTCGTAACACAACATTATTATTACGACGTCGTCCACCAAATTTAAGTTTACGCCAACGCATTCAAAATAATCAATTGAAAAAAATTGAAACATCAACACAAAACGATTTACAAATATTATCCGATTCGGATAATATGGAAACGGAATTAAATGAATCAATTAAAAATGTGGAAACTAATGATAACAACAATGATAACAATGATAATAATAATAAAGTTAACAATAATATTAATACTGATAACGATAATAATAATTATGATAATCAAGAAATTATACCGGAAACAGGTATAATGAAAATTGCCAAAGATGATCATTCATATAGACCGCATACAGTAACAACACCCATACCGCCATCATCAAATTCGCATGACGACGACAATGACATTCGGCTAGATGTTCTAAATGATTTAAATAGTAGTTCATCGGACTATTCTAAACGTGTGGCTGAATTAACATTTTCATCCGGTAATAATTTTAAAACAGCTAATATAAATGGTAGTCCGTCACGTCGTATACCTGGTTATTTTACAATATCAACAGAAGATCCAATTTTACCAATCGAAGCATTTTTTCCACAGATAAACTAATCATAAAATTTAGTATTTTTTTTAGTTAATAATTCCGTTTCCATTTTCTGTCGGATATTTTTTGTATTTTAATGCGACCCATTTGATACCTCGTTAATGCGTGCAGTATAGAAAAATCATCTAATCAAATGGAATTAAAGGCAAGAGATCAATGAAAATAATTAGATTTTAGTAATATTTTAGATAATTTTGTAAATAAACTATTTTTTTAAGCGAAGGTATTTATAATTTGATTCATTCGGATACGTTGATGGATATAATTTAAAGTGGTTGTAGTAGGAAGTAAAATCATTTCCCTATACATAACATCATTAATTTTATTATTTGGTATCAGAAAATGATTAATTAGAGTTAAAACAACATATGCGATCATCATATGAACGTTGTCGTTTCGACTTAATCCAACTCAGATATTACCTACACCTTCTATGCCTATAATTTTATTATATAATTAGACGTATTCGAGTAGAACACTCTGTATATATATTTATTATTGTAGTATGATTTAATATATAATATCCTAAGGTGGATATTCTAACTAGGTTTCATAGTTTTGTAAATGGTTTATATCAATTTCACAATATTTCATGGACAACATTAAATACACTCATCACTTACTGTGAATGCGTCTTACCGGAACGAAAACTTTATTCAGAGCATTTAGTGGACGAGAAACGAACAATTTCATATGAATATTATTATTATTATTATTAAAATTTGATCGGAAACACACACAAACAGGACACAAGCTACGCTACTGAAATTTTGATTTATTCAAACTATTTCTATCCGAAATTGGTGGCAAAGTAGTGTAAAATAAAAGTAGTTAGATTCCAATAGAATTTATAATATTTCATAAACTGTTAAACCCAAATAGCTTATTAACAAATACATCTGTATATTTGTTTGATTTAATATTCAATAATTAATTGTATATCTGAAGATGAGATGATAATTTGGCATGCAGAAGTGTGATGGATTAACTATCAAATTAAGTTCTACTTAAATCGGACTATCTATCTGTTGCACACCACCGTTTTCTGTTCGAATACAACAAAAAATATGATATGCAATTCTAAAGAAGAAGCTCTCGACTTAGTATAACCGAAATATAAATATAAATTATTAAATACTTAATTATATTATTATTATAAATAAAATTAATAATTTATAATATTATTATTCATTTTTAATTTTAACACTTAATCATTTATTTTTACGTACTAATTTATTTATTATTAATAATTAATGTTTTATGGTAAAACTCAAACAAGTTAATAATTGTTGTTAACTGATAATTCTAATTTTAAACTGTGTTTATTTTATAAGTATATTTTCTTTGTAAATATTTTATAATTTTGTAATATTGACATATAAAATAAAAAGAATCCGAAACAAAAAATGATTTATTATTCTAACAATAACCTCTTACAAACGTCTATAGATTAGGATTAGATAGTAGTTATCGTCAGTTATTAATTTACAGAGTTATATGGTTAAAAAATGTCAAGTTGGAGAGATTGTCTACATAAGGTCATAATAATTATAACGTAACTGGGATCGAATAGGTAGACGAACTGTTTGGATTGAAATCAGAATGTAAAATTGACTGGCGCCTTCATGGAATTGCTCAAGTAATTTATAGAGAAACTAGTAGCAGTTGTATTCAGAATATTTTGATCTAGAAACTGGCAGAATACTTTCTACTATATGATACCTTCAGCAGAAAATCGGTTCCGGTGAATACAGGTACATTGTTTTCTTTTATTTATTATAAATGTTTTAAGTTTTAACTATTGCTGTATTGGTGTCATTGTAATGGACATAAAATTAATTGTACTGGCTCAGTGGAATGAAATTGAGTAGCTTAGAATAATATATATATTATCAATAAATTAAATTGTTAACATTAAATTGAATATAAATAATCACTCACTCATTTAAAACCGCATTTGCAATCAACAATCACAATACTGTTAGCTGCAGATGTTAGTTAAATAAAACCTTTTGGTTGAATTCGAGTTCAGCTTCCGAACACTTTTATTTTAATATACACGCATTATCGTGAACGAAAACGATTTGCAAAAATATTAACAAATAAACTATTAACAAATAAAAAAAAAAAACACAGACACTACACACACACGCACAAGAACAATAATTTTTAAACCGCAGAAAAACTTTATCTTTTTATTCTAAAAAAAATAATTTCTTCTATAAATTGAAATTTCCAATATTAAAAACGAATTTTCTAAACAATAAATTAAACAATTAAACAATTTGTGAAACAATTAATAAAACAAAAACTGAAATATAGCACCAATCAAAAGGACATTAGAAAAAAAAAGTAGAAAATATGTAATGTATTTTCTATTTATTTTTTACACACTATAATAAAATACACAAAGTAAAAACAACACCGTATTAATGCTTAATAGATATTAAATAATTAAAAAACTTTTGGCACATTGAAAACTAATAAATAATTAAATTAGAATTTATTTATTTTCTAAAACACATTGCACTTTTTCTTTAACATACACAAAATAAAACACGCACTTGCAAAGGATCACAAAAGAACAATACCACTGAGGTTAAACTGGAAACGGAAATGATGGAAAATTGATTAAAAAAAAATCATGTATACGACAAATCAAAACAAAACACTGTAAACAAAATCTTTGCTTTCGAATTAATAAATATATTTAATATTTAATATTAACATTTTGTTAATTGTTATAAATTCATTTATTTTTTTTTTTTAAATTAAAAACATTATTATTATTATTTTATAATAATTATTTAACAATTTACCGAATTTATTAAAAAAAAAACACAATATTTACTAATAAAAATAATTTTCTATTCATTTGTATCGAACGAACTACAAGACTGTCTGAAATTCTGACAAATGACACTAAATTCTCTTAAACTCAATCGTTAAAAATTATTTAACTATTGGTAACACTGTACAAATTTCGTTGATTTCGCCGATTCGATGTTTTTGTTGCTCAAAAGCAACTTCTCTTTTCTCGTCTTTCTCGCCACCCTTCTTGCCCATGTCAAACACAACAAATGAGCAGAATCGACAGTTTGACAGCAGAATACAAATATTTTTATTTAGTTAAAATTATTTTGCTGCGTTGTGTGTGCGTATTATTTTTGTGTGTTTTTCTTTTTTTCTTTTTTTTTTTATTATTTATTGTGCAAATAAAATCGGTAAATTCCGATAAAAGAACAACTATAAGAATATGTTTTAAATAATTTAAAAATGAACAAAATTTTATAATTTTTACATCATTATTGAATATTAGTAACGTTAAAAATTTAGTAAAAGCAGAAGCAAAAAAAAAAACATGTATTTTCCAATTGGCTGGCCTAAAATTTTAGATACATTAAATTTAAAAGATTCAATCATTTGTAAAATAAGTTGTGATCGTGTAAAAATATTATTAGCTATAATTACAGACGATACAATTGCAATTTGGTATACAAAAGTATGTTAATTTAATTATAAATACGTTAGTTTTTTTTTTTTAATGTAATTATCTTATCTAACGAAAAGAAGAAGAATTGTAAAAAAATACAACAATAATTGATTTTGTTTTGATTGAACCCTTTACTTGAACTTTAAATAGATTTTATTGAGTGGATTCTAATTCTTTATATTTGTTTTCCGTATAATATTGACATAATTAAAAATGTGCATTAATTGAATTTATAAAAAATAAAAAATAAAATAAATACATAAAATTTATTGATTATTAATTTTTATTATAGCCATGTGTTCCAATTGTTTCATTACAACGAACTACGGATTCGTTAAAAAAATATGGTCCAAATGTTTTAATACAATGGAAACCGGATTCAAATATGTTAGTTGTGGCGGTAATTATTATTTATATTTAGTAAAATTATACTTAATATAACTCATAATTTTGTTTTTTTTAAATTAATAATTTCCCTTTTTCAATTCCATAGACATCTGATGGAACATTACTTATTTATTCATTGAATATAATTGATGCAACAAAAGGTATTTATGAACAATTAGATCCACCGCATCAAAATTTACGTCGTGACAGTGCAGAATTATTTGTTAAAGAAATTATACCATCGTTAATGTTATCATTGGTACATGAAATTCCATTATTTGTACCGATAACATGTATTTGTTGTGTTAGCGTTAGCCAAATGATGATTGCAACAAAAAGTGAAAAAATTTTAAGAATTCGTTGGGACGGTAAAGAGGAACGAGATTTTTCATTAGATTTAAAACGTATACCATTTAGTATTAATCAACAAGTTAGTTATGGTAATTTTTTTTTTTTTAGTTGAATTTAATTTAGTGTCTGTTTTATTTTTCTGTATCCAAATTGTAATATAAATTTGTAATTGCAGCTGTGCCAATATTAGAAAATAATACATATATTGTATCAATGGATTATTCACCATTAATTGGTGGTTTTGCAATAACATTAAATGATGGTCGTGCCGCTTATTTAACGGCTAATAATTTAAAATTTGATCCAAATGTAAGATTTTATACTATGAAAATTATTTATTTAATTATTAATTATATCAAAATTTTTATATTATAGCAAGTACAAGGAATTTGGGCACAAAATATAGATGATGCAACGTGTTGTAGTATTAATCATAAATATCGGTTAATAGCATTTGGACGTAAAAAGTAAGATAGATTTTAAATTAAATATTTATTTAAGACAATCGAATCGTGTTCAGACAAAGTGAATGTGAATTTATTTAATTTCACAAAATGTTGGGCGATTGTATAAATATTCAATTATTTATGCTCTTTTTATCTGGCTGGCGTTATTTTTTATTAGTAAATTATTTTTGGTATTTACATTTATAAGGTTTCGGAAATTTACAGGGTTTATTATTGGATATCAGAGGCAACGCACTTAAAAATCCCAACTTAACTTTTTGGTCCGTTTCATAATTGTAAGAAATTTCTAGTCGTCTGTTCAATAATAATATATCTAATTATATTATTTATAATTATAAAATACAATTAAGTGAATTTATCTTTGACACAGATAATTGAAAAACACATTCTTATTATGGACACATTTCTTTTCGTATCATTTTAAACTAAAAATATCAAATATAAGTAAATTTCACATTTATAAGGTTTTTAATTTGATTCACGACTTCTAGTTGAAATTTGTTTGGGCGTAAATTATACCATTATTAAAAAATTAACCGTTCAAAAAAATTTAATGTTATACAAAAATTGGCACTGCTGATTTGCACCTTTGATAATTTTTTACACACACGATATTTGCATTCGCGCATACTCACACACACACGCACTCAAACTCGTACTGTACGGCAATTACGCAATTAAAAATTAATTATAAATGATAATATTTAATACAATTAAATGTATGGAAATGTGTAATAATTTATGGAAAACTATATAATAAACTAAAATAATGAAGAAAATGTAATTTGTAAAAGGATTAAAAAGAAAGAAAAAGATAGAGAAAAAAAACTTACCCAAAATTCTTTAATTACAGTTTTTCGTCCATCCATTCGAATCAAATTTTAATATTTATATATATTTCTATATAATTAAGTAACAAAATACAATTTTAAATTAAACACAATTATATTTATAAGAATTTTCATCAACGCGCACAAAATCTAAACTTACACCTTAAAAATATTTTTTCATGCTGACAAAAATTCTTCTAGTAACTTCTCTCTTTACAACAGGTAATAATTTAATAAGAACAGGAGGGGAAGAATATACGATTATCGCCAATACAATTTTATACCAACTTCATTTCAGTTCTTTAATTAATAAAATATGTGACAACCATCTTTGAATTTTATTAGTTTATGCTTCACTATTATTTCATCGATGACCGCGCATAGCATTTGTGTATAGCCGATCGGGCGAAGTAATACTCGTATTTATACGTATAAAATATTAATTAATAATATATAAAGTCTAATACCACTAATTATTTTTAGGTATTTTTGCCTTTTCAGTTTTTTGGTTTCTATCGAGTTTTTTACTTTGGTACTGAAAAAAACCCTCGTCGGTGTAAATAGTAAACTATATTTGAGAAGTAGTGTTCGTTCACTCATTGTGATTATGATCAAAGAACTGGAATGAAATTTGTATATTAAAAAATTGTATTGGTGGTAAAAATTAATTTTCCCTGCCAGTTTAATTTAAATTTTTCTGCAAAAAGAAGGTGACATAATTATTAATTATTTATTTTTAAAGACAGAAACGTAATGAATATTAAATTGTACAAACTTCGTGTATGTTAAGTGTCAGGTCAGGTCAGTATCACGCCACAGTGTGATCTTTTTTCCATCTGTTGTGAGTGTTGGATGCCGCCGGTGGTTTAGCTTTTGTTTTATGTACTGAACGAATAATTTTATAATTAAAATTGTAATTAATTGTGTATGGATTAATTTTATAGAATATAAAATTGTAATTGATTGATTGGAACAATTTGAAGGAAGAAATTTTGGTTGAGTAAGTGCTTTTTCTTTTGTAAAATCATCCCCTGCAGACAGATTTTTATGCAAAACTTACTTAGAAATCGTTTTTATAAACCCATTTCAATATAGTTATTTCAGAAATATCCAAATTTGTCAAGTTTCTTGTAATTGATATGGAAAATTGTCCTGGTTATTAATTATATACATACAAAACTTCATTTGCAGCCCATTTTACATTCCCATTTTACATCAACATATTAAATTTTACATTGAAGAATTATATTATTATTTTTCTTGGTATCAATTTTCATTTAAATTTGAGGAATAGTGTCCATCATTTCAAAGTTTCCATTTTTTCCAAGTTAAATGTGTCATTAAAAACGCTTTATATGTGAAAGATGTCATGACCCATACCATATTTTCAATATTTATTAATTATTACAAAATAAATTGTATTTATATCACACACACACACACACACACACGCACACACAGTTCACAATCATCTGTATATACAATTGATGATGTAACCGGTGGATTAGAATTATCACATACGATGATATTAAGTGGTAAAGATTATCCGGGCTCACCGGGTTCGGTAAGAGAAATGAAATGGACACCAGACGGTTGTGCCGTTGTATTATCATGGAGTAAAGGTGGCATATCATTGTGGAGTACATTTGGTACAATGTTAATGTGTTCATTAGGTTGGGATTATGGTTTGCACGTTGATTTAGTAAATCATAATCCATTAAATATTTATTGTATGGATTGGTCGACAGAAGGTTATCAATTATTTATGTTACGTTATGAAAAAATTAACATTGAAGAATTGGATAAACGAAATAAAAGTCCTGAAAAAAAATCATCATCGTTACCGTCGTTATCAATAAATTGTAATAGCAAACAATTACTAACACATACATATTCGTCCGGATCATCTGAAAAACAATCGGATACAATATATGAAATTAAATCAACATTAGTACAATTAGATTTTGTTAAAAGTACCTTTGCTGTAAATCCATGCATGGTAATTATAATCAATATTTACTAAATATTTACTTATTTGTTAATTTATTTAAATTTATAAAAATATCTATTTCTTATCCGTCCGCACGCAGAGTTTTCATCCGCATTTATTTTTACAAGGCGATGATAAATTGTATATTAATCAAGGCGATAGTTTACAAAATATATACCACACCTGTAAATCGTTAGCAATGAATAATGCAACAACAAATTTATTGGATCCAACAACATTATATTCAACGAATATTAATAATAATTTAAATGGAAATAATATATTTGCTCAACCGTATAACATTTATATGAATGGTAATAATAATGTTACAATTGACGATGATAATGATCCTTATTTAATGGAAACAATGGCAACCGCAGCCGACAATCATTTAGTTGATGAATATGAAATTGGTAAATCGTTACAAGTGACAAGTATATTATCGGAAAGTAAACATTGGATTGTTGTACAATTGCCGATAGCATATATGGCTACAAATTGGCCAATAAGAGTAAGCATTGATTTGTTTTTTTTTGTTCTGCTATTATTTTTTGTCCGAAAAATAACCGAAATGAATTCTGGTTTCGTCATCTATAATGGTTGCACATTGCGTTATGTATTGTAAACCTATATTAACATTGTTCCACAACAATTTACTTATCACTAAAATTGCATCGAATTGATCATACCATGTGATAATAATTACTAAAAAAAAATATATTTAACTAGTGATGAGACATGGTGTTTGCAATACGAACCAGAAACTAAGAGTAAAAGTGCTGACTGGCGATTATCAAATAAAGGGAATGTCCTGGAACTTTGTTAATAGATCCGGTTCACTATGCATAAACCAATCAGCAGTAAATAGATGGTGTTACCAGATCCATACATTAGAAATTCATTCTGATTATTTTTCGAACATAAAATTTGATATGCTGTATAATAATTATAATCCATACAGTACAGTGCAATTGATAAAAGTGGTACAAATATAACGGTTGCCGGACGTACAGGAGTTGCAATTTATTCAATGACAACACGTAAATGGAAATTATTTGGTAATGAAACACAAGAAAAAGATTTTGTTGTTACCGGCGGTCTATTATGGTGGAATGATTTTATTGTAATGGGTTGCTATAGTTTAATACAAGAAAAAGATGAATTACGTTTGTATCCAAAAGACTGTCGATTGGATAATCGTTTTGTTAAAATTGTACTTATGAATGCACCGGTTATGTTAATAAATGTATTTAAAGATCAATTGGTTGCGTTCACCGCCGATAATATTGTAACAATATTTGAATTACGAAATAATGATGCACAACAAACGGTGGAATTAATAAAATTACATATTTATGATATACGTGGATTATGTGTTTTGCCCGCTTGTATTGTATCGGTAACAATGACAAATTTAAAAAATGATGTTGGTACACGAGCTAGTCAAGGTAAATTGGTTCTATGTCGATTAATTTAATATAATTTTCTGATAACGTTTTTTTTCTAAATTTTTTTTATAAATAGGAACTATATTACAACCAGAAACTATTGTACTTAATGTTTCCGGCCGCATTTTAATGGTAAACCGAGAAAATAATGGAAATTCATTAGAACAATTGGTAAGAAACATTTCGTGTTATAATAATATTTTTAATTTTTAAATGATTGTGGGGTATTATTGTTTAAGAATCTTATTGCTCGTCAAAATGAAATAGTTTTGTATTTCTAAATGGTAAGAATGATATGGAATAAGATTGTTTGCCTTATTTATCGTTGTTTTGTTGGTTATGCTTTGAATAGCGAGTGGTTGCATTGATATAAGATTTAAAAAAATACTTTAAAATCACTTTTATATAATTCGTAATAGACGATAGTCTCTGCACAACGATGTTGCAATAGCACACACCAGCATTCCCTATTATGTTTAGATAACTTTACGCCACGTTTCTAAACATTGCTGTCACATAGATGAAGTTCGTAAATTAGTTCACATGAGATTATATAATCAATTCATCAACTGGTGTGAAATTATATGTTTTAATAGAATCCTGTACCTCATTACTGGAGGTAGGTGATGCTATCCCGACTCCAGCTATTTGCTGACTTCATACGTACAGAATATTCCCTTTATAATTAAAATTTGACCATGAATACTTATAATGATATTTACTAAAGTTTAGGCCTACACACACCTATTTAATGTAATGTTTCGTGTAGGTATGTAATACTTTGGTGCGCAGGCAGATGGCGTTAACCCCATATTAATTCCCATAGACCTGTTCAGTCGCTATTCACTTGAGATTTTAAACCAAATTATTTTGCGTGCTCTTTTGATCTGGAAGGGTTAAATGACCTCATTACATTCACCGTCCACTTTCCGTACATTCAATTGAATTAAATTCTAAACCATTGTCATTGCTATTTATTTAATTTGTTTTATGTATTTCAATTTTGCAATTACGTGCGCTTTTCTTTCAAAATCTCCGATAAAAATTAAATGCACCATAAAAAAAACTAATACAAATTTAAAAATACATAAAAATTTATTTAATTATTATTTATTTTTTTCTTTCAAATGAAAATATTACATAACAAAAAAATGTATTTTCTATAAATTAATTAAAATATTTATTTTTTTTTTAAAGATAAATGAAATTGTCAATGGAAAAAAAATGATAATTATAATTTTTTTATTGAACACAAATGGAAATAAATGAAATTTTTGTTATCAATTTTAAAATGTATTCTCTAGAAATCTAGAGATACAGTTAAGTAATATTTAAATTTGAAAAGTATACGTGTGTGTGTGTGTGTGTGTGCACACACTTGCATACAATTTAATTTAATTATAAAATTAAAATCAATAATGACTTGGATAATGTTCAATTTGACTATGTCCATGTCCAATTTTTTTAACTGTTGCAATAAAACCTAAATGTTTATCGGCTGTATAATCAACAATACGTTTTGTACCGTCTGGTTCAGTCAATGAATAGGATCCTTTTACTGAATCACCATCACGATGTTCCCAGGCTTCTTTATTGTCACCGGTATGTGGATCATGTACAGCATAACCAAATTTATAATTTATTGGTCCCTATATGTGTTATTGCAAAAATAATTTAAAATTTAATGTGATTGTTATGCAAACGAAGTGTGCACTATGAAAGAATGAAGATCACTTGAAAGTATACACATTTATTAAAATATTCATGATATAATAGACTTTGATCTGTGTATTTTGTGATGCGGGATCAGATGAGAATGGTGTTTGCATTATGAGCAGCTAACCGACAACAATTTAAAACATTTAAATGGAAAGTCTGACTCCATTTACAGCAAAAATTTACAAAAATTTATGGTCACACATATACCGCTCCAAGTTACACACTTGTATTCCAAGTTTGTCATCTGTGTAGACTGTAAAAATCGCGTTGTAGTAATGCGTAGTAATTTTATTATGAATTCTTATGCGATGGAATTATATGAACACTTCCTAATTGAGTTTCAGCAAAATCGTTATCCGCGCTCGCAATCTATTCACATTGCAATACTTGAAAATGTTTTGCAACAGTTTCTAATATAAATTTAACTTTAAAATTGATGCCTGATAATTGTATGTTACTAAATGACCTACTGCTTAATTTGAATGAAATGGGCTATATAGATTTAGAATATAGTTTCCTAACAAATTCTTTAAAATTTATTGATACCAAGTGTAGTTCTGCAAAAACTATATACCAGAACTTAATCATATATGTCTTCATATTATGTGTGTAATTTATATTCAATTAAATAGGTGATTAGCTATTTATGCAGTCTAGTTAAAACTCAAAAGAACTGTTCTTCTGATGGGGTGCAGATAATCAGTTGAAATATAGATACTTTCAAAGTTTATAGAAATGAAAATCTCTCTCTATCTCTATCGTGAACGATCACAAAATATTTATCAAAGTGAGATTGCAATATAGGGCGGCGAAATTAAATAATATTATAGAACTTACACTGTGATAATCTTCATATTGATGTCCTCCATCATCACCTCCGCCACCACCACCACCATCACTACCACTGCCATATGAACTAATTGGAATATGATGATATTGATCAAAGTGTGCATAACTATCGGCTGTATGTAAATAACCAGCTTTTACACAATAAAGCATTGCCATTACACATAATGTTGTTATCTTTTTCCATTTTTTTGAAGTGTTATGGAACAAACCAGAAAATAAAAAACAATAAATTAATTAATTAATTAATAAAAAAAAAACCAAAAATTAATTTATGAAACCAAACCAAAAAAAAAAAACATTTAATTAAAAATTACTTGATAATTATATTTCATTTTATTTATTATTAATTGTTTGTTATACTGCTGTTGATTGAAATATGAGAAAAAATGTACTGATGGATTTTATTGAAGTGAGCGCCACTTTTATAGGAAAATAATATTCAAATAATTTTACTATTTTTCTTTTAATGCACCTAACTAAAATTATAATTACTATTATTCACTTTTATTATTATTTCGCATTTTCTTATTACATATATTTATTGTAATAATATAAAAATATTATGTGTTCGTCGGTGGTAATATCATTTTATTCATATATTTATATGAATATATGTAATGCACTACTTTGATCAAATATCCATCGAACTAGACCAAATAAAACCAGATTTATATTGAAATGTAGTTAAATCGAATGAGAGGAGGTCTCAATGTACATATACTGTACCGCATAACTTTATGATTCCGCGTCCATATAGAACTTATTCGGATCTTTATCCACAATATCAGTAAACCAATTTCGCAGCACCATTTTAAGTGTTTCCAAATGTAAATATGATACTGTATAAGGTCAGCGCTATACAATAATACATACATTGATTTTTATTAATAGTTGACATTAAACACCTGATTTTTGCACATTTTTGGTTCGCTGGCAATAGTTCAAAATACCCAACACCTTTGTAAAATAGGAATGCAATTCGGTTTTTGTGCTGCCGTTCGCATCACGTTCGTTTCAATAACAGATCGATATATATAATTGATTTGCGTTGTGTGTTAAGTGTTTTGATTTTTAATTCTTGTCTGCAACACAACTTCTTCTTAATGAGTTCAAGACATTTTAAATGATTTTTATTTGTGTACACACATTTAACATCTATATAATCACAGCCATTCGCTGTGCACGATTATATTGGATTTTGGTTGCCACAACTTTAATTGCAGAAGATGATAAATGTTCTGTTTGTCCACATAACGACGGAATATTCAGAAGACAATTCTGATGCTTGTGTTGTTGTTAAAGCATCAACACCATTAATTTTACACATTGATTTGCCGGTCGCTTTCTTGTAACATTACGTAAATAAATAAATAACCAATTGATTGCCGACTTGTTTCCATTTCATTATATCAAATTGAACATGCACTTTATTGTCGTATAAATACCGCAATCGAAATACCCAGCAATATTTGTAAAGTAAAATATGCATAAAAGAGAAATGTTATAATTTTACAAAAATATCGCCTGCTACAAGTCGATCGAATTGTAAAAGTTAAACGTTGTTTAAAACATATTTAAAGTTTGATACAATATATAATTGAGCACATATGGTCTAATAATAACCCATATAAAAATTAATAGAATTACAGATGCATCTATATTTCGTTAATTGCAGTATACAATTGGTGAATTGTTATATACTCCCATGCGTAGCAATTGGCTGTAATGAATGTTTAGAAGATACCATATGTGTTCAGCTTATGCTTATAGGCTTTGAGTAATATAACTTAATAGATAATATAATAATTGACCACCACCAAAAATTGACACAACTTCGTTGAATTTGATTTTGAATTTTCTTGAAAATTATATTTAAAATTCGAAGTATATACACAAAAAATAACACTTGCTGAAACGTTTGACATCATCAAAGTGTTTCATCTAAAAGATAAGAGATTAAATTTTGAAATTATCAACAACCGATGAGGCAAACACACTGTCCGCGATAATTTATTGAAATTGAAATTAATTGAGAATCTATTTATTTTTATATATTTTTATATTATAGATTAGTGATTAAGTGAAGTGCGTACTCTGACCATACAGATTTATCGTATCACTACAGTTTTCTGTAAATTGCGATCGTATATTACGCAAACACCTTCAACTATGACTTTCCTAAAATTCAATTGCTAAAATTAGCAATTTGAGCAGATTCAATTATATGGTCGTGAATCATTGTTCCACAATTTTTGAGGATGTTCTTTTTTATAATTATTCAGCAATAATATTTGTGAGGAGAAACGTTTTTCCATTTCATTCGGATGTGTTTTTGTGCAGAATTAATATTCATCTATGGATGATTTCTTTTACTTTTACATTACCTTTTTACTAATTGATGCACAAATCCGTAAAATAAATCTGGCTAAATGGTTTTTTTAACCTCGCAAATACTTTCAACAGTTTAAAATACAATATTTCGTGTTATTTTCGATCAGTGTACGATTTAATATAAAACTTCAAATAAGTAATTTAATAATAACAATAATAATAATAATAATAATATATGAAAAAATAAATAAATATGTAATAGAAAGTAAACGTGAAAAAAATATTATTTCTGTACATGTTTGGAAATATGTATCAAAAATATTAAATTTATGTTTATAATTATTAATATTTTTATGTGGCTTTATTGGTTTTTCATCGATATATATAGTTATTTTTTGTATTATTATTGTTATACGTTCGAGCCGATAAAAATTTGTGTAATTTGAGCTGTATGAGAAAATTCTTATTTTAATTAATATAGTTAAGTTTTAGTGGTGTTTGTTTAACTATAACTATATAGCTCATATTTATTATATAATCAATTAATCAATAAGTTCATAAATATTAATTACAATTATTAAAAGAGACGCTATGTAGTAATAATAATTATAAATTAACGTATACATTCGTACGTCACTTATACGTAATATTCGCTATAGAAATTCGATTAACTATACTCAGCCATCGGATTTTCTCATACAGTTTAATCTTTACGCTTTAAAGAACCGCATTTATTTTAACAATATCGCCAATGATGTAACCAAGTTTAAAATTTTTAACATTAGAATTCAAATACACTTTGTATTTTATGAGCTCAAAGTTCTTGAAATTCGCAGCAGATAAGCAAAAATGAAATTGGTTACAGAATTTTTGATTTTTCTTCACTAATTAATTATATATAAATCGTGAAATATTAATCTAAAACATTGTTAATTTGATTAATGAAGCAATGACCGATTTTACGACCTATGAGGACGAGAATTGTGTTGTTGAATGACAAATAACCAAATTGTTCAGGTTTCTAATATCTGATCTTGAAATCTATCTTGCTGCTGGAAGTTATTTTCTAGGAACTGCCTATAAAAACTGTACATTAATAAATACTGCCTATAACAAAACCTTCCGGCATTTCATTCAACGGATGGGCATTTATTTGCTAAGACAGAGTATTAGTCTGTTATTATAATATACATATTGATGAAAATTGAATGGGGAAAATGACCGCGGAGTGCTAAATTATACCAGCAATTCGATCATAGCGATTGATTATTGAACTATATTTAATGTACAACACCGAAAACAATCGTTTTAAATTGATTAAAATTTTATATACGACCCGACTTGCACAAATATAGCATCGTCAAACAATCTTAGATGTGGAATGGAGCTGATGACAACCTTCTACAATAGATTATTTGATGTCCACCACATCCCTTCATCCTTTTCATCACCATGTCGTAACATTAAAACAGCAGTAGTGTGACTATACAATCTCAAATTTAATATATGTTTTATTTGTTTATATGTGGAAATGCAGAATTAATTGGCCCATATTTATATTTAAAGACGAGTTTTACTCTATAGACATTTCAATAAACACAAAAAAAAAATAAAAAAGAAAGAATGTTATTGTTATGCAACAAAATACTTGTTAACATTTTAAATTTAAAATAATTTCACCAACCATAAAAACTATTATAACATCATAAATTATTATTTTGTCAAAAATTATAGTTAAAAATTACACACACACACACACACAAGTGCGACATGTCCGACGCCAAGGGATTTTATTTGAACTTTGTTCATCATTTGAAGAAACCGATTGCAGAAAGTTATCGATTTGTTGCATGGATGAAGCGCGACAGACTCGAGATAAACTAGAAAAACAAGCAGGCAACTAATTTCATATAGACGTTTATATGATGCGATCAGAATGAAGCTGTGTATGAAGTTATATGGAAATACTGAAATTTGCCGGTCACGTATAATCAATCGGAGATGATAACGCGATATAATCGACTATATAGTATTTGCATTATGGTATAATTGTTGAAATTTATCAATTGATAATAATGAATTAAACATTGTAAGAATTACGACCGCAATGTCAGGGTCAGGTCAGCATGACACAAAAATGCTCGATCGCATGACTAAACCTTGGCTCAATTAAAACATATTCAATAACGATTTTCCTAACAACACTTTAATTCCTTCGAAGAAATCAAACATTGCAGGATCGATGAATGCGGTTGGTGTCAAACTCAGATAAACTGTTCTATCGACACGAAAATTGCCATACAGATTATCAAACCACTTATCGATTAATTCTAAATGTGATGAAATGATTGTGCTGTGACTATATATAAAAAATTAAGTTTAATACTTTATTTTTTCCAAATTTTATTAAATTTTTAAATTATTTGTTAAACATTTTTATAAGTAACATCTTGTTTAGTAGTGCGCATAAAAGAAAACATATATTATTTCGTCAATTTTTATATGTCGGTGTGTATGTACCTATTGTGTACCTACATTTTAGATAAATGATTTCGTATATATACGCAAACTTTGTCTCACAAATTCCCGGACTTTTAGAAAATGTCAATAAACCATAGGTGACACATCTATAAATGTGATATTGGTTGCTATAGAAAGACACATCTTTAACTGATGTTGTTTCGTCAAAATTTTATGACACTTCATTATTTGCAAGCAAATTTATTGCACTATCAAACCATTAGTCTATTTACACAGCAGTGTCCCGTGTCATTGCTGCAGCATCTGTTTGAAGATCACATCGGGGCTTGTCGCTATACACGTACAATAAATAAATAAATAAATTGCCATCTATTTCCTATATGGGATTCTCACTCCACATACTTAGATCCGCACCCCCTTATAAGTTTATACCTGCTGTAGAATATCTATAAAAGCAAATTTTAATTGTCTACATTTTTTATCAGGTTCTTCAAACGTTTGCGATGTTCCTATTTCTTGAGTTGATCGCTCATCATATGCACCACTTCCAATGTTATGGGTATGGTTTCGAATCAGGGAAAAAGTCATGGTTTATCGTACATTTACATCGATCGCCATGTGTGTTCTATTACAAAAACTATAATTTTCCACTTCAATCCTGCTGATTCTTGGGGCACATTCATTCTAAAACATAAAGATAGCCTATGACGCATTCCATGCTTATAATCACCGCCGCCTCATTATCTATAGGACACAACAATTATTCGTATACAACAAAACATTTCAAATTATAATTTGAAATGATTTTTTTTTTATTCTTTGTGTATTTAATTAATTTACAAAATAATAATAACTAAATGAATGCTTACCATAATCCAAATATTAAAACTAGCGTATCTAAATAGAAAATCCCTTGGCGTTGGCAGTGAACCATAGCATTTTATAATATTTTTTTAAAAAAAAACATAAGTTTGTTACATATTTATATTTAACATAAACATAAACACAATAATAATATACATAATTTGATATATGTTTAGTTTCCTTTTGCTTACATATACAACGTCTGTCCCATAAGAAACCGGCTTGGATTAAAGAGTTTCCTCTCACAAAAATAAATATTAAATTTCCTCAAAAACCATTTTATGATATTTAAAATAATCTTCATCAACTGAAATACGCATCGATTTGCACGCGTTCAACAACCGAATCAATTATGTCTGTGATTGGAATGCTGTTGTGGACGGTGATCGTCGCCTTTTGAAATCCTTCAACTGATGCTAAACGGTTAAATTAAAAGTGAATTTTGTGAATGATTAAGATAATTTGATTATTAATTCAATTCGGTACAATATTTGATCATCATTTAATTTATGTGGAACAAACTATGAATTTACCAATTTTAGACCCGTTAAAATTTGATGAATTATTGTTTTCCACATTCCAAACTCCATTTCCACGAATCTCACTGAAGATTTATTAGAAATGGTCACGAAATCACTCATTTTTTCAATGTTTTCTTCAGTAAATTGCTTCACATGGTCGAACTGGACGTTCATCATCACTGCTTTCTGTGAATTATTTATGCCATTTAAAGACTTGTGCTTTTAACACACAATTATCACCCGACCCGGTTTTAAACAAATCATACGTTTGAGTGTATTGAGATTTTTACCAATTTTAAAAACAAAATTTAATGTTGCTTCTTTGTCATTTTTCGACCGACGCACAAAAACAGCTGTAACTTTATGCTTGTTAAATTTTCGTTTCTACTGAGAATATAAAATGTGAATGAAATTTAGATAGTTTGTTGAGGAACGGACTATACGAACTAAGTGTTCTAAGGTTTATATAGCCATCCCGGTTCGTTATGGGACAGAGGATGTTAATGTTAGAAAATGATGATTACATAGAGGAAAAAACATAATTTAAAAAAAGAGTTATTATTGTTATTTTTATATTGTTGTTTTAGTAAAAAGAGGATAGGAAATTAATAATACGTATAGAAGAAGAAGACTCAAATGCGAATGAATTGATTAGAAAAATAATTAGATTTCCGATCTTCCGTCTAATACAATTATTTTTATACGCACAATTTTTTTTTTTAATTTTCTTATTACAATCCCTTCCCTGCCATTAATTTTATAAAGAAATTATCACGTAATTTTCAGTCGATAATATTATTAATAAATCTTTATAATACATATTTTAATTACATAAATATTTATTATAACAACTATGTAATAAATAATAACATACATTTTATAAAATGTTTATAAATTTGTATATGTATTCGTACGTATGTAATGTTCAAAAATTATGTAAACACATAATGTGATCTAGATTTTACGCTAGTTAAGCATATCAATAAAATATAATATTATAAAAGGAAATTTTAATAAATAATTAAAGATCATATACATATTTGCATAACATATACGCATTATACGGTGCCGCATACACGTGCAGAGTGGAATTTATAATTTATTGCGAGAATTATAAAAATTTAACTAAATTACAATAAAAATTAAGTTATAAATACTTTGTTGGCATTCGTCATAAAAATGGTTTAGCAATAAATAAATGCATATCGTTTCGATCGATCGTTTATATGAAAAACTTTCCTTTATTTTTCTTATAAGAATAAACAAATTTCTTTCTAAACGGAATTGACGCGAGTCGTGTTAAAATTGTGCAATCGACTGTGACAATTTTTTTACTTTATGATATGTTGATGGACGCTATCCAGATGTTAACAATGCGTCTGTCTGTAAATATCTGTATACATATAGACAAAAGTAAGTGTGGACTTTCGGCTTGTTTAACTTATTCGGATTACACACGACATTATCATTACCCCACACCATTCTATATATTTCTGCAAACCTACCTCCCATTACTCTATCCGCATACCTTCATTCTATACAACTTCCTGCTTAACTTACCCTAAAAATTCCTCTCCAGTATCTCCGCTTACATTCCCTCAAATAAATCATATCCTGTCTACTCCGCAACCTCACAAATTAACTACCTTAACTCAAACTTTCTCTACAAATTTTCCTACTCCCCCTTACCTTTACTCCAGATTTCCAGTCGACTTTCCCCCCGAAACTCCTGACAACCTCTCCAACGATATACACCGCAAACCCTCACGTTCGCAATGCAAAATCTATATAACTATCATCCGATACAATAAACGTTAATGTACCATGACGAATTGCCAGTAATGTCTTGACAGCAGTTTTTGTCTCGTATGTCTAAGAACATTTGTAGTGTTCATAATTTGATTAGAAAGCTCAAGACTAACATATTCTTATCGTATCCGATCTTGTCCATTTGATCCATTTTGTGATTACTACCCTTTCCATATTACTTTCCCAATAATGGCATCTGACTCTTGCTTCTAGGTGATCCAATCACATTTGCTCTTTTGGTATTACTCCGTCGTGCTCATTCAGGTACGAACGACCCAATCGTTTACACCACAACAAGTAATGTTTTCCACGTGTGCGATGTTAATGTGTTGTTTTGTTACCCGTGAGATACAAAAATTAATTGAATTAATTCGTTTATTTACAATATCGAGCATCATTTGAGTTACGGTTACATTTAATAAGGTGCACTAGTCAAATTCAGAGTGGAGTATTCAGTATTATAAATAGAAATAGAATTATAATGTACTGAAGACCATAGAACACAGTTGACATCCAGATAGAAATAACTACAATAATAATGAACATATAATGTTTAAAATGTCCAAAGGGTCACAGTCTGGATGTTAACTTCAACATGAAAAGAATATAGTATAGATAGAGACGAATTTATACGGCAGAAATGTGGAAGTTCCTCTAGGGCTGAATATCCTAATAATTATGATGAGAACCGCTTTACATTACTTTACAAAGTTATACCATAAAAAATGCATAAAAGGTCAACATGTGAACACAAATGAACAAATGATATGCAAATGAATTAAAAACCGTTGATTGACCGGATCTGTTATATTTGTTTCATCAGTATTCGTATAAGTTACAAATGCTTTGTCATTCACAATAATAATACGAATACGTTAAATGTCCTAATACAACAGACAACAGATTACACTGATGATCATTATTATATTTTATATGTTCGATGCTATCACAGAATTCATTTAAAATATAATAAGCATTTAATTAATTAATTTAATTAACAATTGATATTATATAAATTTTATTATTTTTCAGACCTCAACGTGTTTGGCATCATGTGTTGAATGTCTATGGGTATCCGACTCCAATCGTACCCATTTAAAAGAATCTCTATGGTTGTATTGTGGTGGACATGGTATGCGTGTATGGTTACCAGTATTTCCACGTGAAAGTGATAACGGTTTTGGCAGTCATCGCCATACATTTATGTCAAAACGTATAATGTTATCGTTCACCCTAAAGGTGTATCCTTTAGCAATATTATTTGAAGATGCAATAATATTAGGTGTAGAAAATGATACAGTTTTATATACAAGTGATACACAATCACATTTTTCGTTACCATTTTGTTTATTGGAAAGGACGGTAAATATAATGTTTATGATGTATTAATGATTAAGCATAATTCAAAAAAAAATCTAATTGAATCTAATTGTATTTAATTTTCACCCCAAACGCACAGAGTCAAGTATATTTACATCAAATATTACGTCAATTAATTCGACGAAATTTAGGCTATAATGCATGGGCAATTGCACGTAGTTGTACAAATTTACCATATTTTCCACATTCATTAGAATTGCTTTTGCATGAAGTATTAGAAGAGGAGGCGACGAGTAAAGAACCGATACCGGATGCATTATTACCAAGTGTTTTAGAATTTATACAAGAGTTTCCCGTTTATTTGCAAACCGTTGTACAATGTGCCCGGAAAACGGAAATTGCATTATGGCCATATTTATTTACAACAGCCGGTAAACCAAAAGAATTATTTCAACAATGTTTACAAACGGGTAAATTAGAAACGGCGGCCAGTTATTTAATTATACTTCAGGTGGGCAAGCTAAATGTTTTGAAAATTTTAAAATTTTATTATAATATTTAAAATTCAATTCAGAATTTAGAACCGTCATCGGTTAGCAGACGATTTGCAACAATTCTATTGGAAACAGCATTAGAAGAAAAAAAATGGGACTTAGCAAAGGATTTGGTACGATTTCTTCGGGCCATTGGTAATCGCATTTTTATTGTTCTTTTATTTAATATGAGAATAGTTGTTAAAATAAAAATAAAATAACGCTGGTTTTTGTTTTGTAGATCCAAATGATGTTGAATCACCACGTTCATCATTTGTTATGGGTAATAAACTGGGAATGACACCACAAACACCACCCGTTAATCCAAATGCTGAGGATCTTAGTTTAATATTGGGTTCAATGGCACGAGGACGTAGTTTTTCAACCACAGTAACACCAAAATCAAATGATATTAATATAATGCCTACAATTGGTAAAGAAAAAATTACAGCCACATCGACCATTGATACGTCAATGGTTCAAAGACGTAAAAAAAGTTTACCTCAAGCAGCGCCGAAAGAGAAGTTATTACTTATTTTATTTAATATATGTATTCTTTAAAATATTATTATCCAATTTGCTAGTTCATTGCATATACGCAACTCATATATTAATTTAAATGAAGCTTATGGCATCGTTTTACCAAACATGCGCTACAATCAAGTTAACAAATTATTCTGCATGGAAGTATATAAAAATTCACCAATTCGTGTACCATTATCAAAGGATAGATGATACCTTAATTCCGCAGGTCAGGTATTCGTAGTTGAATTTCGCCAACCAGAAGGCAATCGTCACTTATACATAAATCGTCTATTACGATTAATTTTAGTAATGCGTTTCTGATTTTATCTTTATAATATGTTTCTATGCAAACTGATACCAGTGACACAGACAGAACAATGTTCATCCATTATCTTTACCTCCGTCAGTAAATAAATGTTATTCCTAATAAATGGTATTAGTTTGAATTTGAATTTAATCCAACTACTCCTTTAATCACTGAGCGATTATCTCTCCCACACAAATGTACCCATTTTTGTTGTAAACTCTAAACGAACAATTCCTTAAAGATTGTCTATCTGATGTTCTTGAAATTTTCGATTTAGACGTTTGACTCCAAACCAGGTCACGATGAGTTGCTATGCAATGCGTAGTTGCTGCGCTGTGGGGCGATATTTTGATACATCTATCAGATATTTACCTCTCATTGTTAATCATTAATTGTATAATATTATTTCAATTTCAATAATTAAATATTATTTTATATGCAATTTTAGAGATTCAACAGCTGAAGAATTTTTCATTGAAACAATTTTACAACGACATGCTCGACGTTTGCTGCAAGAAAAGAAATTAGAATCCTTAGGCTATATGAGTGCTGCTTTAGATTTTCATTTAGTTGGTTGGTTGGCGCGTGAAAAAGATCGTGCCGCACGTATCGAAGATTTTGTAGCAACATTAAAACAATTACATGATGACTTAGATTGGCCAAAACCAAGTTTAGATTTAAAATTACAACGTAGAAATACAGATCAATCAATATTATTTCAAGAATCTCCTAGTTATTCAACAACAGAATCATTAAAAATTGATACAAATTTAGGAACAGGTGACTCTGGGTAATGTCTATTGTTCAATTAAATTTTATGTTATACTTGTGCAAATTTAACATTTTATTTTTATCTATATTTTTACAGTTACACAAGTCTTCGTACAAATTCAAATTTTGATATACAAAATCCAAAAGATCTTTACCAA
This sequence comes from Bibio marci, assembly GCA_910594885.2. Lineage (NCBI taxonomy): Eukaryota > Metazoa > Arthropoda > Insecta > Diptera > Bibionidae > Bibio > Bibio marci. The sequence goes on along the minus strand of OU343115.1, from coordinate 19,606,847 downwards.
CAACACACACAACACAACCAATCCCACGTTTATAATAATATAAATAATTTTTCATTATATGAAAATCATCATAATAATGTCGATTTACATTATTTATATAATCCAGATTTATCAAATTTAGCATTACAAAATATGCAATTAACAACAACAGCACCAGCAGCCACAACCGCAACAACAGCTACAACAACCACAGTTACAAATGTGATACCAGCAATGACAACAATAACACCCAAATTAAATGATTTATGTCGAATTAGTGAAGAAGGTGGTTGTGGCGATAGTAAAATATTGCAACAACAACAACAACAACAACAATTGCAATCAAAATTAATGTCAACGAATACAGTGTTACAAAAAAATTTAAATTCATTGACAGCAGCCATATCGACTACGGCGGCAGCTGCGACAACAACCGCATCCACTTTAATAAATCGTAAAGAGCATCAACAACCAATATTATATTCGACCGGTAATTGTAATGAAATTGAAGCAAAATTAATACCCTTAGATACGGGCAGTGTTATATCTGAACAATTATCGATATGGGGTGATGATAATATTAATGTATTAAATAATCCAGATTTTGAACAATTTAATAGCACAATGGATATTAGTTATGTGACCGGACACAACAATGTTCAACGTTCTATAAGTCGAAAATTAGAAGTTAAAATACGTTATTTATTACAAATATTTACGGAAGCAAATTGTTTAGAATTTTCATTAGTTTTATCAATTTTATTAATGGATTCAGCCGCAATTAGTCGGATAACAGATACAGCGATACGTACCGGTTCATTGGCCGTATGTCGACAATTACGCAATGGTCTGAAAGATATAACACGATGGAGTTTTCAAGAATGGTATGTGACGTATATTTTATAAAAAAAAATATTTAATACACAATTTTTTTTTTGTCATTTTATGGATACCGCTGCTTTCTTCCAACGAAACGTGAACACCTTCTTGTATACACAACAACTTTTATACACATAAATTGTATATGGGGAATAAAAGATAAGAGAATGACCAACGAGAACCATTCCGACTCATCACAAAATTCTATATGTCACAAGATCCTTTTTAATAGTTGATAACAAAAAGATATGAATACACTGAGACCCGGCGTTTGATCGAGTTGCCGATGAAGTTTAGTTGATAGTTTATAAACGCGGGGCCAGAATTCAAGTGTTGTTATTCCACCGCTTTCCGAATACATATAAAAAATTCTAACTTTAGCAACCAGTGACAATAAAAATAATGGCAATGGAATCGCAGCCAATTGTATTAAAATGACTGAAATCGCTACACAAAGCCGTATCCTATAATAAAGATGCACTGCTAGGTGTAAAAATTGCGTTGTTAGCACATTATCGCACAATGAATTATGGAAGGAATACCGTGAAAGCGAGCTCATCCAAGGGCTACCAACTATGATAATGATCTTCATGGTAAGACTGTATTGTTTGATTTATCCGTAACTCATCGAAAATGGCAACAGTAAAAAAAAGGATGATCAGTGGGTGCTAAAAAAAATAATAAACAATTCATCAAGGACAGTTTTGATTATTGTGGCTAAGAATAATTTCAAATTTGGTCTGTAGAATATGTTTCGGATTTGTAGAAGTCTAAGTAAAGTTTAAAGGAACAACGACACTCCCGTGCAATAGAAAATGAAATTCTTAAACAGGGTCACACGGCGGAGAGAAAGAATAGATATCTTAGGTTGCTGTACTACAAGATGAACAAATACGGTTCCAAGTAATCTTGTACGTATTTTTTCGATTTTACTTATATGTTTAAAAAGTTAACCTAAAATCCATTTTCGCTTATGCGTAATATGATTTATAATAAACTACGATGTAGTTTCTATTATTAGATGAAAAGAGATGAGCTGCGGATATTTTTCATACAACTTCTGGAATTAGCGCGGTTTTAGTGTTATTCCAATGGAAATATTTTAAGTAAATGTTGCCGTAACAGTTTGGGGGTCCCTGAATCCCTTAAATTGATGGAAAAAATACTTTTAGAAATTCACCGTCTTCAACAAGCCCTTACTTACATTGTCGCAGATCGATAGATGCGATTACCAATAATAATAGATCACTAATTTTTCAAAATCCACAAAACACAATCAATTAATTTAATAATTTTAATTTTTTTATTTTTGCAGTTTAGGATACCGTCCATTTATGTTAGTGTTACAACCACAAGTTAATTTATTAGATAAATATGTTATACAACAAGAGTCAATTCCAAATTTATTACCGTCAACAATTAATACAAAATTTAATCAACAAAATTTACATAAAATTAATAATATTAATAATAATAATAATAATTTAGAACTATATACAAAGAATGTAAGTATATATTACTAATCATAATAACAATTAATAGACGCATTATTTGGTGTGTGTGTGTATCCGATTGTATGAATTCTGAAGAATTTATATGGATATGGATTGTGTGTTGTATCTCCAGTTAGCCAAAATTGAATTCCGAATTCATTTTGAAATACTTACCGAGGAGACTAAGAGAAGTACATACTGAAAGCTATAAAGAAGTCTTTTGGAAGTACATAGTTTTGTATGGACATGTCCTTTTTTCTGGTAAGTACTTCTAGAACATTTCCCAGAATACTTCCATGGAAGCTATGCGAATTCGCAGGTAATACTCCGATAATTAAAACTAGGAACTAAATCATTCCCAGTAATTTACACAGAATGACTTCCATATAGAAATAATAGTTTGACAACATTTCTGAAAGGCATTCTGAATAATTTTCTTGTAGCAGTTAAGTTTGTAGTGGTTTTTTTTTCTGTGTTTGAATAGCTTCTCAATGCATTATCGCATGGTAAGTACCTTACCATTGTGTTAGCTGAGATATAATAATCAAAATCAAGATATGAGTGTATAGTTTTAAATATATTGGGACTATCATTTTTCTTTCATTAACATTTATTTTATCTTTTTTTATAGACTCAACAAATGTCAATTTCAACCAATACACTGAAAGAAAATCAACAATTTTTAAAATTTGATCGAAATAAAAATACTCCATTATTATCAGCAGCAATAAATAATAAAACTAATAAATGTGATGGCAACAATCTATTAATTGATAGCATTATCAATCAAGGAAAAATAAGCAATAAAATTAATATAAATGATAATAATGATAAAAAGGATAATGTTAGTAATAATAATAATAATAATAATAATAATAATAATAATAATAATAATAATAATAATAATAATAATAATAATAATAATAATAATAATAATAATAATAATAATGATGAAAATAGTAATATTGATAATAGTACCAATAGCAGTAACAAAAATAATAATATTAACGAGAAATTGTCGTCATCGACAAAATTATCATCCTCATCACATAAAATTTTACCCGGACAGGATAGTACAGGTTGTGTTATACAATAGTTTATAATAATATAATATTTATAATCAATTTTAATTGTTTTTTTTTTATTTAATTATAATTAATTATGTTGTTGATAATTAGAAAAATTTAATAATATTATTTAAATATAATTACAATAATAATAATAATAATAATAATGGAACATTTTATCATTTTTATCCTTTTGTTGTTGTTTTTATTAATTTAAATCTGGGGCAGGCAGGGGTGAGAAATAAAAAATAATAAATTATTTATAACGAAAATATAGTTACATAAAATTTTATAATTAATTATTTAACCAATTTTTATTATTTCTTCTGTAACCATTTAATTAAAAAAATATGATACTTAAAATGAAATTCGTTTAATTATAAATTCTATATTTTTTTAATTTAATTTTTAAGTTAAAACAAATTTTATTGTAAAATAAAAAATAAAAAAAAAGTTAACAAATATTACAATTTATATTTAAAATATAGACAAATCGTAAATTAAAAAAAAAAATTAAATATTAATAATTACTAAAAAATTAAAAAAAAAACAATTAAAACAAAATTGTAGAAAAAATGTTTTTACTCAAAAAAAAACTCTTGTTGATAGATTTTTAAAACAATTTATTATATAAAAATGAACACAAAAAATGTGGTAATAAAAATTTTAATTATTTAAAATTAAATTAACTATTATTTTCGCACATATTTTTGGATTTTGGAAATGATTCTAAATTTTTCGCATATAATAAACGCAAATAAAAATTACAATGCAAAACCAAAAAAGGTATTATGTGACTGCGAATGTGCAAAATAAAATTTCATTATATAATAATTTACAATCACTTTCAATAATCCTTTTCTAGAATTAGAACTAATATAATGTTAAGAGAGATATTATTTTAATGCCTCTTCTCAGTTTACAGCTACAAAAATACTGATGTATTTCCAAAAACTAGAACACCATTAATAATAAATGTTCCTAACGCGTGTTACATGTTACATCAAATAATCTAAAAATGTATCGAACTGGTGCTTTTCGCATGGAGAAGTTTGGATTTCGATCAAAAATACCATATATTGATGAAATAAACACCATGCACATTATTATCTAAAATAATTTGTGGAATAATTTACATCAGTGTACGCATAGTTCGAGAACTTGGAACGCTCATTGGACACTCGAAAACAGGGATTTTCTTCAGAAGATTGTAACAACATATATGGGCCTCCGTTATTGAATATAATTAAAGAATTAAGAGGACCTCGGAACACCATTCCGATTGCGTACTAAAATAAAACATTGTTATATCATTTTAACACTATTTATTATTCAGTATCGTTGCCGATTGTATAATGAGATTCGTTAGTACATCTGGTATTATCTGGATACCATTCAATCGACTTGAGGACCACAATTTTCTCAATAATATTTGCTTGCTAACATACGAGAGGTAAATAAAGCACAACTTTTGCAACAGCATTCGGAAAATGCGAGTCAAAAGATCAACCTGATGAAAACCCAATTGTTACAATTGGGAAACAGATTAGATTCTGATCAATGGAATTATGGTGGTGCAGAAAGGTACTATATATGTAGTTAGAATATGTAAATTATTAATAACTTATATAAATTTTATTCATTTAAAAATGTATTATATAAAGAAATTAATAAGAATTGATAATGAAATTGATTAATCTCAATAATATATGGTAATGTCTCCAATCATTTTTTTTTTCTATGTTTATTTTTTTCTATGTTTCTTGTTGTAGTTTTGTGAACGTATGCTATTATTTTTTTTTTTGTATGTTTATTTCTTTGATTTCGATGGGTCAGTCCATTATACGCCATTTTTAAAGCAGCTTTTTTTCTATTCTTACATTAGTTTTCTTCAAATATTTGGGTTTTTCATTTAATTTTTTATACTTAATCATTTTTTTTTAATGAATAATGATAAATATAAAGAATTGTTGGTTGATTTGGGATTGTATTGCATTGTTTGTGTAATGTTTATAAGGGTATTATTAAATATAATTAAATAAAATCAATTAAATGTCTAATTCCAAATTTTCATGGATTATTTAAGTTTTTAATTTTTAAGCCTGTTTGTATGATACCCATTTCCCAATAACTCAATTGCACGTTAACGTAAACCGAGGTAAATATTAATATTATAACTTTATAAGCTATATTTTCTAATTTTATTTCTTTTGTTATTGTTTAGTTATGATGGTATTCCGATCCGAAATATGGCAGATTTTACCAAAAGATTTTTTGATAATTGAAATTGAAAGTACCTGATTGAGGCTATAACTTCTAAATTCAATTTTAGTTGGATATCCATGTGAGTAATAACAAAATATTATATTTTATTAAATTTTATTATTTCTTAATTAAAAAAACAAGAAAAAGCATACTTTTTTCATATAATTCTAAATTGAATAGATAAAAATACAAACTATATTATTTCGTATATCATAAAAAATTAAAAGAAATTACTTGCTTTACTATTCAATTAAATATATAATATAACTTAACCTCATTTTGTCTTAACAATTCATTTGTTTTTTTTTTCTTTTTTTCATAATCAATAATTCAATTAAAAATACAATTGTACTAATTAATATTCCAATTATAAATATAAAAATAACATGACGAATATGATCGATTGAAATTGTTCGGGCACCATGACTAACTTTCCTCAAATCTTTTGATATAATTCCGCCTTCTTTTCCCAAAAAATTAATGATATGCATTGAATTTTCATGAAACTCGGCCAAGATACCACTTTCCAAACACTCTGATATGAATTTATTTGTGTTAAATTCAATTGGTGAAAATTTTGGTAGCTGATAAGACATTAACGCTGGAACTGCGAATGTTCGATTGTTGTAATAAATATATAATAGATAATTTTTGAATTAATAATTTAATAATTATGCTTACTTAAATATTGTTTCATTATATGAAACATTGAAGTGCCATCGATTCGGATCATCTCTTGTTTATTTAATATTGCTTCAGCTTTCATTTTTGATATTGCATACGCAGCACTAATATTTTTATTCATTATCATATTTAAAATGTCTTGCTGTGGTAAAAGAATAATTTTTTTTCTCATTTCCAAACTATCGTTTTAAAATTTGTTGTTGAAAATATAAAACGCAATATTTATTTTTCTAAAATTTTATAGAAATTAATTATATTTATACCTTAAATTATCTTCCCAATGTACCTTATCCAATTTGAATTCATCGGGAACGTAAAGTTTTAAATTAGATTTTGACAATTCATGAATAGTATTATAATTTTCCAATTGTATTGATATTAAGAATCTTTGTACAAGTAATCCAGATATCATAATTGTTATAAATTGAGAAAATATAAATAAAGAAACATTTATAAAACGTTCCGGATGACTATCAATCTTATGATTTGATTTTGTTCCTAAAAATTCACCAATCGTATCCAATACAATTATTACAAATTTACTATTTAATGATTTTAATACATAACGGATTATTTTCCGTATCAAACTTATAATCAAAATAATTATTGGTATTGTATACAAAATTGGCGAATGAAGTGTATGTGCTATTGAAAAATCTGGAAAACCATTATTTGGTACCATAATAACAATGTTATCAAATTCATGTGGATATAAATTCACAAATCCATTATGATATTCGGCATAATATTTTGCAATCGGTACAAAATCTATATTTTTACGCATTTTTCTGAAAATTTTATATGGTTTATCAAAATAAAAATAATAAATACATGTATTTATCTTTTTTTATACTACTTACAAAAGTTCAGCCTCAGATGACAAATTAAAATATTTAACATTGCTTGGAATTAAATCATCGGCTGGTATTTCGTTTCCTACTGTATCGCGATACACTACACCTTCTTTTGAAACACGTCCCGTTAACCTGACAATTTCCTCTTGATTCAATGTATTATAAAATAGAAGGGCATTTTTTTGTAAACTCCAAGTATTAATAAAATAACCATCACGTCCACCAAAATAATAATGTGTTCCTGTAAAACGATATTTCCCAGGTAACCGAAATATTTTTGGTGGATCATGACTTATTAATATTTGTATTTTTGATTGATGTAAATTATTTAATGATTTTTGAAATAATTGTGTTGATAATTTCTCATTATTAATATTATTATTATTGTTGATTTCATCATTTTTGAAATTTATAATATTTCCATTATTATAAATTAATTTATTAAAATTATTTTGGTATGGATAATGTGTATAAATTTGGATATTATTATTGTCATTATCCCAAAGAATAATTCCAGCTTGTAACATTTTACATTTTTTCCAAATTGTTTCAAAAAACATTGCTATATTATTATCCGATATCGATTGATTAATAAATGTGTTGTTAATAGTAATAAATAAATTGGAATATCTTGAATCAAAATATGAATGAGTCTTTAATTGACTTAAAAATGATGTTACGTTATTCATATTATTCAAAATATAAATATTAAATAATGCATAGCCTCTATGACGTACATTAATATTGTGATGAAATTTATCTTTCAAATTAATTCCTATTACTGGTGTTGATCCCAGTTCATTTAAATTGAATATGCAATGTGGAAAATTATTATTTGCAAATATTTTAAATAATATTATCAAGATATCATCTGTATTTGAAAATGATGACAAACCTTCATGAAATAATTGAATTGTTCGTTTATTATCAGTTTCCGTTAATAATTGTTCAATAGTTTTGGAAAGATTTTCAATTGATGTTAATGATGATGACGAACACGTTGATAATGATGAGGATAATATCGATAATAATGTAATTGTTAAAATTTTTTCCGATATTAACATTTTAATTTCTCAAATAATGTGTAGAATGAATTTATTATACTTTCTTTCTGTTCCAAATTTTAATATACTTCTGTGTAGCAAAGACTTTTTATTAATGAGGAGGAAACCAACTAACTTTTATTGATATATATACAAATATATCGAAATAATGTCTAATGTTTTGTAAATGGGAAAAGTTTTACTATCTCATTAAATGCACTGTAATCAAAAACTTTTTCATCAATACTAATTTTCAATATTCCAAAAAAATGTATATACAGTGTCGAAGTAAATAAAGTCCCAACGAATAGGACGTGTCTGTGGTTGTGTTCAATTTATGAATAAAATCTTTGTACTCACATGTGTTATAATGACTGTGAGTATTATGACATTATCGCAATTTGTATCTTGAAATTATCTACTTATAATATTCACCCATATACACGTCGTTTAATACACGATTAATTATTTTTCACTGGTTTCAGGTCCGAACTGTAAGCTGGCCACTCCTATAATGGAATATTTCATTGCTTAAATCAATTAATAGATTCTTTGGAAACATGCATATAATTTTTTTTGTTGAAAAATCATATAACTTTGAGGAAAAAATTTGAAAAACAAGAATTCACAAACAAATTTTTATCAGATTATTAATAATTTATAAAAAAACATTATGTTTTTACATACAATATATCATTTGACAGACGGAGGTCAATAATTTTAATATATGTATTACACTTTATTATTTAAAATATATACTCGTATGCCATCCTGGAATTATTATTAATAATACAATATTTTCTCCTTTTTTCTAGTTTTTATTTCGATAACGACGATTATTAATTTCGTCAATTTGTACTATAGAATTAATGATCGACAAAAGAAGCATATGAAAGAAATACTTTTATATGAACGTTTTGAGTCGCACCACTTATAAAACAGCTATCAAAATGGTCCAAAATAATCGCCGCTAATTAGTTCACCTTAACAGTTGCATGAATTGGAGTCAGACACTCTGCATCATCCATTGTAATCACCAGAACTTTTGCGAACAAATGAAGAAATGTTGCACAGAAGGTAATTAATTAATATATTTCAATTTTAATATCGTATAAAGAGTAATTATTATCTCTTTAACCAATGGGAGTTTTTCTCTTATATTTGAATTAAAAATACACTGTTAACGCTAAGCTAATTCGAGCATTTGATTGGGAATGGGAACAACTGAATCGTGTATAATAATTGTAAATTTCAAGTTATTAGCTGCTTTAACAATATTCAAATAAATATTTTGTAATCACAAAGATGGAAACACTTACATGGAATTGATAGATTTTCTCCATTCCATTGTGATTGCAAATGTTTCATAAAGTTGCTTATTGTAAACAGTAAACGTGAAAGAGAAAGGGAATTTTAGATCGAATAAATCTAAAAGCTCATTTTTATTCAAAATGTTTTAATGAAAATGTTCAAAAATTTATAAATTCCAACAACTTAACACATTATGGGTTCTCGGTTAATATTTATTTATGAATTCCACATTTATTTTATTCCATTCTCAATTAATTCATCATCATCGAGTAATGTTATCCAATTGAAGCAATTGACATCTACATAATCTTTATTACAGTCAAGTATGTAACTTTCTCCGCATGAGAGTATTTAATAATTCAACAATTGATCCACAATTATTGGAAGACCTACCCAACGTATTATTATCACCATAATATATCATCAAGCACTACAATAGTTTGGTCGTAATATTAGTTTATAACCATTATTTTTATATAATCGATTAGTCCAGTTGATTAAAGCTGAAGTATAATTTTTATCAATCATCTCTAGATTTAAATACTCATCATTTATGAACGGTGAACCGCTCGTCAAAGACTGGACGCAGACGTTTCATTGTCATCGCTTCCTAATGCAACCTACCCAACATATTATTATCACATTATAATTATATAGCATAGAGTGCTACAATATATTTGTTGTAATATTAGTGTATTACCATTATTTTTATATAATCGATTAGTCCAGTTGATTAAAGCTGAAGTATAATTTTTATCAATCATCTGTAGATTTAAATACTCATCATTTATGAACAGTGAACCGCTCGTCAAAGACTGGACGCAGACGTTTCACTGGCATCGCTTCCTAATGCAACCTACTCAACGTATTATTATCACATTATAATTATATAGCATAGAGTGCTACAATATATTGGTTGTAATATTAGTGTATTACCATTATTTTTATATAATCGATTAGTCCAGTTGATTAAAGCTGAAGTATAATTTTTATCAATCATCTCTAGATGTAAATATTCATAGTCGGAGTACATCATTTACGACCAGTGAACCGCTCGTCAAAGACTGGACGCAGACGTTTCATTGTCAGCGCTTCCTATTGCAACCTACCCAACGCATTATTATCACATTATAATTATATAGCATAGAGTGCTACAATATATTTGTTGTAATAATAGTTTATTACCATTATTTTTATATAATCGATTAGTCCAGTTGGTTAAAGTTGAAGTATAATTTTTATCAATCATCTCTAGATTTAAATACTCATCATTTATGAACGGTGAACCGCTCGTCAAGGACTGGACGCAGACGTTTCATTGTCATCGCTTCCTAAGGCAACCTACTCAACGTATTATTATCACATAATAATATTGCATCAAGTACTACAATAGATTGGTCGTAAAATTAGTTTAATTTATTTGGAATGGGAAAAAGTAAATCAGGAATTATAATTTGAAATTCAATTCATTTACCGCTTTTACAGTTCTCTATTTAAATAGTAATTTTTGAATCGTACAGTAATTGGGACACTTGCGTGTAGTTGATAGTTTTTTCTCGAACCTGCAAATGTTTCAAAACGTTACCTATCCTAAACATAAACACAAATGGGAAAGCGTAATACAACTGATGGTCTAGTAAATCTTCTGAGTAATTTTATTTCACTTTTTTTATGCACATGTTAAAAAACTTATATTTAACAAGAGCCTATTAACTGTAATCCTATACACATTTTGGATTTTCGTTCAATATTTGGTTATAAATTGATTATTAATATTTCTACGTTTCGCTTAATTATTTTATCAACACCCTCAAGGAACCTTTTGCTTACAAAGAACAAAAGAGTTTATTTTTATAATTTATCAGATTCTATTTTATTTTATTATTTATTTATTTGTTTAGTGGCATTTTGTGAGTTTTCTAGAATTGTCTAAAAACTTAGTATATATTATAATTTTCATTTCATTTCATTAACTATAATACAAATGTAATTATATTAACAAAATATAGTAGACAATGTTTAAAACTCAAAAATGACACTAATTATAAGATTTAACTAATTCCAAATATCCTGTAAATTTTAGGGAATTCGAAATGATTGAAAATTTTATGTACACAACTCTAGAAATTAAATCTGGAATTGTAAAATGGGACGACAATGTATTGTATAACATTTTATCAATTATTATCTGGATTATATACTGGGATTTTTTAATAAGGTAAGTGCAAACATTTAACTATCTTTCTATTAACTATAAATGTAATTGTTACCTATTAATTAAACATAAACAAATTTTATGGAAAACTATTACTATTAAACTATTAATTTCTGAACTTTTTCATCGTTGTGGTTTATGGATGTGAAGCTAAATAATTATAAAACACAGGTAGCATTCTTTGTAACGTTAAAGGTTTTATAATTACTTTAAGTACAAAATGTACATATAATATGTAGAAAGTATAATTTTCATCAATCATCTCTAGATTTAAATATTCATAGTCGGGGTACATCATTTATGACCAGTGAACCGCTCGTCAAAGACTGGACGCAGACGTTTCATTGTCAGCGCTTCCTAAGGCAACCTACTCAACGTATTATTATCACATAATAATATTGCATCACGTACTACAATGGATTGGTCGTAATATTAGTTTAATACCATTATTTTTATATAATCGATTAGTCCAGTTGATTAAAGCTGAAGTATAATTTTTATCAATCATCTCTAGATTTAAATATACATAGTCGGGGTACATCATTTATGAACAGTGAACCGCTCGTCAAAGACTGGACGCAGACGTTTCATTGGCATCACTTCCTAAGGCAACCTACCCAACGTATTATTATCACATTATAATTATATAGGCTCAAGTACTACAATAGATTGGTTGTAATATTAGTTTATTACCATTATTTTTATATAATCGATTAGTCCAGTTGATTAAAGCTGAAGTATAATTTTTATCAATCATCTCTAGATTTAAATATACATAGTCGGGGTACATCATTTATGAACAGTGAACCGCTCGTCAAAGACTGGACGCAGACGTTTCATTGGCATCACTTCCTAATGCAACCTACCCAACGCATTATTATCACATTATAATTATATTGGCTCAAGTACTACAATAGATTGATTGTAATATTAGTTTATTACCATTATTTTTATATAATCGAGTAGTACAGTTGATTAAAGCTGAAGTATAATTTTTATCAATCATCTCTAGATGTAAATATTCATAGTCGGAGTACATCATTTATGTACAGTGAACCGCTTGTCAAAGACTGGACGCAGACGTTTCACTGGCATCGCTTCCTAATGCAACCTACCCAACGTACTATTATCATATTATACCATCAAATACTACAATAGATTGTTTATAATATTAATCCAATAACATAGCCTATCGTAAACAGAAACAGTATAGGCGAAAAGGATACCCAAATGACCAGTCGAGTTACTCTACTGAGTAATTTTATTTCACTTTTTTTTTATGAACATGTATATATCACATCTTATTAACCCGAATCCTAAACACATTTTGTATTTTCGTTCAATATTTCATTTTAAATTAATTATTGATATTTCTACGTTTCTCTAAATTATGTTATCAACATCCTCAATCAATTTCTTTCAAAGAACAAAAATCGTACATGGGGCGTATGGCAAGCACTTTGAAGTTAAATCTCCAAACATTTTTTTTCTATGTTAATTTTCTTATATGCTGTAATGATTTTGCGAACACATGCTTTTATATTTATTAATTTTTTTTTTGTTATGTTGTTTTCTTTGTTTTTTATGGGCCAATCCAATATGCGCCATTTTTAAAGTAGTTTTTTTTTGTTTTTCTTACATGAATTTTTCATATTTTGATTTTCCTTTTAATTTTTTATTCTTAATCATTTTTTTTTAATGATTAAATATAAAGAATTGTTGGTTGATTTGGGATTGTATTACATTGTTAATGTTGTTAAGTGAATCAGTTATTAAATATAATTAAAATCAATTAAAAGTCTAATTCCAATTTTTCATTGAATATTTAAGTTTTTAATTTTTATCCCTGTTTGTATGATACTCATTTCCCAATAACTCAATTGCACGTTAACGTAAACCAAGGTAAATATTAATATTATAACTTTATAAGCTATATTTTCTACTTTTATTTCTTTTGTTAGTTTTAAGTTATGAAAGCAATCCGATCCTAATTATGGCAGATTTTATCAAAAGATTTTTTCATAATTGAAGGTACCTGATTGAAGCTACAACTTCTAAATTCAATATTAGTTGGAAATCCATGTGAGTAATGACAAAATATTAAATTTTATTAATTTTTATTATTTCTTAAATTAAAAAAACAAGAAAAAACATATTTTTTTCATATAATTCTAAATTGAATAGATAAAAAAATGCGATATAACTTAACCTCATTTTGTTTTAACAATTCATTTTTTTTTTTTTTTTTTTTTTTTTTTCATAAGCAATAATTCAATTAAAAATATAATTGTACTAATTAATATTCCAATTTTAAATATAAAAATTACATGGCAAATATGATCGATTGAAATTGTTCGGGTACCATGACTAACTTTCCTCAAACGTTCGTTTTTATTCAAAATGTTTCAATGAAAATGTTCAAAAAAGTATAAATTCCAACAACTTAATACAGTATTGGTTTTCGGTTTATATTTATTTATGAATTCCACATTTATTTTATTCCATTCTCCATTAATTCATCATCATCGAGAAATTTTATCAAATTGAACCCTATGGCATCTACATAACCTTTATTACAGTCAAATTTGTGATTTACTCCGCATGATAGTATTTAATAATTCAACAATTGATGCACAATTATCGAAAGATTGGTGTTTCCTAATACCAGTATTATTACATAAGCGATTAGTCCAGTTGATTAAAGCTGAAGTATAATCTTTATCAATCATCTCTAGATTTAAATACTCATAGTCGGGGTACATCATTTATGAACAGTGAACCGCTCGTCAAAGACTGGACGCAGACGTTTCATTGTCATCGCTTCCTAATGCAACCTACTCAACGTATTATTATCACATAATTATATAGCATAGAGTGGTACAATATATTTGTTGTAATATTAGTGTATTACCATTATTTTTATATAATCGATTAGTCCAGTTGATTAAAGCTGAAGTATAATTTTTATCAATCATCTCTCGATTTAAATACTCATAGTCGGGGTACATCATTTATGAACAGTGAACCGCTCGTCAAAGACTGGACGCAGACGTTTCATTGTCAGCGCTTCCTAAGGCAACCTACTCAACGTATTATTATCACATAATAATATTGCATCACGTACTACAATGGATTGGTCGTAATATTAGTTTAATACCATTATTTTTATATAAGCGATTAGTCCAGTTGGCTAAGGCTAAAGTATAAATTTTATCAATCATCTCTAGATTTAAATATTCATAGTCGGGGTACATCATTTATGACCAGTGAACCGCTCGTCAAAGACTGGACGCAGACGTTTCATTGTCAGCGCTTCCTAAGGCAACCTACTCAACGTATTATTATCACATAATAATATTGCATCAAGTACTACAATGGATTGGTCGTAATATTAGTTTAATACCATTATTTTTATATAAGCGATTAGTCCAGTTGATTAAAGCTGAAGTATAATTTTTATCAATCATCTCTAGATTTAAATATTCATAGTCGGGGTACATCATTTATGAACAGTTAACCGCTCTTCAAAGACTGGACGCAGACGTTTCACTGGCATCGCTTCCTAATGCAACCTACTCAACGTATTATTATCACATTATAATTATATAGCATAGAGTACTACAATATATTGGTTGTAATATTAGTGTATTACCATTATTTTTATGTAATCGATTAGTCCAGTTGATTAAAGCTGAAGTATAATTTTTATCAATCATCTCTCGATTTAAATACTCATAGTCGGGGTACATCATTTATGAACAGTGAACCGCTCGTCAAAGACTGGACGCAGACGTTTCATTGTCAGCGCTTCCTAAGGCAACCTACTCAACGTATTATTATCACATAATAATATTGCATCACGTACTACAATGGATTGGTCGTAATATTAGTTTAATACCATTATTTTTATATAAGCGATTAGTCCAGTTGGCTAAGGCTAAAGTATAAATTTTATCAATCATCTCTAGATTTAAATATTCATAGTCGGGGTACATCATTTATGACCAGTGAACCGCTCGTCAAAGACTGGACGCAGACGTTTCATTGTCAGCGCTTCCTAAGGCAACCTACTCAACGTATTATTATCACATAATAATATTGCATCAAGTACTACAATGGATTGGTCGTAATATTAGTTTAATACCATTATTTTTATATAAGCGATTAGTCCAGTTGGCTAAGGCTTAAGTATAAATTTTATCAATCATCTCTAGATTTAAATATTCATAGTCGGGGTACATCATTTATGAACAGTGAACCGCTCGTCAAAGACTGGACGCAGACGTTTCATTGGCATCACTTCCTATTGCAACCTACCCAACGCATTATTGTCACATTATAATTATATAGCATAGAGTACTACAATAGATTGGTTGTAATATTAGTTTATAACCATTATTTTTATATAATCGATTAGTCCAGTTGATTAAAGCTGAAGTATAATTTTTATCAATCATCTCTAGATGTAAATACTCATAGTCGGAGTACATCATTTACGACCAGTGAACCGCTCGTCAAAGACTGGACGCAGACGTTTCATTGTCAGCGCTTCCTATTGCAACCTACCCAACGCATTATTATCACATTATAATTATATAGCATAGAGTGCTACAATATATTTGTTGTAATAATAGTTTATTACCATTATTTTTATATAATCGATTAGTCCAGTTGGTTAAAGTTGAAGTATAATTTTTATCAATCATCTCTAGATTTAAATACTCATCATTTATGAACGGTGAACCGCTCGTCAAGGACTGGACGCAGACGTTTCATTGTCATCGCTTCCTAAGGCAACCTACTCAACGTATTATTATCACATAATAATATTGCATCAAGTACTACAATAGATTGGTCGTAAAATTAGTTTAATTTATTTGGAATGGGAAAAAGTAAATCAGGAATTATAATTTGAAATTCAATTCATTTACCGCTTTTACAGTTCTCTATTTAAATAGTAATTTTTGAATCGTACAGTAATTGGGACACTTGCGTGTAGTTGATAGTTTTTTCTCGAACCTGCAAATGTTTCAAAACGTTACCTATCCTAAACATAAACACAAATGGGAAAGCGTAATACAACTGATGGTCTAGTAAATCTTCTGAGTAATTTTATTTCACTTTTTTTATGCACATGTTAAAAAACTTATATTTAACAAGAGCCTATTAACTGTAATCCTATACACATTTTGGATTTTCGTTCAATATTTGGTTATAAATTGATTATTAATATTTCTACGTTTCGCTTAATTATTTTATCAACACCCTCAAGGAACCTTTTGCTTACAAAGAACAAAAGAGTTTATTTTTATAATTTATCAGATTCTATTTTATTTTATTATTTATTTATTTGTTTAGTGGCATTTTGTGAGTTTTCTAGAATTGTCTAAAAACTTAGTATATATTATAATTTTCATTTCATTTCATTAACTATAATACAAATGTAATTATATTAACAAAATATAGTAGACAATGTTTAAAACTCAAAAATGACACTAATTATAAGATTTAACTAATTCCAAATATCCTGTAAATTTTAGGGAATTCGAAATGATTGAAAATTTTATGTACACAACTCTAGAAATTAAATCTGGAATTGTAAAATGGGACGACAATGTATTGTATAACATTTTATCAATTATTATCTGGATTATATACTGGGATTTTTTAATAAGGTAAGTGCAAACATTTAACTATCTTTCTATTAACTATAAATGTAATTGTTACCTATTAATTAAACATAAACAAATTTTATGGAAAACTATTACTATTAAACTATTAATTTCTGAACTTTTTCATCGTTGTGGTTTATGGATGTGAAGCTAAATAATTATAAAACACAGGTAGCATTCTTTGTAACGTTAAAGGTTTTATAATTACTTTAAGTACAAAATGTACATATAATATGTAGAAAGTATAATTTTCATCAATCATCTCTAGATTTAAATATTCATAGTCGGGGTACATCATTTATGACCAGTGAACCGCTCGTCAAAGACTGGACGCAGACGTTTCATTGTCAGCGCTTCCTAAGGCAACCTACTCAACGTATTATTATCACATAATAATATTGCATCACGTACTACAATGGATTGGTCGTAATATTAGTTTAATACCATTATTTTTATATAAGCGATTAGTCCAGTTGGCTAAGGCTAAAGTATAAATTTTATCAATCATCTCTAGATTTAAATATTCATAGTCGGGGTACATCATTTATGACCAGTGAACCGCTCGTCAAAGACTGGACGCAGACGTTTCATTGTCAGCGCTTCCTAAGGCAACCTACTCAACGTATTATTATCACATAATAATATTGCATCACGTACTACAATGGATTGGTCGTAATATTAGTTTAATACCATTATTTTTATATAAGCGATTAGTCCAGTTGGCTAAGGCTAAAGTATAAATTTTATCAATCATCTCTAGATTTAAATATTCATAGTCGGGGTACATCATTTATGACCAGTGAACCGCTCGTCAAAGACTGGACGCAGACGTTTCATTGTCAGCGCTTCCTATTGCAACCTACCCAACGCATTATTATCACATTATAATTATATAGCATAAAGTACTACAATAGATTGGTTGTAATATTAGTTTATAACCATTATTTTTATATAATCGATTAGTCCATTTGATTAAAGCTGAAGTATAATTTTTATCAATCATCTCTAGATTTAAATACTCATCATTTATGAACAGTGAACCGCTCGTCAAAGACTGGACGCAGACGTTTCACTGGCATCGCTTCCTAATGCAACCTACTCAACGTATTATTATCACATTATAATTATATAGCATAGAGTGCTACAATATATTGGTTGTAATATTAGTGTATTACCATTATTTTTATATAATCGATTAGTCCAGTTGATTAAAGCTGAAGTATAATTTTTATCAATCATCTCTAGATTTAAATATTCATAGTCGGGGTACATCATTTCTGAACAGTGAACCGCTCGTCAAAGACTGGACGCAGACGTTTCATTGTCAGCGCTTCCTATTGCAACCTACCCAACGCATTATTATCACATTATAATTATATAGCATAGAGTGCTACAATATATTTGTTGTAATATTAGTGTATTACCATTATTTTTATATAATCGATTAGTCCAGTTGATTAAAGCTGAAGTACAACTTTTATCAATCATCTCTAGATTTAAATACTCATCATTTATGAACAGTGAACCGCTCGTCAAAGACTGGACGCAGACGTTTCACTGGCATCGCTTCCTAATGCAACCTACTCAACGTATTATTATCACATTATAATTATATAGCATAGAGTGCTACAATATATTGGTTGTAATATTAGTGTATTACCATTATTTTTATATAATCGATTAGTCCAGTTGATTAAAGCTGAAGTATAATTTTTATCAATCATCTCTAGATTTAAATATTCATAGTCGGGGTACATCATTTCTGAACAGTGAACCGCTCGTCAAAGACTGGACGCAGACGTTTCATTGGCATCACTTCCTAATGCAACCTACCCAACGCATTATTATCACATTATAATTATATAGGATCAAGCACTACAATAGATTGGTTGTAGTATTAGTTTATTACCATTATTTTTATATAATCGATTAGTCCAGTTGGTTAAAGTTGAAGCATAATTTTTATCAATCATCTGTAGATTTATATACTCATCATTTATGAACAGTGAACCGCTCGTCAAAGACTGGACGCAGACGTTTCACTGGAATCGCTTCCTAATGCAACCTACTCAACGTATTATTATCACATTATAATTATATAGCATAGAGTGCTACAATATATTGGTTGTAATATTAGTGTATTACCATTATTTTTATATAATCGATTAGTCCAGTTGATTAAAGCTGAAGTATAATTTTTATCAATCATCTCTAGATGTAAATATTCATAGTCGGAGTACATCATTTATGAACAGTGAACCGCTCGTCAAAGACTGGACGCAGACGTTTCATTGTCATCGCTTCCTAATGCAACCTACTCAACGTATTATTATCACATTATAATTATATAGCATAGAGTGCTACAATATATTGGTTGTAATAATAGTTTATTACCATTATTTTTATATAATCGATTAGTCCAGTTGGTTAAAGTTGAAGTATAATTTTTATCAATCATCTCTAGATTTAAATACTCATCATTTATGAACAGTGAACCGCTCGTCAAGGACTGGACGCAGACATTTCATTGTCATCGCTTCCTAAGGCAATATTGCATCAAGTACTACAATAGATTGGTCGTAAAATTAGTTAAATTTATTTGGAATGGGAAAAAGTAAATCAGGAATTATAATTTGAAATTCAATTCATTTACCGCTTTTACAGTTCTCTATTTAAATAGTAATTTTTGAATCGTACACTAATTGGGACACTTGCGTGTAGTTGATAGTTTTTTCTCGAACCTGCAAATGTTTCAAAACGTTACCTATCCTAAACATAAACACAAATGGGAAAGCGTAATACAACTGATGGTCTAGTAAATCTTCTGAGTAATTTTATTTCACTTTTTTTATGCACATGTTAAAGAACTTATATTTAACAAGAGCCTATTAACTGTAATCCTATACACATTTTGGATTTTCGTTCAATATTTGGTTATAAATTGATTATTAATATTTCTACGTTTCGCTTAATTATTTTATCAACACCCTCAAGGAACCTTTTGCTTACAAAGAACAAAAGAGTTTATTTTTATAATTTATCAGATTCTATTTTATTTTATTACTTATTTATTTGTTTAGTGGCATTTTGTGAGTTTTCTAGAAATGTCTAAAAACTTAGTATATATTATAATTTTCATTTCATTTCATTAACTATAATACAAATGTAATTATATTAACAAAATATAGTAGACAATGTTTAAAACTCAAAAATGACACTAATTATAAGATTTAACTAATTCCAAATATCCTGTAAATTTTAGGGAATTCGAAATGATTGAAAATTTTATGTACACAACTCTAGAAATTAAATCTGGAATTGTAAAATGGGACGACAATGTATTGTATAACATTTTATCAATTATTATCTGGATTATATACTGGGATTTTTTTAATAAGGTAAGTGCAAACATTTAACTATCTTTCTATTAACTATAAATGTAATTGTTACCTATTAATTAAACATAAACAAATTTTATGGAAAACTATAAAATTGACGAAGTACAATGCCTATTAATACCGATTAATTTCTGAACTTTTTCATCGTTGTGGTTTATGGATGTGAAGCTAAATAATTATAAAACACAGGTGGCATTCTTTGTAACGTTAAAGGTTTTATAATTACTTTAAGTACAAAATGTACATATAATATGTAGAAAGTATAATTTTTATCAATCATCTCTAGATTTAAATACTCATAGTTGGGGTACATCATTTATGACCAGTGAACCGCTCGTCAAAGACTGGACGCAGACGTTTCATTGTCAGCGCTTCCTATTGCAACCTACCCAACGCATTATTATCACATTATAATTATATAGCATAGAGTGCTACAATATATTTGTTGTAATATTAGTGTATTACCATTATTTTTATATAATCGATTAGTCCAGTTGATTAAAGCTGAAGTATAACTTTTATCAATCATCTCTAGATTTAAATACTCATCATTTATGAACAGTGAACCGCTCGTCAAAGACTGGACGCAGACGTTTCACTGGCATCGCTTCCTAAGGCAACCTACTCAACGTATTATTATCACATTATATCGGATCAAGTACTACAATAGATTGGTAGTAATATTAATTTTATTTATTGGTAATTGGAAGAACTAGATCAAGAATTGTAATATAAAATTCAATTCCCAATAACACAATTGCACGTTAACTTAAACCGAGCTAAATATTAATATAACTTTATAAGCTATATTTTATAATTTTATTTCTTTTGTTATTGTTTAGTTATGATGGTATTCCGATCCGAAATATGGCAGATTTTACCAAAAGATTTTTTGATAATTGAAAGTACCTGATTGAGGCTATAACTTCTAAATTCAATTTTAGTTGGATATCCATGTGAGTAATAACAAAATATTATATTTTATTAACTTTTATTATTTCTTAATTTAAAAACAAGAAAAAGCATACTTTTTTCATATAATTCTAAATTGAATAGATAAAAATACAAACTATATTATTTTGTATATCATATAAAAAATTAAAGCAAACTACTTGCTAAAGTATTCAATCAAATGCGATATAACTTAACCTCATTTTGTTTTAACGATTCATTAGTTTTTTTTTTTCACAAGCAATAATTCAATTAAAAATACAATTGTACTAATTAATATTCCAATTATAAATATAAAAATTACATGACGAATATGATCGATTGAAATTGTTCGGGCACCATGACTAACTTTCCTCAAATCTTTTGATATAATTCCGCCTTCTTTTCCCAAAAAATTAATGATATGCATTGAATTTTCATGAAACTCGGCCAAGATACCACTTTCCAAACACTCTGATATGAATTTGTTTGTGTTAAATTCAATTGGTGAAAATTTTGGTAGCTGATAAGACATTAACGCTGGAACTGCGAATGTTCGATTGTTGTAATAAATATATAATAGATAATTTTTGAATTAATAATTTAATAATTATACTTACTTAAATATTGTTTCATTATATGAAACATTGAAGTGCCATCGATTCGGATCATTTCTTGTTTATTTAAGATTGCTTCAGCTTTCATTTTTGATATTGCATACGCAGCACTTATATTTTTATTCATTATCATATTTAAAATGTCTTGCTGTGGTAAAAGAATAATTTTTTTTCTCATTTCCAAACTATCGTGTTAAAATTTGTTGTTGAAAATATTGAAATATTGTTGAAAATATAAAATGCAATATTTATTTTTCTAAAATTTTATAGAAATTAATTTCATTTATACCTTAAATTATCTTCCCAATGTACCTTATCCAATTTGAATTCATCGGGAACGTAAAGTTTTAAATTAGATTTTGACAATTCATGAATAGTATTATAATTTTCCAATTGTGTTGATATTAAGAACCTTTGTACAAGTAATCCAGATATCATAATTGTTATAAATTGAGAAAATATAAATAAAGAAACATTTATAAAACGTTCCGGATGACTATCAATCTTATGATTTGATTTTGTTCCTAAAAATTCACCAATCGTATCCAATACAATTATTACAAATTTACTATTTAATGATTTTAATACATAACGGATTATTTTCCGTATCAAACTTATAATCAAAATAATTATTGGTATTGTATACAAAATTGGCGAATGAAGTGTATGTGCTATTGAAAAATCTGGAAAACCATTATTTGGTACCATAATAACAATGTTATCAAATTCATGTGGATATAAATTCACAAATCCATTATGATATTCGGCATAATATTTTGCAATCGGTACAAAATCTATATTTTTACGCATTTTTCTGAAAATTTTATATGGTTTATCAAAATAAAAATAGTAAATACATGTATTTATCTTTTTTTATACTACTTACAAAAGTTCAGCCTCAGATGACAAATTAAAATATTTAACATTGCTTGGAATTAAATCATCGGCTGGTATTTCATTTCCTACTGTATCGCGATACACTACACCTTCCTTTGAAACACGTCCCGTTAACCTGACAATTTCCTCTTGATTCAATGTATTATAAAATAGAAGGGCATTTTTTTGTAAACCCCAGAAACTAATAAAATAACCATCACGTCCACCAAAATAATAATGTGTTCCTGTAAAACGATATTTCCCAGGTAACCGAAATATTTTTGGTGGATCATGACTTATAAATATTTGTATTGTTGATTGATGTAAATTATTTAATGATTTTTGAAATAATTGTGTTGATAATTTCTCATTATTATTATTATTATTATTATTGTTGATTTCATCATTTTTGAAATTTATAATATTTCCATTATTATAAATTAATTTATTGAAATTATTTTGGTATGGATAATGTGTATAAATTTGGATATTATTATTGTCATTATCCCAAAGAATAATTCCAGCTTGTAACATTTTACATTTTTTCCAAATTGTTTCAAAAAACATTGCTATATTATTATCCGATATCGATTGATTAATAAATGTGTTGTTAATAGTAATAAATAAATTGGAATATCTTGAATCAAAATATGAATGAGTCTTTAATTGACTTAAAAATGATGTTACGTTATTCATATTATTCAAAATATAAATATTAAATAATGCATAGCCTCTATGACGTACATTAATATTGTGATGAAATTTATCTTTCAAATTAATTCCTATTACTGGTGTTGATCCCAGTTCATTTAAATTGAATATGCAATGTGGAAAATTATTATTTGCAAATATTTTAAATAATATTATCAAGATATCATCTGTATTTGAAAATGATGACGAACCTTCATGAAATAATTGAATTGTTCGTTTATTATCAGTTTCCGTTAATAATTGTTCAATAGTTTTGGAAAGATTTTCAATTGATGGTAATGATGATGACGAACACGATGATAATGATGATGATAATATCGATAATAATGTAATTGTTAAAATTTTTTCCGATATTAACATTTTAATTTCTCAAATAATGTATAGAATGAATTTATTATACTTTCTTTCTGTTCCAAATTTTAATATAATATTTCTGTGTAGCAAAGACTTTTTATTAATGAGGAGGAAACCAACTAACTTTTATTAATATATATACAAATATATCGAAATAATGTCTAATGTTTTGTAAATGGGAAAAGTTTTACTATCTCATTAAATGCACTGTAATCAAAAACTTTTTCATCAATATTAATTTTCAATATTCCAAAAAAAATGTATATACAGTGTCGAAGTAAATAAAGTCCCATCGAATAGGACGTGTGTGTGGCAGTGTTCAATTTATGAATAAAATCTTTGTACTCACATTTGTTATAATGACTGTGAGTATTATGACATTATCACAATTGGTATCTTGAAATTATCTACTTATAATATTCTCCCAAATATACGCCCTTTACGTTTGAACTATTACTTTATTTATCGTGTGCAATGACTAATACAACATTTTATTAAAAATACACGACACTCACCTAGTTTAATTAACCGACTTATAAAAATTATTTGATAGAAAATTTCTTAATATTCTACGGTGTTTGAAGCTAAATAAATAACTGAGATATAGGATATGATTTAAAAAAAGAGTTCTGGCCGGTATTATGTAAGAGAATATATAGTAATTTCAAACGACTATACAGACTTTGCCGAAACCAAAATTCAACCATATTATAAAATTTCTGTGTACACAACTCTGCTACTCTTTCTATAATTTAAATTAACTTTAATATTTAATTACTTTTATTTTAACACCATGATTTTTATTAATTTATATTAAAATCATGTACAACATAAAAATTTGGCAATTAATTAAATTATGAGACAAACTATTAATAATGTAAGCAAATATAATTTTATGATCTCACCAAAACCTTCAGTAGTGGACCTATTTTAAAATTCAATATAAATAAAATAAAATTATTGGTACGAATAAATAAATAAATATCAAAAAATGAATGTGCCTCTTTTATATTCGTCGCTGATGCCTGTACGGTCGCGATATTAATTTGTTACATTATTGCATTTATTGACTTCGTGGTGTAGTTGAATTTGGCGATGTATTAAATAATATTTGTGCCTGTTCTTCAGGCATTTGATACGGCATCACCTCTAATTCATTGGAGTGTTGATGGTGTTGGTGCTGGTGTTGATGTTGATTTACAGAATTTACTAAATTTCCTCTCGATTCAGACATTAAAACATTTTCGTCAATACCAAGATGTTGATTACGTGGTGTCGTCATGCAAGATGATTCCGGTACATTTGATGTTAGTTGCATATATGATATCATGTCATCAGCATGGGGCTGTTGATGTTGATGCGACGACATAATTAAATTTGTGTTAATTTGTTGATCAGCAATACAATGAATATGTGATTGTTGATGGTGATTTTGCTGCTGTTGTTGTTGTTGTTGTTGTTGTTGTTGTTGATGTTGATGTTGATGTTGATGATGCTGGGCTGGTTGTTGATGTTGATTATCATCGATTTGTAAAATTTGTTGTGATGAATGAATAATATGATGTTGTGGTGGTTCTTGTTGATTATTTGTTGAATTGTAATTGGTATTTGTTAGTCGATTATTTGTTTGACAAATGTCGGATGGTACTGGTGATGATGTTACATTAACCATTGACGGTAATAAACCATACCGAGCCATTAATAATTGTTCAGATACACGACGTAATTCTTCTTGTTGTTGAACTATTAATTGTTGTAATTCATCGTGTTTACGATGCAATTGATCTTGAATATGTGATTGTGTGGAAGTCATAACAATTCCGGGCGAATGAATTAAATTCGTTGCTGGTGGCTGTGTATACAATTTTAAAAATTTTTGTATTATAATAATAATTCTATGGCAAAAATATTATATATTATATTATTTTCTACAGTTGTAATTTAAAAATTACACCCCAAGAGCTTCAAATAATTAAAATCATTTTCTATTATCGCTTCCCTATTATTTGTAATTTTCCATAGTTTATTTATAGTATTTTAATTTTATATATAAAGACAAAATAATAAGGGCGGCCAGAATAGGATATGATTTTTATTATTTTAATATGTTTGTTTAGGCGTAAAGTTCAAATTGAAATTGTATACCTGAATTGATGATAAGACAGTGGCTGTAGCTGGAAACCCAGATGCTATAATTGGTTGAACTGGTATTGCAGTTATATACTGTGGTAGTGGTTCTAAAAATGTTGAACTCATCATATGTGGCGCTACAACTGATGTTGTGCGCATATTTGGATGTTGTATTAATTGAGACTGTTGTGTATTTAAATGTTGGAATGGTTGATCTTGTTGATGAAAGGATTGTTGTTGTTCTCGTTGATCTTGTTCTATAGATTGTTTTGTTGTTGATTGATGAATGGGTTGACGCATTTTTGAATACTAATAATTTTATATTAAAAAAGTTAAATATTTTATGGTTTGTGTATTGACTAAATAATAGTTTAACAAATATAACATTGAAAATTCACTCATATTAATTTATTTTAGAATAAAATGATATTGCAAAAAACTTATTATTTGCATATTTATATATTCTGCTATATATACTTTCAGTAAATAATCTTTAATAAATCGAATATTACTGGATAATCCACTATTTTTTATCAGATTTATCAGATCGGAATCAAATTGTAATTCTAACTAATTTTCTATATGTGTACCGACAAAATTATTACATTAAATTAACAAAATAAATTATATCTTACTGAATTATAATGTGTCATCATAGACTGTCTACTGACTATAGAATCAGTAGACATTGAAGTTGTATCTGAACCAGGATCTTGATAGCTACTCTGTGATCTATTATGTCGACTTTTTATATTTGGTGATGATGAACGTGTGCTGGGAAATCTTTAAATATTAATTTTAAATTAAAAAGAAATAAATTTAAATGTTCTGTATCTAAATTATTATAGGGTGAATGTAACATATATTCAGAGTATACCAGTTCCCAGTCGCCACAGTTAGTATACTGACGTTTATGGTGTTTTGTTCGTATAAGTGACTGGCAACTGGTTGGGCAGCTAGAAACTGGTACATTGACCCTATCCATAATTAAAATTAAAGAAACCTAGAACTTCGGCAATTTTTTATATTAGTCCATGGTGAATCTGTAAATGTGGTAGTAGCAGTAGTAGTAGTAATTGTAGTAGTAGTAGTATTATTAGTGCTGGTAATCGTTTTCGTTACACTTATTGTTTGTTGTAAATTATTTTCTGTTAAATTACCAATTACATTATTCACAATTAATTCATTGGCTTTCTGATGGGTTGCTAATGAATGTTGTGCATGTGATGCTGGTTGTTGTTGATTTCGTAATTGTTTTATAACATCAACATAATTAATAACACGATGTGTACAAACAACAAATTCTGGTTTTGAATTCCATTGATGATATGTTATATAATAACGTGTTTGTAACCATATCCATTGTTGTCCTTTTGTTAAAAATCGATAATAACATGATGTTCCTTCACCTTTTTGAATCACTTTATATTTTTTTTTTTTTAGTGGGAGAAGAAAAATATTTAAATTTTGTGTTAATATTCAAAGTTTTATAAAAAAAAAAAAAAATTTCAAAAGATTCAAATTTTAAATTTAATTTAATTTATATGTACAATCTTCATGACACATAACAACTTTCTCTAAATCATCAAAATGATAATAATCATAACCGGATGTTCCGAGTACTTCAAATGGTAAATAACCAATTATTGGCGGTGCACGATGATCTAAAAATAAAAATTTCCATTCTAAACTATGTCTTGATGTGAATTCATTTTTGGTGGAATCAACAATTGACATTTCACGAATTAATTGTGGTGTTTGAATACGACTCGTTCCAACAAATAATAATCTAAAATCAATTTTAAAGAATTTTTCTTATGTTTTTAATATGAACTGCGCAAAATTGTTTTATAAATTATAATTTACTTTGAATCTGATTCATTAATGTATCCCATACTTCTGGAATTTGGCAGTAAAGTATTTATATCTAAATCATTTCCTATACGAAAATATATTTAAAAAATATTTATTCTTTTAATTTTATTATTATATTAATTGAGAAGAAATTTGTATTTTTTTCATTATAGCAAGCATTAAATTATAAAATTGGCTAACAGTTTATTGAAACGATTAATAGCATGCTTCTTTACTTGGTTTAATATTATTTGAAATCTACTGTATTTATTTAAAACAACCTCCACAAAATAAATATCATATATTTTATTTTATAGCTATATATACTTACGAAAATATCCAACAAATTGTACTAATTCATATGAAACATCTTCACAAAAATCTAAACCGCCTCTTTTCAAATGACAACTAAAACAAATTTGATTATCTAAAATTAAACAAAAATTATAGGCAATTAATTTTTTTAAATGAAAAATCGTTAAAGTTTTTTGTATAATAAAAACCCGTTGTTAATACATTTTGTAGAGGCTCCACAACATTTATTGGATTTAATAATAAATTATATAATTCTGAATGATCTTCTTCATACACTAAATCATAAATGTTCATATGTAAAAGATCACCCTATAAAAACAATACAATATTATATCAATGAATTTAAAAATTTAATAATATTATAATTATAATTTACCGGTAAATGCCCTAATAATGCTGTAATACTTTCAGATACATAACAAATTTTTCCATTTGCTGAAAATACCATTATAAAACCATCCAATGCTTCTAAAACTAAATGTGTAAATTCTTCATTTGATAAAAACGCCGGTTTCCAGTCTTCTTGAATTTCATTTACTCTTGACCGTATTGCAATTTCTATATAGATAAAATATATATTTTTAAGGATATAAAATTTATTAATTGTAGTATAATAAAATTCAAAATTATCGATAGCAAGCCAGCCGCGTACAGTGGTGTACGACGACACCTAACCAATATTTTTAAGTATATTATTTATTAATGCGCACGTATATTATATTACAAACCATTGTGATTCTTTAAAAATGCAATCGTTGATTTTAATACAGTTGATTTATCCATTTTTCGGTTTGTTGATGATACCATAACATTTAATTCATTTATTAATAAATTAAATTGATCCCGACGTTTTTTCTCACTCAAATTACGAGATTTTCTGTAAAAAAAAGAAAAAAATTGTTGAATAATAGAAATGTTAGGCCGCTTCTTTTATGCATTTGCAAAAAAAAAATTGTCATGTCGAGCCGAATGTAAATGAGCGACATACTAAAAACTTCCAACCTGCAATCCTTTGTGTTGTGCTACATTATCCAAAGGATAGGCAAACGATGGTAACTGGCTCGCAGTAGTGGAGCCACTTTAATACCAGGCGACCTCATAGATTAATTGGCCATCACATGGCAAGCGGTAGAGTGCTATAGGTAAATGAAAGGTCTCAGGTCAAACACATTAGCCCAATAGATCACCTACTGTAATTATTTGCATGTCCAGTATAAACTTTAAACTTTTCTACCATACAGCATACCTAATTAGCATAATCCAAAACACTGTATTTTATTAATTTATCACTTACTACCATATTATCAACTATATATATTAAAGTATCCAAATCGTATATCCTCAGCAGGATCTTAAATCTCATGCATCAAATCTTTGGTCTCATAAAATAAAATGCGGGAATTTGATCTGGATATATGAATATCTAGCCGAATGAAAGGGCTAACAATCCGAGTTCGAAAGTTCTAGGTATATATTTACCATTCATTGTGGTACAGAAATAATCCTCTCGATATTCGCGTTCATTGGTATATGGACATAAAATTGTACCGACTCATTGTCAGTGGAAAATTTTTAATGTATTATTATCCAATGAATTCCATTCATATGTATGGAAATTTGTCTAACTTCAATGGGATTGATGACCGACGAATAGGTTAAAGTGTATATATTTTGTATACAAAAGTCTATAGTATTATAAATATTGAAACTCCTACCAGCGAAGCGAAATTTGCATAATTTCTTAATAGTAAAATATACATATTTTATATTGAATTAATAATTTTACTCCAATGTTTAAATAAAAAACAGAAAATTTACCTTTTTGTATCATCTTTTTCATCACCATCATCGTCCATTCTGGTAAAAATATCTATGTTTACGTTGTCCTCCGTTTAAATAATAATATTCATGCACAATTCTACAATTAAAAGGGATTTTTTTATTTTTAATTTACACGTTCAACAACAAAGTATCACTTCCCTTATTATGATTAATTCACTTTAAATCACTAAATTTAAAATGTTGATGTTTTTAATTTAGTTTATATAGGTGCCCATATAAAAACAAAACAATAATTTAGAAAATATT
Organism: Bibio marci; assembly: GCA_910594885.2. Lineage (NCBI taxonomy): Eukaryota > Metazoa > Arthropoda > Insecta > Diptera > Bibionidae > Bibio > Bibio marci. The sequence continues at coordinate 19,576,112 of OU343115.1, read as the reverse complement.
AAAATAATCCTTTGTCCTCAGATTAAAAAATTCTATAATATTGCATTTCACAATATACGCATTTTTAGAAAATGTATGTTATTAAAATTGATATTATTGACAGTTTAGACGCACACGCACTCAAAAATCCAAATCAAATGAATTTGAAAATAATTTTTAGTCTACCAAATACGTAAACTTTATAAACAAATTAGAATTTATAAATGTATTGGATATATTTATTATTTAATAATATGTCAAAAAAGTATGTATATATTTTAAAAATTTATACAAGCATAAATAATATGTTTTCTTCGTCATAGTTACTCGTATATAATATTGTATTTTAGTATGTGCGTACATATATAAAATCATAGATATATATATATAAATCAAAATCAATTGATTTTTCCGAATTTTCCCTTTTTCTACCTGTGCCGTGTGTTTTGTGTATATCGATACACATATACCGCATACATTTAGTATACATACAACAAATCACACAGCGACGTTCTAACTAAATTATATAAAATTATGATTTGTTTATACAAATGGAAGAGTATTTTTCTATAACATAAATTATAGTCCCTATGCGATTGTATATATTTTACATATTTATAAACGTTAATAAATACATATATAAATATCAAAATTCCGTTGCTGCTGCACTGCTTTAAAAATATATATATATTTATAAATAAAGTCTCTGTATAGTGACTAGTACAAACATAAATTCATCCCCATCCATATATATGTACAATATTATATTTAATAAATTGTCAATTGCAAAGATTTATGTATGCGAAATTAATTTATGTATATAGAATACGACCATATACAGAAAAAAGTACGCAGGTAAACATTCAACAAGCTGAATTTTAGTACATATGAATAATGGAAAAAATATATATATATATATTTGTGTAGAATAAACAAAGCACTACATCATTCTCCTCAGTACATATAAAATGGGGTGGTTTTTATATTACTCCCCTAAATAAATAAAGTTATATAATATATTTACAGTATATACAATGAAAATAACGCAAGCGCAACTATATACAAAATACGCTTTAATTGAAAATATGTAGGTACCTTACCTTTTTATATATAAAGTGTTTTCCAATATAGGACCACTCGAATCTCATGACAATTTGTTGTAGCACCTCTAAAAATCTATCATCAATGTCATTTAATGTCAGGATCAATATACCATTTCATCATGACTATATATACAAAATTGTACAACGCGTACAAACCGTTTTGGCAAAAAAAAAATCATCTACGCTAACGAAACACATTTCTGGTTGAATAGCTATGTTAACAGACAAATTGCAGAATTTTAGGTGAAATCAATCCACAACAAATTCAACAATTGCCAATGTATCTCCAGAAAAATTTAGTTTTTGGTGTGGTTTATGGTTTCTGATGGCTTCATATTGATCCATTTTCCTTCAAAAATAATGCAGGGCCACAGTTACTGTCAATGGAATTCGTTACAGACCAATGGTCTATCAATTTTTGTTTCCAAACATTAATGATATCGATGTGTAGACGACATGTGGTTTCAACAAAAAGGTGTTGCGCATGCCATACAGCTAAGGAAACAATTTGCTGTATCCATTATTTTGAGAAATGGACGGGTGGGGGCATATGACTTAACACCGCTGAGCTTATGCTTACAATATATATAATTCATTTTTATTCAAATTGTCTGCATTAAATTACATCGTTGAACTTGTTATCTCTTAGAATTATGGCCTGATTTATGACTGAGAATTATCGAGAATTGGATCCTTGGTGGCGGTCATCAGAATGATATTATATTTCATACTTTACATTGTATAAAAAAAAAATCATTCAAATTGTATACCATTTCAGTTTATAGTCAAATTATAGTTCGAGCGCTCTTAATGGAAAACCCTTTATATATAATATTTAAGAATCTATACGTATTTATTTTATTATATTGTAGAAAAAGGAAATACATTTTTATATTATTCTTTTAATTTTAATAGTATAAACTTTTCCTTTCACACTAGAATAAAGAAAATGTTATGAAATCTTTGGTTAAATTATTATAAATTATAAATTATTAGGTCGTGGTTAATGGAAAATCGCCTATTATGAATTATTAACCTTTTTTTTTTAATATATAATAGAATTTTCTTTAAACGAATTACAAATTATTAAACCATTACCAATTTTTTTAAAAAGAAGAACTTTACAATATATTGTTTCAGACATTCAGAAAACATTTCCAATCGATATCATATTGAAATATAGTATAGTAAAATGATACAATGATACAGTGCTTAGTACGCATATCATTCAATCCGGAGGTTGGATACTACCAAAAGTAGAAATTATTCAGTGTTTTTAATACTAAAAATTACTTAATTGAATTAACCCATTACATAGCTCGTTTATGGAAACAAATTTGACTTCAATGTTAGATAGTTATTCCGTAAAACAAGGAATACTATTGCAAGCGAATGACTTGTCCTGTGTCTGAGGAATCAACCCATACAGTTCTCTCAGTTGAACGACAATAGGCGGTCCATATTTGCGAATTTTTAAAATTAATGGTAAATACACATCGGGGTTCACAACATTGTTTTATTATTTATTTAAATATTGAGCAACTTTTAAATTTTGTTTACATTAAATTTTTTTTTTCATGTAATATAGCCACAGACGATAATAAGAATAGAAATAGTTTGTTGACGGAAATGTCTAATTAAAATATAAAATGCAATTAATATGTATGCGTAAAATTGTATATATATTATTTGCATCATCATAGTTTAATCATGTTTTAATTTTGTTAGCTCCACGCACTTATTATAATATAAGCAATTTGCATAAGTCAATTCATAAATAAATAAAAATATTGTGTGTTTTCTTACCCAGTTTCAGTTGAAACATTGTAATTTGGTTACTTCTGATTTAATTTTACGGAAATTTTGTAATGCATATTTAGAATGGCACTATATTCGATTGTTTGCTAACAAGTTACTTGAAAACTCATAGCTACTTCAATATTACGGAATTAAGGTTACTCGGCTATAGTCAATTTAGACTACATATATATTCATTCTAGAGTTGACAAAGAATGAAATATTTGAGCGTTTCTAATAAAGATTATTGTCTGATCAATGAGGAAAGTTTATAACCGAATTGTTGAATTGCCGGATTACTTTCAAACAAAAATAAAAGTTCAACAGTAAGTAATTTCTTTCCTCGATTCATCTTTACATTATAATACAAATATTTTTCAATATATGATAATGTACATTATTCATTATATGCATGTTATTTTACATTATTCTATTGCTTAGTGCATTTGCATATAATACATTTTCATATGACATTGAATAATATTTATTTATCATATTTTTATATAGAAAAAACTATATACTGTCCGAATAATAACCGAAATGGATTTTAAGAAATTAATGCATTTCGTTTATTTTTCGAACGGATTTATTCTCCCTCAACTGAAATACGCATTGCATAATCGATTTTGGATATAAACAAGAATTTTGTGTTGCATTTTGTGTAGAATTTTTAACAATTTTATTATTTCTTCTTTTACATAAGTTTTTCGATTTTGTTTATTTGATCGGTTCACAGAACATAAATCAATCAGCAGTCAATAGATATCGTCACTATCTCCACCATATATAGTAGAAAGTTATTCCGGTTAGTATTCGGACAGAGCTTGTATCTGTTATAAATAATGTTTTGTTTTGGTTTACCATATATAGGAATTTAAATTGAAATATATATATAGCTAACTATTCTTTCAATATATCAAATATATGTATATAATATAATTAAATTTATTCATGTAAATATATATGTGTGTGTTTGTATATATTGTAATAATATTTAATTTTTCATTTGTATACACTGTATTTTAATTAATTATTAAAATTATTACGAATTAGTTTATTTATATTTTATAATAGGCTTTATTATACAATAATTATTTGGGGACAATAAAACCTTTACCACACAGTTGTTATAAAACATAAATACTACGCACTTTTTAACATTGAATAACATTTTAATCAATAATCAATTTCTATTTATGGAATGTTACAATTATTTTCCGTATAATTTTTCAAATATTAATATTAATTACAAAAAATGTATTGTAATGCACAATATTTGGAAAAAATTTCACAATATAAACTTTTATGAGTAATTTATTATTATTAATTTTCCATATACATATAATTTTCTTTATTTTCACTATAACTAATTAATGGGTTTTCTTATGCAAATGCACCACAATTCAAACACAAAAATTTAATTCACTATAAAATATTGTTTTATAACTTATTTTTTTTATGACGTTCAAGTATAAAATGCAAATGCTATTTATTTAATAATAATATTATAAATTTTCTTAATAATATTATATAGGAAATAAGAATATGGAAATTCTTCGTAACGTATCACATACGTGTGTGTATAGAGTAGTGCTACTAACACATAAATTAAAACAAATATCTTTCTTAAATATAATATAATAAATAAACTGCAGTGTAATTTGTTCAATTGTATGTTCTACTATTGCAACTATAACTAATATAATATAAAATTACAACTATACAAATTGTACATAGATGCATTTGCAATTTAACACTTATGGTAGAACCACAATGACGTTGCACTCACACTGCGCTGTGAAATGGAATCAATGAATTTATATGGTTCTTTCCAAAATGCAGTTTCCGTTCGTCGTGCTATGTTTACCACAAAATTAGAAGATATTCTTAATTTACGCTGTTGACGCCGTACATGATATAATTGTCTATGAGTAGTATTTAAGGTGCATTGCATTTCTCTAACGGAAAATAGGTGCTCATTATATAATATACTATTTTTAAATTATTATAATTATTTAAGTTCGATTAGAATATAATATTTGAAGTATGGTCAGGGATTTTATAACAGCGTCATTGTAAGATGTTTGGATCACCAGCTCAGTGAACGTAGTGGAGCGCAACGGCATTGTGTTTCTATCATTTCAATAATTGTATATATTTACATTTATATATAGTTCATTTATCAACATATACTTTATTATTATTAGTAACTAAAACTATATAATAATAATGTGTTCATACTATGTTTTCCTATAAGTGTGTTAATGTTAAAGATTTTCTTTGTGATGTATTTTATATGGTTTTATATATACTCGTATATAATAATGTATAACGTACAAACTATACTCGTAATTTTCATAAATTTAATACGTATATTGTATGATGATGTAACATTTTCAAGTCGTATCCAACCAAATGAAATTAGTTGGTAAAAAGAAACGTATAGAAGAAAATGTACAAGTGCCGAAGCTATAAAATTGAATTAGATGTTCAACAATCGTTAAGCATTTCCGTCAGTATTCTGAGCTCATTTCTGCCCACTTTTAAGCCTATATATTTTGTTTTGAGTTGTCTTGTTCCCCATGCGCATTGCAGTTCATATGTAACTTCTACCATAGTCCACTTCAAATTGCTCCATACCCACTATCGCCGCTTGGTTTAACTATCAATTATTATTTCTTAGCAAACATTCCAATGGTTTTTATTATCGATTGTTTTTGGACCATCGAATGATAGTTCGAATGTGTCCACAGACGTAACCTTTGTCTAATCCACACTTTTCGCTTTTAAATCAAAAATAAAAAATTTTCTATTGAAAGTTACTTTTAGCATAACTTCCGCAAGATATTTATCCCTTGTATATTCTTTTATTGTTCATCTATTCCTATTTCAGCCATACAAAATATGAGCAAACAATTTGTGGATGACATTCAGTATAGCACCGCATATATCTTTCCAATGCACGTTATCAGTTTTACAGTCAATCCATATTTCCTAACGAGAATCTAAAAACAAATGGTTTCATTTCATTTTTATCTGTAAAATATTTTCACTATTTTTATTCTACTCTGCCGTTTCATAAATAATAACACATAATAATTTTTATTCTTATTTCATGTCAACAAAAGTGTATTTAAAATACATTAATATCACCGGAGGAGTACCCTCTGCAGAAGACCACATCGTTATTTATCTTTGGACAACCTGAACCAAGAAAATTCTAAGTTTTCGAATATATATAGATAAGGTTGTGGTGGGGTGGTGTTGTAATTTGTACTTTCTCGCAATGTTATAAAAACTGCCCATAAAATATAACGAGGAATACTATGGAGTTTTTCTAATTCGATTATTATATGGAATCAGAAATACAGTACAGATCTATAAAAACATATCAAAATCATTTGTCATAAATATTTATATTCTAATTTGACAAATTGCTTTAAATAAGGATTGGAGTGCACATTTTTTTCTTGATAATAATCAGATTATTAAGAATTTAAATTTCAATAAAATCGTATTAATATATAGTTTATTTGTTCTAATGGGAATATTCCGTCCAAGTGAAGTTTATGGCATTTACTAAACATTCATTACGTGATGTGTGTGTGTGCATTAAACATTCTTTGAGTATCGTTCAACTCCATATTTTCAAAGATAGCCGTTTTTTTTTAAATTCAATAAACGAACAAATGCTGAAAAATGTCAGTCCGAAAAATTTCCCATGTTAAAGAGTGCGATATTTTACGATCAATTAACATTATAGCTTTACCACCAGCGCTACTGAACTAAAATAAAATGAATAAAGTAAATTTCGAATGAGGAGAGAAGGAAAGGATATTTGCTCCTTATGCGTGCATTTACAATTAGTCGATTCTACTACAATAGAAATTTAATTAAAATAATTTTAATAAATAAATATCACATATAGTCTATTTCGTCACGTTGGTCACGTTGCCTGCCGGATCTAACCTTATACTATAAGGATTCTTTTAAAAAATGAATTGAATATATTACGAAAATGTACCCTGAAAAATTGTTTATATATCCGCGTAACTTCTTACAAAGAACCGCGGCTACCGGTTTAAAAAAAACCCAAGATTTGAACCACCGTTTTGTTACAATCAAATAATCGCGTTTCAATTGTATGTATGGCGGCAACAACTGGCAAGCATTAATTAAAACCATTAGTTTCTTCTGTTTTTGTAATCGTATAAGGATTTTTATTGAAAAAATTTGAAAAAATTATTTTTTTTAATTTAATAATAATATTAATAATAATTATACAAGAATAAAGATAAATAAAATAATAAATATACAATTTAATTTACTCTACAATATTTAATATATTAATTAATTTTAGTTTATAATTGGTATAAAAAAAAAAAAAAAAAAATTTCACATAATTAATTAATCAATTGATTTTTAATTAATTAAATTTCATATATATTTCATTTTTAGTTTTTCCTTTTCTAGCTGTTATAATTATTATTTTATTTATTTATTTTTTTAGAATCTAATTAAAAATAAATATATTAAAAAAAAAAAAACTATATTTTTGAGATAAAAATTTAATTATTTAAATTAAAAAATAATTTTTTTATATTTTTGTAATCCAGATCTCTTGATTTTTTTTTGTTTTTTCACCCCCAATTAAAATGAATTAATTGCGTTTACAAAAAATAAATACAATTTACAATTAACTTAACATTCAAAAAATTGAATAGCATAAAAAAAACCATATAATTTCATTTCGATAAGTTCTTGCTATTGAAATTAAAATATGGGTTTAAATATTAATAAAAATTAATGTTATGTTTTTACGAAATTGCTGGCCATTTGAAATTTTAATATTTAAAAAGAAATGATAATTAAAAATTTAATTATTGTTGTTTGTTGTTACGTTTGATTCCGATTGGTTGTGGTTTTTCTTTTATTTATTTTATTTATTTAACTTATTTATTTTAATATTATTTTATAATTGATAAAAAATAGACATTTAATATATTTAATTTTTCAAAAAAGAAAATGAAAAAAAAAAAAAAAAAAACATTAATAAGAAAAAGTAAAAATAAAAAATTGTTTTTCATAAAAAAAAAAAAAAATTAATATTTTTAAAGTAATTAAATAAATACATTAATTTTTGTTTATATAATTAATTAATTTAATTAAAATACTATTATACAATTGTATTTTTCTTGTGTTCATGTTTCATTTTAAAAAGATTGTTATAAGTTTTTTTTTTTTTTTTTTGTTTTGTTTTTACGCAAAATTAAAATTAATTATTTTTATTTTTATTTCTTGGTTTTTGTTTGTTTTATTTTTTATTTTTTTTTTTTTTTTGAAAATATATTATAAATTTATTTTTGTTTTTTTTTTTTAGTTAATTATAAAATAAAACGCAATATCACAATTAATAGAAAAAATAAAAAAAAACAATTTATAATATAACTTAATGTAAATAATTACTAAATTAAATTTATTTATGATTTAAAATTAAATTAAATAAATAAAAAAATAAATAAAAAATAAAAAAAAAAAAAAAAAAAAAAATCTGGTACTGATAGATTGTCGGTTCACAGCTTCCGTCTCATTTTCTCATCATATCTCATTCGTAGTTTTATATATGATAAAAAAAAAAAACAAAGTTTACTATTCTAATTTAATTTAATTAAATATTTTTTTTTTTTTTTATCTACACACGACGTCACATTGATTTATTTATATATATATTTTTATGTGTATATATTTTTTATTTTTTATTTTTTACTTTAAATATAACATTTATTTAAATTGTTAATAAAATTAATTTAGATATTTTTAAAAATGTTTTAAGATTGAAAAAAAATTAACTATATATTTTTATTATATGGTGTAAGATTGTAAATGAAAAAAATATGTTTTTATTTGTATATCAGTTTATGTTTTTTTAAATTTGTTTAATTAAATATGTTTTTTTTTTTTATAATAATAATAATTAATTAAATTAAAAACAAAAAAATTAATTTAACTTAAAGCCCATCGTACACAGAAGAATAAAAAATATTAATAATAATACGTTCAATTGTGAGGTTTATGAATTAAAATACAAATTAATTATACGGCAAGATATTTTGCGTATAGTAAGTAAAATGAAAAATCATTTATTTATTGTTGAATCTATTCTATTTTTGGTGGCGACAGTTGCGATACCCGTTGGGAAATGGTTTCAATGGTCGTGTAAAACCACAATTGAATTGTGTGAGGAATTTTTTCATATATTGTATATTTCATAAGTGAGCCGCAGTTGCCTTGCCAACCACCGCCACCACCACCCTCAACAAAACTAAATGCTTAAGACTGAGATCAGGAATTCGAATCAATAGAGTTATTATTTTAGTTATCAATGTATGAGAAACTATCGTCCGATGACACAAAAAATTTGTAATTATAGTCATTATAAAAAAAGTTTAAAATAAGAATAGGTATAAAAAAAAACCATATGTAATTAAGCTAAGTTAAGTTAAGTTTAACTAACTTTTTGTGCTTATCGTGAATGGTATATACAGCGTATATAATGTAAATACATTCATTGGGTAGCTTTCATGGTGCTAATCAAACGGGAAATACCGAAATTTACATGTGCAATTTTTCGATCTTTATCTTAATACTGAAACTATTCAGTTGCTTGCGTTAGGATTTGATGACTCCCATCTACTGTGTTCATTACAAACTGTTGATCATATCAGATCGATCTTAACTTTATCATATAACAATAAATAATTTTCATTCGTTAAATATATCAAGAAACTATTAGATTCACACGATAACATGAACCTAATGTAATCATGTACACACACTCTTTCTGAATAATTAGTTGGAGGAATTAAGAAAACAGCAAACAATTAATTTTACAAAAATTATTTTATATCAACATTTGCATCAAATGACTTTTATATGTCGTTCGTTAATTGAAATTGTTGCGGACGGTCGTTGACTATTCAAAAGTCTCAAATTGCAGCAAACCGATTGCCGTTCATTGCCAAGTGAAATGAACAATCTTTAACAGTTTGTTAACAGGTCGGTTCACAATAGATAAATCAATCAGCAGAGCCTCACTATATTCATTCCGGTTATTTATCGGAGTTATTTTTCGAACAGATATAAATAACATTTTTTTTTTCAATTAAAATCACATGAATTATTGTTTATTGGTACACCTTGTACGAAATCGCACATTTTTGTATTTTATATTCGGTATAATTGGCGTTTATATGGTGATCGACTTGGGCCTACATTTTTACCCACATCTTCTTTACCGTCTTTGAATCATTGATGCTATTAAAAAACTTATCTTTTGCATAAACAATTAATACATTACAACTAATCGTACCGTAGCCGGTACAAAAGTTTTTAATGTAAAATTGATCATTCGTTGTTATTTTCTATATTGTTATTTTACTTAAATTTATGTATTGTATCATTTGTTTATAATCAATTTGTTTTACACCATTTCCTACCATAATCAAATGACTGGTTACGGAATGGTTAGGTTAGGTCTATTTATTGATGAAAATGAATGAATTGTAATGTAAATTGTCATTCAAATCATTTCTGAGATCATAAATTTTGATAACTTTCAGTTTAAATGTCACTTTTTCATAGGTTTCAATATTAATATCGCGTCATGAATATGTATTTGTAGGGATAGACATTTTTTTATCAGAGTTTTGTGTGTGTGTGTGTGTTTAATACCTCATCCTGCAATACGCATCTAATTACCCTTATAATTGTCTCTAGCAATAGCTATATTCTCATTCTAACGTATCCTATTTTGGTTTGTGATTGTAAGATTTATTATGAACAGAAAAACTTTTGTATATAATTATAAAACTCTATTAATTTAGATTTATTTAACTTGAAAATATCACAAATATTTTGATAGGTATTTTTTTTACAAATAAAAAATTCCAACAACTTTTTGCCTGTACCTTTTTTGATTTTGTTGACATGAAATAGAAAATAAAATTACTTTTTATTTATACTTATATTAGCTATAAAAATCCTAGTGCCTGTTTATATAGGTTAAGGACAAAACTCATATGTTTCAATTGTAGTATAATATTATGATGATATGCTAATTTTTAAATAGAATTTTGATTTTAAGGGATAACTATTAAATCGATTAAAATTTATACAATTTATTAATTTTGCCAAAAACCTCACAATCGATTGACTTTGAATATATGTATATTTAAAAATATAATTTGATATATATATAATATTTACTATAAAAACTTTCGCGAATATCAATTTCAATTGTATATGTGTCTCTAGGTTATTACACAAACCACTTGTATACAACACAAGAAGAATGTGACGTATGGAGAAGAAACCCAAAAATAATGATGTATTTCTCTACACTTTATCCACCCCCTTATAATTTACACATGTATTTGAAGCTTTCGAATTTAAAGCTTTTATGTATAACAACCACCCCCGTCCGTCATTCATATTGTTTGTTTTAAAATATACGTTCAATGAACAGACAGACAGACAGGCAGACTCCCTTATATGTATTGAATTCCATACAAATTGAAAAGCTATTATCGAATATAATACAAAATAAAATAAATAAAAGATGAATAAATATATATAAATATTTTAAAATTTGAAAAAAAATTTGTAATTGAGAAGAAGTAGTAAAAACTGTGTGTTTGTGTGTATGTGTGTGTGTGTATATATAATTAATTGTACATAAGAACGTTTTATTTTAGATTTATTGATTGGCATATAATTCTTGATTCCATATTTCTTTTAATTTTTTATTGTGTTATTATTAATTAAAGCTATCGTTTTTAAAAAATATAGATATTTCTGTTTATGATGTATTGTGTGTGTGTGATGGGTATAGGGAAGGTGTGTGTGTGTGTGTGTATGTGTGTAATGTGTTAATGTATATAAGTGTTACTATTTATATTTTTATATTTGTATGGAAAACCCGTGTAATTGTTTTCATATAAATAATCCTTGTTTTTTTTTTTTTTTTCATATTTAGAGCTAAACATTAATTTTTTTCTATATTCTTTTTTCATATACTATTTCATTTCAATGTTTTAACATTAACATTTGTAAAAAAAACTAAAAAAAAAATAAAAATGAAGTTCTTCTCCTGTAATTTTTGATAAGAAATGTTTTTTTCTTTGTTAAATTTTTGTTATCTATTTTGGTTTTTTTTTTTTTTTTTAATTTTAGAAAAATAAAATTAATTAATTCATTTACTACCTTTTTCTTTTTCTTAAATATATATATATATATATATGTATGTGTTTGTGTGTGTGTGTGTGTTTGTGAGTGTCCTTTCTACTACACCAACTACATTCTATTTTTATAATTACACAAACATATAGCTATACACTTAAAATATATATCATATTACCATCATAACTTATATTATATAATGAATGGCATATATAAAAACAAACAATTACAAAAGGAATTCGGTTAAATGATTTGTAGTTGGTCGTTCTTCAACTAATTGTGTTGTTGATGATGTTGATGCTCGTTGACAACAATCAATAGCTTGACATGTTTTTAAACCTTCACACGAGACAACACGTAATGAACGTTTTTTTTGTGCGTCAACATATTTTAATGTTTTATCAATAGCACGTAAACGTTTTTCTAAATTTGTTGTAGCCATTATTTCAACCTATTTTAAATTTATTAAATAATAGAAAATGAATTAATAATAATATACGAAAAATTTTCAATTATACATATTCTATATGGGGCACATATAAACAGATGTAGATTCCTATATAACGACAGAGTATGACATCGGTGACAATAGGTAGTAAATTATTCCCTATATATATATATAACAATTCACCAATTGCGGTTTAGTCTTTATTCCATTATTTTTATATGAGTGATTAGACCATAATAAATGGAAGTGTAATGATCCTTGAAAAATCAGGACCAATCTAAATCGCGTGAGAAAATTTTTTAAGTATAATGTTTACAATGTTAATTTAAAATTTTATAATAATAATATTTTTAATGTTAATGGCAAAATTTTACAGTAGTTAAATGTTACGACAAAAAATTATAAAACAGTTTACCATCAATGAAATCATGACAACAACAATCGTGGAAAAAAGAAATAGCATTGGAAAAATTCGAAATTACCTTACAATATTATGAACACACAACTTTCCAGAACGATGGCAAAAGGGATACATATCCTCTGTTTCAAAAATTGCCGAACGTGCAGAAAATCTTATAAATCAGAGGCTATAGGTAATTTTTGAAACAGAGGGTGGTGTATATCGATGAATAGATCTGAATGATGACATTTTATTATATGTTTTTCAAAAGTGTTAAAAAAACCTTATTGACAAAACAAAAAAGTTAACAAAGTATGTCACGATCAAAATGAAAAACGAACTTATTTCAACATATACGATTGGTTGGAATAAAACTAAATTACTTATTACTACCATATACTAACCTTTAATTGTTGATTTAATGGTAATATAGCTATAATATACCATGCCCATGCTGGCCCATCAATTATTGTTTCCCAACGATCTTCCAACGATGGCATATTACCAAAACTTTTTAAAATTTCATCTTTTGTGTGTTCCGGTAAATTGGTGTACCATTCAATGGCTTCATGGTAAACTTTTTGATGTAATTCAAATATGGCTTGTAAACGTTCGCCGGCGCCATCGTCATTAACGGTATTACTGGAAACGGGTTCATCATAAATATATTCAACTTTAGCTGTATCATAACCATCTTTTTCATCACGATTGATAATGCGAAAGCGACGACAACCCACTGTACTTAATATTGAACAACCATCACCCAATAGCACACAATCACGTATCTCTAACATTGTTCCAAAATCAGCATAACGTTGACGTCCGTTTTGTGCCAGCGCAATACCAAATTGACGTTCACCACTTTCAATAGCACGTCGTATCATTAAACGATACCGTGGTTCGTACACAAACAATGGACATGGTACATATGGAAATGCAGTTGTACATATAAATATCGGTACCGATGGTTCATTTTCAATTTCTTGACGTTGTCGTTTTTCATATGCAGCCGGTAAAAATCTTTGCATTGCTGCTTCAATAAATTTTGTTACACATTTTTTCGATGGAAATGTTGAATATGATGATGTTGAATTTAATTTATGGGCTACACCATATTCATCGACTAACGGCGACATACATAATGGACAACATGATGAGTAATCTAAACAACGATCTAAGCAAACCTGAAAATTAAAAATTGAAAACAATTTAATTTTTTATAATAACATTCATATTCGATTTACTATAAACTATATAAGGCGAGCCTTTATCTTCTAACAATCGAATTCTATATTCTTAAATATTAAATACGACAAAGTGGAATATACCGAAATCCGATACCTCGATGTCTGTTAATGCAGCACATACTATTTTAAACATAAATATATAAATATTCTTATCGTCATCGTGTTCACATCTTAATTTTCAGTATTAATAAATAATATGTCTGTCTGTCTTCAGTTTTTTTTCTAAAATATGATACAAATGATAGGTTGTAAAAAATTCTTTATTTAACCCATAAATATTGTTTAAAACAAGTGATATAAAAAGAAAGATAAAAATTAATTTAAGATAATTGCTTATGAACAACTTCAAAGTGTTTACTCAATGTTCATTAAACATTTTATGTACTAATAATAAATGGGTCAAAATAATAGCCTGCCTATGTGTGATGATAAAATTCAATGTAACGGATATAGGACAGTCTAAAAATAAAGTTATATAAATGGTTGTTTTTTTTTACAATAATTATGGGTAATCTAAAATAATTTTATAATTTTTACAAGATGCAAAGAAAATATTTCCGGCTCACACAAAAAAAACCTCTACATTCTCAATTCATTACATTGAATAAAATCTGTTACTAGAAGCTATAAAGAAAAACTATGTATCCACTCATTTTTAATTCTCTGTAATATACTAAAATCAATGGATAACATCTCTGGAATATCATCACATTGTACGACTGTGAGGATAAATTTGTTGTACATCCTGTATGTACAATATAACCCATTAATGTCAATATACAATTTGGAAATTAAATTATTAAAATAGAATTTATATTAATATATGTTACCCTAATTTCTTTTTTCCAATAATCATTGAATTGAATAGAATGAGTACGAGTAGATTAAATGACATAGAAAATGAATATAAAATTTAAATACATACACGATGTTGTATTGAGAAATTTTTTCCAAGGGTGAAACCATCAATTTTTTTTTCTCTATTAGTGATAAAGAGGATCAAATTTCATTCCTACCGCCCACCTCTAAATAAATACGCCACCCATTTAATTTATTATGTACAAAAATACATTTAATATCCTTTTCGTTTTAGCTTTAACTTTTAACAAAAATTTAATGCGACAAATTACATATTAATGGATTTTTAATTATCCAATATATGAATTCACATACTGTATATAAAATTATGTTATATTCTTGGTAAACAGACAGTATAGAAAAAACTAAATGCAGAAGGCAATTTGTATTTTTAGGTAAATCTATCAGTTTGGATAAACATATGTGTAAACATAAAATTCAGTTGGTTTTTAGGTTATAGAAAAAAAAAGTGTTGTTCACAATTAAAATTCTATTCCTATTTTGGTTGTGTCAAATAAATGAAAAAGCAGGAAATAAATTATTAATATATAGTAATATATAAATTGGTCACGATCCTGAGTAGAGTTTCCCTTATATTTTACATATGTATATGTAAAAGTATATATAATATATGAATAGCGAATTACATATTTCTATTCCCATGTATGTTCATATATTTATACACTACATAATAAATACCGGCATAATAACTAATATGCTAATATACAATTCTCTTTTTGTACTGAGTCTTTGAAATATGGCTTTCATGTTTTATTTGTAGAACACCAATATATGTATTAAATATTTATAGATTTTGCTTTGAGATTCTGTTCAATTTTAAATACAAGAATATTAAAAATGAAATGCAAATTAAAATATTCTGTGTATTTAACACCTAATCAACCGGCTGTTCAATTTTTCAAACACATATTCTTCTGCTTCCTATATATTGTATATATATATATATATGCTTAACATTATCGTATATTTTAAGGTGGAATTTCATAAGATAATAAAACTCCTTCCGTCCGAAATACATACAAATTTTTGAGTCATTTAAACCTATAATTCAGTTACTATGGTTTCGCGGTAGATAATAGGGGTTAAGTCTGTATGATGTGTATTTAATTATATTTTTTGATTGAGTTATAAATTTAATAAACTTAAAGCTGAAAAAAATATGGATCCCAAAAAAAAAACATGTGAGATGATACTGCTGAATAATTTTTCTCATACCTTATACAAAGCGGCATAATTGCTAATTTGAACAATGAAGTAATTTCAAATATTTGAAAAAATTTCATTATTATTATGTGTCATTATTTATAATAAATATAAAAATAGTGGTAAAAATGATAACAGCGAATTACATTGACCTATTGCCAAATGTTATCGTTCTTACTGAAAAATGTTGTATAAAATATTATTAACGTATAATTTATAGCAAATAATATTGCATGGTTGTAGGTGGGCGTTGGGGATTGGGAAAAATTTGCAGCAATGTATTCACTAGTAATATTTATCTTGAAACAGATTTTACCGAAGGTACTCGACTTCGACAATTATACTTTTGTGCCTTGTTATGTTGTGCCCGATTTATTTCCACAAATCAATTCTAACTTGTTTGCAGTATGTCTGTATACAGCATTGCATATTTAACAGTCGTATATAATAAATGAGACACTTTTCATGTTTAAAATCAATTGATTGCATTTTTTTTTTTCTATATTGAACGTCAATTAAGGCAATTTTAAATAATAATACTAAAATAATAACTAAAAATAATTGTACACGTCATACACGATGTTTTTAACTTACCAAACAATATGTATGTCCGCATGGTGTTACAACGGGTTTCCATAATGTTCGACAACAAAGTACACAATCAAAATCGGATACATCTATTAATGATGGATTCACTTGTAAATAATTATATTGATTTGTTTCTACATCTGTTTCGCAAAGAAATACAAAAGAAAAACAATTATAAAATGAAAAATTTACCTATAATTTAAATTAATTTTAATTAATATATTCAATAAATTGACGGATTTTATTAATTTACTTTTTAATTTATCTATTTCTTGATATATTCTATCTAATAGATATCTTAATCTAGAATTATGTCTTGGAATGATAACATTATTATTATTATTTATTAAATTATTATTATTATTATTACTCTTATTATTATTATTATTATTATTATTTTTATTGTTATTATCATTAGTTAAATAATTTGTTGTTCGATAACACTTTAAATATTCTTTTATTAAATGTTCATCTATATCAATATCATTATCATTATCATCACCGACACCTCCACCACTACCACCACCACCATCATCATCACCATCTTCATTTGATTCATCACTACTATAACTACTGGAATATTCCTCCTCATTCGAATTTCTATTTATTGATAACATTTCTGTTGCATACGGAGGATAATGTTGTCGTTTAAAACGTTTTCGTCTCCATCTCGTTCCAATTCTTTTATTACTTAAATTAATCGATGACGGCACAAGCAATCGTTGTAATAACTATATATACATAGAAAATAATTTACAATTTTCTATTAATTATTTCTTCATATCGTTAAAAATTAATTAATTTTACCTTAGCTACATCATTTCGTATTATTTTTGGATAATTTTTTTTACATCTACTTAAATTGATTGATATACAATGTGATATAAGTGCTTCTTCAAATGCTCCAAGTTCCGATAAAGCCATTGCGCGCCGATGATACGCCTATATATAAGTAGGAATAAAAATAAAACAAGGAAAAAATTATAATTAAATATAAAAATATGATTTGATTCTACAATATAATTAATAGATTTCATTTCATAATTATTTTAAATTTCAAACGTTTATTCGAATTACACTAACAAAAACAATCAGGCACCACCAGAACAGAGATAAAGAAATGGGTAGACAAATGTTTAGAAAATTTATAATGTGTCAATGATTGTGACTAAACTTTTCATCATCATTACTTTACGAAAATTCCTTAATAATCATAATACCGCTTATACAAAATAATTATGTATTAATCGTTTCAGGCGATTTGTTTGAAATGGTTAAGAAAATATAATTAAACACTAATTGGTGAATTGTTATTTAATATATATATACTGAAATATACACTGATCGAATATATGAATCCGATACCAATTTACGCATACTATACAAAACCAATATTTTAGTAAATTCACATACATTATCCTTAACACTTTGAAGACGGTATGTGATGAATAGCATATACCCCCAATTCCCGCATATTTTGTTAAAATTATATAAATAAAAAATGATAATTAAATCGGATACATTATTAAAGATTTATTAACATATATAAAGCTATTTTAATGTGTTTTTTCCGTATGATATGCTTGAAAAGAAGTTCCCTTATGGGGAGAGAGGTATTATACAAAATTTGCAAATATATCGAATTTCACTTCTCTTGTTGTTTGCCTTACATTCAAGACATGTCTTACATGGATACTTTTTTTCCTGCTATCAACAATTTTCTCTGAAGCATGTAGTCGCATATTACCAGATAATCGTCCTGGTGGATCGTAAAAAGAAGCATGCATGGTAGGAGCAGAAGTTCCCGGTTGTGTAATATCTGATACATCTTCTTCTACTTCAGAATCATCACTAGCCCATTTTTTTTTACTAATTGCAGTAAACATTTTTTATATTTTACCCTTTCTTTATCCGTTTAACTTGTTGTATACTGTGAATGAATTGAACAGGGCACAATTTACCTACATCATTGGTTGAAATTTTAAAAAACGTCAAAAAAAACGTCACCCGTCTCCAACTGTTGGAAAAAAAAACGTGAAAAAAACGTGAACCGTCTTCAATGTGTTAATACGAATTGATTTTATTGGAAAATACATTTCTATTTGGTATTTTTTCATTCGACTTTTGACAAATTGTATGTTATATTAATTGTATCAATATTGATATAATTATTATGGCATCGTATTTTGAATTTTATTTGAATGTTTTATAGATCGCATAATTTCATTCTCATTCACATTCGCATATGCGTTTATTCACACAACAGCTCTTAGCTCTTAATTGTAAAGTAATAAAATAATTAAAAAACTTAAATAGAACCAATATTGAAAGTTTTTCATTTCTAAAAGTATTTATATATTGTTATTAAAACACGTATGTTATGTGTGAAAATTCGCTTATAATGTAATACTATAACTTTTTTATAATAGTATAACACTATTTTTTGCTATTCATACCATTAATATTTTAATAATATAATAAACAAAACAAAATAAAAAAAAATCCTTCAATAGAATTGTACATATATTTTCAACTTTATGTGTATTTTAGTTAATTATTCATTCATTCATTTCATAAATGCAATATAATTTTTTTTTTTCTGTCTGCATTGAATATACAATACAATTTATTATATACACATGCACATCACATGCATCATGCAATGCATATATTATAAAAACAATAAATTATATGCATATATGTCTGCTGCAGTATATTCAGTCGCACCTATAATTATACCTTGTGATGTATAAGGAAATAATCTGTGTGTGTATGTGTGTTATTGCGGTAATTTTAAGGATGTCGTCGATTATTTTTTTTTTTTTTTTTGATAACATTTATTGTTGTAAAACAATAATTGAACAAAAATATGGTCGATAACAACAACGCGCGACACACAATTACACTAACATTCATAAAAATCAGTTGTGTTTTACCGGACGTGTATATCCTCTCCTTATCATTATACAACAACAAATGAAATGATAAAGTCAGTTCAATAAAATTGGTACAATATAAAATAAAATTATTGTTCTATCATAATTTTTATGTTACAATTGCTTGCGCATTTTGGACAATTTAATTATTTCACTCATTTTCAAATAAATTGATTGTAATATAATATTTTATATTTTTAGTATGAAATTTGGCTTATATATTTTTAAAAATAATTTTATTTTAATTTTATAACATATAAATAAATATACGAATTTTTCTTAGAATTTAATACAATTGTTTATAATTCATTTAACAACTTATAAAATAATTTAGTAATTAATTCAACAAATCACTATTATTAACCACACTCATATGCAAATATAACAAACAATTTTAATATACAAATTCAATTCAATTAAGCCATTTACAATTAATTTATAAATACAATATATTTAAGTATTTTTGCAATTAAATGAAATACAGAAATTGTGAAATTACATACCAAATGTCAAATGAATAATTATTGTAATTAAATATTTTAATGATATTAAGTATACGCAACTTTTGCATTTGTTGAAATAAAAATTCTGTAATTTTAAATAATAATAAACAAATCGAATCGAAACTATTCTATTATATATAGAATTAATTACTCAAAATGTAATGTGGCTATTAAATAACAAGTAAAACATTTTATTTTAAATTCTCCCTGTCAATATACAACTGTCCTCAACGCTCCATGCGAATTTTCCATTGCTGAAAAACCGTGCTGAAAGTTTTCTTCTGTGAGCGCTTCTTCTTTTTCACGGCTTCAGCGTTCTGAAATTCGGTTATTTTTAATTTTTGATTTGTCCTTGGACACAACCGATAAAAGTCAGGTCAGGCGAATAAAACGGATGGTCTAACACTAACATGAGTTATGCTAAACAATGCATTGTGATCCAGTGAGGGTTGTCATGATGAAGACTGACCGTGACTTGTTCTTCTACACTTCTGTTTTCGTTCTTACATCATGTTTGCTACACGAATCTTTTATATACAATCCGTTTTCATCCTCAATGGATAATTTTTATTTTATGTTTCATATAACATTAATGCGTTGTGTTAATTTTTAAAGTTCATGAAGAACCCATAAATCGAGTTTTGTTTTTTTTTTTTTTTTATTGCCAAGACCAATATTGTATATTAAACGCTTTGCACATGATTATGTGAGATACGTATAGCTTCTCTTTTTTGATCGTCAACAACTTCAATCGAATAATTCATCTTTGAGTGAAGCAATCACTATTACGAAATTTTTTTCTTTGTCGAATTTTGGTTTTGACGCTTAAAAAAAAAAAAACCACCCTATAAATCAATTTTTTGTTCGATACCTAATATTACTCTTATCATTTTTATACATACAAACAATTACCTATACACGTGTCTCACTACCCCTACATAAACTTAAGTATACTTAAGTGCGTCCTTTGATATCCACCATCCAAACAAAGCATATAATATCAATACTTTTACTCTCTTAAATTATTCATAGTACAAAAAAAAAAACAGACAATTTAAGTTCAAAAATATTAATTTTTTTTTTGCTTTTCAAATAAAGAGACTATGCATTAGAAAAAAAAAAAACATGTAAACACACAATCGCGATGAAAGAAAAAAACTTGTTTAAATTTATTTATAGCTACATTTTCTTAATTTAAATAAAAAAAAAAACAAAAATATTAAAAAAAAATGCGTTCGCATATTTTACACAAGACACACAGTCGTGCAGCATCTCAAAGCCGCAGGCAGACAGACAAAAGAAAAGAAAAACAAGAATTACAAGACATTCAATAACATTTATAACACACAATGTGCCTATGATGACAACAAAATATTTAATATACATACAATAACAAACAACAAATACAGTAAAAGTAATCCTCCTATGTATAATACTTATAATCACAGTTTAACCAAAGAAATAATAATAATAATAATAATAATAATAAGAAACAGACAGACGCGCATACATTCGCAACCATAAAGATTATTTATTATTAAGTTTTTATACGTATCTCTATACTACACGTACTCGTATATTATATATTTATTTATAAACGGACGACTAACAACAAAATAATAAATAATAATACATGTAAAATAATAAAACGAAAAAATAATATAAATAACAAACAAAACAAACAAGCTTTTTATTTGTTTTGTTTGGTTATGTTGGTTGTTATTGTTGCATTGCATTACTACAATATATTATAAATAATTCAAACACACTGACCTTGTATGAAGTTGGACGACTTTTGAGTGCATTGTCTGCATCTGCAAGAGAACTTTGATAATGATTCAGACGATACAATACTTCAGAACGTAATAATAAACCTTTGTAATTATTTTGACCTGTAATGAATGTAAATAAAATTAATTAATAATTAAATTAAAATCAAATTTACAACGATCTATTACTTCAATTATTATAAAAACTAAAATTACTTGACATTTGGAATTACTACTAATTTTTGTAAAAACTATAAATATTTTTTTGTTAAATAATTTTTTTTTTATTCATAGAGAAATTGGTTAACATCACACATTATCCATTTACTTCAGTTTTTTTTTCCAAATGTGTGTGTTGTTAATTATGTGTATTTTAATGTGTATACATGCAATGAATTTCATTTTGTGTTTTTTTTATTTTTGCATTTCATTTCCATTTTTATTATTGTTATTATTAAAAAAAAAAAAGTCTGCTTTTATTTATTTCTGATAAATAAAATATTACTAAAGTCAAAAAGGTTAAACGTTTGTTCACCTTTTTTTTTCAAATTTTAATGGAAAAAACGAAATTGTATGATATTTATAAATATATTTTTTTTCTGAGTAAAATTTTGTTAATTTGGTATTAAACACAACCGACGAACAACAACATTGTTGCTGAAAGTCAGAGCTGATGCAAATATTTACGAATGCAGCAATACAATACAATAAGAAGGACTTCAGAAGTCGTGCTTTTTATAGAATTTTGATTTTTATGGTAACAATTATTTATTGTGCTAATGTTATTAATTATTAAATTAATTGTGACATATTACAAATAAATGAGATGTTTTTATGGATGAGAGAAAATTATTTTCTCAATTATACAATTCATTACAGTCATTACAACAAATTACTAATTTACTATTTTTTATATACGACGATAGATCGATCAAGATATAAATATAATTACATTAAAATATTAATAAAACCAAATTAAAATGTATATGTGGTTCAACGATTAACCAAATTCCCTTTACTATAATAATGCGTTTAACGTTTAAAAACATATAAACAATATATAAAATCTGGTGAATCGAATAAATGTTCCATTAAAAATTGTTGTCTCAATATGATTCTTAAAAAAATGAAAAACTTAAATAATTAAATGTAAATAAAATCACAACAATTACAATATAGTTTAATGTTGTACATTTTTATACTTCAATATGCCCAAATGTTTTCACTACCGCCAAAATAAATTTGTGACTGCTTTGCAAGTGCATTGTTTTGATAAAATATTGTTTGTTTTTTTGTTAATGTGTCTCTTAAGGTGAAATAAGAAATAAAATTAGTGGACAATATGCTTTGATTATTCATATACATACGTCAAGTACTGTCCCGCAATAGTGTTACTCGTTATACGACCCCAATTATCAAACATTGCAGTTGATAAATTGGTAAATTACTACGTATATGTGAGTATATAACAATTGGTCAGCATTTTTGTATACCAATAGAAACGTTATTAATGCAATTATTCTTATGAGTAAATCGTCCATAGCGTTGTGTGTATAAAGAAACATTTTTAATCTGTGAATAGCGTCTAATACCGTATATTTTCAAAGATATTCGTTTTTTTATTTCATAAACGAATTTTAATTGTAATTCTTATACGACAAATTGTCGTGAAATTGTATTTGAAAACTTGGAAAACACGCTAAACAATGGAAAATTCGCATGGAGCGTTGTAGAAATTAAGGAGTTTGGTATTTATTGAAGCGGATAATAGTTAAATATGTAATAATTTAACAGCATTAGTCTCGTTATTTTATAGCTACTCCAATCCTTGTCAATGCGTGAATTGAAACTCTTCCAACCTTTGGATTGATCAAATCAATTTAACATTAAAAAAAAAAAACGGATACCATAACTAAATAAATAACCTTTCCTGTCGATGCTCTTGAGTTTTTAGCGTCTTTGAATCCATTATTTTGACTATACTATTTTGACTTGGTAGCTATAAATTTATCTGCAAAATTAGTTATATTCATCTTAAAACTTTCCAATTATTTCTCCGGCAATTCAATACATTTGAACCCGAATTTTTAATCAATTAATATTTTGCAAAGCTAATACATTTTAAATTTAATTATATAATTAACTTAATTAGAAAATGGATAAGAATAATGGTTTATGGTAAAAAGTTCGTCACTGGTATTATGAAACCCAAAAAATAAGTAATATATCAACAAAATAAAATGTTATGTTAATATTAGGTTGTCAAATATCTCCCTTCCGCCTTTTTGTCTTTTTAATTTCGCGGCTATGTACAAAGCGCTACAGAGCTCGTATCTGGCAACACTGTACATAATTTGAAAGCTCTTGACATAACAAACAAAACGACGCTATGTATGATTAGTTTGGATATTGCGTTCAA
This sequence comes from Bibio marci, assembly GCA_910594885.2. Classification (NCBI taxonomy): domain Eukaryota; kingdom Metazoa; phylum Arthropoda; class Insecta; order Diptera; family Bibionidae; genus Bibio; species Bibio marci. The sequence continues at coordinate 19,551,604 of OU343115.1, read as the reverse complement.
CAGTTATAGACGTGTAAACATGGAGTTCACTAACGCCGAAATTCGCGCTATTTTAAAGTTTTCCTTCGTTAAAGGCAAATCCGCTAGAGAAACGTTCCGTGAGATTAATGGTGTTTTGGGGGATGGTACTCTATCACTTCGAACCGCGGAGGAATGGTTTCGACGATTCAGAGCCGGTGAAAACGACACCATGGATAAGCCAGCCGGCGGAAGACCTGTGACGACAAATACCGATCAAATCATGGAATACATCGAGTTAGACCGGCATGTGGCATCTCGTGACATCGCCCAGGAGATGGGAGTTAGTCACCAAACCATTTTAAACCATCTGCAGAAGGCTGGATACAAAAAAAAGTTTGATGTTTGGGTGCCACATGAATTAACAGTGAAAAATCTAATGGACCGAATTTCCATTTGCGAAATGCTGCTGAAACGGAACGAACTCGACCCATTCTTGAAGCGGATGGTGACTGGCGACGAAAAATGGATCACATACGACAATATCAAGCGAAAACGGTCGTGGTCGCAGGCCGGTGAATCGTCCCAAACAGTGGCCAAGCCGGGATTGACGGCCAGGAAGGTTTTGCTGTGTGTTTGGTGGGATTGGAAGAGAATCATCCACTATGAGCTGCTCCCATATGGCCAGACGCTTAATTCTACCATCTACTGCGAACAACTGGACCGCTTGAAGCAGGCGATCGACCAGAAGCGTCCAGAATTGGCCAAAAGGAAGGGTGTAGTGTTCCACCAGGACAACGCCAGACCACACACTTCGTTGATGACTCGTCAGAAGCTACGGGAGCTCGGATGGGAGGTTTTATCGCATCCACCATATAGCCCGGACATAGCGCCAAGTGATTACCACCTGTTCCTGTCCATGGCGAACGCCCTTGGTGGTGTAAAGTTGATCTCAAAAGAGGCTTGTGAAAAGTGGCTGTCCGAGTTCTTCGCAAATAAGGAGGGGGGCTTCTACGAGGGAGGTATTATGAAGTTGCAGTCTAGATGGAAACAGATTATCGAACAAAACGGCGCATATTTGAACTAAATCCGATTACTGTAACACTTTTTATAAAGCATTGAATAAAGAGCAAAAAGGCGGAAGGGAGATAGTTGACAACCTTATAATAATAATTATTTTTGTGTTAAAAAATCCATGCATGAACGATATAATATTTATAAACTAAATTGAAAATAATTTATTATTATCATTTATTATACCATTAAAAAATATACAAAATTAACACAAACTTATTTAAATACTAATTTATCACATACTAATTTAAAATTTTCTGATAATAAAATAAAATATAGAAATTCTTTGTATACGCATTGAGTTTTTCTATATACATTTTATACGTTTACCACAATGATATGCTAAAAACTTTTAATTTAGAATTTATAAGGACTTACGTAAGCATATATGGATTACGTAATAAAATTTATAAAATTTCTGCACCTCTTCGAAAATTAATACATAGAACAATTAATTTTCCAATAATTGAAAATTAAAAATAATTGATTGGAAAATTTTCTATATTTTCTCTGAAGTGGAATTTAAAATATAATTTAATTTAAAATGTTGTTTAATAAAAATTGATTACATTTTAATAAAATCTGTCACGAAACATAAAAACGTAATCTGCAAATCACCACCATCACCACTACTGGTGTTAATTAACCCGGTTTTTTTTATAATTTTGGTTTACTATACACATTATAAATTACATTAATGCATGAAATTGTTCTTGTTCGTATATTTTTAATATTGAAAATTACCAACCGTGTGTGTTGTGTAGGAAAATAATAAAGAAAAAATAAATTAATAACATTTGTTTATTTAATTATTTTATTTTTATATATATTACCAACAACTTTCAATTTTAATGTAGTGAATCTCCTTATATTTATTTTCATGGTTTTTTCGTATATATATTGTATAATTATAATTATACTCTTGTCATACAGTTTAACCACACCAAATTCTGATTCTTATCGATATCATAGTAGTAATACCACGTTTCCCGGACATTTAAGATTGACATTTTATGTTACTTTATACATTAATGAAATGAATGTCAATAATTTACGTACTAGATTTTCGGGAAAATGCAACACCTCGTTCTGTGTAAAAAAGCTTGGGTACAACCTGATGAAACTGGATCCATCACAGCCAAAGCGAAATATTCATACTGTGTACTGTGGTGTTGTGTACTATGTGTATTGCTGAAATCTTCTGAAACTATCACTGGTGATGTGTACCGGCCACAAGTAATACGATAGAAGCAAGCAGTGATGAAAAAAAAAACGATAAGGCAAAGTGTCGACACAACAAATTAATTTTTCAGCATGACAATGCCAAACCTCATGCTACAAATGCCGCTTAAAAACTATTTACAAGGACAGAAATGGGAAGTTCTATCCCAACCGTCACATTTGCCAGACATTGCTCCTTCGGACTATTATTTATTCCGGTCGATGCAGTCATATCTACCTACATCATATGAAAGTATTAAAAATTGGCTTGACGAATGGATTGCATCAATAGATGATAACTTCTTCAAACAGGGAATCCGTAAATTGTCTGCCAGATGGACGAAGGTTGAGTCTTCTGATGGAGCATACTTTGAATAATGTACCACTTGTTAAATAAACATGTAGTTTTAATCTAAAAACGGAACTTACTTTTGCATATGCCTAATAAATGATTTCTTTAACCTGTCATCAACTACTATACTGTTGAGGACAATGCACATAGTCACTGTGTCAGGTTATTGTACACAGAAATGGATTCATTATGTTGTACTGAAAAATATCAACATGCGTTTACACATATTTGTTTAGCTTTTTGAGATTTTTTCAATATCAAACAATGTCAAACAATTACATTGTCACACTCGTATATATTTAGTTCCATTTTCTATGAATCCGTTTTTCTTAGTTTCCAATAATTATTCTCAATTTGTTAGCGTACATTGTTTTTTTACACGCAAGCTCGACGCGTTTTTCAGCTTACTTTTATTTTCAATTCAATTCATATATAAATTTTCTAAAATTAATTACCATATTGTAAATTAACTTTACTTTACCTTACTCCTTACTGAAGAACGGAAGGAATACTTAAGGACATATGTCACAAATAGAAATTTGAAAATAAATTATGAACGCAACATTGGACAAAAAACCGCAGAACATCTACTCAAAAACTATGGATACTGCCCTGGGTGACCGTGAAGTGTCTTCATTGAACCGACTTTAAATCATAAAATACATTCAAGAGGAAGGTCAGGAGTATATTTTACAGTAAAGATGGCAATTACCATAATAAAGGAATAAGGACGATCGTTACAAAATAGATCTACTAAATCGTATATAGTACTTTAAAACCACCGATTTAACCAAATCTTATATATAAACTACAAGAATTAAATTGTTTTAATTATCCTTAAAAATCATATCGCTTGTATTCTCATTATTCGCTGTATATAGATTTTACTGTACCTAGTACAACGTTGTTTATAAATGTACACATGTATTTGTTATTTATATATAGATATAGTTTAATATATATACAATATTTGCACGGCGTATATACGTACCTTACGTACAAATAAATATATATATATAAATAAAACCAAACGACCGATAACAACATAAATATTCTTATAACATATATTATATTGTTATACAAATAAAAATCTCACATAATTATGTGTATGTTAATATTACGTTGTTGTTGTTGTTGTTGTTGTGTTTTTTCTTTACCAATGGTTCCCATTCCCATCATAAATATATTGTATATGGCTGGCTACGCCAATATTAATTATATTAAAATAAATATATACAATATATGTGAACATATAATATGAATACTACAAACATTAATATTATAATAATAAAAATTCTATTACACATTCGCGTCGTTTATATATCGTTGTTGTGTGGTTTTTTCTGTATATTTTGTTAGCTTTTTTTTGTGTACACTTGTGATGAGCGAGATTTCAAAGAATTTTTTATATATATATACACATGTTTTTATATAATCATAATATTATAATAATAATATATATTTTAATTTATATATATACGAGAATAATAATATACACGTACTTACACATAGTCGATATATGGTATATGGTATATTTATGATATAGTCAAGAAGAGGGTGATGACCTTTTATATAACCATAAAATAAAATAAAGAAATAAAGTTATAATGGTGTGTTTGTAATTTTTTTTTATATAATATTAGAATACATTGAATGATGATGAGGCGTCATATGTGAGTGAATATACATTTAATTATAAATTATATAATATTTATTATGACACATAAAAACACTTTTTGGCTAATACATATATTTGTTATTTACTTTTATTAAATATTTAGTTATTTTTTTTTTTTTAGTTATAATAATATTGTATTTTCAATTTTTTTTTGTGCTTTTATTTATACAAAATATTATATATTTCTATTTTATATGCGTACAAATAATAAAAATTATTATTATTATTATTATAACATTAACAAAGAAATATAGTTTTTTCTTTTTTATCAGTAAAAATTTGATGATTAATAAATGTTTTTCCATTTTGAGCACTGTATGAAAAATAAAAAAAACTATATAATAATTGTTATTAAAAACATATGCGATCGATAAAATGACAAATAAACATTTTGTTGGTTGGTTGGTTGTGTTTCTATACTGTGAATTTTATGATTATCATTCTATTCTATACCATTTTTATTGGGATATAGCTGTAGCTATATATAAGGTTGTCAAATATCTCCCTTCCGCCTTTTTGTCTTTTTAATTTCGCGGCTATGTACAAAGCGCTACAGAGCTCGTATCTGGCAACACTGTACATAATTTGAAAGCTCTTGACATAACAAACAAAACGACGCTATGTATGATTAGTTTGGATATTGCGTTCAACAGTTATAGACGTGTAAACATGGAGTTCACTAACGCCGAAATTCGAGCTATTTTAAAGTTTTCCTTCGTTAAAGGCAAATCCGCTAGAGAAACGTTCCGTGAGATTAATGGTGTTTTGGGGGATGGTACTCTATCACTTCGAACCGCGGAGGAATGGTTTCGACGATTCAGAGCCGGTGAAAACGACACCATGGATAAGCCAGCCGGCGGAAGACCTGTGACGACAAATACCGATCAAATCATGGAATACATCGAGTTAGACCGGCATGTGGCATCTCGTGACATCGCCCAGGAGATGGGAGTTAGTCACCAAACCATTTTAAACCATCTGCAGAAGGCTGGGTACAAAAAAAAGCTTGATGTTTGGGTGCCACATGAATTAACAGTGAAAAATCTAATGGACCGAATTTCCATTTGCGAAATGCTGCTGAAACGGAACGAAATCGACCCATTCTTGAAGCGGATGGTGACTGGCGACGAAAAATGGATCACATACGACAATATCAAGCGAAAACGGTCGTGGTGGCAGGCCGGTGAATCGTCCCAAACAGTGGCCAAGCCGGGATTGACGGCCAGGAAGGTTTTGCTGTGTGTTTGGTGGGATTGGAAGGGAATCATCCACTATGAGCTGCTCCCATATGGCCAGACGCTTAATTCTACCATCTACTGCGAACAACTGGACCGCTTGAAGCAGGCGATCGACCAGAAGCGTCCAGAATTGGCCAAAAGGAAGGGTGTAGTGTTCCACCATCACAACGCCAGACCACACACTTCGTTGATGACTCGTCAGAAGCTACGGGAGCTCGGATGGGAGGTTTTATCGCATCCACCATATAGCCCGGACATAGCGCCAAGTGATTACCACCTGTTCCTGTCCATGGCGAACGCCCTTGGTGGTGTAAAGTTGATCTCAAAAGAGGCTTGTGAAAAGTGGCTGTCCGAGTTCTTCGCAAATAAGGAGGGGGGCTTCTACGAGGGAGGTATTATGAAGTTGCAGTCTAGATGGAAACAGATTATCGAACAAAACGGCGCATATTTGAACTAAATCCGATTACTGTAACACTTTTTATAAAGCATTGAATAAAGAGCAAAAAGGCGGAAGGGAGATAGTTGACAACCTAATATTTATTAGAATTTTTCAATCAAGTCCCTTGTGACACTTAACACCATATTGCGAATTTTTGATTTGATTCAAACATTAAAAATGCTTTTATTATGCTTATGCTCATGCAAAACTTGATTAGATGAAATATCATGCATATTAACTTTTTGTAAATAATTTTTGTTGGTTGGTCTAAAATCAATGTGGGTAACTTTAACCGAGGTATAAATAAAAATAAAAACTAAAATCAAACGACGAAAATGAGAATTAATTAGACACATATTGACGAGGAATGTCATGGACATGACATGACAAGAGTATTCTTGGCGTGGAGTCAGTAGTACCGAAGTTGAGGGCAAGACTAAAACTTATATATTGAAAAGTAAATAGAATAGAAGATGGTACAATTAATCTATCGATTATGTTTTAATAGACGTTGTCATTAATTCAATTATAAATACCATTATGGGATAATAATAACCACCCACTCATATAAAAATAATGGAATTAAGGAAACATTTACCTTTGGTTAATAGTGCAGTACAATTGTTGAATTGTTTTTATACTCCCATGCCGAATAATTTATACCAACTTACTTGACTGAAATGAATGTTTTGTAGATGCCATTATAAGCTCCATATTTGGAGTATGCTATGACTTGCTATAATTAAAGTTATAGTATAGCCATGCTTAAAAGTAAAAACAGTAAAACTACTATGTAAAATTTAATTTGTAAGTTACATTTAGCATAAATTTCATTATTAATTTTGATGTCCATATAAACTCCGTTAAGTTTTTGGGCATTAAATCACAAATATACAGGAAATAAAATCTATCTTTGTGTGGAAAATCCTTCAACCATTTACTGGTACAAAAACTTCTTGTCCATAGATTGTTTTATGTGTACCATAATACGATATATCGATAAAATAATATACACAGCTTTGTAACGATCACATTTAATTTTAATACAAGCTCAACTCCAGCATCTTTTGTCCGTTCGATAATATTAATAAATTAAATATATAAATAGGATTGCATCAATTGTGTAGAATTAATCGAGTTTCATTAAGTTATACACAAAAAAAAAGAAACGTCCTTTTTATTTTCAAAATGATGTTGTTTATTTATACCGAATAGTAAAATGTTATTCAAACAGAATAAATATATAATTTACCTTTTTCTTTTTATTATTATGCACAAAAAAAAAAAAAAATATTAAAAGAAAATCCATCTCAACAATATTTACATTATTTTAACATCATAGAATACTTAAAGAATAACAAATGCCATGACAATAATTATTTATAAATTGTAAAAATGATAAGGTTTCACAGACATTTTAAATGCATATAATGATGGAATACGAATAATATAATTGTAAAGGTAATAAAAATGCCAAAGGCATTCAGTTGTGCTTTTGTAAAATAAATAAATATTTTGTTTTTTAAAATATTGGTGCAAAGAATACGGAAAATTACTCTCCGTTTTGAAATACCATTTGTGTTTGTTTATGGATTAAAAAATGTTTCCCCATATATGTTACAAGAACAATATTGCCGATAAAAATAATTGAATTAACAAAAGGATCTATGTGTTAAAAAAAAGAAACTCCATTTGTTTCAAATGAAACGCAGCAATACGAGTGATGAGACTTAAATCTATGTTTACGATCCGGAAACGCAGCTGACCAATCGAGCGAATATCTTGCATAAGGTGAACCTTCTGTCGCAGACCAAATTTCTCAAGGAATATTATTTAGGTGTTGTGTTTCCATATATTGTGGAATTGTGAAATAATAATTCTTAGTTTTTGTACCACGATAATACGCCATCACACACACAGGGAATTGATTATTCAAGACCCATGTTAATGTCATCTTATTTTTTTTTTTTTTGAACGCTTTACAATATATTTTCTGTAATTACAATTTAAGTATGACAATGTCGAAACCACTATACAGCAGAATTATGTAAAGCGATAGGTGATTAATTTCAATGCGTTTGTCATACAAATTCATATTCAAATTCAGCATAACATATTGATGATAGCCTATGATGTGTCACATTTTCGAATTATTTCGATTTTAAAATGTTTAATATAATTAGTATAATATAAAGTCACAAAATGATTAGTAATTGCATTTATAAAAATAAATATAACACAAGTTTTTAATTGAAATGAAAATTGTGTCACTCATGTATTCTATAGCAATTGTTAATATAAAAGTCCATTTTCCATCAGTATCGCGCGTAATTCGTAATACAAAATTCGTATGATCAAAATTGATATATGAGTTGTTGCTATGATCAAAGCCTGACAATATGAGGTTCTCGATGTAATTATTTCCAAAACATGGATACAAAAAAAAATAACTCCTCACCGAAATATTTATCGTTTAAGTGTCGTCCACCACAATACTTTTATTTTTCCAAATATAAGACAAATCTATGTATACAATTTATTTTTTTTATTTTCTATATTATTGATTTATTATATTTGTTTTTATAATTGCTTTATAAATATAACAATTAGTATACATTCTCATACGTCAGCCAGCCACAAAATAATAACAAATATAAAATAAGTTATATATTGTATATGATAAGGTGAGCTGCTAATATATAAACAAAAAAAAATGCATTTGACTGATAATGTGTTTTGAATAAATAATGAAAACAATACAAAATATAATTTATATAACACCACTGATAAGAAATAATTTTATTGTTGTTTTTACGTAATGTTCAAAATAAAATATATCATCCATCAGAAAAGCACAGAGCATTTTGTTTACACATATTTATTAGTAATTAGTTAGAATATCCACTTAAAATATGTTTGATATCTTTATAATTGATTGTTTCATCATATGTTTTAATCGCGGCTATATATATATAAAAAAAAAGATGATTTATATAAATCAATTGAAAGAAAAAAACTATAATATATAAATTTGGTAGCGATTATATAATAATAGAATAATTTTACGTAAACATTATTAAACTTAAACAATTAATTGTTTAATTAAGAAACCTTTTCCAAAATTAGATTGGTGGCCGCCGCATATACTAAAAACTTATATGTGAAGTATAAATTATAAAATGTCGATGTTATCAGATGATAATTATAAACATTTTTTCTATATATTATATAATTCCACATAAATTATTATATAATATATTATAAAATATTGTATTATATAATTTGGAAAAGATATTGTTATTGTACATAGATAAAGTGGATGAGTGGTTTTATGGTAATTTTTTGTAGTAACGATATAAAATAAAATACGACGTAAATTTTTTTAATTTTGTTATGATGAAAAGCTTCTTTTTGTTTATTTCTTTATCTGCTCAATAATAAAATTATTATTATTATTTTTTTGGTTCTCTATAAAAAATGAGTCAGAAACTCAGAAATAAAGTGTTGCATATTACGACTTTAAATAATTACTACACATACAATAAATGTACATGTTTATATCATTAATACTTTGTACCAAATTAAATTAATTATTGAAATTTTCCATGAAAACAGAAAACAGGTGATTAATATTGTTTATTTCTTTTATTATAATAAATGGTAGGCAAGTGATAACAAATATAAAATTATTAATTTTTTATATTATTACTTAATAAAATTATGTATTGATGGGAAAACTAATATTTTATAACTCACCACTGGGTTGTTGGTCAATGTGTATCCTCGGAATCTGTGACATATATTTGTTATATATGAATATTATTTCTTTATATATATATGAGTTGCGCTATATGACATTTATTCAAGTGTTTCTGTTTGTTAGAAAGTTTTAAGATTTTTTCAAATACGTGAATATACGTAAGAATAAATTCCAGTAACAATTATACCATAAAAAAAACGGGGAGACGTGAATCGAAATGATAATTTTGAGTTTGAATTAATAATATAATATATATAGAATTAGATCTGATAGCGACTGATAGGTGGTTCCGTTGGTTAGTATACATCTGCCTATTAATGAATATCATATTTATTCCTTAAAACATAACCTTAATGGTTATATTCTTACAGTCATATCGTTCTTAAATTAGTCACATTTTCAATAATTAATATTTTTCATATAATAAAACTTTTAAAATAAGACAATAATAAATAAGAAATGATAAAGAAATACAGAGAAACCATAAATAAAAGAGCTTTTTATAATATCAGGCAATTTTACTAATTGCATATATCTGTACTATGGTTCAAAAGAACAATTTTTATTCAAAATACTGTCCATATGTCCCACCTACACATTTTTCGTATTTTTCCGCTATCTATTGTGGACATCATATATAAGGTCATTTTAAAGTTCTTGATAATTTTTGAATACTGCACAAAAAACAAATGATAATCTGATGGAACCAACATGTCTGTATATTTATTACCACAGACGGGTGAGGTAACATATTTTCAAAGTTTACACAACAGTTTATAAGACAAAAAATACTATTCATTCTTTCACCTATATCATTTTTGCAGAATAATATCATTCAGTTGATCTGGTGTTAATCTTAAAAAATAATTAACACACTGTATACCTCCATAAAATCTTTGTGAACATTGAAATAGATGGTGATGTTCTAGATTTAAATATATATATATCTCTGATTCCAACGCATATATATATATATATAATTTTATATTATGAATACTATAATTAATTATTCCTGCCAGAATTATATAGAGAAAAAAAATTGTATGGTCATAAAACCGAATATTTATTATAAAATTATAATATATTATATATAATATTAAATTAGTAAATTACGGTGTGTTAACCTAGTTTTCAGTTGTTTTTCATTATTTTTGTATAAATAATTTATTTGGAATATTATTACAACGTCGCACTCGCGGTATATAAATAAATATTACAAGAGGATGGACATAGGGTAGTGATTTCTATGTTCCGCTATCAATCACAGTCACACTCTGCACTTGAACAATTAATTTTTGTCAACACATCGTTTACCATTTTCTTATTAAATCCAAATATTATTCAACTCGTGATTGTTAGAACATCAGTTTATATAAAGCTGTTATACAATGTTCATAACCCTTAGTTCATATTATGATATACATTTTCAGTTACTGTTGGCTTCATGTTTCTTTCTCGTCTGGTCACTCAGATATTGTATGAACGATATCCGGTTTACACGCATATAAAACATGGTATTGTGGCTGGTGAAGTGTAAAATTAACATTAAATGTTATAATTTCAATTGGAAAACAGGTGGTCGTATATATAAGGGAACAATTCATGTCTATATTTTTAAAAACGGGTCTATAAATTTGTTTAATTTACCAAAATAAAATAAAATAATAATTTAAACAGTGTGTGATAACATAAAGTCAATGAATAAATGATGTACTAAATGTCCGAAGACTGGAAACAGTACCCTATTTTATGAATTTTATTTTATTTTATATTCATCGCGGCGTCATTTACAATATTTATTTTATTTTTTTTAAATTTATTAATAATTTTGGTAAAAAGAAAAATTTTCTAAATATTTTATGAAAAATAAAACCATTTTATTTATTACATTACATTGTATAAAATATATATATATAAAATTAATTTTAATGACTTTTATAAATTTAAATTAAACTTATGTATATACGAACCGGAGAATGTATGACAAGTTGAATTAAAGTGATTTATATTTAATCATATGTATTTATATTAAAAACTAAAAAATATATATGGCATGACGATCGTGTCGCCGCCACATTTATATAGAATTTAAGTATATGTAATTTATAAAATTAATTCTTTTTACAATTTACATATTTAATTTTTACACTCATTGTCATAGTGCCGCCGTGTGGTTGAAATAGAATAAATTCTAATTATATAATCAACCATGCACACAAACATTGAACAACAATTATTGAAAATCTTATTTATTCATTATTTTATTAACAATTTATTGCCAACATATCCTGAAATAAATTCATCATAATTGCTTTGTCTCAGAGCAAACGGAATTCCTTTAATTGCCTAATGAAAATTAGAGACTAGAAATTAATCAAGTTATGAATTGGATTAAAGCAAATAAATGTATATTGTAATTTGTGTTACGATGAGAAAGAAGGTGAGCAATCGTCGTGTAATATAATTGCTATTGCTAACTGGTTCTCGATATTCAGGACAAATTCGGTTTAGAAATTCAATTCCATTGTAAATTATTATCTACTCATATGCGGAGTACATCCTTTGTTCCAATAATAATGAGAATTGTTTCATAATATATAGAACACTTAGCACCATCTCAGATGATCTATCTGTTAATTATTGTTACTGTTCTTAGTGTATTTACAACGATAATTTAATATATAAAATATTTTCTATACATAATTTATGAATGCATATTTGCAAATAAATACATATTGTACACACACACACAAATAAACAAAATTCCAAACATAATCAAATTTCAACAAGTTTTTATTTATAAAACATAAATGTATATTTTATAATAACTACTACTACTACTACTACTACTACTATATTTACAATAAAATATATTACAAAAATACGTTATAAAATCTGAATCAACAGACATTTACAAACATCATTAATAATGATTTTGCTACTCTATTATTGCATTGATTACACACTAATGCTATAGCATATATTATATAGGAATATATTATAAGTCTCTGGTATTATTATTACGATATATTGCATTATTTGATTATTACGATTATATGCTTATAAAATTGTTGTAATATCATATAATAATTTTTATAATAGCATGTGGCATATAAAATTGCTATATAAGAAATGTAAATATTTTCGTTAAGTTAAAATCGTATTTAATATAGGCAATACATTACTTTTTAAGAGCTATATAACAACTATATATTATTATAAATTTAATAAAGTGTAATTGCAATTGTATTAGAAGAATATTATACAAAAATGGATTTTATAAAATCAACTTTAAGAAAAAAGAAAAAAAAAAAAAGCACATTTTTTTTATGTTTTTCTTCGTGTTTTTGTATTATAGTTTAGTTCATTTCAGGTATATATTGTATAATTGTATATTTTTATAGCACAAACTTAAACGGCATATATAATTATAATATAATGAAAATTATATATTTAACATTATACAATAAAAAAAACACTGCCATTTTTCGTTAAATTGTTTCTATTATTATGTGTTAAAGTAGAAATTGAAAATAACCGATTTTATGCAGAAAAAAAATACGTTTATTCATTAAATATATCGGCAATATTAATATTACAATCAAAATATTACCCAATGATAGCTATCACCATCTTTCAGGTAATTGTTGGATTCGTTGCCTGAAGAATTTCATTTGTATTGAGGCGGTCAATTTCTGATGATTTCATATGAAGTAAAAGGGCTAACTGCATCAACCGGAATAAGAGGATAGTCTGAAGGAACTATGTCCGATGAATGAGGCGGGTGAAATAGAAATTCCCAGCTTCGTCCTTGTAAATTGCTTTAAAACAACATTTTCAGTATGTGGTTTGGGCATTGCCATATTGAAAAATTAATTCGTTATATCTATTCACCCCATTCTGGTCGTTTTTCTCTATCACTGTTTGCTTCAACCGCATTAGTCATATGGTCACCAGTGATAGTTTCTAAAGTTTTCAGCAATTCATAGTACACAACACATTTTTGATTCCACCAAATACACAGCATGACCATGAATATTTCGTTTTGGCTGTGATTGGACCAGTTTCAACAGGATGTACCAAAGCTTAGGATTCTCATAATATATCCAGTTTTCATTTGCAGTCACAATTCGATGAAAGAAAATCCTTTATTTGTTGTCTTTGGGGAGCGCAATGATTTTTCATGTGGTACCTATTTTGCAAGATTTTGAAACATTACCATCTTCTTAATTAAACGATCCGAAACATATTTTCGAGGTGGCATTTAATGCGGCTGTCCCAATTGTGATTGTGTTTGACAATTTCTTTTTTTGGTTCAACAAAATAATAACACAAATACAAACATTTGTTTATACTTTAACCAAATGTCATATACTACTACTACGTTTTAATGGTTATAAAGAGACTTTTCAAATACACATAATGCCGATTCACACCGTAATACATACAACAGTATGAGTTACACTATATATCTATTATGTATTAAAATGGGTATTTTCAATTGCTACACCTAATAAATAAATCAATAAATTATTATGAAATAATCATTTAAGAGAGCAATAACCAACAACCAACGTTATTATATTAAGAATTGAATTTTGAAATTTATTTATTTATACTATTTAATTTTTTATTTAAACTAAATGGTATTTTTCTCAACAATCAATAATTATTAATATTAGTTTAGTATAACTGTCATTATCATCAGTAATAATGTCATTCAGTCAATATATAAAGATGTAATAATATTAATATGTAATAATAATAATATAATAATAATAATAATAATGCAATAATGTAATAATGTAATAATAATAATAATAATAATAAGTAAATAGGTTTCTTACGAAAAATGTTTAAATACTTTTACAAAAAATACTAGTCACTGTTTTTTTTTTCTCATTCTCATCATATTATACACACAATACGATATAATCGTATTTATATTGCATTCGTCGACATGGTTTTATCGTTTGCAAAATATTTAAACAGTTTCGGAATATCTAATATTATATATATATTTTTACGTTTATTTAAAATCATGAAAAATATACCGATTATATCATATAATTAGTTTCATTATTAACCAATAGTTTATATTACTATAAATATTGTAAATTATTCAATTTTGTATAAATGTTAATGTAATACTCGCATAGACATAGAAATATATTATGAAGTTATGTAGCGATATAATATTGTTAGTAAATAATAGTGTATTGTTGTATATTTACTTTTCGTTGAGATAATCTTTATGAATCTGGGTCAGCGCAGAATAGATTTACGTATATATTTGGTATATATGGGTATTTATTTATATTAATATATTATAGAGAGAGAAAAAAAAAAGGTATTTATATTTTATAATAGGATATTTGCAAAATAATTTTTCTACAGCTATAGATACAAATCAATCATCTTTCCAATAGTCCCACAAACGTTTACGTTCACAGTAAAACTAAAGTGTAAGGAAATATTAATATATCCCATCCACTTATGCCGATTTTATTTAGAAAAGCGTGTATAGAGATCTTCTAAAGGATTTCCATATGTTGGCCGTTCATATCGTTAAACAAACTTTACTATCGCTCATAAGGTTTCACCATTTCCTCCGAAATTCTGATCAGCCGACACAGGCAATCTCTAATACAGGTTCGATTGATTCATTCATCCATATGTATACCACTTCGTCTATACAGAGATTTAACATAGAAGAGAAGAAAATTAAAAAAAAAAATTATCATTTTAATATTCTGGTATCTTGCGTGTACCACCGGATACAATAAAATGCATTTTAATTACTATATAAAAATATAAGCTAAATAGGCAACAATTTAAAATTCGTTTGTAATCTCACATATGAAGATAATAAGTCACGTGTTTTAAACATTATATTGATTATGCATGCAGAAATGTAATAATAAAATAAAACCCTTTTAATAACATTAATAAATGTCAAAGTATGTCCATTAACATTATCTAATTTTATATGCACATAGTGCACGAGTGTAATCATATCATTTTAAATTATTTTATTTTATCTATAAATAATATTAAATAAAATTCCATTAAATTGTTATCTACAATATATATATTAGTGTTTGTACACCATCTGTCTGAAAAATGAAATGGAATTATTTTCTAATATATGGATCTGGTAACTGCTGAATAATTTATGTATTGTTAAACGACCACAACAAACTGTTAAAGTTTCATGACACTTACTTTAGAAACAAGTGACAATTGCTTTGTGTGCGTCGACCTAAAATTGTATAAAGCAGAAACAATTGGTAAAACGACATGGCTTGAAATGTTCGTTTATCCAAAATTCAAGTTTCTGAGTGCAGCATCCAACGTTGATGAACGTTCAATTGATGGAGTATAATTACCGAAATGCTTTTTTTCTCATAACATTTCGATTATTTTGTGGACAGAGGGGGGTGTATATTGCATTTTTATATATTGTATATACCTGCTGATGCACATATTGCACATGCATTCATTAATTTCAATTTCATTATTTCAATAAAGCGAGAAGATACACATATTTGTGAAACATATTTTATTTTTTTATAAATTTGTATTGTCAATTTAAAGTGCTTAAAAGCATATTATTAAGCTTATTTTATATATGCAAAGAAAACAATTTAATTGATTTCGTCCTGTAGAACATTACAGTTGGTTACTAAATTATTTTAACATATATCTTTTGGAATATCATATAACAGATAATATATAAATTTTATTTTAAAATTCTCTATTGTCTATAGATAGAGAGATACCTTTTAATTTCGGAGACAATGTTAAATTAATGAAATTTTCTGTATTCATCAATAACATCATTGTAACTATCGAATGTCTTAATTTCAAAAATGTTCATCATTAAATTAAAGTCTCGAGTAGGGAGGAGGCGGTTGATCTATATAGATATATATATATATAACTCTTCCGTGGGCATACAGAGTCATAATTTCACCACCTTTTGACATTATTTAAATAGAAAACAATCGGCGTTGCATTCGTTTCTAGTCTTCCTGAAAACAAAGTTTCATTTCGTTACAATTCTTTAAATCTTAAAGAAGTCTATGTTGAGTGCGTCAATCACCTTATAACATTGCTAGCTAACATTTTTTTTATGCATTCGTGAATGTACAAGTACATAATTATATACATAAATGTTATACACTATAATATAAGACGACTTTCAGACATATCGTATAATTGGTAAAATTATATTGTTTAAATTTTACTCATTTGCCAAATGCAAAAGATGTGGTTTTTTAAAGCAATTTAAATATAAAAATCATATAATAAATATTTCTGTATGGAATAAAATTTTTAATGTTTTTTCTTTTAATCTTTTAAAATAAATTGTGATTAATAATTAATATTATTATTTTATTGTGATTAAATGCAAATACAAAGTATATTATATGTTAAGTAGTATAGTATAAGATAATATATAACAATAACCTCAACGACATATAATTTGAAATTACATATTATAATTGATTTTATTTTAACTATATAGGGTAGAGTAAAACATGACCTCTTGTGCATACCGTCCCAACTGATCTGCATGCTATAAATTTTTAGTTTATTAGTATTTGCGTTTCACTTGTGGCTTGTTGAAAAGTATCAAACAATCAAAAGTATTTAAGTTCTGTAATCATCTAGTGAAGCGTCTCGATATAATTTTAAAGTTTTCTGACTCTGCATTGACCAGTAACACATTGTTGAAGGAGATTTTAAAAAATTCGCCAAATTTATAAATCGAATTATAGATCTATTTATAGGAAAATCAGAATTAATTGACTTATGGAAAAATATTCACGCATATAACACATTTTCGTTTCCTGGTAATAAATTTGTTTAACAACGGTTCGAACAATTGAAAGCAGCTGACGGGGTAAACATCACCTCAAGAGAACACATAGTAATATTTACCACACTGCATTAATGCAAGGATAATATGGGTTAATATTATACAATAGAGGGAAAAAGGATCGGTCTTCGAAAAAGAAGCCGAAACATATAAAGGCACATGTTAATTAAATACTATTTTAATATGGTTAACTCTACCCTACACTATGTTTTTATGTATTTTTTTTTATATCTGCTGCAATTATTTATATTAATAAAAAAAAAAGTAATAATATATACAATTTATTTTATAATCATTCGCGTCGGATGTCTGTCTGCTGTCATCTGTTTATTATATGGTAAATACAAGTATTAAAATGTAATGTGTGTTAATTTCATATGAATTCTTCATTGTAGTAATAAATATATTTTTATATATATGTTTTTAAATTAAAGTTAATTTGTGTAATGCATTGACAGACAAACTCTCTTAATTAACATCATATGTACTTTACTTATATATTCAATGTGCACGCACTGTATCAGATATAGTGAAATTGTTAAGTGAAATAAAATATAGACATGATACTTAAATTGTCTTTTAAATATACAATTTTAAACCTTTGAAATTTTTTTTTATAGTATATATTCCAAACATTTGAAATTAATGTAATACTAAATTTAACAAAATTTATTGATTTGCTATGCTAAAATAGACGGAAAAAAAATTTAGTGTACCGGTGTGATTTGTAATTTATATAATTAAAAGCGAAAATATACAATTAAATATTTCAGAAAATTAAAATAGGTTTTTAAATATTGTATATATAGTGACCTGGCGGCGTGTCATGGGTTCAATTATTATTCAGATAACTCTTATACGTTTTTGGCATTGGGTGTATACTTGAAAATGTTGTTATCACATCAGTTCGACATTTCAAATGTAAAATATGTAAGTTTGACATGGGGATTCTGTTTTAAATAACTTTTACTATCATATTACTTACTTAATTTTCCAGATTAAATTCATTTAGGCATTGTTTGTTTGTGTGTAGATAATTCCTAGCACCACAGAGTCTTTGTTTACTAATACCTGAATTTTAATATTATGTTATATTTATTATTACATAGGATTTATACATCCAAATCATATTTTAGAAGCACTCTTATTTATTATTAGTGCGAAAAAATGATTAAAATTTTGTTACAAAATCAAAAACAATAGATAGCTATTGAAATTCATTTATTCCAAAAATGTCTTTAATAATTTAATTCACAAATCAGTTTTACTGTTATAAAAATTTGATTGAGTTCGGAACATACCCATATAATAAGAATAGCCGACCTATATTTATGGCTTGTTTATATGTTATATCTACAGAGTGGAGCTCTGGAGCTCGACATTAACTTGACGTTTGTCTGATAGTTTAATCAACAACATATGTGGAACACTCGGTATATAGATGGGGCGAAAAGGGACCCAAATGTGGTACGGGGTCTAGTTCAATAACCCACACGTAATATTTAAATAATAAACTTTTAAACAGAATATTTTGAAAAGCATTTTTGAAGAAAATCCTGATTGATTCACTTATTCTCACCATTTTCCATATAACCTCTATATTATTCTCCGTTGCAGCATTACTAAAGCATCGGTTTATCCGATTTCTTTAAAACTTTGTACTTATATATGTATTTTATTATATAAAAGCTGAAGTTTTATGTAGGTGGATGATAGTGGTATATCCATTCAATGTGGGGACTCCCATACATCTTGATTATTCCCATTATAAAATTACTACAGAATTTATCCAAAATATATAATTAGTATAATTACAATTAATTATGCTTGGAATTTTGAAATTCTGTATTTAATTATTACGGCTATAAAGGGGGTAACAGGTGCGTGGGTGGTGAGGTGTAGTGAGTTGTATTACAACTTCTGCTGTGAGTTGAGTAAGAGGTGAGAATGAATGTGGAAGGTGCAGTGATGCTGCTGATAAGTATATACATACCAGGTTTCTCGGGTTTTATTATTGCCTTTTCCATATATGAAGACGAAAAAACATTATAATGTGTTTATATTTTTTTGTGTATAATATACACATGCAGCAGGCAGACAGACACGTATTAAAATATATACAAAAATGATTATATAATTTTGCTTGTCTATTTTTAATATTATTACCCATAGTTATTTATTTACATAATTATTTTTATTTGCTGAATTTTAAATGTAATAGTATAAAAATTATGTATCATTTTACTTTTCTCCTCTCTCTCTGTATAAATTCTTTTTTTAATTTGCTATCTATTGTATATTATAATATTGTACAAATATATAAAGTAATTGAGGTCGTCTAGTCTTGTTTATATGGTTAACTTTTATGTATTATATTTATATTTTTATTTGTAATAATAATAATAATAATAATAATAATAATAATAATAATAATAATAAAATATACCAGCAAAAACACAAGACAGAAAAAAAAATTAAAAATAAAAATTTTTGCTTGTGTATTTAACATTTTAATTTTTGTTTCGTGTACACTAAAATTATCTGTTAAAAAAAAAAAAACAGAATATTAAGAAACCCAATGGTAAAATGGTAATCTCTCTCGCAATCACTTTGTTAAGTCATATTATAATATTATTATAATATTTATAAATATATGCGGTTGGTTATTATTATTATTACATGTTGTTATATACAATAATATAATTATTAATATACCATAAATAATGTAACTATATGCGACTGAAAGTTTATTGCTGAACTTTATTAAAAAGTTACTGCATTTCAACATAATTATTACCTTTTTGTACAACACACACACACACAACACATGCAATTACAATAACAAAAAATGAATACATAATAATAATGGCAACAACAACTAGAAAACAGAATAATATGAAACAAAAAAATAGTATAGATATTAAATTTAAGTATTATTAGTACACGAGTATATTATTATAAATAAATATAAATGCTATATGCTGGTTAAAGTTTACTGTGTGTGTGTGTGTGTGTGTACTGTTGCTGCTGCTGTTTTTGCACTTTATCAAAATAATTTATGGACATAACGAAATAAGTTTTATAAAATTTTGTTTATACATAAATGTTTTTTTTTTTTTTTTTCAAAATAAAAACCCCATACATTTTTAATTAAAAAATATTAAACATTTTATATTTACATCTTATGCAGCAGTATTACGACGACGATATATTTATCATTTTATAATTCTTATGTATATACAATAAATTTCATGTACACAACACATACCAAATAAATATTATGTTATGCAAGGTGCCAGGCTCTTTTGGTTAATTATTTATGTTTTAAGTAATTTGACATTAACACAAAATTGTGTGTGTGCGATGGTATGCATTTTTTGCGGCATACTGTATGATTAACTAAAATTAACACCATTATTAATTAATTTTTTTATCGAACAATATAGCCATTGTAAGTGTTTATATTATAAAGTTGCATAATAGCATTATATGGGGTTATTTGTTAAATTTGACTTGTGGCAATAATATTTGCTTCTTGTCAACATACGATAGTTTTTATGTGAATACTGATGCAAACATATGGGAAATTTTTCTGTTATATTTAACTGGGATGACCATTTGTTCGTTTATGGAATAAAAAAATAAACGAATACCTTTGAAACAGTAGCATTCAGTTTTCAATATCGCTATATTTTTCTTATCAAATAAACTAAATTATGAAAAAAAAATTGGGTGTTCACCGTAATAAATTTATCGGAAAATCGACTTTTAAGAATTATCATCTTTTTTAATTACAGGCCATCCGTATTAATGGATTTCCATTTTTGCTTACAGCATTGCAAATTTTATAATCAATTTCCAATTTTTCATATAAAAGAGATTTTTCAATTCGGGCGCTCAAAAGGCATGATCGATTTTCCACACGATAGCAGAGAAAATTTGTTGTACTATATAAAGTGAACACCCAAATGGTTAAAAACAATTTATACAGTACCATAATATTTCATAAAAAATTTCAATGACATCAAATGGAAAATCGATCATATGTTTTGAACGCGAGAATCGATTTTAAAAATATCGTCTAAAAATTGATTGGAAATTGATTATAATTTGCAATTCTGTATACAATACTGGAAATCTGTTAAAATTATAGCCCAAAATTCAAAAAGATGATAATTCATAAAAGTTGATTTGCCGGTAAATTTAGTAAGTGGACATTCCAATTTTTTTTCATAATGTAGTCTACTTTCTACAACTACCGTCCCCACACTGCTTTGAAAATATGGAATTGCACGTTACTCAAAGATTAACAATGTCTTGCACACTATCACAAATAATAGAATTATGAAAACATCAATCTTTTGTTAATTGCAATACAATTCACCAGAATTGTTATATACTCCCATGCGATGGAGTAATCCACCAACTTGGCTGTAATGAATGTTTAGATTTGTAGATGCCATAAGCTTCACTTGGAGTAATATGACTTGCTATGCTATATATGGTAAACATTCCATAATGAATATGTGGATCACTTATATACAAAGTGTTATAGTTTTTAAAATTAGAATATTAATTGTAAAATTAGTAAAATTAGAATAAAAATAAAAATTAGAAGTAAAACGATCTTATCAATCAATATTTGATAACAGAGATAAAATATGTGAAAATATCTTTTTGTATCTGTGCGTTCTCAGTTGAATCACCACCACCACTGTAATGACAACACAAAATTGTTGGATTCAAATCAGACTGCGTTTATAACTGCGAATGATGTTTCTGATCAATTTCAATGAAATTGGATGTACATTCTGTTTAGAATAGGATTTTACATAGTTAATTTCTATATTAACAAGTTCGTTGAAAATTAATACCCATCCGTGGTATCAGAACTTGTTCGGATCTGTTTCAATAAAAGAAATTCCATCAATTTGTATATGAATATTTGTGTGAATGGATATAATTTTTTTTATTGCATTAAAACAGCAGATCATTAATTTATAATCAGGCCAACACAAATTAACACAACAATATAATTAACATATAAACTCAGATATTCTTATATGAAAAATGCACTTAAAAATACAACATTTATAATTGAATTCATTAATATTTTTTGATAATTTATTATTATTTTCTTCTTCTTAAATTCTATAGAAAAAAAAAACCCAAAATTATTTCGTTTTCTCTGAAATTAAATTTCCTTTCTCTGCAAGAAAAATAAAAAAGAATAAAAATACATTTTAACTATTATTAATTTTTTTTTTTTTTTTCTACTTCACCTTATTTCTTTGATGATTGATTAAATAGATCATCAAAACAATTAACTTGTATACACAATGAAATAGAATTAAGAAAGTATATATACAAAAGAGATGAGACCACACACACACACACACCACACACTACTATAAATATAAAATTATGTGTGTCACTATATCAAAAACATCTACATCTATATCTATAAGCAAGAAATACATTGCCTTTATAATAATAATAATAATATTAATTTATATACTAATTTCCCCATACGAACTATTTCAATAACATATAGAATATAATTTTCAAAATGTTCAAAACCAACATTGATGTATATTCTCACCACGCAGGATAGTCTAATGTTTGCATATACTACAAACGTATATTATATAAAATTAGTATTATAGAGTTATATATTGTATTATTACTATAATATTATAGTTTAAAAACTTTTATAGAGAAAGATTTGTGAATTTGGACTATTGCCAATAATTCGTTTATATACACAATGAACAGTATGTTTTACTTTCTTTTTCTTTAAGATGATGATTTTCATGACGGAAATGCTGCGAAAAAAAAAATTAGGCCATTTAGTTTTAGAATAATAATCATATTTTTTTCTATTTTTCAAATTTTCAATCTTTTTTTTTTCTTGTGTTTTTATTTGTTCCGATTTTTCGACACGCGTCATAATGTCTATTCTTATTCTTTACGGAAAAAATAATTATTTTATATTTGTTTTCGTTTCGAAGAGGCGGTGGAGAAGGTGTGTTTTATTAATTTCAATGGGGCTATATAAATATAGGAAATATAATAATAAAATGTTTATATAAATCATTTTTGGTATGGGAATTAGAAGTCATCGATTAATTTAATCAGTTTTCTTAAAATAAAGTTAGCTTCCGTTCTCCTTCCGAATGAACTATATGTAGTTTCATTCCCATGACATACACGCCAACATCATTCGTACATTACGCTATGCCAACCAAGTAGTTAAAATAACTCTGTATGCCAAAGTATTTAACAAAACACCAATTGTTTTGGTAATTCTATTTTTATAGATCCTTTATTTATTCAATAATTTATGTGTAAATAAAATTATTGTCATTAATACGAATTCAAAAGATTTAACCGATTTTCCATTCGATGTCTGTGAAAATTAAAAAAAAATGTTACTATATAAAGTGGATGATACAAAGGATTTATTTAATATATAGAATCATTATTTCATAAAAAATTTCACTAACATGAAACGACGTCGTAAAATTGGTTATATTCGTTAAGTGAATTTAATTAAAAATCCCTTGAAAATTGATTATATTTAATTAATAATATATAATAGAATAATAAAATATAAAAAAAACTGGTCCGTGTAATTAAAAAAGCTGTTAATTTATAAAAGTGATTTTTCCGGAAAATTTTGTATAGTTAATATTAAGTGATTGTGAATTTAAAAACATTTTTCCACGCTCCGAAACAACTGATATTCAACAACGATTAGGTACCCTGCATGAGTTGACAGAAAGAGCAACTAGTTTAACTCTAATATTTATATATGATGTATTGTACTTTAAAGATTTGTACAAAATATGGTCAAAGAGGGAATAGCCTACAAAACTTAATAAAGTTTTAAAATACAAACGATAACTTTTAATTCCCACACCGCCAATATTAAAATTATAATACCGATAATAAAATATTAATTAAAACATTTTATTTCTCCATTAACACTGTTAAGAGGCTATTATATTATAATTGTAAACTTTACCTAATTATTATTGTTTATAAAATTAATTATTTTCATATATGCAATGTGTGTGTTAAGTCATTTGGAAAGAGATATGAATGTTTGTGTGTTTGTTTATTTGTATAGATAAATAATTTTTGCGATACTGTTTCGTTGGCCTAGTTGTTATTTAATTTATTTTTCATTTTTATATCAATTTTTTTTTTCTTTACTGAGTTTTCATGCTCATGTTATTGTGAAAATGCATTTAATAATTTAAATACAGCTTTCATATATATATTACAATAAATATATGATGCGGTGGTTCTCACCGCGAAGATATATATAAATATAAAACGCAGTTTTTGCATGTCCTTTAAATTATTCATCATATTTATAAAATGAAAATTATACATTTATAAGCGGAGTGCCGCCGCCGACTGGATAATTTAGTGACATAAAATTATTACATTTCATATTTGTTTATAAATATAAATAATGTATATTATTTTATATTTATAATTTCATGTTGATGACATTTTGTCATGCGGTAAATTTTCTTTGATAACGAAAATATATGCATTTATTTATAAAAATAATATTTCAAGAAAATACATATTCTTCTTCTAGCATTGAGATTAAATTTAATGAAAAATGTTTTTGCTCATTTTGGATGACACACACATAAAGAATTTCATTTGAGTATTATAATTTATTTAAATTTTTTGTGGAAATGTGTCTTTCTGTTTGATACTTGATTTCCTCCTTCAATTTTCGTTGAAAATATTTGTATACATTTTGAATTAAGAAGTTTTATAATAAAACCAAAAATACTAAATAATAATTTTTATTTTCAGGTTTACTGTTTGCTGATACACCCCACCACCCATCATCACCATCATCATCACCACCACACATCACCACACATCACCACACATCAACACATCTTTACAAAAATTAACACTTTCTATATTCTTCTGAAAGTCGAAGTAGAAATTTTCAGTTTACAACATTTGTTTTGGAACAATTATATTCAGCAAATTATCCAGGTAAGATTTGATTATTATTTATTTATTTATTTATTTAAATTTAACAAAATAACATCTTTTCAAAATCAAAAAGTTTGATTTTTAAGCATATTTTTCGTATTCAAATACTCACATTAAGTTTTGAGAATCATAACAATTTTATTTAATTTAAAAAATAGAACCTATATTTTGAAATAAAATGCTTATGAACAATATTTTCTTAGAAGCCGCACCGAACAATTGAGTCGTGAGAAAGTTTTAATTAGAAGCATATTTGATATACCCTCACAAATCCTATATATTTTAATTTGTAGAACACATAAAATATTGTCTAATAGTCAATAGTTCAAATAAATCAACTAAATTCGCGAACACGCGTATATTACAAAAGCCACCAAATTAAAGTTAGAAGCATTTCTTTGAGTTGTCTTATACCACCCATTGCATGCTTTTCAATCGGAGTATCACTTGTTCGGATCGCTAGCACATGGGCTCTCTGAACAACACTTTCAAGAGATCAAAAAATGGTTAGATTCATGAATTGCACATCGAAAGAAGACACATTTTTTTTTATTTTATAAAATTCATAAATGTTATGGGGTTAAATGTTGTGTGAGGAAAGTGATTTAAATTATTACAATTAAATTTTTCCTACCGTTTTTTTTATTTAACCTGTTGTGCATTAATCACGAGTCTGACTCGTGTAAACTTATTTTGACTTTGTAAATCAATCACGAGTCTGACTCGTGTAAACTTATTTTTACTTTGTGAAAGTATCACGAGTACTACTCGTATAAATATAAATTTACTTTGTGATAACTTTACAATTTATTCAAACAATTAAAACTACAAGGGGTTAAAAAACACTGAGTAATAAGAAATAAGTACAAGAGTTTCAAGAGATGTCTTTCATAACATATTAACGAGACCGATATCGCGTTGGGCTATCAAATTCAAGGATGGAAATTTTGAAATCGTATAGAAATATCAAGTTTTCTATACAAGAAATTATTATATTGCAAAATTTTTACGTGCGTTTACAACAAACATGAATTTTCAAAGAACCTGATTATTTTTCTGTTTGAATAACTTGAGAAATATAGATATTGATTCGATTTTATCGAAATTTTCGAATTACAATATTTTTAGATAAATTTTATTAATGTTCCTACCGTGTAGGTTCACAGGTTCACGTGCTGTTCACAGTTCGTAAGGCATAACAATGATTGTTAAGTTTTCCCATTTAGTTGTTATAATTTTTATATTTATCTATATATATCGTGTAGATAATAACACTGAGGCTACATTTTCATGCATTTGGTTTAACACGTAGTATCATATGTTGATATAATCGGATTGGTTAAAATTCCCTAATCAAATGATTCTCGCATGTTGCGTTTATAAATACTATAATATTAATAAAAACTGGACATGCCACATATTGTAAAATTTAACAATATTACAATATATGGTAACCGCTATATCAATCAGATTGTATCAACACTTGATGTCATGTGTGTTAAACCAAAATCATGAAGATGTAGTCCTCCACTCATCAGTACAGCACAATGTGGTTATATCGTTCATGGTAATGGAATACCGAGTTCAATTATGGGAAAGATCCATAATTGCAAACCACTTGTTCTACATTCCCATTAGGAGTAATTTATATCAATTTAACTGTAATGATAACGTTTGATAGATACTATATATTGGTGTTACATCATGACTTGTGCGTATAATGTATGAATAATAGCAAGATTAATTTTTTAATTTAATTTTATGCATATAATTACGATGTGTGTGTGTGCAATGCTTATATATATATACCTCCTCCTCCCGCCTATATCTTATTATGAAATTTTCTGCTATATTATGTACACGCATATGTTAAACCATCTATACAATCAATTGAAATTATTATGTATTACCTGACCTACGCAAATTTAATTATTAAATAATTATGTCAATATCTTATAATATATAATAATATTTGTTTAATTTCTTTCTATTATTGTATATTATTACAATATAATAAATACATAATAGAGATCGCCGCTCTCTCATAATGTGAAATTCAAAATCATTATGCGCGCGGCCAATATATTACCAATATATAAAAATAAATAATGATAATTAAAATTATTATTATAATTTTTTTTTTGCTACCCATAACACTGACCGCAAACAAAAATTTTATTTCATATTTATTCATATTATATTATTACATAATTTTTTTTTTAAAATAATATATGAAATTAAATATTATATGTGCCTATGGTGGTACTGTGCTGTGTATTGTATATACTACACACACACAGAGAGATATATTTTGGTGTGTTTGCGTGTATAACATCTCACAATTCTTTATTTTTTATGTATATATTTATTTATTTTTATATATTATATTATATATATAGCTATCTATCTATAGACCCGATATAAACATAAAGTCTTTAATAATAATATCCAAGGCCAAAATTATAAATTTAATATTTGTATATAAGAAATATTTCGCATAAATTATATACACACCGTCGACCGCCGCCGTTGTTGTTACCTTTTTAATTTTTTTGTTTTTTATATATATTATATTATCGTAGTTAATATCATCATCAATATAATAAATTTTATTATTATATGTCTTAATAATATGAAACGTGCAGAAATCTATAGTAATCTATCTATCTATCTATCTATCTATCTATCTAGCTATATAGTATCAAAATATACCGAAATATATAAGCTACACAACAATAATTTTGCTCATTATGCCTGTAAGTAAGTAAGTAATCTGTGTGTTGTGTGTATTCGTGTCTAATGTTTATACAATTAAAAACATTAAATTAAATCGTAAATTTACGCATATGTAAATGTATTTAAAAAAAACTCTGAATATAAAAGAAGCCAAAAAAAAAGAAAAATCGTTAAATTTTGAAATATTACATAATTGTATTAACTAAAAAAAAATTAGTATTTGATTTATACATATTTTTTTATTTTTTTTTCCTTCTGTTTAAACAAAAGATAATAATTTTATTATAATATTATACAAACTAATAATAATTATACACATACGAGACGAGTGTATAGTATTAGTATAGATGATAATTTAGTTATATAATTATATGTAGACAATATTTTTTTGTTGTTAAATAACAATAACAATAACGCACACGAACGTTCCATCAACCGAATGCAATTTTGGGTTAAACTCATTAAAAAATAGTCAACGCAAAATTAAATAGTGATAGCAAACAAAAAATGTGTGTGTGTGTGTGTTTGTGGGTGGGTGAGTAGTCGTTTGGCTTAATAATAATTATATTAATTAAGCTAATTTCACTTATATAGAATAATAAGTACACAAAATAAATAAGTTATATATAATTAAATAATTTATAATGTTTGTTTAGTATACGTTATGCATAAGGTGGCGTATTAAAAGAAACAATGTCTCAACACATTTGTTCATTGTTTATGGAATCCAGAAAATTAATGAAATATTATCACAGTCTTCACATAACAAAGCTATATATGGATAGACGATTCACCTTCATAAGCATAATTGAATAGAGCATCTGTCGAAATTTAATTGCAGACCTATTAGTGTGAATTGTTATGTAATCACATATAGAGTAATTTTACCAGTGGATGACTAGACATATGTTAAAGTAATCAAACCGTATAATCCACTTATCTCGGTAGACGAAACACAATAGATCGTCGACGACCCGTAATTATTTTGAATACAATAGTTGTATAAATGGAAATATACCAGTTGTAAATTGGTTTTAATAAATAACATACTTAAACGTATCCAATTCGGTCACCATTTCAGTTATATATATAGCTTAATCATTGTTGGTTTTTATGACATAAGTCATTTACAAGCTGTCGTTCAGTGTGCCTATCAAATTTTTAAGAGAAGGAATCACGAGCGTCTAGAACGTGGTCAAACTGTCGCACGACTAAACG
This sequence comes from Bibio marci, assembly GCA_910594885.2. Lineage (NCBI taxonomy): Eukaryota > Metazoa > Arthropoda > Insecta > Diptera > Bibionidae > Bibio > Bibio marci. Next base: position 19,522,011 of record OU343115.1, on the reverse strand, counting down.
TTATCCAGCGCTAATGAACAAATTCATTATTGGATTAGAGGAAAAAAGACCATTTACGATCGTATTTAATATTGCTTCATGACAACGTATAAAAAAGAATGACTATAAAATTATTCAAAATGTGTGTTATGAAAAATACCTATCGTAGGATATAACGAAATGTTTGAAATTGTTTAGTTTATAATAAATAACATCCACTGATATAGATGTAAGTACATTGGAATGAAAAGTTAGTGGCTGCTGTGCGTTAAAGTGTCACCAATAATATGAAAACTGGATGAAAAATCATTGTATCCACATGTATCTAATCTATTTGGTGTTATAGTTTATATATAGATCACCAATGGCATCATTAGAGATAACTTATCTTCTAACATTGTGTAATGAACATGTTATTAGATAATGTAGTGAATTCAAATTCTAAGTATTTCTGGCTAAAACCTCATTTTCAACAAGATGTTATTGTGTGCCATATAAAACACGAGAAAATTTTGCATTCATGTGTAGTCGTTGTCGAAAAAAATGTTCTCGTATATCAAGGACAATAAGATCTTATGCGAATCAAACAACATTTTATAATTCTTTTTATAGGAATATATTTATTTACTGAGCAATCATCACTTCCAAGATCAATTGTCTACTAAAAAAAAATAACATTCTAGCTGAAATAATCATTTGTATTCTGTATTCTATTCAGGATACTTTGAATTATCTTGATAAAATAATCAACGCCGTATACAATGTGTAAACATTCTGGGTAGTCCAATAGTAAATAGAATAAATTCGGAAATGTTTTCATGGTATATGCTTTCATGTTATGTCATCAAAAGGATTTTCTTGGAAGGCATTCAAAATTGTTGTCGTACAGATTTTATTTAATGTAGTTCGAAAAGTGCTGTACACTCTCTATATTCGGGAGGCACATTTGACTAACTGGGATGTTAACATATTATGTAACGTAACATTACATGGCATTCAGATTGTATGTTCATCCTGTGTAATACCATAAATATTATCATAATATTTTGAGAATTGCTATTTTAATTATTTATTTAACTACATATCTAATAATATATATGAATATTTCTGTGTACAAGTGTGCAAACACACACACACACACACACACCACACATCTATAATTATCTCTATATATAATTATTATTATACATATATCAAAGATTATTTACTTATCAAAATAAATAAGTATTATTAAATTAAAATTGAAAAAAATTATATTTATAATAGGAAGTGATAAAAATAAAAATGAAACACACAAAATTATATTTGATTTGAATTTGTTAATAACTTTGACCTAAAAAGAAAAAAAAATTAACTAAACTAACTTAACTAACTGAAATGAAAAAAAAAAATGTTTGTGCGTCGTTATCGCGTTTTTTTTTTTCAAAATAAATATAATAATATTAAACACTTAGGTCTTGTATTGCGTCGGTTATGCGTCTTGTGTTAATGGGAATTGCGTTGCTATCGATTATTAAAGATTTTTTAAAACAATAAATTTGAGTTATGGTATTGTTTTTAACTTAACATAAATACATATGCCACGAATATAATCACTCACTTATTTAAAAATAATGAGAATTATGGAAACATCTTCCATACCTTTCGATAATTGCAGATCAATTGGTGAATTGTTATATACAACCATACGGATTAAAATACCAGCTTTGAGTGTATTGTGAATAGGTTTGAGTTGAATGCAATAAGCGCTCCACTTGGAGTAACATAACTTGCGTATTTTGCGCAAATACAATTGTCTTACCAAAGCAATTCCAAGGCATTAGTGTAATATTATGGACGACAATAAGTTGTAAACGAATAATAAAATATATTATATAAATATAATTAATTAAGAATAATATATAATAAATTGCGTAATTTAAATTAAGAGAATTATAAAAAACAGCCTAACAAAATATTAATATATTACATAAAATTATGTATGCGTTAAAAATGTATGCATTCACTTGCACTTTATAAATTTCTAATTATTTATTGAACAGATATTAAAAATATACAGAATACAGAGCGCAGATATTAATATGATATAATCATTCATATATATACAGTCTTCTTCCCTATAGTTTAATGTTATTTTAAAAGACAGGTTCAAGTAATCATCGGATAGAGCGTTGTCACACACAAACAAAATCAGTGGTATCTTTTAATTCTATACTATATCCACAATGTCTACAACTTACCCTTTCAAATTAGACCAGTATTTATTGATCATAGTTCTGCATTATGATCATTATCATCAACCATTTCAGTTATTCTTCGAGGGAGCGATTGAATGTCACTCATTCAAGAATGGCAAAGATTATCTTTTTATGTTGATGACCCACTTCCTTAAAGTGGTTCCCGATTTTCGCTATTTGATTTATTTACAAATTCTTGTTTGTTTACACTTGGTCCGATGCTCCTCATTACATATTTTTATTTACTTACTGCATAGCATTTTTCTCATAAGGAAAATTGAATAAAGAATCTGTCAAAACATAATTGTATTCCAATAGGTGCGCGTTCAATTGTTATATACTCACATAAGGAGTAATTTACCAACGTGACAGTCACCTTTAGACAGTTATAACGCAAAACGATGGATCTACTGCGATGGGAGGAACTTGACTTATATCTGAGTAATCAACCCAAAATGTTCACTCAATATCCTCCGAAATATTTAAAAAAAGAATTTATCGTTACTTTGGATTACCTTCAGTTGTTATTTTGTGTGTCGATAAAGCAACTCAGATTTTACACATTCTATTCTATACCACCATTAGTTGCTACCATTCTATTGAGGTAGCAGAATTCTTCAACCTATCCATTATGCCATCATCGATAATTGAATTGAACAGCTCTGTTTACCAACTGTAACAATTTAGCTTTTGAAATATTATTTTAACACTCCCAAAAATACGTTTGTAATAATACAATAGTTTTACTTAAAAATTTACATGTCATAAATGTCTCTTCCGCAAGAACGTACGTATATTAACCGATCGAATTAATACCATCGACAACAATGATAAATAATTGTGGTGCGGAAGGATATTATCCTGGATTACTACAGTAAACAGGCGGATATGTGTTTAAAGGTGTTGCTACATTAACTAAAAAACATAAATCTTAATTGATCTTTTCAGATAATTTAAATACAATCTGTTGTACCAGTACTTTGACTATGATCAACACCTTTAACATGTAATGATAAATACCAAAATCTAATCCATGACCAATAAACACACTCAATTGTATCTGGCCAGCTTTCGTGCTTTAATACAAATTGGTTGTCTATTGGTTGTGCATCAACTGCATTCATAATAAATATGGAATGCCAACGATATGGTTCAATAGTCATATATTAATCCAAGTGGAGCTTTATGTTATCTAATAAACCTTTCGTTACAACCAAGATGATAAATTACTCCGCATGGGAGTATATAACAATTTACCAATTGGTAGAAACACAATAGAGTTTTATGACAGTTTTTTTTTAATTGGAATAAACAAAAACCACAAAGTATTATTCATTTTTCCAATTCTTCTTAAATACCATGAATCAAAAATATTCTGAAAACCACAAAATGTATCATATACAAAAAAAAAAAAAAACTATCAACATCAACAACAACAACAACAACAACAACAACAAATATAAATTAATCATCTCAATGTTAAAATATCCCTCTCTTTTGTCCGCTTTACCATAATATTATGTTATAATTATAATACATTTGCAGTGCTGTGGTATTCCCGTCCCCCACTACCTCCCTCCTTACACTCAATGATTATTGACCTTTTCCACATGAATTGTATTACTTAAGTTTATTTCTAATCTTTATTTTTCTTATTTTTATTTTAAATACATACAACACACACAAATGTATTTGAAAAAAAAAAATAAAAATATAACAAAAATCTTTACTCTTTTTTAGTATGATTTAAAGATTTTTTCTTAATATATCGCCGCTTTACACATTAATAAAACCTTCTACGAGAAAAATACAAAACTTATTACATAATAACATTCTTAAAATAAAAGAAATACATATTGCAATAAGAATAATAAATTAAAATAGCAAAGAATTAAGGCGGCAACAACAACAACAACAAAACATATATTTTTGTTGCAAAAATCAACAACAACAACAAAATGCACCCGGTATTGTTTTGTTTTATTTTAAATTTTTATCCGTTATAAAAAGAAACAAAAAAACATACCAAAAAACAGAAAAACAAACAAAAAAAAAAAAAAGTGTTTACAAAATTTCGTTTTTGTTTTTTTGTGTTTGTTGTTGTTGTTGTTGTTGTTGTTGCTGTTTATTATGTTATTTGATAATAATAATTAATTAATTATATTAAATTTATAATATTTGTATTTGTTAATGATCACGGTCGGTGGTGTCGCGTAAATTATGTGTGGTTGTGGTGATCGCATCGTCGTATAACTTATTATTTTCGTTGTCATCATCGTCGTTTTTTTTTTTATTTTATTGTTTTGTGATTTTGTCGCCATTTTAATAAAAAAAAAAAAAAATACCATTCAATTGTTAAAAAAAAAATAAATAATAAAAACTTTAGTTTTTTTTTTTCTTCGTTCAGTGTCAGTATTATTTTTTTTTTTTTATGGAATGTAGTGTTGTGTTTAGTGTTTTTTTTTTCTTATTAATTATAATTATAAATATAAATAAAAACAAAAATCTCTATATATATATATTTAAAAGGTAAATTTTATATTAATTACTTACAATTTTCTAAACATTCATTACACGATTTCAATGCTGCATCTAATAAATTACGTTTTAAAAACAATTCACATATTTCATTAATTTTTAAACATTTTAATTCATTTGGCCACCATTTCTCAATAATACGTCGTATTAAAATATCTTGTTTAAAAATATAATTACTATTATTGTTATTTATATTATTTTTATTTTTATTATTAATATTATTTAATGTTTTAATTGCGGTTGTTGTTCTTGTTCTTGTTGTTAATAATACTCTTGACGATGACGATGGTGACGATAACGATAACGATGATGATGATGATGATGATGTTGATGATGATGTAGTAGATTTATTTATATATTTATTATTTATTTTATTTGTATTATTATTATTTACATTATTATTATTATTATTATTATTATTTGTATTATTATTATTATATTTAATACCACAAAATTTACACTTATTATCAATTAAAAAACATTTTCGACAAAATGTATGTCCACACGAAATTGTTATTGGATATTTTAAAATATTTTCACATATTCCACAACATAAAGAATCATATAATTGTTGCTGTGTTGGGGGTGATGGTGATGGTGTTGTTGTTGTTGTTGTCATTTTATTATTATTATTATTTGAAATTATAGTAGTTGATACATTTTCTAATAAACCAATGGTTAAATGTTTTAATTTTTCAATTGTTATTAAATTATTATTATTATAATTGTTTAAATTTTCTGTGATATATAAAAATATATCAAAACTATCTTTAAGACGTCCAGCACGGGCTAATGAATTACCATATCCAAAATATAATTCTATTAATAATTTATTTTGTTGTTGTTGTTGTACTAATAATAATGATGATGATGATGATGATGATAATGTTTTTGTTGATAATGTTGATGATTTTCTTTTACGTTTTAATGATGCTGTTGTTGCAGATAATTTAGATAATGATAATGATGATGATGATGACGACGACGACGACGACGTTGATTTATTATTGAAATTATTAAAAATATTATAAAAATCATAAATACAACGTTCATACAGTTCAATAGCTTTTAAATAATTATTATTTGAAAAAGCTTCTTTTGCTAATTCCATAATTATTATTAAATTATTTATTGTTATTGATGTTGTTGTGGTTGTTGTTGTTGTTGTTGACAAAGATGTTGATATTGACGATGTAATTATTGTTTTTGTTGTTATTGTTGTAGTTGCCATATTAATTAATTCATGTATGTATTACATAAACATTTTTTCTTTAAACTTTATAAAGGTAATTGTATGTGGTGTTACGTCACATTACCTAATACACTTGATGATATAATGATAAAAAAAAAAAAAAAAAAAATCGTAACTATATAAGAAAAATAAACAATTTTCTTTTAACCCTTTTGTGCGCACCACACCGTTGTCGTCGTATATAAGCGTAAATAATTTAATTTTTTTTTATTATCAGTAGTGGAGTCTTTTTTTTTAAAAGGATATATTTTACTCGATTTGTTATTAAACAAAAAAAAAAAAAAACTTGTTTTATAACATTTTTTTTTTCTTATCATAAGAATTTTTTGTTTTTGTTTTACACGTTTTTCTTTCTTTATTTGATGATATAACACTTGTTTTTTTTTTTTTTTTTTACACACTCTTAATTAAGTTTTGTTACGTCGCGCACACTAAACGCGCACTCAAACACAAACACATACACACACGCGCACACAAACAAAGAAACACGCGTTTTTATTTTATTTTTTTTTTTTTTATTGTTTTCTTCTAAAAAATTTAATAAATTGTATAATAAACATTACTTTTATAATAACAACAAAATTCATAAAATAGAACACATTTAAAAATTATAACAATTTGGATAAATATATTATCATCGCATGCATATTATTATTTTATATTATGTTTATGTAAGCGCCACATAACATTATGATATAACACTTTTATATTTTACACACTATTGTAAAACTGCAATAAAATAGTAGAAGTTAGATTTATTTATTTCATCAGCATCAACAGCAAACAGGCAGAGGAGCGGCACCAAACAAGACAGCGGCAGGCAAGAAGAATAATAGAAAAAATAGAAAAAAAAATTGATGATAGTAAGAAAAATTCATAAAATTAATACATAACACGATCTTATGTAATATTAAAATGCGGCATCATTCATATATGAAAAAAAAAAAAAAAAACTGAAATTTAATAATAATAAATAAATATATTGACACGCATACATTTAAAATAATGAATTATTTTATATATATATATATCGTATATATATATACAATTTTAATATATAATATCCAAATACACAATATACAGCCACACACACACACACACACACGTACAAATAAATCTACTTCGTATTTCTTAATAAAAAAAAATAATAATTACAATTTTAATTGAAAAATATGTTAATTAATTAATCTATCTTTTCATTTAAATTGGCACAATATAATTATTTTATTAAAAAAAAAAAATTATGAAAAAAAAACAAATTATTCACAAATTTTATATAATTTAAAAATTTATTTTAACTTTTTTTTCTCTACTTCCAATTTATTGTTAACTAAACAACGACAAAGAATCAACTGTTTACTTTTTCTTCAATATTCATTGCATTTTCATTTTGTTATTTATAAAATATAATTTTAAATAAACTTATAAAAGTTTAGCACACACACGTATACACACGCACACACCATCAAACACAAAATAAACCACGACAATATACTCAAATTCATTTTAGCCAGTGTTTTGAAATGAATTTGAGAAATATTAAAATTCATCGTCTCTTATATTTACTTTAACAACACTTTACGCATACATCTATACATAAATACAATTTTGAGGAGAGAGTGCAAAACAAGAAGCTTTTTATGAAATTTTGTATAGCGTCGCGTAGTGTTGTGTCACAATACAACTATGCAATCAAAAGCTTAACATATGTTTAGCAATTGAGATAGTATGAGTGGATAACTTTATTACTGTGTGTGTGTGTGTATTTTATTTTAAATTTATATATGAATTTTCCACAATTTTTCTAGAATTTTATTTTTTCATGAAACAAACAAAACAAAAAAAGTTACGACACAACAATAAAGTTTATGTAATCTTCATATAGAGAAAAATTTTAAATATTTATATATTTTATAAAATAATACTCTAACATTTACATCAAAATGATTTTCAATGTTTTTTTTTTTTTTAAATCATGATATTAAATGCAAATGTATAAAGAAAATTCTGATAAAAGCTTTCCATTGCCATATAGTTAAAATATTCAATTGAATTTTCCCATTGATATTACATAATATACAACACCCGGTGTCCGAAAAATAGCTGAAATGATTTCCTAATATCTCATATGCTGATAACGCTAAATATCTATTGACCGCCAATTAATTTAGATAACTTTATTTTATATTTAATTGTGGTATTTTCTATTCATTTTATCCAGTTTTGAAAAATTTTGAACTCTCACACATTCTTCCTATTTCCTCACCATTTTTGATGATATTGTTGTAAAATTAAGTTTTTGTTGTGTAGGGGTTGGCTAGGTGCAAAAAATAACAAAATTCTGCTACCATTTTGCCGCCCTGTGCGAGTAAAAACATGTTGTACGATAATTCAATCGATGGGTGGACGTGGGTGGTAACTTTTAATTTAATACATCCTGTATATGATTATATAAGTATAAAATATTAAATATGCAAATTAAGTATTATCGATATGAACATTGTTCTTAAATTAATTAATTCAAACTAAATGTCATAAATTATCTCATCACGCATCATCGCATCTTTTGAATTAAATTATATGACCTAACATTAAAGATCAAATTTATAGTTATCACAATGATGAAAAATAATTTATTTATTATTATTTATGTAAATATTATTAATAGGCGTACCCATAAGTTCTGAATCTCTGATATGTGAATAAGTGTTTATTTTTTTGCTGGTATATGAACCGGATTTTGAATTTATAGTTTTAAACAAGAAAATGTTTCTGTTATTCCAAAACAGTTAAAGGATTGATTAAGAAAAAAAAAGTGTTACGAGTATTTATACGAAGACGTTTCGATCGTTATTAATTGCTAACGTTGGTTCATAAAATGTAACCGTATTGAAGAAAGAATTAACACTCTTGATCAACACTTAACACCTCTGCTACAACAGAATGATATAATGGTAACATTATATACGGCCAATATTTAATTGATTATACAAAATAATGCTTGTTTAACTTTAAAATAATTGATGACTTATGGGTAGTCCTATAATATGTATTATTTTTGTTTGTAATATATAATATTAATTACAACAACAATGTAATTCCATATATATTAACTAAATTTATAATATACACTATTATATAGTATTTGTAATGAGATGCGTGCGTTCATGAACTTCAACGTATGTAATACGTAATACTATAAATGAGTAATTATAATTAATTGCATTATAAAAATATACGTTGTATAAGTAAAATCCTAATTAATTAAATAAAATTAGTCTGTTTGTCATAACCCGTCTCCGTTCTCAAATGTCTACATAGAAAATTGATACTGTAACTTTGTAACATTCCTATTTCACTCAAAACGTCCATTATTATAACCATATTTTGTGGCATTATATGATTGCATACGAACGATTGTATTATAATCTAGCATTGTGTCAAAAATATTAAAATTAATTTTATTTTTTTATTAAATAAATTTTATGTTATATGTTAAATTGAATTGAAAGTGTGTACGAGGGAAATACGAGTTACTGACGGGTTTTCCAAACGTTTACATGCCATGGGTAAATTCCAAACCGATGGTCAATGACAAAAAAAAAAAAAAAAACAAATGCAAACCCGTTTCAACATTGCCGTTGTCTTTGTTGCAAAAGTATATTGAAAATGAAGCAAAATACTTTGATGATTAAAATAACTTGCATCAAATTTTCATAAATAATACTCTACAACCTATTATCAAAACGAACGAACTTTTAAATCAATATAATAATACTAATAATATTGATACAAATAATAATAGTGATAATAATTATAGTAAAAATAATAATAATAATAATAATAATAATGCAAAAATAATATTAATAATAACTAGAGATTCGCGTCCGACACGATATTTATACAGAACATGTGTTTTTTTGTTGGTATTCCAAAATAACAATAACAACAACAGGCTGTTCTGTAATGTTCGAAAATATGTGAGAAATCATAAAATCGTCAATATCTTGAAAAGGATAAGACCCCCACCTTCGATTGACATATGTTTCCACAACATAATGATATTGTTGAAAAATAATTGTCATTAGCATTTATCAGCTAAACGATCGCTGCTGCTATGATATTTAAATTATATGATCGACCACACTACTAGATTTCAATCATGGAACTTTCTATATAACAACCAATAATTTCAATTCTTCACAGTATTACCATACAAATTTTTGTTGGAAAATCAAAAAATCATCAATAACAAGAAACCTAATTTCATTTTTGGCGTAAAACTTATTCCAATTATGACGCCATAGTAATTATTATTAGTAATATATTATTATATGATGATTGGACTGTGAATGCATTTGTGTATATAAATTTGAAAAAGATTTCAATTATTATATAAGAATAAATATAATTTGTATGGCTCTCTCCATATATGAACTGAATTGGTTTTTATATGCGCAGTATGTATATAGTTAATTTATAAGCTTTATCATCACGGACCTTATCATTTATAAAAAATTATATATATCATATTTTTCAGCAAACCCAAATAAAAAAAAAACAGTCTTATATAGATAGATCTCATCGCGCGCTATCTTTCTTTTAACTAAATATATATTTTACATATATATGCGAGAATGTACTCATTAAATGGTCATTACCACTTATTTATAATTAATCATCATTTATTTTTCTACTTTAATATTTATCATTTGTTATTATTTTTTATTATTATCATACGTTAACAATTATTATTTAGTATTTATTTATTTTTCTTTAAATAAAAACCATTTACCTCATACACATGCAAATATATTTTTAAAAAATATGTATTAATAATATTTTAATAAGATTGTTTATAAGCTGTAGAGAAAAATATTGGTATATGTATTTTATATATTTATTTATAATTATTATATGCTTAACGTTTGGTGCACTTGAGAGAACTAATTAATATTATAGACAAACAGGTGCTGCCGTTGTTGAGGCGTCGTCCGTCCGTCCGTCCGTCCGTCGTATATATATAAAATAATTTAATGTTTTATATATTTTATAATTGTTATTATTTTATACGTTAATTGTTTTTGTTCTCTTTGAATTTTTCATTACATAATTAAATCATTAAACTAATTTACACACCATAACCATCTTTATATAATCTTTTATCGGTTTTATGGTTTTATATAATAATAATAATAATGAGCTAATTTTTTTCACGTATAATTAATATGATTATGATGATAGATCATTCAGAATATGATGATGAATTTATTTAAATAAATATATAATTTTATTTATATATCGTAATATTTGCGGTTAGTTTATTTTATTTATGTTTGTGTATTGTCGTATGATGCATACACACAAACACGTACACACATATGTATAAAAGCATGAATAAATTTAAAAATATTTACAATATGCAATGGTTACGTTATTTTCAAAAGAAAAAATATGTACATGAAATATGAATCACAATGATCGAAAGTATATTTGCATTCATCATCTGTTACAAATAAACTTATTATATATTATAATTTCAATTATGTATATATTTAGTAAGTGTTTTTTTTTTGTTGGAAATGTTTGTATTTCGTATATATAATGGGAGGAGGGTAGGCAGCCCACCAATTTAGTAAATCCATGACTGGAAATCGTTTATATAATCTTTCTTCGTTCTCTACGTGTTACTACACAAATTGTTATATAATCTTACAGAAATTGAACAATATACAAGAGTTGCTACTAATTTTTCCTTGGTCTTGGCAACACTAAATGTTGTCACGTGTAATCTCTGAAGTCGGCATTCGAAAGTTTAACATTTTTATAGGCATAAAAGTATATACTCAGAACGTTGCCAATAAAAGAAATTTAGTCTTGCAATACAATACAACAATACAGCAAATACAAATATTTAAATAATGATTACAGTACAATTGGTAAATTGTTATATACTTCGATGCGGAGTAGTATGTTGTATGTTGTTAGATACGATATAAGCTCCATTATGGAGTAATATGAATTGGTTATACATACCTCCACACAATATAACATTTTAATATTATAATTTTATTAATAACATTTTCTTGCGATTATTTTTCGTATAACTTTCTACGTGGATTCACAAGACACGAATGCATCGATTACCTTAATTCTTTATATGGCGATATGAAACAACATTCTACAGCACTGTGAAAAACTGTGATATAACGAATTCCGAAGCGTGGCCAACGTATACACTTCAAGACGAATTTCGTGTGGGTCGTCCAAAATCAGTTGTTGTACCACAAAGCATCGATGCTGTGCGTGCACTGATAATGCAAGATCGTCATGTGACTTACCGTAAGATTGAGATAACCTTGGGAATTAGTGGGGCCAGCCTCAATAAGAGAATACTTGGTCGTAAAAACTATTTGTTTGCATTGGATCCCATCGATTTACTTCTTTTTTTGTGGAATACGTATCAGATTTTTGGTGGATGCTGTTTATCTTACTTTTTTGATTTACATTATTCTAAACCAATAATTTTTTATCATCCCAATTATCAATCTTTTCGAAAATGAATTACTTTCGTTATGTTTTCATATATAAGCATGTCGCAGATATGATAATGCGTTTTGTGTTAATTGAATTTCTTCACGAACAAATTCATTTTTACATATATTTAAATTTTTTTTTTTAATGCTTTCCAATGTCTGTAATGAAACATCGAACTGCTGTTCAAACAACTCACGTGTGACGAGGAGCATCGATTAATTTTAATTTATTTTGTAATTTTCTTGTTCCAATAAACCTCCATTTCACCCCCAATATGGTATTTTACTAATCAAAATCCATAAATTACTTTTATTATATTAAAATAAAATCACACAGAAAAATTAAACAGATTGAATTCGTTTATATTTGAACAGTTCAGTCATTATAAATGTTATATTATAATTTGACGGTGCGATATGAAACATATATATTCTCGCATGTATTACAAATTTATTGATTTTTTTTTTGTATGGTTATAATTTTGGAATTGCATAATAATGTGTTTAAATAAATAAATAAATTATTTAATTATTGCATTTGTATTTGTTATATTATAATAGTATGAAATAAATGATTATGTATACAAACAAGATTAAATACACAAATCCTACAATATATATAATTATTATATATGGAAATATTTCAAATGATTTGTAAGAAAATAAAAACTTTAAATTAATATTGTATAAATTTGTTCTCGTGTATATATTTCTTTCTATTTTACCATAAATTATCTCTTTTTTTTTCTGTTTTTATTACAGAACAATAAACCTTGAATTAAAAAGAAATAATATTTATTAAAATTCGTTTTTTGTTTTCTGATTTTGTGCCATTCATTTATTTCAAATATATATTTATTTATTTTTTTTTAGTTAGTTCGCTTAATTTATACATAGATTTTATTATATTTATTGAAATATATGTGATATTTAAATTATATATTTTATATATTCACAAAATAAACATTTGAAATAGCAAAAAAATAATTAAATAATTATATGAAATGGTTTGTATATATAAATCAATTATTATTAGTAAAATCTATAAATTATATTATCATATTTGTTTAGTATAAAGTTTGTAGAAATATAATTTCTTTCATTGTAGCAGCAGCAGCACCCACTTTAAAATATATTTATATATATATTGTACCTTAATATAAAAATAGATTATTTGAAATATTGTAATGTCATATATTCAAATTATATTTAGATATTTGAGATAGATTATATAACTTTTTATACGTATGGTATGGTATACAGGTTGTCGCAGTCAGCCGAATTCAAACGAATAGGGTTTGTAGCTGGTCTCACAAAATTATTCTATGTTGTAATAATATAACACCACCGTGTTCCATTTTTGACTATTACAAATTTTATTGCTTTACTTTTGAACTTTTTATTGTCGCACTGAAAAACGATCATTTGTACAAAAAAGATCTTGGATTTTAAATTGTGTCACCAATTCCGAAAGACAATAGATGCTCGAATGAATATGAGAAAAAATCGGTTCAATATAGCTCTTGCATGATATAGCACCAAATCTCAAAAATTGCTTATCGATTTATTTCAATTTTACGAACAACGATTTAAAGCGATTTTTTTGAGGAATAAACGTGATTTTCTGAATATTTCTCATATTTTTATAATTATTTTTGAACTTTGGTGCTAATTTATATAGTAACTCAAGAACTACTAACCCGATTTGTAATATTGTTTCAGATTTATTTTGATAGATGAAATTATTCTGAATTGTTTACACAATTTTAAGTCCAAGATGTTTTGTAGATGTTTCGATCGTTTCAGTGACACAACAGTAACAAAACTTGAAATGGTCAACAGTGGAACTGAACATTGATGTAGAATAATTTATTTCATTTTATTGGACCAGTTACTACACACTCTATATTCATTTGAACCATATACGAAGTGTGACACCCTGCCTATATACAGTTTTATTGTATATACGAATATATTAATAATCTCTCAACTATTGTAATTTATATGATGTTATTATGCGTACTATTTATTATCTTGTGTATAACATAAGGGGAATACAGTTCTAAAAATAAATCATACATATTTCTGCGTATATGTTGATAATAAAAAAAACTAATTTAAATATAGTTTATTAATAATATGTATTCACTTACAGTTGACGTAATTGTATATTTATTGTTTGAACGAACCCGTCCGTATAGCGAAATGTTTTGAAAACGATACGAAAAAATCTTTGTAGTATTAAAATTGATTATATCGGGTATCGATCTTTTATAATGGAAAATATTCTATTTTGCTATTCTATGCTATGCTATATATTGATAGCCATAATATCACAACATCACATTCTATGTCCAAATATATTGAAATTAGTAGATATGCGGGAAGATATAGCAATGCATGTGTATATATTGTGGATGTAGAATTAAATTTATAATTATTAATTATTAAATTATATAGTTAATAATCTCGTAAATTATTTGTATTGAAAGTGAATTTAATTTTTAATTTACATTTTTTCCAAAACCCTATAATTCCCCACACCGAATATCCTGACCATTTCTACTGGAATAAATAAATAACTGATTTTTTTGAGCTTTTCAAACATATTAAATTATGGAGTTTAGACGTTTTGAAGGTATAGACAAAGAATTTTGAACATGCATTGGATATTTGGAGGTAAAGAAGGAAATTGAAGGTATCTAAATTGTAGATGCAGGTTGTAGGTAGTATGTAAAGGAAAGAAGGGAATTTGTAGGAAAGGTTGTCCTATTAAATAGATTTGGGAAAAGTGGTAGAGTTACGAGAACTGGATTATAGGGTAAAGAGTAGGATTGTGTATATGGTAATTGTGATAACACCACAACGCACCTGGAAGATTTTAATGAAAGACATAAAACTTTTATTAGATGATCTATTGACCAGTCGCTTTATTCCCTTCTATGGATATTTCATTGCGATAATTTAGATTTTGACTATAAAATATAATTTAACTATTAAATTCAAATTTTATGATATGACTTCTTATTGTGTGTGTGTGTGTGTGTGTGTGGTAATGCTAGTTTTTTATTTATTTATTTATTTATTGATATACAATATAATTTTATTTCTCTTTATCTGTGACAATAAATAATTTCATATGACGATTATTAGTTGTTGTTTAATTTTTTTTGCTTCATTATATAATACGAGTACATAATATATAACATTCTGAAATATTATAATATAAATGTAAATGTGTTATATATGAATATGAGGAGAGACATTGATTACATTTAAAATGATATTTTACGTAATAATATATAAAACATATAACAATAGCAACAAAACAACAGAAAAATATATTATATTTGCATGAAAAAAAAAGCATCTAAAAATATACAATTTGTTGTTGTTGCATTGTGTACTAGCATAGAGTTTATAGAGTTGTTGAAATAAAATACATACTAAAAAATTAAATCATTCGAATATATAATATTATATTACAAATATATACACGACACCGATACAATAATATTGTGTTCATGTGTATTTGTATAACATACTTTTATAAGACAATCAACGACATTTATAATATACAATATATTAAAATTAAACCATGTATTATATATCGACTATATAAGCAATCTATAATATATAACAACTAAATAATGTACGAGTATTCATATATGAGAAAATTCAGGTCATGGTCATTTTTTTTTTTTTTTATGGTTGGTTGGTTGGTTGGTTACTTTAGTTGGCTGGTTTATTGATGTTAATAACTTCAAACACCAAAAAAAAAATATACTTTATGTATTTCTTTTTTTTTTTTGGATGTGTGCTGGTTACTGAGACTATATGGAAAATATTTATACATAGGAGGGTAGTGGCACCAGTACTCAGATCCTATCCTAGTGTCCATAGCCACCCCACCTTTATAACAAAAAATAGTACTTACGTTAGTATACTAATGTTTGTCATATTTTTTCTTATGTGAGGTTCGAGGCTGGTTAGTCACTGGTCTCACTAGCCTATATATTTTTTTTTTTATATATAAAATTTGTATAACAACACCATTCTAAAAGCAAAAAAAATGTCAGTTCATTTAAGATTTAAAATTGTATTTTATGTTATGTAATAAAATAAACAACATTAGTTTTTCCAGTAAAATATAAGAACTAAATTCCATATATGATAGGATAATTTTACAAATTGATAGGCATCCTGAATCGTTTCGGTACGTGGACATGAAATACTTGTACCATATCTACGTGGAAAAACTTTATTATTATTTGATCCGCCATCCAAAGAATCCCATTCATAGCATAGAATTTTGTCTAACTTCAATATGATTAATGTTTGTGTTCATACATGCAATAAATAACTTTAAATCCAAAAACAGTCTATATATACGTTTTCCTTTACAGCGAGTTTAAAACATGCGTTCGTCTATTAACATTCTCATCAAAATTTACTGTGCACCATAAATAATTCCTCTCATATTGATGGTTCCATTGACATCGGCTTAAACACAATTTTTTTTTCTGTTTGTTTACGATCACCATATAGTATAAATTAATTATTCATCCCGCCCAGTAAACTAATGATATCGGTTTCTGTTATTTATAAGCAAACCATACAGCCGGGTAGAGTTGTAAAATCACTTACTGCATCGTTGATTTGCTATATTATTTGATACTTTTATCTTTCTATCAATTCAATTGCATTATATAATATATAATTATATATAACGATTGCACTTGCAATGGTTTCAGCATTCTTCAATTCATAGTCGATGACAAAAATCACATTCTCCATATCCCATAAAATGCAAATAACATTCTTTAGCTGTGATTTTTCAATGTCCATCTTGTGTTTCGAATTTTATATTTATATTTATCCAATTTATCATATTTATCAATCATTGCACCTCTATATACAAATATATGGTACACTTAGAAATAGAAATGGTAAATTTATTATAAATTATCGTTGCGTTTTGATTTAAATATTACATTGTACCTGAATATATTATTATGATCATTGATTCAGCAATATTCGTGAATACCGACCCTTACATATGCGGTGTTGTATATATATGATACGACTATTATAAATTAGGATATACTATTAGAATAAGGTAAAAATATGTTTTGATAATAATAGACGCGTTAAAAAAAACTATATTTTCACAGATATTCCATAACCGAACAAAAGGTAATTTAAATTAAGCCGGAATAGTAAAATTGAATAAATATGACATACGTTTAAACTACTAAAAGTTAAAGACACATATGTATACGTATATATTATATATAGAGGATGACATTGTCACTGAAACATAATATTATACCAATCACTTAACCACTTATACCCTAAATATTATATTATATTATAGTTATTTAGTTTGAGTTTTATACTACAAATATATATATTGTATATTGTAATGAGTATGATACATTATATAAGTATAGAGCTAGTATTTTATATGTGTAGGTGTTACTCATAGAATATATTTGAAAGTATATTGATTTATGATTATATGTATGACATAATCTATACTGAAAATATATATTGTATAATATCATCATTCCTTTCAATAAAATCCTGATGAAAATAATACTGTCTTTCTGACTATTATATATTTTAGTCCTTGAGAACAACGTACGCTCACATGCATACATTTACGTAATATATATATATATTTTTGAATTTATTTTATAATATGACTTGACTTGTACTATATACACACAATTCTTATATATTCTATATATATATAATAATAGGTCATG
The DNA here is from genome assembly GCA_910594885.2 of Bibio marci. Classification (NCBI taxonomy): domain Eukaryota; kingdom Metazoa; phylum Arthropoda; class Insecta; order Diptera; family Bibionidae; genus Bibio; species Bibio marci. The sequence goes on along the minus strand of OU343115.1, from coordinate 19,503,698 downwards.
TGTATATATGTAAAGCGACAATTTAATATTTATACACATCACATACATATAAATATACTAAAAAAAAGTCCTTGAAATCATTTTTATGATTGTTGTTATATATATTTAAATTTTTATATGAAATAATGTTCAATAAAAATATTCATCTCTAAATTTTCTTTTAATTAATTGCATATATTGTAATATATAGAGACATTCTCTTAATATAATATACAACAAATTCATGGCTCTGGCGGCTGGCTATACGAAAAATACATAAAATATCATGCGGTCTATATTTTTTTTTCTTATAGCTAACAGGCCAATTGAAAAGTCTCCGGTCTGACACACAAATGGCAGTGCTAGTATTAAATCCATATGATTTTTAGTTAGTACTAACCTTCAAACGATACGTGTCAAAATTTGACAGCATTCCGACCATTACTTTTGTGAGATATTGCGTTGTGAGTGTAGCTACTTTTGTTATTTGAAAAAAGATGGAAAAAAAAGAATTTCGTGTGCTGATAAAATATTGCTTTTTGAAGGGAAAAAATACAGTTGTAGCAAAATTTTGGCTTGATGAAGAGTTCTGTGGGGTCTCTGCACCAGGAAAATCAACCATCATTGATTGGTATGCTAAGTTTAAACGTGGTGAAATGAGCACCGAAGACGGCGAACGCAGTGGACGCCCAAAAGAGGCTGTGTCACCGACGAAAACATCAAAAAAGTTCATAAAATAATTTTGAATGACCGTAAAATGAAGTTGATCAAGATAGCAGACACTGTGAAGATATTATCTGAACGTGTATATCATATCATTTACGAATATTTGTACATGAGAAAGCAGTGTGCAAAATGGTTGCCGCGCGAGCTCACAATCGATCAAATGCAACAACGTGTTAATTGAGCAGTGTTTGAAGCTGTTCAATAAACCTGAATTTTTGCGTCGATATGTGACAATGGATGAATCATGGCTCCATCATTTCACTTCGGAGTCCAATCGACAGTCAGCTGAGTGGACTGCACACGATCTGAGGCCTATTTTGAAGCAAAAGACAAATCGTACTATAAAAATGGTATCGAAAAGTTGGAAGATCGCTATAATCGCTGTATCGCCCTCGAAGGCGACAACTATGTTAAATAATAAAATCAAATTTTGCCAAAAAAATGTGTTTTACTATGGTAGACCCCGGGGACTTTTCAATTGGCCTGTTATAATATAATCAAATATTTTTTATCCAAATTATATAAATACAATATGGTTTTTTTTATTGTTATTAATTAATTTTATTTTGTTAATGATTAAAAAAAAAATTTCGCGTACACATATTAAAAAAATAACAAAATTGTAATTTAATCATCAATAAATCCTACACACAAGAAAAATATATATACTTTTATTTTTTTATTACTTATTCTAAAAATCTAACACGCCGTTTTTAATTTTTTATTACTCTCTATATACGATCAACTGTTGCGATTGCATATGCATACGCACCATCATCTAACATATCTATCTATGCTATGCCGCCAATAAGATATTCTTTGATTTTTGGTTTCTAATTTAATATTTAAAATTGTGTTAATTTTTTATGTTATTTTTATACAATAAATCTTTTTTTTTTTATTACTAATTTGTGAAATTAAATTTTCTTATAAAAATAATTACTATTATTTTTAACATAATTACTTAAATATAAAATGTAAAATGCAAGAAATTATTATTTAATTTTGTCGTTATCGTTATGTGGCAGAGTTTTTTTTTTTTACGAACATCCTTTGTTCAATGCCACAGAAATTATCCTCACACGCATATTGTACATGGGAGGGCAATAAAGCAAAGTTTAAAAACTTCTGCTATCTCTTGCATTAGAGAATATACATGGAGTTTATTCTATCTATATACAAAACATTCATTACAGTGAATTTGGTTTACTTTGTTATGAGAGGAGTAGGTAACGATTTTGCCGTTTGGTCTGTAATTATTGGAAAATAGATGTTAATCCTATGTTATTTTTAATAATATAGGAATATGATAATGTGCAGAACTATTTTGTCGAAACAGGTGTCCTGGAAAATTTGCAGGTTTTGTTCATTGATTGATATCGATTGCTTAAGATATTCTTCATTAAAGGCTATGGTGTCTATTTTGGTGCTGTTTATAATTATATTTGTGGTTTGATTCCTTAGGTTTTGTTATTATTACCACAGCGTTAAGAATGAACAGAAAACTTCATTTAGATACTAAATTATTTATACTATGCAATACCATATGCTCTGAAACAAATTAAGATTCGTTGTGGCAGCATTAATGAGGATTACTGCACGGAAAACTATATCATCATTTTGTATAATTACTTTTGAGTACAAGTTCCATGCTTTAATTATTTCTTGTCGAAAGAATGGACATAACACTTTTTTTTTTTTTTGTTCGAGAGTATCCTTCCACAATTAATGGAGAATTTTTAAGAAATGTTACCAATAAAAACGTAAACAAAGGAGTCTATAAAATTCTTTAAAAGCAATTTTTATTTGGAATTAAATGTTTTTTAATTTTTTTTTGCGGTTAATAAGTTGTGCCTGGGATTAGCAGTCAGTTGGCTGTGCCCCCGTTCATTCATTTAAAATTAGGGTTGACAGAGAACCATATGGGGGTAATCTATATATATTGGCCAGTTCTTTGTCAATAAACTTCTGCATCACTTCATTCAATTGGTTGTTGCAGTCGACCAAATAGTCAATAAATATATATCAGTTCAAACTGTAAGGTATACGATGGTTTGTTAAAAATATAGTGAACAATCTAATATATCACGTAATACAATTTTACAAACATTTGTCAATATACAAAACATATATGCCGTAAAATTCTTGTACGACGCATATTTGGTTTATATTAAGAAGAAATAAAAAAAATGCCATATTTATTTATAAAATCAAATCTATTTCTAGATGTTATTTGTAATATATTTGTGTCTATATATAAATAATATTCATGTTCTTATATTATTTGTAAAGAATTCAATTTAATAAATGGAAGGAAAAGCATGATATACTCTATTAATACTATTGTGTAGCTATGATTTGTATGCGTATACAAAATAACATTGAATGTGAATGAAAATGATTTCAATAAATATGAATGAATGACTTAATGATTGACTATGAATACAATTTCTTTTTTTTTTTTACAATATATACATCGTCTGTCGTAAAAAGAACCACTGATTGGAATGTTTTTTGTAATTGATGTAAACCGTTCATAGACAAGTGAAATTTATAGGGAATAGAAATATAGTCACATCGAACAAAATCGGTATTTTGATGTAAATAAATTGGATTTTTAGTGAAAAAAATCAATTATAATTGTCGTACGATGAGAAGTATATATGGTATAGTTTCGTGGTTCGCATTGTAAACACTTGGTGTTTCATCACCAGCTGCAATTCTGGTCACCCAACGGGGTGTTCAATGATGTCTTAGGAATGATCAATTACGAGAATTTTTAGTCATTATAAAAATTTTTCGATGATACACAAAAATTATTACAATTACTAAATGCTTTGTATTTTCGTTTACACTAAAGGATACCGTCACGAAACTTTGATCTTCGATTTTTAACGTCGATTCACAAAACATAAATCAATCAGTTGCAATATTAAAAAGTTATTTCGATTTTTTTTTTGTCGGACAGAGGGTGTCTGAATGAGATTAATAACGCATGTATGGCATGAATTATTTTTTTTCTGTTATATATGTGGAATTTTTACTGATAATAAAGTATTATAATAAAAGAAATTATAAATGTTGACGCACATCAAAATAAATACATAAGCATAAGAATAAGAGTATTACTATACTATTTATATATTGTATTATTATAATATTGATAATAATAACACAAATAACATATATTACATAAATAACTTTGATATGCTTATGTTATATTAATAATGTATTATGTAATTAATAAACATTATATGATATATTATTATATGTTGTCATATTTATCGTCATAGCATCCATTATATCGACAATATGTGTAATTGTATTGGTGCATCGGCTGTAAAAATTGTCAGAAAAATAAACTACAAAAAATCAAATAAAATATTTTATCGAAAACGTTGCTAACATTGTAACAAATTCATAACTCCTCAGGGTAAAATATATATTGTATATACTTTGCGACCATGACGACATCGATTATAATCTTAAAATCGCCCAACTATAGGTCGTATACTTGCATTAATAACAGTTACGTGGGAGTTACCCAATATAAACAAATAACTTTTATTAATAACATTTTTCAATTTATTATTAAGTTGTTATTCGGTACCTATATAACAGTTCCATTGGGTATAGTTTATATTATATTATAGTAATAATAATATTAGGATCGGTTTGAAATGGAAGGAATAATTTTCCACTCCAAATAATCTTCTTGTGGCACGAAACACATTTATTACAACGATATTCCAATGTTTTAATGCCATATCACTTAACACATACCGCTTAAACATATGTACAAAGTTTTCACATACGATTGCGTTTTTGATCAATTGTAAATATACCCGTATCTCTCTCTTACAATTTTATTTCCTTCTAATCAAACCGCCCACGCACTAATAATAAAATGTTAATGTAGTATTCTATAGTCACTGTAATCTGATTTATTGTATTGATTATATGGTGTGTCGAGAAATAAACACTTAAAAATTACTTTTCAAATATATTATATTTATTTAGTGATCGCTCTTCTATACTACAATATAATTCGTTTATATATATTTATAGAGAAGTCATAAAATAATATTATAGTTTATTGATGGCTGAAAGTATAGATTGGAAATGATAGCGGATTGACGACACACAGTCGGTTATGTTTCAAATACATATATAGTCTCTTAGTCGAAAATAATATTGACACAAAAATTACAATAAAATAATAAGGTTTAAAACAACCCCATGCGTGGGGAAAGGATCCTCAAATATATCGTTTAGAAAAAATTATTGGTCTGGAATTATTGAAAGAAGTAAATGTTTGTTTTTTATTTTTGATTCCAATATTGTATACTCTTTCAGAATTTTTATGTACTCGCACACCATCAGTTCATATAAAAAATTACCTAATACATATTTCTATCATTTTTTTTTTTCAATACACGATACATGACACATTTAATCTATTTCAATATTATTTATTGATTAATTGACTATAATTTATATAAGTTAAATAATAATAATAATCCTTTACAAATCTATTTCGTTCTATTATTTATAAATATATTATATTAAACATTGACGTAATACATATGTGAAAAGTTGTATTAGAATTTCTCATTATAGACAGAGAAATAAAAATAAAATAATTTAACCTGCTTTGACACGCGTGGGTTCAATTAAATGCCATCGCCGGTCTTGTGGTCACTGACCCGTCACATATCCACCTTTCACCATTCACCATTCTATTTGTGTTATAATTATATGTTTTATCAAAATCATACTTAATGACCATATGTCATCTTTAGGTATAGTTTCAATATTGGTGGCAGATCTTTCTTGAGTGCATTACTCGGTCAATGATTTTGTTGTTGTTAATTGTTACTCGGCGATTTTCTTCCACTACTACTGTATATAGTTGCAGAGAGGGACCATAGTCGACAATAGCATATTTATTTCTGCAGTTGAATATATTCACATAATACTTGTAATGATCAATCCATGCTAGGCTTTATATCATATTTCTATAACTCTTTCCGGATCGTGGCGAGTTGTAATATACAATATTACTACAAAATTTTATGATTCTTTCGTAATTGCCGATCACATTATTATACATGATGCGTATTCATCTCCATCTCTATATATACTGGACCTGGATTACATTCTTATATACATGTTTTTTTTTGTATATAATGCTGATTAACTCGTATTGTGTTAAATTTTCAAATAAATCAGTTATACTACAATATATGGTATATTATTTTGCATAACACTTCACATATAATTGTGGTTAATTTTTCAATCAATTTGTAACGATAAATAAATTAAAATCTGTTTATGTACATAAAAAATTTCATAACTTATTTTAGTGCAACACCCAACAGTTAACATAAAATCATTTACATCACTCTGCATATAGACTTATTTATATATTGTATATATAGGTATATCTTGAATTTGGTACACTCTATTATATGAGGTGTGAAATCATCATAAATTATATATTGTATATATGAAATATTATATCAATCATTATATTAATAATAAAATAAATATTATTTTGAATAATAATTAAATTAAATTTTTACTCAATATATAAAACCTATCCATTACACAATTATTTTATAATAATACGAGTATAATACTTACTACATCTTATATATTACATTACTTAAGTCATTATATTATATTACTATATTTATTAAAGTGTTTAATGCAGAATTTGTTGTTGTATTTTATTAAATATATTATTATTATGATTATTGAACATTATTGATTATATGATGATTATTATTATTATTATTATTATTATTAATAATAATATTATACAGACATATCTCGATATACATATTAATGTTATGTATATGCAAATTTTATTTTAAAACAATTTGAGACATGATAGAGAACGACATAAAATCAAATGGTAATACTCTATTCTATATATAATGGGATTAATCTCATATACAATCTGCAATATGTATAATTTAATTTAAGATTACCAACAATAAACCCCAACTTGTCAAAAAAAAAAAAAAATCATATTAGTTAAACTCAAAACAAAGATCATTGATCCAATGAAGCGATTAATTTGTCTGCGTTGAGTGCGTGCTAGTAATAATACAATAATAAAAAATCACTCAGTGACTTTACCTGTATTTAATTTATATATATATACAATTAAAATGAATAAATAAGTTATATCATTATTTGATTTTGGTCTTAAAAAATATATTTATAAATAAACTTAAAACTAAAAAACAATCAAATATTTGGTTTTCAAATTTCAATTATTTATTTATTAAATGCTGTAATATTGTATATTATGTATTTTTGTATTGTATGTGTTGTGTGTATTCGGTGGTGGTGGTGGTCACTGGTCGTATATATGTTGGGTATAGGTATCGTATAGCTGCGCTATAGACAGAGACACAAAGTTACAAATATAATATTAATAACATACATTTTATGTAAAATATACAATAATTGTTTGTATAAAATTTTGTAAATTAAACAATAATTGTTTGTATATAAATAAGTTAAATCATTATAATTTGTATTTTGACAATTTGAATGGCATGTGAATTTTTATAATTTTATCTTATATTATTACATTAATTTTATGATTTGGTGTTTTTATTTACTTTTATTTAATTTAAAATAATAAATATGCAAAATATTTTCTAATAATACCACAATACCACCAATACTGATAATGGAAACTGTAATGAAACTTTGTTTATTAAGGTCAGTTCCAAATACACAATATACAATCGGCAGTAAGTGGATGACGTTACCGGATTCATATATTAGAAAGTCATTCCAGTTATTTGTACAATCTTCAATTTTTTTCAAGAACAATCACCACCACTGGATAAACGAATGGTATTCAAACAATCTCAATGAATATATTTTAAGTCAATATGGAAGCATCCTGAAGAATTATGAATTTATTGTGGAGATATTTTCACAAATCTTCTGGATCATTTATATAAAACACTTCACTTCAATTTGTGTTATAATCGAGCAAATGGTTTCTTAATTTTTCCATAATGCGGGTGTATGTTCAATAGTGTAGAAAATTAAAAAAAAATCATTTCTAACATATTAATTTCAAAAGTTTAATCTCAAATTTTCCAATCGATAGGATTAAAACTGTACGTGTTAATTTAATAATTAATTATTTAATTAATTGGCCACTTCTTTCTCATGGGAGATAAGGTTTTTATTTTGTGGGGCTGGGGTGAGTTTGTTTCATTTTCTTGAGCTAATTAAAGTATTAATTAATAAATTTTTTTGTTTTAAAATAATAAAAACAGGGTAGTTTGGAAAATTTCTTGCTCGTATGTACTTAAACCCTCCGATGTTATTGTCTACATATTCAATATTAGCAACTTCGATTAACATTTGATTTAATTTTACAAAATATGAAAATTTTCTCAAAAACATTACCGGCCACCCTCCGCCTATGCTAAAACTCGGCTCTGTTTCTGTTATATGAGAACTATACGAGTACTGATAATTTATGCAATCATTTAATGTTTAACATGCGGTTTAACCATACAATATAATTTCTATAATTTTACGGCAAATAATATTATAAATGTTATATAAATGAATATTGTATTTAAATTGAACGCGACATTAACAAAATATATTAATAATTAATAATTATAAAAATATTATTAGTTTATTTGCTTTTTTTTCTTATTAATTGCATCATATAAACAATAAAATAAATGGTACTTTATAAACAAATTCACATTTTATGAAGTGTGTATTTTTTTTTGTTTATGTTGAAGACATGAAGCACCAATAAAATGATGAAAAAAAAAACATGAAAATAATGATTATATTAATTTTATTGCTCAATTTTTATTAAAAACAAGTATAAAATAATGTGTAAAGAAAAGACTTATTATTTTTTGTTATTAGGTTGATGCAAATATAATTTGTGATTATTAACTTTGACCCTATCTTTTATTTGTACCCCCAAGCTGTGTTAGTCGATGTTACCCTTATATAAGTAGAGTATTTCTTCTACCAAACAATTCAATCAAGTTGATAAATAAATCAACATCGAACAAGCGAGTATTCATCAATTTTTTGTGATTAACCAATAATGTTGGACATAAAGGTAAAAAAACCATCGATGAACATATACGTTTTGGGTAAACAGAGCAAGATTAAATTGTAGCAAGTAGTATAATGTAAACAATAAATAAATGTATTCACATATTATATAAGTGGTTTGATTTTATACATAAAACATATGGTAAAACTGAATATCTGTGGTTTAATACTGCGAACGTTTCGTTTCTGTGACGCCTCATGTTCATTATCGGAAATGTTACCTCAGGTAAACCATGTCATTTATATAATAGTTGGAGTAATTTGCTTTGCTCTCCGTTTACAATGCCATATCAACGCAGTAAGCACGTTCCCATAAACCGTATATACATTTACACTCAAGTGTACTAGTACATTACTTTTGCATCAACCTTAATTATACAATGTTAATACATATAATAGTATATGGTGAGGTCGATTTTATAACATTATCATTACATAATTATTGTTACTTTACCTTTTGATTTTTATATATGGTTTACTTTACACATTTTTAATAAATTATTTATATTGTAATTATTATTGTACATACATAATTGCAAGTATGGTATATATATATATTTAAAATGATATTGCTTCATATTGGGACAGACAGTAGGTATACACATACCTGGTGGTGGTATACATATATTGAATATATTATAAAAATAAATACATACAATAAATAATTACATGAAATAGGCAGACATAATTATATTTTATAGTGTATACACATTTACATTATATGATCCAAACACACATATACACGTATTTGAAAACGAGTGGGATTAAAAGATTTTTGATGTTTTTTTATTTTTTTTCTCAATACTTTATTAAGACATATATAGAAACGTAGAAATTTTTACAGAATAATGAAATGTTAGCTAATACATGGGTTTTATAATGCATACATAAATTGCTCTCAAAATAAAACAAATAATATTAGAGTTGACCCGGCTGTTATACGAAATGCGGTGAATGTATATACCTATAATGATATTTGGGAGTTACGACAACCTTCTTACGCGTTAATGTGACTTGTAAAATATAGGTAGCATTAGTATTAGATTAGATTTTCTATATATAGATAATATTCAAATAATTGTTGCATCTCATGGTCGAATGTTTCACCACAATACTATATTCATAACATTGCAATGTGTTTGTGGTTATGTAAATTGCATGTTGTTAAACTATCACTATATGATTATTTCTTGTATAAATTCGAAGTTTATGTGTTCTCACAGGAGCTAATTTCATTATACAGTCACGCACAGCATTTATTCCATATTTTTTAATTCTAAAGGAAGCGCAGAGTTTTATATACATTCCGTTAATTATATATGTGTTTGGTGGTCATTTCTATTTCTGACTATATATAATTTTAATTTTATAATAAATTACTAAAAATACTAAAATAATTTCCCATATTTTATGAATTTTATATTATTGTGTCCATCAAACCATTAATCGAAATGTGTTATATTTATGTTAAAAACACAAATTATCAATGAGATTCTATAGATTTTCGATACAAATGCCATTGAACAATGTTTTAAATAGCGAGCTAATCTTATTTTAATGTATACGATTTAATATTATTTTAATTATTTTCATATTAATAATTTGTAATTTTATTTATTTTGCAGGCATTTTTAAATATGTCAATGCACACACACACAAAGTCATAGTGTGACGGTGTTTCATCAATCATTCACATTTCACAGTTTTCGGAAGGCGGAAAGTATCCAACAGAAGAATTTATCAGTATTAATTGCTGTAAGTGGTTCATTGATTAATTTTTTTTATTTTAATTATTTATTTCAAGTGATAAAATATTGATTTGTGAGTGTAACGTGTGTGGCACTCATTATTTCTTTACATATTTACACACTAACAAGAATTATTATATTCCCATATTTATTTTGTTCGCAAAGTATAAGCGTTAACGTTTTTAAAATTTTCCATTATAATATTAGTTTTTATCTCTTAAACATTTTTCCTTATCAAATTTATATAATATTTGGAATCTATCCCATCACACAACACTATAACTGAAACATAACATTATTCTACATATATAATTTGAATAATTAATGATTAAAATTGTATTGCAACCGTCAGAATTGTTACTATTATTTAGTTTGATCCATTATTCATATAGTTTTCGTACCTTATAAAAACTATATGTTGCAATTTTGCAACAGTAAGTTTATATCGGATATTTTTTAACCTGAGAGGGAAGTTATAGATCGATATTTATGGATATTGTCCATAAATAAATAATAAAAGGTTATTATGAAATATTTTTGATTATTAAACTTTAGTATATAAATTATTTCGCGTGTGATATAAATATACATATTTTTAATAATTTTGCAATTTAATTTGTATAAACATTAATTAATTTATAACACAATTATAATCTCTCCACTTAATCCTTGGCTGCACCGCAATGAACTTTATTATATTGTTATAAATATGAAGGCGAAGAAAATTTAATTTTATTTATTAATTACAAAATTTTTGTATATTGTTTTGCAAAATATTTAGTCTTTTTCCACAATTTGTTTCATCGCATCTATGTCAGTCGGTATATACAAATTTTTATGTATAAACTATATTATATTTATAAAGCGTGTTTGTTTAAAAGCCATACAATTTTGAAGTTGAATAAAAAACAGAAAAATTAATGAAATTCCAACAAAATATGTAAATAATCTAATCTAAATATGTTGATGGTGTGTTTTTGCGGATGATGTTCAATGCGTTAGATTTGTCACAAAATATAAAATTCGCAATTACATTAGATTGTAATTTAAAATAATTCTTAATCAAAATTTTTCCTATATTTTGTCAAAACTATTAAAATAATTAAAATTAATCTACGTGTGGTATATGAACTAACGAAAGTTGGTGAATGATTTTTGGCGCAATGCTATTATATTTGAACAATGCTGAAGGGACAGAGTTTGCCAAAAGTGTCGGATATAAATTTAATCAAAACATTTGTTATAAAATTATATTTAATCATAAATATATTATTGAGCTGAACACCATATATATATATATAGGAAAAGACCGCTTCATCCAATAAAGTACGTTTAATTTAACTTGTTGCGTTCAGTGCTATCATAAAATCCAATTGTTATGATGTAAATGTGAAAGATTATAAAATATCCTAAAACTTTCAATTTCATCAGTGTATGATCACATAAAATATAAGAGAGAGAGAGATAAAAGTAATCACAATAAATTAAATAACAAATTGATTATAAATTGATGCAATAGATCTACAATTATCGAAACAGGGTTCATAGATGTTTTTTCCTTAATTAATTAATAACAATTATGGGCTATAATGCGGTATATGTAAACATTGTTAAATCTTTAAGTATAACGTGAGCTCACGACAAAAACACACAGAATTATTCCAATAAATTATTCGAAATGAATATGAATTTTGTAGTCGCATTGCAATTTAATTTCGAAAATAGTAGGCAATTATCAGTTGAAAATTGTATCACTTTTAAAAATACGATCATCTATATAACCATTGTATGTTAGGCATATAGTTCATTATTCTATTATATGACACTTTATAGACAAGAAATATTTATATGCATTAAAGCTCTCGACGCAAATGTTGTGTATACAGTTCAGGGAGATTTTTTTTTGTTATTGTTTAGCTTATGTTTTATTTTTTTTTTTTTGACATATTGCCAACAAAATATATTGCTATTGTTTATTTTTTTTTTTTTTTTTTCCTTTAGTTATTGTTTTGATTATTATATGTTTTTTTCTTTTTTTATTATGATTGTTAAAAAAAAAAATGATTTACTATAAACAAAATAACATTATGTGACACAGAAGATGTAAAATAATGAAAAATATTTGATATATTTTTCTATTTATACAAAAAAAAAAATAAAAAAAACGAATCTCATTTTGAATTTTTCATGCTGTATATGGAAAATTAATAAAGAACAACTAACTTTCAAAGGAAAATTTATAAAATTTGACTAAACAATTAACATCTAACGTAATTGTTCTATATACAATACAATATAGAACCTCTATATAATTTCAAGAATTGAAGAATCGTTCTCTCGAGCATACGAGCTTCGTATATAATTTAAATTAAATTTCATTTAATTATATTATTATATGTAGAAATTAAAATTAAACTAAATTATAATTATTATGTAATTTATATTATTGTTGTGATTATAGGCTATATATATATTTGCAATATGGTTTCTAATCTGTTTAAACTAAACATACAGTACATTAAAATAGAAATTTATTAGCAAATGAAATAATAAAAAAATCATTAATCATATTATATAATGAAATACATGGTATCATAAAATATACTCGTTGTCCCATAATAATTCGGAATTTTCACAAAAATCATTTTATTTATTCAAAATAATCTCTATCAAATGTAATGCGTCGATTTGCGCACATGTTGAACAAGTGAATCAAATGACTTTATTTTTATGTCTGTGATTGGAATACTGTGAAGAATGGTGGTCGTCACCTTTTGAATACCTTTAACACATTGACAGACCGCCTTGTCAATCACTGACACTGGAATACTCCAATGGGACTATGTCAGTCACCAGTGACTGACACCGAGTACCTACTTTAACTTGCCATTCAGTTCTGTTAGTCACGAGTTCCGTGTTAAACGTTACTGGGATGGCCTGACGCGGCCCTTCTGCATGTAACCACAACATGGCCTCAGAATTTTCATTAAAATGATTGTGGGAACAAGCTCTCTACATAATTTATTAAATATAACTTAAAAACAAAGAATTTTTTTTTTACATTTTATGAAAAAACTTGTTGGCAGAGAATGTGTTAACTGATACACAAAACCGTTTCCTTTCATAGCAAAATTAAGTTTAGGGAATAGAAATTAAAAGAAATTTTGATCATCATTGTTTTCCGTATTCTAAGCTCCATTTCCATATGAATCTCGCTGAAGATTTCTTAGAAATTTTCACGAAATTAATCACTTTTTCAATATAAATTCTTCAGTAAATTGTTTCAGATGGTCGATTTATTATGGGACAGAGACATTGTATAACACATATATATTATTGTATAGATACGTAAAATAGTTATTTAAATGTATATATTTGAGTTAACTATGGATTTAAAATTAAAAAATAGTAATAAACATCGTTGTATGAGTCATTTTACTGACTAGACACAATTATAAATTTTATTCGCGTGTTTGCATACTACTTCATTTATGTAAAAAAAAATATATATATAATAAAACACACGTGGTATAGTCAGTCTATCACAACGAAATATTATTTAAATGTTTTATATGAGCTATTCCAAGTTCTATAATACTGAAATGACTCTGACTGACTGATATATGCAATTAATAATATTAAAATATTATATTTTTATTAATACAAAAAATATATTAAATATATAATTATATTCTCTATATAATATTAAACCTTTTATGGTATTATATTACCTATTTGTTTTATATGTATAACAACTGCGACTATAACTAACTTTATAACACACATTAAATTATTATAATATTTTTTTATACAACGCCATATATTTTTAATACTCGCATATAAAAGTTACAAACTTTCATTAAATATTTAAATAATATCATTTTCATTTATATACTATTTATAATTATAGTCCTGATTCGTTGATCGCTGATCTAAACTAAATGGTAATTTATATAGTCTTAACACACATATATAATGTATAATATATAGTTTATGTATGGTAATTGAATAATAGTACCAATAAATATTCTAATACTGGAGACATTATTACAAAGTTGCATAAAATTTATTGATTGACCTACATACCCATCTTTTAAGTAATATATTATCATGATAATATGAGAGCATTGCGAAAACGCAGCACCACTCGTATCGTGGCGTTAGTTACATTCGTCTACCTTGCTCCGCCCCATCAGATCATAAGAATCCTTTATAAAATATATCTATATTCCAATTGTGGTATATTATATATTAAAGATAGGTGGACGAAATCTGCGCCTGTATAATTTTCTATAGAATTTTTGCAAAATATATTTGTATATACGAAATTTGATTAAATTTTCAAATAAAAAATGACCCAATCCGCACTCCGGTCACAACTCATCAATGCATCATATTCGAGGAACTTCTCATACAAGTAAAATTTAATTTAAAAATTATCGCAAATAGTCCAGGCATTAAGTAACCCGCCTGAAAAAAGTCTGTGATGCGTATATGATTTTTTATAAATTTCATGAAAATCTAAACTTAAATAAGAAAATTTAATCAAAATTGTAATGAATCTATCGCAAAAATTCATCATCATTTGGATTACGTTAAACATTTAACGAAAAACATTGATCAGCAACAACATTTTAGTGGATTGTTATCGCTAAGTCGATCATATGCATTAGTCTATCTATATGCTATTACCTAATTATGCCATTTATAGTATTATTAATATACATAAGTTTTGAAACACACACATTCAATATTGTATAATATATTATATTTTCATGATATATAAATAAGATGTAATAAAATAATTATAAATTATATAATATATTTAGCGTACCACAAAATAAATTATATAAATACTTATAATGAATGTGAGTTGCATCAAACCTTTATATGATCGCAAATTCAATGAAATTATTATTTATTTATATCCATATGATGATAAATGTGCAATAATTTAACAAACAAAAAAATATGTTGCATAATAAAATATAAATAAATAAATAAATAAATAAATAAACAAATAAAATTATTGATCTCATATTATATTAAAGTCTTTTGTACTTATATTATATTGTCGTAATCGTTATAAATATATTTTCACAGTATGTTATTTAAATAACCGAACTTTTTAGATACACGCACAATAAAACGCTCATTATATGTTGGTGAAAGTTTATATATTTTTTCAAAATTGATTCCATTCAGATTCAATACACCATCAACTAATCAATGCATATAGGTTTGTTTTTATGCCATTTTTTGAAATGTTCTTCGGCTGTCTGCCAATGACTGGAAACATCACCATATAAAACACAAACACCTTTAATTACCTATTTTAGTTTTGGAAAATACATGCTAAGACATTGAACGCAGGAGAGCATGTGGTAGATGTGATACATCATTTAATCTAAGAAAAATCTCATCTCATAAAACACAAAAATATATGGAAAATAGTAGGTCAAATAATTTTGGCGACAAAATTTATATATATATGAAATGAGATACCTTTAATCCTATAAAAGCACAAAAAATCATAAAGGAAAGCATTTTATTCCATATATAAATTGGCGACAAGATTTATATTATATATACAATGAAATGAGATGCCTTTAATCTTATTCATTTCATACATATAATTGTTGTCGCCTTTTATTTTCTTTGCGATGGGATACCTTTGATTTAATGAATGTGGAACCAAACATTTTTTGTGTTCAAAATTGGTCTCCTGTCATCCGCCGAATGTGAACTGCGAAAGAGTTAGTTTTTTATATGTATCTTTCAAGTGATGTCTATTGTCACCAGATTATTCTATGATTTTAATTATACAGGTTCGTTTATTTAGGTAACATACTGTGAGTCATATGCAATATTTATTTTTTCGTGTCTTAAGACGTAACAAATACTTTACAATATGCGGTAACTATTGTACATATTTATTCTATAAGTATTGCATATACCGATTTCATTGTTCTCATTAAATATTACATGATGTAATATAACTACTTTATATTGTATGTCGTGCAGACACCACATACTATTTTATTCTGTATATACAAAAGTGTAAAACTATGTATTAAATAAAACATAGTATTGTATATTATTTATTAGAACAGAATCGTAGAATTCAGACACAGCCGCATACAATACGTTACCATTTTATTGTATTCAATTCAGTTTATTTGGTTAAATTCGTAATCCTATGGTTAATTTGAGAATTCCATATCCAATTTCGATGGAATTTAGTATGTGAGTGTAAATTAAGATTAAGTTACTATAAGGAACTTTGTGACATATTGATATATCAGTTTGGAGTAAGTGTTGGAATTGTGCAGAAAAAACATTGGAAAATTATCCATATCAACTGTGAAAAGGTTGCAGAAACATTGATAATTTAACTTCATTTCGTTATTTAAAGAAAATTCTCTTCCAAGCTCGATAAAAGGGTATTTTACCATTCTTTGGCTGAAAGAAATAGGGTCAAAATAATACCGGCTGCCATTTCTCTTCTTAGACACAATAAAAATGATTGCTTTTTTTTTTTTAGGATCGCATTGTAATAGCGATAAAAAAAATGGATCAATGAAGTTCAACGAAAAAGAACTTGTCGACGAAGTGTGCAAAAACCAATTGCTAAAGTTTACTTATGCATTCAATGAAGGTGTTTGTTTTTGTGTGTTTGGTGGGTGATTGAACAGTAGAATAATTCAAAATGAGTTACTTTGAGTTTGGTGAAAGAATAACAGCAGACAATTCTGACAATTCAGCTCACTATTACACTGTGGATAAAGTAATGTCTTAAAATTTGGTTAAACTATCATTTATTTTAAGATCCTTAAAATCCTTCGAGATTGGAAGGTGCCGTTTTAACCGTTTAAACTTAAATAAATAAGTTTCATCTATATATTTCGATCTCTGCTGAATGATGTGAATGATAAGAACTTCAGATACACCGAAAACCACCTCAACAATTTTATTTGAATTAATATCGTCCATTTATCTGGATTATATATAGACTGATCCATGCCATCGTATGGCAACTGTTATTCTTCAACTTCTGATTCAGTTGATCTGATTTACAATCGTGTACATAACGTTTGTAGTAAATTATCGTTTTCACAAGTTCGTATAAAAACACCTGAACGTTTTTGCTTACTTTTAATTTGCACTTACTTCTATATAGCGTTTATATACTACACAATACAATACAATTATACCCGTAAATAAAGTCGAGTTGAATGCGTATTTGTTTATAAATATATTGTATTATGTTAAAATTAATAAAGAATGCAATGTCCTTCTGATGTCAAACAACAAATGTTTGTAAAATTGATTAAATTTAAATATCAGTAAATAATATAATAATAATAATAATAATAATATATTAATATAAAACACCAAAAAACTTATTTCTACTCATAAGAATATATATGTAATAAATTTACACATTAATGTACAGCTGCCACATACTATCATTATGTAACTATATATACTATGTTTTATAAAAAAACATTAAACACACATAGTGTACAATTACATAAACTATATATAAAATTAATATACAGAATTATTATGTATACGAACGCGATTTATATGCCAAATGAAATGACATAATACTAAAATTAAAAAAATATATATATTTATATGTGTACTCGTAGTATTTGTACGCGTACCTATGTATACTCGAATATAAATAACATCAATAAATTAAATATAATAAAATAAAATAAACATAACATTATAACTTCGAAGGTAAAATCAACTAAATACAAAAAATTGTATATATATAAAATTATATAAAATAAAATAAACATTACAATATAAGTAATAATCCTCTTATCAAGTTTCATGTGCGGTAAACAATTTTATTTTTATTTTTTAATAAAATAAAAAAAAACTTTAATTTATTTACAAATATTTTGTATTAAATAGAAATACAGAGAGACTTACATAAATTGTGTAGGTACGTAGATATATTATAAAAAATTTATATATTATCACAATGCAAATATAGTAACAATTACAATAAAACATAACTATCCTGACACCCGATGATGTAATGTACACGACAAATTCTAATATATATTATATTAAAAAAAGGATATACTCTATATATTTGTTTACCTTGATGACTGACTATACACCCACCCACCCTCTGTCTCAAATGATTCAATTTTAGAAAATCTCATAAACCAGAGGTAACATCTTTGATATGATGTGTGATATTGGTTTTGTTAGAACGATACATCGTTGACTGATGTTGTGTCAAAATTTCATGATATTTCATTGTGGTACATACAAGCAAAATAATTACGATCAAATCAATCAAAAATCGGTATACAAAAATGAAAGAAATTTTGTGTTAAATTTGGAAAAAACAAGACTATTGAAAATTACGAAAACATTTTTAGGTTGTGTCTGTGCATATCGTCGCACACACACAACTTAAGCGAGTGCAGTATGATCGTTTCAAAATGATCGTGAGGACATTGATGAAGGAAGTGGAAGATCACATTGAAAAACTGAGTGATTTCTAGAAAACAGTCAATGGTGCATATTATTTGGGAGTTATGAAACGTTTTGGTCAAAAACGATGTTTTAACAATCATCATATTTGCCTGCCATTTGACTATTTACAACTATTATCTACTATTTCAAAAAACTCAATTTGGCTATGAAATCTAAGCACTAATAAACTAACGCGTTTGAGCTCAATAACTTTTCTTGTTAACAATTGTGAAATATCATTAAATTTTGACACAACATCAGCCAAAGATGATGTGTCTCCTCTGTATATAAGAACCAATATTGCATATGGATGTTACCTCTCTGTTTATGAGATTTTCTGAAAGTTCGGGAATTTTTTGGGACAGAGGGTGTATATATATATTTAAATTTTTATTGAAGCTCTCTAATTACACGCAAAACAAAGAAATATTAAATCTCATTTAATTTAATTAGACATTGGTATATTTATTGTGTAGTAATTAAATAATTATCTGTACATTTTTTATATCTCAAATATATATATATAGGGCAGTATTTTTGGGACGACCAGCAAACAATATTACAAAATTGCATTAGTATTTTTTTTTCTGTGATCCTTACACAAAACCATTAAAATTTAGAATATTTTTTGCACTCCTCTGCGGAAATTGTAATATGTAACAAGGATTTAAGATACTTAACGCAAAAACTGTTGTCGAATCATCAATATTTTCAAGTTTTTATGGCTAGAACATATTCGCACCATAAAATTTCACAAGCAAGGAATAAGTTTCAGAAACAATTGTTATAAGGTTCGTCCTGGAAAAAGACAAACACAATAGATTATAGAAATTTGTTAATTTGGCGATACACTTCAATTGTATCTTAAGTATCCTACTAATTCTTCACATTATCGTAGCACATTTATAGATATTCAGCTCTTAAGTTTACCTTAGCAACATATGCGCGCTATTGTATTCATATTCAATTTCTTTATCTATATTTATATACCGAGTTTTAGTATACATTGTATTGAATTGATAGTATTGATAGTAGTATGCCGAGTTTATATATTTTTTTATAGTACTACTACTACTACTAATACAATAAAAATATTCTTGCTTGTTGCATAAAATTTATGTATTATTCACAAATACATTTACACTGCAAAAAAGTATATGATATAATTTCAGAATAATAACAATTATTTACATTTTAAAATATTGCATGTATTTTGTACAAGCCAACAAAAAAATATTATAGATACAAATTACCTTTAAAAAAATGTATTGCGGTATTATGGTATAAAAATAATGTAATCACTTAGTATACTTCTTTTTTAGTTGTTATGTAACATTAGAATTACAATATAAGGAACTTGAATAAGTACTCGTTGATGCCCGTGTTAACTTAGCCTTTTTATATCGACTTTTTTGTGATCAGCTGGGTGTAGTTTATTATAGGCTCCTCAAATCCAATGAAACCATCACGACTACGACATGGCTTCTTCCGATTACTACTTGTTCTGATTGATAACTTAATGTCTGACTAAATAAACAGAACACATCCATTCTTATGAAGATACCAAAAAATGGCTTGATTCTCAGATAACCTCAAAAGATGAGTCGCTCTTTTGCCTGCCATGGTATGGTATTCGTATGCAGCCAAAATGATGGAAGAAAGTTGTCGCTCTTTTGAAGAAAACCAAATCAGATACCCAATTTTCCAGTTCGTCAGATATTGTCAAGTGCTGCTTTTTAAGTGCTTGGCCCCATCGCTGAAAACAAATGAAGCCAATTGAATGTATCGTATCTTGTGACCCATTGTGGTCGTTTTTCAATCAAATCATAGTTCAAATTAATCATTTGTTATCGGTAGCGATCAGTATTAACAGTATCACCTGATTTGAATGGTTTATAATATACCATATTTTTTCTGATCCCATTTCAAACACAGAGTATTCTCTTCTTTCCAAATCGATTTGGTTTTAAAGTAGTCGATGTTGCTGATTTACCTGGTGTAACATATAATTTTTTCTTCAGTTTAGGATTCTTAAAATAAATTAAATTTTCACAATTTTCTGCAAAAAAGATTTCCTTTTTTTCATGTCTTTGAAGCAAAATTTTATTGATCGGTCGGTTTTCCATTTACCGTCTGCTTTTGTTTAAGTTTTCCACACTTTTGGATTTATCCCCATAAATTTTGACTTTATAAATTATCTCCATTCAGCAACGCAATGCTTACAATTCGGTGCCATCTTTCACGTTCTTCATTTTCCACATCAAAATCGTCGTTTTTTGAGTCATGATAATATCATTGTCCTTGTCAAAGACTTAGTTTACCATTAGCTTTAAGATTCATTTTTGTTTAGAAAAACGTAACGTAATCCTTAAATTACGATTTTCTTCTGCAAAACTTTCCATTTTTGCTAAGATAAATAGCTTGTGCTGTACCAAATATTGTTGAAACATGTAAAATCAATTTGAAAAAAAAACATATGATTATGGTTGATTCAAAATAACCGAACCTATTGATAGCCAAAATACAGTTTCATATGCATAAACCTGGTAAAAAGGTTGGTTGGATATGGAAAGTTGTTTGATAGTGAAATGTTTCCTCGACACAATTTAGTGTTGATCACCTCCATGGAATTTAAGTGAGCTAAATTGGATATACACTCCATCGTTTCATGCTCAAAATTATGTAATTTTAATTTTGTCCCATACTAACTTTGACTCCCTTCTTTGGATAGTTTAATTTTAATAGAATAAAGGTTGGTGAAGATCATCTGTCCTTTCGATTTCATATCACTTAGGATAGGTGAACGTTAATTTTAATGGAACCAAGGTTGGTGATGGTAACACCAACTCTTTTGATTTCATATCACTTCATAATAAAGATTTAATGAGGACGGATGGTGACATATACTAAACGTTTACCGAATCATTTAATTTTTCGTATTTTTAATACGGAAACTTATCAACACTTATGTATATTATATATATATTTATATGTAGAGTGGAGAATCTACTGTATTTACTTATTTGTTTTATATATATATTGTTGTTATAAAAATAAAATAATATATAAATAACAGTTTTATAACAATAATTTTTACTATATATAAATTATAATATAAATATTGTTGTATAGTAAATATATTAGTTAAGTTATATATAATACCATTATATACTCGTATATTGTATATAACATAAATAAATAAATAAATAAATTGCATAACATATTGTAAATTATATTTATTTATATATATGCAGATGTGAGTGAGTGTTTGTGTGTAACATATATTATTATTGCGTAAATTATTTATAATTTTATTGAATTAATTTATCATTGGTTTAATAATAATAATAATGACAAAACTGCGCATAAAATTTGAATTTATATATTTTGTACAATATATAAATTCTGTTTTAAAAATTTAATCTAACTAACCTAACTTACCATATAATACTATACTAAAAAATATCTATAACTAACTAAAGTAAACTATATTTGCGATCTTATAATAATATATAATATAATTGATAATGATCTTATTATTTAACTAAAAAATTTAAAGTGCATAAATAATATATATTATATAAAAAAGATTAAACATAATTAATATTTTTTGTATGAATGAGAATCGTGTGTAATGTAAGTTTTTCTCTTTCAATTTTTTTGAAACAATTTTATTATATAATCAATAAAGAATTTTTTTTTTTTTGAATTTTCTATTACATTTTTTGTATTATTATGTCAACACAAGAACTAACACACACACACACACATGTTTAACACACATATTATTGTTTGTAATATATTAATATGTAATAATTAAATAATTATTATATATTTATTTTTCTTATATAAATCCCCATATGTTTTATTATTATTATTATTATTATTATTATTATTATTATTATTATTACTCTTATTATACATTATTACAAATTTCATATCGTATATTTACGTAAAATGTATTATAGATAGATATAGGATAGTGTTTAATAAAATAATTATTATAATAAAAGTACATTATAAAAATTTTAAAATGACATAACCGAAAGAAAGAAAAAAAAATTGCGATATGTTTTATAACAAATTTTTAACTTAATATATATGTGAAAATAAAAAAAAAAAATAAATATGTATATAAAAATAAGATAAAATTATGCTCTTATGTATTTAAGAAAACAAAAACGAAATAATAAATAAATAACTTTATTATGTCATGATTTTTCCCTAT
The DNA here is from genome assembly GCA_910594885.2 of Bibio marci. Taxonomy (NCBI): domain Eukaryota; kingdom Metazoa; phylum Arthropoda; class Insecta; order Diptera; family Bibionidae; genus Bibio; species Bibio marci. Next base: position 19,480,385 of record OU343115.1, on the reverse strand, counting down.
ATATATATATATAATTCGCGCGGCGTGTTGTTTTGTGTATCATTCATTGCATATTAAAATAAAATTTATATAAATAATATACACCGCACGACATTAATCACAGTGAATGATGTTATATGTACGTTTCGGTTTGTCTGTGGCTATGCTGTGTGTGTGTGTGTTTGTGTGTTTGTGTGATATTTGTGTGATATTAAAAGATATATATACAAAAGATTATTTTCAAAAAATTGATAAAATGACATTTTACTTACATTTTACACAATATATTTATAATTAAATATAAAAAACAACAAAATGCTTATAAATTATTACATCACACACACACACACACACACAATATTTGATTATTTTTTATTGCAATGGAACTAAAATTTCAAATTCAAGGATAACAAAAAAAAATCATGTAATCAATTTTTTTGCTTGTGTTGTTATACAATAATTTTCATTTTATATATTTACTTACAACATAAATATTTGTTATAAGAAATATTATTAATTAGATAATCATCATCGGACACACTACTACCCACTACCACCCACCGCCCATCCACCGCCCATCAACCACCCACCACCCACCCCACATAACATATGTAATATTACATGATTTTTATTATCCATTATATTTTGTGTTTTTGTTTTTAATTAATTTATTTCAAATTTTTTGTACAATTTTACAATAAATTTCAAATTTTTTACACAAAAAGCACCAGCTGCACAAAATAATAATAATAATAACAATATTATGTATTTATTGTGTGTGTGTGTGTGTGTGTGTGCACTATATATACACACGGTACAAACAAACAAAAACGTAAGATTATTTTTTGATAAATAAAAAATTTTCAATTACATAATTTTCCATAATTTTTTTTTGGAATGAATTAATTTTTCGTTGTGAATTTATTTTATTTAAATTTTCTTTATTTCTAAACACCCGCGTTCTTTTTTTTTTACTTCAATAACAATTTTATTCTTTATTTATTTATTTATTTATTTATTTATTTTCCTTTTGTGTGTGTGTGTGTGTTGGTGTGTGTGCGTGTATACAATAAAAATAATAATAATAATAGAAAAAAACCAAACTAAATTTTTATTTTAACAAAACATAACCCGAAAATCTTTTAATTCTTGAAATTTGTTGTATAACAAAAAAAAAAAAAAAATAAATAAATAAAAAATTGAGCGGAGAAAATTTAATTTTATTATTGAAAACGTGGTTGAATAAACTTGAAATGATAATATATATATATATGGTATGTGTGTGTGTGTGTATGTGTGTATGCGTGTGAGTTTATTAATTTGCAATAAAAATGTGTTCATTTTGTTATTTATATATATCCCAATAAACATTATAATTCAAAGTTTTTGAATCGAATTCTGACGAGAAATTAATTTGGCTGACTAAAATGTGCTGCGGATTCAAAGCATATATACAGATAAAGTTCAAATACAATAGGTACCCCTTTCCGTAAACAATTTCATATTACTGATGACAAGAAAATCAACCTCTACACGATAATGATGTTTTTGTGCATCGCCACATTAGTACATTAACATTTTCCACAGATTTCCAATTGAATCGAGATACGTTAATTGAGCCGGTGAATTCAATACTTTAATTTTATTATTTTTAAAGAAATCAATATTTTTATTGCATTTATGGCCTATTGTCCTGTTGCAACCAATTTAAATATTTTTTCTCTATGTAAGAAAGACTAAAAATTAACCGCAATATTCCATATCCATATGGATGCTGGTTCGGTGTAAGATTGAATTGGTTTCTGGGAGTATCTATAAATATACAAACACTGCCACTGATACTGTACCACCAGAAACCTAATAAAATCGTTACAACATCCTTAATATAGTGTTTCCATTATCAAATGAAAATTGTCGAAGACATTCTACCGATGTTGAAGAGTTTATCTGTATAATTATTATATACACTTGTATTGAAAATAAAAATTTTAAAATATATATATATGTATAAAATGCAAATCAACAATCGGTTGTTTGTTTGTTTGTTGGTATTTTATATATGAATTGTTTTTTTGAAAGAGATAAATAACGAAATAAGCGCACACACATTCACATAATTCATGATATATACTACTAAAAAGAAAATGCTATTCAATTTCATAAAACTAGTGAATTTTTCACTTTGAATGAATTTTATGGTTTGAGTATATGATTCGATAAAAATTTTCACATTTTTTCAATCAGAGCTTTTTTTATTTGGAAAAATTTACGTAGCCCCCATCATTTTGGAGACAATATTATCAAAATATACTTTACTTACTGTTTTGTCCAAAAGTATTATACTGTTTTTCAAACATATTTAAATTTTGTTTTGTTTTGTACACAAAAAAACCAAACTGTATAGAAACCATACAGGAAAAGAGTAACGCAAATGATGATACATTCATTTGATATGGACAGACTGTTTGAAAATCTTATAGTAAATGAAGCAATTGCGCATCTATAGTGAAATAATGTGTTTTCTGCGTCAGACACACGTTTGGTTCAAAAAACACTCAATTTGTTTGAAAAAGGGTGTGGTGTTAATGTCTGCAAACAGATGTGATTTCTGTGCATCAAACGATAATGAAACTCATCATTGCCGGATGATATGAGATGTGGATTTGTGCTTAAGACTTGGAAACAGTTGACCAATCGAGCGAATATCGTGGATTGTGCGTTATAAAGTTTTTCCATCGGACCAAACTGTTAACGAGGACAGAATTTTGGTAAGATAATTCTATTCGAGACCATTTAACACCATGTGACTTCTATATGACTATTCAAAAAGCTCCGGGTGACTCGACCGAGGCGATACAAGGTAACAAAATTGTTTTGGAATAATAATGAAGGATTTTTCAAAATGTATACAATGTCACCTTACATTTTAGACACAGTTGACACAGACAATTTATTTGTTACCTCTTCGTTATTCCTTTTTTCCAAATCTATATTATTTAGTTGAAGCCAAAAATGTTATTACAATTTTATCAATTTATTTTATATTATTATAATAAAATAATTATTCTTATTACATATTCTCAAATTCTCAGCTTATCGCTCCTTTTCTCATTGGTTTTTTTTTAAATTCTTTTAATGTGTTGCTGTTGCGCTATATTATTGTTGTAACCACCTTATCGTACGCTATACACAATCATAAAATTCAATTGAACATGTAATTATTTATTGTTTTTGGTTATATTTGTTATTACAATGTTATAGGTAAAAAATATATATAAATGTTTATTTTTTGGTTATCTTTATTTGATATCTACTTTTATTGTTTTTGTTTTTTTGTTTTTTTTTTTTTTGCAACACTTACACACTCTTGCAAATTTAAACTAATGTATTATATAATTTTCTATGGCAAAACTAAATATTGATTTTATTCGCACATCTCTTCTCTATTGCAAAATATTTATATATTATATTCCGTTACTCTGTGTATATATCGTATACACTCTATATCCCTCTATATATACAATTTATAACCGAAATAGACTGTAGCAGCAGCAGATAACTATAATATATTGGTATTAGAATTATAAATTAGACTCAAGAGGTACCTCTAACCATACCAACACCCACATATATATATGTATATATATGTATATTTAAAAATATAAACACTATATATCTATCTATCCACTCTTCTATTGCCATATTCTATAATAACGGTAATGCTGTTGTATATAACCATTAACTCTATATTTATATACACAAATTCATATATATAAAATTTAATAAAAGCCCATTTTGTATTAGCTTTTTTTTTCAATATATATATATATTACTGCTGAAGGATGAATGAGAAGAAGAGACTATTTGTACACACACACACACACATCCATATATAAATATAAAAATATTGTGTTTGGTGTGTGTGTGTGTGTGTGTTTTTAAGTTAGAGACATTTTATGTACATGTCCATATTTACTGTACACACTACATTGAGTCACAACGGTTTAATATTTATCGTCGTTTATCAATAATATATATATGTGAAAAAAAAAAAAAAAGAAAGAAATATAAAATATAAAATCCAGTCCAATTGATTTTCCGCATCCATCCACATCTTCGGAAGGAAGGAATAGCAGCTATAATAGCAGCGCAGCACAGCACACACACATTATGTTAAAATTTTAATGAAAAAATTGTGTTTTTTTTTTATTAGAAATATTAAACTAAATTGAATTAGAATAAAATTTTAAATTTAAATTCGAATAGTTTTTATTCGTATATAGAGTCACGCGCGCGCGGATATATATATATTAAAAATAATTTTATTGTGTTTATTATTATTACGGTAAAAAAAAAAAAAAATTCATTTGCAAATGGTTTTTTAAAATATTTGTTTAACAAAAAAGTAAAAAAAAAAAGAAAAATGTGTCATATGTGAAAAAATATGTTCTAATTTTCCGGAAAATTTATATAAATATACATAAAAATAATTTTTGTATATATAAAACGCAGTTGATGTTTTTTTTACTGCAACTTTTTTGTTTTTTCTTATACGGTGGGTGTTTAATTATTTTTTCATTTTATTTTTTTCAAATTTTCCTTTTTTTTTTTTTTTCATTTCAGAATATTTGTAATATTTAATCTTTAATGATTTCTTTATTGTACGTATACACATCCATACATTATTTATATATATATATATATATGTATAATTGTGTGCGTGGGTGTGTGTATATTTTTGTATCTATATGGAATTTCTATTTTTAAATCCATATACATCTTACTTTTACTTATAACATATATATATATATATGTAAAATAAGAAAAATAAAAATTGATTGATTATATATAGAAAAGTAAACCAATCAAAAGAAGAAATTATATATATATAACTCGTATATTAATAATAATTCAATTCAATTTATATTTATTTATTTATTTATTTATTTATTTATAAATTAAGACATATTGCTTTTTCTTATATTAAAATTGATATTATTTGGTTCTTTTACTCTCTTCTATATACTCTATCTATATATATATATATATAGCTATCTTTTGTATATACAATAAATATAAATAATTGTTATTTATCGGTTGTTACATATATATGTAATAATAAATATATATATATATTTTCTTACCCTGAGTTCTTCTCTCCCGGTTTTTTTCCCCACACAACACGATAAAATTATAATGAAAAATTTTCTTTTATTGGAAAATCTATAAGAGCGATAGAGAAAATGTATGTACAAATTTTCATTTATTAAAAAACACACACAAACACAAACACAGCGAGAGAGACAGATATTATATTTAGTTAAAGAAAAACCACATATACAATAACATATAACATAATTAATATGAAAAAATACAGTATAATGAAAATTGTGAAAGAAAATTTTTATTATAAAATTATATGTTTGTGCGCATATATACAATATGTTCATATTCATTGAATTTGATTCTGCGCTACGCAAAATATGTTTATTAAAAACATAATAAACTGCTGTATATTTTTAATGTGTGTGTGGTGTTTCTTTTTTTTTTTTTTTTTACTCTTGTTTTTCTTGTACCCGCGCAGTCAACCCAATATTTTGTACCCATATATAACCATTATATTTTATTAATATAAAAAATACATATTATAATTTTTGTATTAGAAAAATGGAAAAAACTAAATAATATTTTACACACAGTGATTTTCATTGATATTCGTATATTATTATTATACCACCTACATATTTTTATGCATAAAAATGATGACTGCGCTCATGGGTAAACCTAGCAAAAAATTTGTATAAAAGGACTAATTTGAATGTGCGTCAATGAGATCGTTTGCAAAAAACAGGTGCCATTAAATATAAATTTATTATATTCTATTTGTATATTCCTTCAGATCATTAGAGTTCCACTAAAAAATATCAATTCAAACGCATAAATTACAACAATTAGTTATAAATTGTGTACAAATATGAAGTTAATAATTTAAGTTTTTTTTAATAAAACACATAATTTATTCGAACTAACCTTTATTGTTGCTGTAAATAATGGAAAAGAATTTCAGATAAGTAACCACCACTTGCAAACTCCATTAGGCTTCAATCTTTTAGGAAAATTATTCATCACTTGTTCACATATAAGTGTTTTGTTCAATTTAAATGATTTGTACAATTATGATGTCGTCATTTAGATGTTGATTGGTTTGAGGAGGATTGTCCGCATAAACCAATGCTCTTCAAAAATCCTCATAAAAAATAATCTAATGGTGGCCAATTAACATATCTTCTGTGAGAAATTATTCGATTATCAAATTTCTGCTTAAAAAAGATCAATGTTGTATGACATGTTGCAACCACACATTTTCCACATTTTATATTCTCCAATTCATCGCATAAAAAATTATTATAATCATCGTTCGATATCAATATTTTATTCGCCAATATGTTCTGTATGCTGATATTTTTACACATGGAAACACTATCTATCCTGTTTTGGTATAGGGATTCCCAGAAACTTAGAGTTACTTAACAATTTTTTCACTTTACAAAACAATTTTATTTTATATATATGGATACCGAATTTTTGTACCATTTTCCACTTAACGTATAATTATTCAAATCACTATTTTAAAAGAATAATATGTGTAACCTTTACAATAATCTATATTGTACTATCTACCGCTTTTCTTGGTACCGTTCCCCTTTTACCAATCAATGCTTGGTCTGTTTGTCGTTGACCTCCGGTGAAGGTAACGTCACTTGATCTGATCATTTTATGGATTTTATGGAGTAATCATGTGTTTAGATTTCCATCATTTATTATATGAACCATACCAGTTGAATCAGAAGATTGCTTTGAAGTTATATCGTATTGAATTCGATGGTATTCACCATACCAGAGCTACTTTTCTCGGTTTCCCAATCGTTGCAGCCATAGTATTTGAATCTTTTTTTATAGTTTGATAATTGATTATCATCAAGCAATATATATTTATTACTTTACAATACAATTATCAACGTCAAATCGTTGTTTATGTGAGTTTAACATTCACAATATAGTAGTCCGGCTTATATGCATATATAGTCGGATTTGTACTCATTCCTACCAATACCATAGTTCTATATACGGTATGTAATTCCATGGCTTGAATTTTTAATGATTTTATTTTTACTCATCGACAGAGAAAATTTTGTTATTTTAATTTAAAATTATAAGGTCAATTTTCTTGTGAATTATTAATTTATTACCATTGATTTTAAATTTATCATACGTTAATACAATATATAAAATTTTTATATATCGATTTTTAAATTACTATACAAAATTTTTCTTCGATTCATCTAATATCGCCGTAAATAAACGGACGTTTAAGTTTTCCACTAAATTGTTTATTATTTATCCATTGCCCACGACATGTATAAAACATAAGTAGAGAGAAATTATATGGCTGTATCTAAACATTTAGAGTTGTCCCTCTGTATTTTATTTTGTATATCTATAGTCCTACAGGAAAACATCTAATCCATATTTGGAAGCATCCAAGATCAGTTCTATAGAACGTAATAAACTCCTCCATTAACTTAATATATAAGCCTTATTTTCGTATGATTTGTATGATAATTGTACGTTTTTCTTTTCCAATTTCAATTATATGTTAGAACAAATAGCTTGAGAATGGTGTTATTTACTTACTTATATTTATATTAGAATCATTATAATTAATAATAAATGTTTATTGATTTTGAATTTATATACGCATGGAAAAAGTTTAATGATAAGGTAAATAATATTTATCGATCAGCACTGTTAAAAAAATTAAATTAAAATGTTAAATTTTATTTACATTATTATCTATAATAAAATGCCCAAAGGAAGAATTATAAATCAAAATTATTTTGATACCAATTACACTCCTGCTGTCTCGTTGCAGAGATCATAATTTACATGTGAAATTTTTCGGTATTTATTTTAATACTTCAGTTGTTCGGTTTTAATTGTACGATTTGTTAATTTATATGGAATAAAAAACGGATACACGAATATCTTTGAAAATATTGTGGTGGATGGATGATCAATGATGAACAATTTCTACTAACACCATTATGGGCTATTCACATTCATATATAAATATAGTGAAATTAAAGAAACATATAACATATATCTTTGGATAATTACAGATCTATTGTTTATATACTCCCGGATGCGAATGTACATAAACGATCGTAATTTAAATTTGAAATCTCGCCATATTCATTATATATTATTAAAATTAATATAGTCTCTAATTCAGCACTTGCTTTTATTATTCGTAAACTCGTGAATTTTCAAGTCCATACCCTCCCACATAGCACAAATACGAAACAAGGACGATTGTCGCAGGATATGTGATATGACTGGCGATAGCCAAATAATATGCCACGACATATTATGGGTATCTACGGGATCTCTTTTTTTTTTTTAAACGTCTCACCTCTAGCATTTGGATTCTGGATTATTTCAGGGATGTTTCAGCTGCTGATCGAATAAAACAACAGTTCAGGGTTGTTCTTGTGATAGCTCATGGAAGTCGTATGGGAATGTCACGTTTATATCTCAATGATATTAAAATGTAATTATAGGGATATCACTGTGATATTATTAAAGGACATTGTGATATCTGAAATTTAATTTGGGATATTGTTATTTTGTAGTAATTTTTGAAATATCCGTGGAATATGGCTTGAATATTTCAATATTGCAGGCGCATGAATGGAATTGTTTTTTTTTTTTTTTTATCTTATTGATTCCTATGCGATAATGAATGCAGGTTCAGTTTGGTCGCCTTTTCACTTAACAACAATTTAACAATTTAAATTAAAAAACGTATTCTTTAATCTGGGTTTTTTTTTTCTTATTCCAATTATAGTCGTTTTTTAAGATGTTTTCTTTATTATTTCTTATGTGATTTTTTTTTTGTTAGATAGACTAGAGAATCCTATTTTTGGCCATGCTCTAAATTCGGTCGCACTGTAAATAACTGGCTTACAATATACAATAAAAATAGTTATCGGTGACCTTCGCTGCGCTTATTAATTCTTTTTTTAATATATACAATTAAATTATAAACAACTAAAAATCTAATTTTAGTTTCGTTTCGTGTGATAAAAATATTTATAGTGCCCATAAAATTTATAATTTTTCATTATATGAATAATATCACACATTAGATGTAAATCTGTATATATTTCAAATTCGATTTGCACTTAAGTGATCAGAATTTGGCTCCTTCACCCTATTTTAAGGATATAAAATAGCTTTTTTTTTTTTCGGAACATATATTTTAAGCTCTTTTAAAACGAATTTTTTTTTATGCCAAATTTTTTTGACCTTTTGTTGTATAAGTTATTGTTCATTTAGTTAAATTTCGTGTTCAATGTGCGAATATTGCGAAACCAAACTGTATATATATCCTTTCAAATATGTATAATATTTACATAATGGATTTGGGTATCATCATCCGAAAATATATATATGTATTCATTTGGGAACGACACGAACGATCTACATACTACAACACAACAACAACGGCAACGATATATTTTTGTATTTTATATGGATTTGCTTTTTGCTCTCTTGCATATAATTTCACTTCTATATATTAGTTCCAATATATGCATAGGTGGTGCTGCTGCGTATATTACAAATATATATTTTTTGATATTGATGTTGGTTGTTTTTTTTTTTTTTGGTTGTTTCGGATAAACTGGCTACAGACGACTAACACAAATAAAAACTGAAAATGTATATGGTAGGAAAAACTGTGAAAATATAATAAAAATAATAAGAAGTGGAAGAAGAAGAAGAACGCAGTAGAAGAAAAACATTTCATATATAGAATTTTTGATGTGGTGCTGCTGCTGCTGCTCATTCACATTTTAATATTTAATTGTATGTATTGTGTGTGTGTGTGTGTGTGTATGTGGATAGGTTCTTTCTTTAGTGCTGTGCGAACCGTTGGAAAAACTCTTATTAGAATTTTCTTTTTTGGATTTTTTTTTGTTTGTTTTTTTCTATTTTTTTTTTTTTTGTTTGTATTTTGGTGCAAAGAATTAATTTTTTTTTGTTCATGGTAAATTCAATCAAGAGATAGTGTAGTTTGAAAAAAGGAGTTTTCCTTTTTATTTTTCTATGAAAATTAAATTTTTCTCTTTATATAAATTATTTTGTATATAATTAAAAGTACAAGTGGTTTTAAAAAAAGGAAATAACAAATTTACATAAAAAAAAAAATGTGTCGTTTTTAGTTGGTAAAATTAATAATTAAAAAAAAAAAACCATCTCATAAAATATTAATAAAATTAAAATAATAAGAAAAAATGGGATACAAGCTGCTGTGCTCACCCACCCACCCATTCACCACCACCGCCCAATCGCGTTTTTTTTATTTTTTATTTTAAACAATTAATCAATTATCTATTAAATTTTAATATTTATAAATAATTGATTTATTTTTATAAGAATGAAATTAATTTTTATAGAAAACAATTTTTTATTTTTAATAGTTGTTTGTTTTCTATAATTTAGAATATTATTTTGTTGCAATATTGCAATTTCTTAACCAATAAAATTTTCTCTTTTATATATACTACTTTTTTTTCTATATGACAAAATTATTATTTTTATCGCATCAATAAATTGCAGTATATAATCCATTCACCATCACAAGACTTTTCTCTCTTATCTGTCGATATTTTTATACACTAATAAATTATCTATGTTTCTATCATCATCAAAACGCGCGTTATTATTATCAAATTTTATTCAATTCGAAAATGTTCTATTATTCTAATTCTAAAGCAAAAATGTGTAATGTTAAATAAAAATAGATAGATTTTTCCCTCAATATATAAATAATTTAATAATTATATATTATTTGATTGTTTGATACAAAAAAATTATAGTGACATTTTATAAAATACAATAAATTTTAAATACTTTATATTAATATATAAAAAATTAAATTGAATATTATAAAGAAAATTGTAGTGAATAAATATAATTAGATAAAAAGAAGATACAAAAATTAAATTAATTGAATTTTAAATATATAGGTGAGGTGAGAAATATTTGATTAAAAATTTATCCTATATACAAATTGAAAATGAAATTACAAACATATAATTGTGATGGACAGACTGTGGGTGGTGTGGTGATAATAATTAATTTTGTATTCCATTTTCTATCCAATAATATATCTATGGAAATATAACTTACCGTTTACTACTCGTACTCGTTACAAAATATATAGGATATATTTATACACATAAATATTCGATGTGGGATAAACGCATGTCTGTTTCAGCTAATCATTATTTTATTAGCATTTATATATTATTAGCATTTATATATTAATATTATAATATGCGTTAATTTATAAATTATGTAAATTTTAAAATTGGGTATTTATTTTTAAATGAGTTTTTATATTATGAGTGAATATAAAATGAAGTATTTATAATATTTTGACGAAACATTTTACATATATATATAAATATATTGTATGTTGTATTGGATGTATGTAACGCCATTATATAAGGGAGAAGAATTTATAAAATCTTTGGTATTTGCATATGGTTTTTATTTTCTCTTATAAGGATAGGTAAAATATAAATTTTACCTTTGTTTAAATTTTTACAGACATTTTAATAATAATAAATTCTCGAGTTCATTAATAAAAACTTGTAATATAATAATTTAAATTACAAATAATTTTTATTTTAAATGTTTCTATGTGCGTGGATTTTAATATATTATTTATTTATTTAAGAACATTAAAAATACTGTAATGGGTTACAATTTCGTTGCATACAATATATTGGATAGCATTTGAAAATTAATAATAATTAAAGTTATAGTAGTTTTCATGGCGCTTTTTCCACTGATTTTTGATGTTTTGTCTAACAAACGGTTCGATGTGCAGGTATCGGAATCTATGTGTGCGAATTTTAATGTATTATTTATTTATTTAAGAACATTAAAAATACTGTAATGGGTTACAATTTCGTTGCATACAATATATTGGATAGCATTTGAAAATTAATAATAATTAAAGTTATAGTAGTATTCCGACGCGTTTTCCACTGATTTATGATATTCGTGTCGATCAAACTGTTCGACGTGCAGAGATCGGAATCGATGCGATAATCTGAAGGAACATGACTTGAAGTGAGATTTTTTCTATATCCAGCGCAGTCTTTAGCTAGTTGTTCACAGTATTTATTCTCGGTTGTTGTTTCACCACATCAAAGTAACTCATAGTGAATTATTCCACTGCAATCAGATGTACAGAAACCCATAATAAGTAATACCTTCATTCAATGCAAGCTAGTTTTAAGCAATTAGTTCTGCGCCTTCGTTCACTTTTGTGTTTACATCGATTGTTATCTGTTATTGTTATACAAAAAAGACTCATTTTGATGCTGTCTATAAATATATGAAGAAAAACGATACCACGATATTCTAATAAGAGATTATTTCTTTAAATCAGTAAATGCGGTACCATATATATGTATATCTTGCAGTTTTGGTAGTGAATCTAACCGCTTCTTTAAATGGGAAAATATGTGGTTGCGATATTAATGTTTAAGCTCTCAGCAATCTCTTTCGAAATCTATAAACCCAAATTATGTTTTAGCCATAGATCACGATATAATTTGTTGGTCCTTGAATTTTATATCCTATATATAGGAACGATTTTTTTTGTTGGCATTCTTGCCTAGATGTGAAAATTTTCTTAGAGAATATTCATTATATAGATTAAATGAAATTAAGAAAAATGATTCCGATTTCTTTTAAAATTTGTTTTTAAGCATATTATTTCATTATATTTAAATTTTTCATAGAAGATTCTTTTAAAATTTCGCTTCAGGATTTGAATAATATATATTTTTCAAACACCTGAAACAATTTTATAGATTTCTTCTATTTATATGAAAAATTTGAAATTGATTTTTTTTAATAAAAATTTAATTTTCATTAAAAACTATATAATTCTTATTTGAAATAATTGTTGATAAATCCAATTTAATTATTACAAGACATGAATATCATAAATATATGTTTGAAATTGGTTTATTTAAATATTTCTCAGACGGCAGAGTTACCACTGGTTGCGAATAACACCCAAGTCCAGAATCAACCAAATTTTACCAAAATCACTTGCCGCTACTATATTATAAATATGTAAAATATAAATACCATATCAGTCACATATAGTCGTAGTCAACAACTATAGCAATAAGTTCAACATTTCCAAATGAGTTTATTCCATACTATAGAGTTAAGCTCTACATGCGTATACAATTAGATGGTAATACTCCATTAGCTGTAATCATTTATATATCTATTATAAACAGTAATTATATTATTGCAATGTGTAAATATAATATATCGAATACAATAATATCATCCGTATATAGATTACAACTAGTTTTTTTGTATTTTGCATTATCTTAAAATTATTTTGTTATCATACAAAACAAATTAACGCTGTATATGGTGGGACCACCATATACTTTGGCACACATTATTGTTAATTCCCATTATTTTTATCTGGTATATATATAGAGAGTACTCAAAACGATTGTGTTTGCAATTTTTTCAAAAAGTGCTCAAGTAATATTATATGTTTTTATAGCTTAAGTAATTACATTACCTATTGTCAATTTTATGTGATTCGATTTTATCCATTTTTTTTTCATATTTTTCTAACAATTTTGTGTAACATATCACAAGAAAATCTTAATTCTTAATTTGATATACTTCATTTATCTACAGTAACACAGATAACAGTTCCCGGTCAAGTGCTGGTAACATGTTAGCACACTGTCGTCACTTACCCAGGTTTTTTTTTTCCAGAATTTATTTAGTTTTACATTCATATACTCTCAGCCTGAATTAATAATAACCCTCTTTTATACAGAATTGTAACATAATATAATTCTCAATTCAAGTTTTTTATTATATTCATTTATTTGTGACTATATATTTTTATAACCTACGCCCCCACCTATGTATGCATTACATTATCCTATCTAAATACAATAAATCCTGTGCATACTAATTTACAATATATATGATAATGTAATGAATCCAGAAAAATAAATAGCTCTGCAAAATAAATTGGGTTAACACAATCAATCTTATTCTAAAAAATATTTATTATTATTGGACTATTTACTATTTATTGTAGTTTTTACATATTTATTACATAAAGTTTGAATAAAAATATTGATTTTTTCCATGTACGTAATATTTTTTTTTGGAAAAATAAAGTTAGTTTATTATTATTATGGTGGTGGTGGTGGTGATGTACAATATTATATTACATTCTAACTTTAAGTCTTCAAATATATAGTGTTGATGGATGATTGTGTATAATATGATATATTAAAATGAATTTGTTACACAGTGACTTTAACTAATACTACATTTGTAATAAAATAAGTACACGTATATCATTGTTAAGCCGTATTAATATACATAAAATTATGTGTATGCTATAACTGAAAGTGTTTGCAAATGTATTTTAATATTTTTATAGTGTTCGGTGACAGTAAATTGATGAATCCAATTATTCATTGTTTATGATATAAAATAATAATATAGATATCACATAGATATAGATATATAAAATAATATCATATGTTATAAAGGGAAAAATATATCAAAATATTTCACAGTAAGCTTGAACGACGACGAAGTATACACTGGTCGTAAATCAAACTGATTACATAAAAATATATTGTATATACCAATACATTTACGTTCATTATAAATTGTGTGTTAAGGAATCACATGCTCAATGTTAATGAGAAAAATATATGATTTTAGCAAAATTTATTTGTTTCTAAATGTATTAATTTGATATAATTGATAATCAAAAAAGTGTATTCTCGGTCGAAGGTTCTGTTAAAAAAATGTGTTCCTTAAATATTATACTGTATGGATAGTTAGGTTTCAAGAACATATTGTACAAACCCCTTGAACAATTTTAGTCGCATATCTCATCCAATTTTGAAACCTATATACGAACAGTTAACGTCTTTCAATCTCGAATTTTAAGAATTCTTATATCACCGCATTTACTATACATCTAGCTCTTCCGGCTATCCTTTTTCCGTCTGGAATGGCACTTGGCACACGTTTTATTATTTTGATAATATTTGATACACCCTATAACTTATCTACAATATTTTGAATCTGCATCTGCTTCCGTCCGAACCATCAGCTAATATTGGACGTAGTAAAATTTTATATAGTTTTCACTTTAGATCTCATTGTAATGTTTTTGATAGTTTTTGTTTTTATATCCCGTAGTAGTAGTAGCATATTCCAAATAAATAAAATTATTTTTGTAAAAATCAATGAAGAGTTTATTGATTTCCTTAATCCATTATCCGGTTATTTTGTCGGACACAGTTTGGATTTAACAAATAATATGCAAACAGAAGATTGTGCTATATTATGAATTGTTGTGTAAACGGGTCAAATTATTTTCTGGCGAGCGGCTATACAAACAACAATTGATTGAATTGAATTGTTCATTGCGAAAGCAAAAATGCCATCGGTATGTTCCAACATACATGAAAAATTGATCCTATTGTACGACAATGCTTATTCTCATGATGCAGTACTAATGGATGGAATGTGTTACCACACTCATCTTATTCATCACAGAGATGTTGGTCCATCAGATTAGCCCTTGTTCAGATCGATGACGCATGCACTCTGTGCACAACATACTTTTATAATTATATGAAGACGTCAAAAAATGGTTAGATTTTTGTGTCGCAACAAAAAAGAAGAAATTCTAAATGTGATGGTAATCATAAATTGTCGGAAAAATTGGGAAAAGGTTGTAGCTAGTAATTCCACAAAAAAATTTTTTTTAATATTTCGATAAAACAAAAAATGATACTTTCATACCAGTACCTATTCAATATACAACATTTAGCCAAATCTCATCAAAAGCACTGGTGCTACCGACATCTGGGATGTCTCTGCTGTTGTTGTGTGTGTGTGTGTACATATTTTCATATGATGTCCTTGTTGGTAAAATCAGGACGAAATGCGTGTCCTGCGCCTTTATAATTTATATATAGTTAGTATAAAAAATATTGATTTTATATACTTACAATTTTTGAATTGAATGGTGGTTGACATTAGTTTAATAGTTATAATACTTGTTTGAAGTTCACATGAAAGTCATATTTTTCTTATACCTTATACTGCGATGTTATGATATAACATAAAATGTATAGAATATGTGTATGGAGGCAATTAATATCCTAATTAAATTAAATTACTATTTTAGCTTTTATTTATATAAGTGTTAATGATTTTTTGTTTTTCTTGTGATGAAATAAAAATGAAATTAATGTACTCTGTATAGACCTATTTTTTTTTTTTTTTGTTGACTGCATGAACATATTATAAACGTAAATCTCAATTAGAATATATTATATTAAGGTATATTATTGGTGGTGGAGGTGTATCATAGACTTTGTTGGTGTTTATATAGAGCAATATGTAGCAACAATAAATTATATACTTTCAATTATATATACTAAAACCAAATACCTAATAATACTAATAATAGCATTTTTTGATGATGTTAATATTACATATAATAATAATAATAATAAACTTATATACTTTAATTCTCAAATATAATATATGGTCTATTTTTATTTACTAAATGTGTATAATATCAATATTTATTTAATATGCCAAATATATGTAATTATAATTATATATTATATGGTTCATAAGAGTATTATTATTAGTATTATTATTATTATTTCAATTATGCTAAATTAAATACGTAAGTTTATTAGCTTTTATTTGTATAAGTTAATCTCTTCTCACTTTTTTCATATTCAATTTTCTTGTATATATACACAAATACACACCAAATAGTAAAAATACGTGTCTTATTTTTATATTATTCCTAATAATCTGTGAAAACTATACCATAGACGAAATAATTTTACCATCATATATTTTATACTTTCAATATGGGCTTAGGAAATTTGTGCTACAAAATATATATAGTCCAAGTTCTAAAATTTTAAAAATGCAAATTAACAATAAATTGAATGTTCTGCAAAATTAAAACAAATTACAAATAGAGTTATGGGAACAATAATAACGATAGACAATTATAGTTAAGCCCATGGTTCACTCCTTGTTGTGAATGGCTCGTTGTATGATAATTTACATGCATTTTGTTGTTATTGCTTTGGTCACACAAATAGGAAACAAAACAACGATCCGATTATCGATTATAATTATGTTTATAAATTTTAAAATATATATCGGATTATCAATCGCGCTCTATGTTTTTCTATATTTATTTTCTTTTGTAGTTGTAATTTTAAATTTAAATAGAGCGAAATAAAATGAATACAATTTTACAATCACTTTACAATGTGTGGATTGAAGGCGTAGACTAAAAATTGCCTATTTTAAAAGCATCAAAAATATTTAAACTTATTGTTAGAACACAAAGAACGAAGTAATAAAACTCTGTTTTCATTGGTAACGCTGTGTACTATTTTTGTTGTTGTCATTTTTATAAGGAAATATCAAATTTGTACTTTACCTAAAATTAGAGTTTCTTGTGACAACATCCTAGAAAAAGCGAATGACATTCATTGGTTAATAGATAGCAATATCAAAATACAAATTGCATCCATTAAAAAAAAGGAATGTTACTTTTTAATGTTCATGTTAATAAAGTGGCATTTTCAGCGAAATAAGGATACCACGAAAAATTTGTTGTGTGTCTTTCAGTTCGGTAATTGTTCTATTTTGTTTTGATTCTAGCTGGTAAAATTTTTGAGTACATAAAAAAATTACATATATTTCGGAAAAAGTAAATATTTTCCTTTTTCCATGGTTTGCACTTTGGCTTTATTACAATCAAAATAATTAATTAAAACATTATTAAATAAAACTAACTAACTTTATTTATTAATGTATTGTCCATTTTCTTCGATGGATGACATTTAGCTCCATATCTTTTAGCATCATAATTCCGTATGTTCATAAAGATTGTGCAGTCTGTTTTGGAAAAAAAACGGAACTGAGTGCGTTATGACATCAGCATCATTTTGGAAAATCTTATCATGCAAGAAGAAGTTTCGCAAAATTCGACAGAAATGGTAATCTGTTGTGGTGCAAGGTGGATGTAACATCCCAAACCAATGCATTTTTGTGTTTACTATTTTTTATGTCTCGTATTTATACTTTTTATACTAACTTCATCTAAAATAAATGTGAATAAGGCAATAAATAAAATAATTAATTGAATTAAATTGAATTAAATAAATATTTAAAATCATATCTGCATAACGAAATCTGATTTCTCGTCGCATGAGGCTTATCTCAAGCGGATATGTTTTTTGTTATTTATAGAAGAACGGAGAATATATTGTGGTTAGCTGTAGCATTAGCAAAATTGGTGTCTAGTTTATTTGGTTACGGGCTACGACTAAATTCCATTCTATTCGCTATTCGAATGTAATAAAAACATATAGCTACTAGATTAGCGTAGAAAAATTACGTAATTATTAGTTTGTCAAAATTACCTCACAGATTACAGTTTATAGTTGGTGTGATGGTGGTGTCACCGTTGTGGCTATATAGAATTTTTTTTTTATATTACCAAATGGGAAGTAATGTAATTTTATGTTGGTGTGTCCGCTGTATAAATAATTTGCTACTTTATTTTTAATTTACTTTGTATTAGTTTAATTGCATATTAATTTTTTAATTATATTCGCATATACTCTTAAGTCTACTTAATCGCTATCTACTACTAATGCCTACTACTACTGCTGCTATATATTTATATATTATACGAGTATATAAATTGTAAAAGGAAAACCAAACAAAGATCCTATATTATTATTATTATGAATTATTAAATATATAATTTGATGTTACAATATTTATCCTTTATGTGTATTTGTGTGTTAAATATATTCATATTATTATATTTATGTATAATATTATTATTATTATTATTATAATTATTATAATTATTATTATTATTATTATACGTATTCCGTATATTATTATAAATATTGTTGAAGTACATATAATATGTCGTATATAATATTATGAAGATAACATAAGGATTTGTAAAGGATTAAATACTCGTATATCATCATTTAATTATAAAAGTCTCAAATTACCCCTCAGGAAATTTTTTTTTTCCCAGAAATACCATATATAACACACAATGAGTATTATATGTACACATGTAGATACAGGCTTGTTGATTTTTTTATTTTCTAACCTCACTTTTTTATATACTATACCTATGCACATATAATATAATATTGATTGAAACATATACGAAGAGTATATATTCAGATTTTCTTATTTGAAAAAATTACATTTTTTTTTTATTTCATCATGAAAAAGGATAAAGTATTTTTTTTTGTTATGTATATTCTTCGTGTATTTGTATCTGTATCTATGTATTAAAGTGTAGTTGAGAAATAAACAGAGTGTTCATAGATTATGACAGCCATACGCTAATACTGAGTTCTTTGGGGTCATTGTGAATCGAAAATTTGATTGAGGCTAGGCAACAATTGGCAATGTGATTATTCGTAGACACGTACTTAAAGAATTGTGTTGGCCAAACGGTAAACAAAATTTTTCTTTTGGAAATTTTGATAAAATTTAATACGAAAAATTATTATAATAACTCCTTTGGTCCAACAAAGTTTAAAAACTTACCACATTCCTAAACTTTCTCATTGCTATATCATTTGATAGGCTGTGTGTGACTCAAATGATTTCATAGATATAATCACAATGAATGAATACCGTCATGTTCGTGTAACTTCTTATTAACGAATGCCAATCGTATCAAAATATGACAAATAGCATTTTCAATTCATAATAATCTAGAGCAATCAGTATATATTACAGTATGGTCGTCAAAATCTGTGGACACCCTGTTTAGATGAATAATATAAATTATTTTGGTTATTATTTAAAATTATATACGAGTACAAATCCTCCAAATGACAATGGTTGGAAAATGTACATATTTTTTTTTTAAATATAATTATATACAATATTATTTACATAAATACGGGTATTATTTTAACCACAATTTCAGTATTTTTGTAATAAATTTTTTTTAGATTCTTAAATAGTAGGAAAAGAGGTTAGAATCTCTTTGTTGTGTTGTCGCATTAATGATGAGTTTTGAATGAACATAAAGGGAAATGTGCTGCCCGTGCGATAACTTTATTTTTCATTGTAACATCAAAATGTTTTTCGGTTTGTGTATATAGAAATTGAACGACTTTTATTTCTAGAGTTTAAACTAAATAAAAAGTCAGCTGTGTTCGAAATAATAGTTGTTAGCTAGGATTATAATTAGTAATTATATATAATAAAATCAATGTTACACAAGATATATTTCTTGATACATTTTCCATCCACACAATATATATGTTGCTTTGATGAAAATTTACAACTTTCAGAAAGGATATTGAACAAATACAAATAGAAATATGGTCATTTTTGGAGAAATGTCCGTTCTCATTACTATTTATAAATCAAAACTCCGTTAAAGTCTATTTCATTAAATATGTTTATTTAAAGTCGCTAAAACGTTAGTCGCTAAATTACTCAATCGACTAAAAATGCAATATGTTAGGACGAGAATGGTTCAGACACTCCTAATATATTACCACTCATATATATTCTATAGCTGGAAATTAAGTTCTTGTGAAAGTGCATATTTTCAGGATGTGTTTATATTTTTAATAATACTGATATTATTAAGAAACAGAAAAACAGATTTCAAAATAAAGAACTTTTCAATAATAAATTAATTTCACATTTTCAATATTGCCACAATATATTCATTTAAGTAAAATAAACTTGTGTTGGCATATCAAAATAAATGGGTGTGGAATTTTCTCAAAAATCGATTAGTTTCAAACATTTTCTAAAACTGAAACTAAAATCCATTCGATAAAATATGCAAATGTTTAGTTTTATAATAATTATCTGTTTATAATTTATATTATCCATTATAAATATTGTATATTCCCAAAATTAAGAGGATGCGAATGTGTGTGAGTGTGTGTATAAAATCATAATAACCTTTTTGTTTTCATAATTTATGTTAATATATTATCTCATCAAATCCCCAAAAAACAAATATAAATATTGACTTTTAATCCTTTCTAAAATAACTCTAAAATCATAAGGTTAATTATTATTTACATACTACTATTTTCTATGATATTTAATATATTTATATAGTCATTTGTTTTTATTTACTTAAAATATGGTAAAAGAGTCAAATTCCGGCCACTTAAGCGGCAACTCCATCTTCAAATATCCAACCTGTTGTTTACACATCTAAAGTTATATTATTCATATAATTTATTATTTTAATATATAATTTCATTTTAATAATTGGCGGAGACCACATATTTTCTAAAAATGGCTTAAATTAAAAACAATAATTTAAATTTATTAACAAAATCCCCTAATTTCGGTCACATAAGATCCGATTTGCGGCCAACAAATATAGAAACGTTTGAATGCAGTATGGAAAAGTAATTCTGTTTATTAAAACTTTTTAAAATCATAAACAAAATTCAAAAAAGTGGAACTCTTTACCAATTTTTCGTATTTGTACTTAATTTATATAAAATTATTTACAGAGTGAAATCTTAATTTTGGATATGGCCTGGTATTGGAATCCTCTACCCTATTATTATAATATTTTGTTATTATTCTTCTTGTGTGAGTGTATATATAAACTAAAAAATAAAAAATAACGCACAACTGTCTTCGGTATAAAAATATATAAATAAATAAACAAATGGGTGCGCGCGTGCACTGGACATTAGGGTGTGTGTATAGGAACTTTTTGAATAAACGGATTTTACCAATTCACCTGAATGGATTGTTGTCTGCTGGATTATTTAAAACCATTTGAAATGTATATAATTTTTAAATATAAAAAAATGGTTATATAGGTGTTGTATATTTTATCGATTTATATTATCAACAACGTATATTTTAAACACTATTTTGTAAAATGTTAATTAAACCTTAGCAAATAAATGGGCAGTATACACACGTCTAGTTCAATTTTACATAAAATCTCCGTAATAAGCTTTGTTTATAATTTACAACTATCGGCAATATATACATCAATTACTGGCAGTCATATTATTACTGTGTACAGCTGTTTACTCCGTTAACAGCTGCTCTATTATTATTATTATCGAAAATGAGTATTTTCGCCACAGTTTTTTGCCTTTTCTTTTCCAAATGCGATTACAAAAGAAAAACTATAAAATTTCATTTAAAAAATATATAAACATTTTAATACAACATTCTTTCTTTTTCTTTTTTTTTTTCATTTTAGATTAGAAGAATAAATTCAGAACAAATTTAAAAAGATAATTGGTATTTTAGGAAAAAAAAAAACAAAGTAAGAAGAAATCAGACAATCGTAAACCTTACATCCTGCACGCACACGCACAGACGAACACATATAAGTTCATCGCAATTAAAACGTAAACATTTATAGTAATACATAATAAAAACGAAATAATGGCTACTGTACAAACACCAGCCTGCACACGTTTTTCCGATAATTATGAATTGAAAGAGGAATTAGGTAAAGGTGCATTTTCCATTGTAAAGCGTTGCGTTCAAAAATCAACCGATTTAGAATTTGCTGCCAAAATAATAAATACAAAAAAATTAACATCACGGGATTTTCAAAAATTGGATCGTGAAGCAAGAATTTGTCGTAAATTACAACATCCGAATATTGTCCGTTTACATGATAGCATACAAGAGGAAAATTTCCATTATTTGGTATTTGATTTGGTGACGGGCGGTGAACTATTCGAAGATATTGTTGCACGTGAATTTTATTCGGAAGCCGATGCATCACATTGTATTCAACAAATATTAGAATCGGTAAATCATTGCCATCAAAATGATGTTGTGCATCGTGATTTAAAACCGGAAAATTTATTGTTGGCCAGTAAATTGAAGGGTGCCGCTGTAAAATTGGCCGATTTTGGTTTGGCCATTGAAGTGGTTAAAGAACATACCGCATGGTATGGTTTTGCCGGCACACCCGGTTATCTGTCACCGGAAGTGTTAAAAAAGGAACCATACGGTAAACCGGTTGACATATGGGCATGTGGTGTTATTTTATATATATTATTGGTTGGTTATCCACCATTTTGGGACGAAGATCAACATCGTTTATATGCACAAATTAAAACTGGTGCATATGATTATCCGTCGCCCGAATGGGATACGGTTACTGGCGAAGCGAAAAATTTAATTAATCAAATGTTAACGGTTAACCCGTTGAAACGTATAACGGCCGTCGATGCATTAAAACATCCATGGATATGTCAACGGGATCGTGTTGCGGCCGCCGTACATCGTCAAGAGACCGTCGACTGTTTGAAGAAATTCAATGCACGTCGTAAGCTAAAGGGTGCCATTTTAACAACAATGTTGGCAACACGTAATTTTTCAGGTAAAAGTATGATCACAAAAAAAGGTGATGGTTCACAAGTTAAAGAATCGAGTGATTCAAGTACAACCATTGAAGATGATGATTTTAAGGCACGGCGTCAGGAAATCATAAAAATTACGGAACAATTAGTGGAATGTGTTAATCATGGTGATTTAGATGGTTTTACAAAAATATGTGATCCACATATAACTGCATTCGAACCGGAAGCATTAGGTAATTTAGTTGAAGGTATTGATTTTCATAAATTTTATTTTGAAAATATGGGAAAATATTTTAAAGCTACCAATACAACAATACTAAATCCTCATGTGCATTTACTTGGTGATGATTCGGCCTGCATTGCATACGTACGGTTAACCCAATTCATTGACAAGCAAGGTCAAGCCCATACGCATCAATCGGAAGAGACACGTGTTTGGCACAAAAAGGATTCAAAATGGCAAAATGTACATTATCATCGAAGTTGCGGTAATAATTTGAGTGCAACTGGTGCATATGCATTTAATAATTATAATAAATAGGTTAGCGAAGTGTTTCTCCTCATTAAGTAAAATATTTAATGGAACAAGAAAAAAGAAAAAAAAAAAGAAAAATCCTTTAAAATCATTTTTTATTTTTTTTTATGGTAATTTGTTTTTTTTTTTTTCTTTTTTCTTTATAATTTATTTTAAAAAACAAAATCGAATTACAAAAAAAAAAAAAAGAAAAAATGAAAACATGTTAAAAATATTTTTAGTTTATTTATAAATGTGTAATATTATATTTATAATTAATTTAAATTAAATTAATTTTTACTGCGATAAAAAATGATATATGAAAGAAAAAACAAATAACTTTAGCTCTCACGATATTTTTGAGGGCAAAATTAATACCTAAAAAAAACAACTGTTGAACAGAAAATAAGCTTTTTTTTTTAAATTTATTTTGAACTTTCCATTTGAATATAATTTTTAATTTATTTTAACAATAATTTTGTTTGCGGGCGCTAGTCGCTCGGTGCGACAAATACGCAAACGTAGTAGATAATCGTAATAATATCAATAAATGTGTTGTTTTGTGTTTACGGCCACCGCGTGCGTTTATTCCAAAATTATGCCCAATTTTGAATATATTTGTTTTTTTAAATTCCCTATTTAGGCCTATATATTGACACACAAAACGTAATTAGGGAATAGGAACTCACATAATCGATTATCTACTAATAAAAATTTTTAAATTTATTTTATTAAATATTATTGAAAACCAAAAACAAAAAGGATTTTTGCGAAATACATTTAAAATAAGAAAAAAAATAACAAATTGAAAATTAATTAAAAAATATTTGTATTAAATTTTTGATAAAAATGAAAAATAATTGAAAACATTTTTTTTTTTTTTATTTGGATATAAATAATTTTGATGCCAAATTGTGAAAATGAATGGAAAATGAAAAAAATAATTAATATTGTACTTATTTTTAATTTAAATAGAAGTTGAGTTGAGTATAATTCAAAAATTAATTATAAGTTATAAAATCTTATTGAAATAGGTTTCATTATGTAATGGAAAAAAAAAATACAGATTACTGTATTGTTTTTTTACATTACGATAATAAGTTAAGTTAAGAAACAATATTTTGTATAAAAAATATCCTGATCCTTGTGAATCCAATCTCCATGACACCGCAATTGATTTAATATATTTTAATTTATATAATTTCCAAGATTGATTGCGATTTAAAGACCAAATGAAATCAATTTGAAAAAGCCGGAAAAAATGTTGTTCTTACACAAAAATATGTTATCCCCGACTTGTACATTGCACTTGCAACATCTCTTGGAATTTGATTTGATAAAAGAAATAAAAAACCACGCCGCGTCCACCTTAAGTTAATGCGATTTTTTGTATGAATTTCTATAAATTTATGCACATCTCATGTACTAAAATCATGTCACTCCAAATATCTACCCAAACATTTATTACAATCAAGTTTGTAAATTACTTCGCATGCGGGTATATAACAATTCTCCAATTGACTGTCAATTGTTGTAAGGTGTTTCCTTTATTCCATAATATTTATATAAGTGATTATCTCATAATGGATGGTGTGTGGTGCATACATTGTTTTGAGTAACATCCAACACAATATTTTCAAAGATATTCAATTTTCTTATTCCATAAACAGAAAAAATGGTGACCCAGCTGAAAAATTTAGAGAGAGTAATAAAATGACCATAAGAAGGTCCAACATATACTTTTGCAATGTTCTGTTTTTGTTTTATATTTGTTATAATTAATTGAATATTCAATTATACACAGCCAGTCGTTGAAATTAATCAATATCGGTTTTGTGAAACGATATGACACGTAACTTAAACATAACAATTTTTGATAATGATAGCATTTGTTGTGAATTATAATACCTATAATTGAAGAGGTTATGTTGACATCATACATATTTTTTACGTTGAAAATGTCGAAACCAACAAAATGAGCCTCATTTGCAAGTTATCACAATCTATTATCAAATGGAAAACAATGGAAAGTAATCATTTATTATTTGTGTGTGGTACTTATGATGCACATGTATCCACACTCATTGAAATAATTTAAAGATGCCGAATTTTTAACACATTGTTGGTGGATGGATAAATACAATTGACATAATTGCAATAAATTGTGACACAAAAAGTTATTTGCTTAAAAGTCATGTACGCCGACCATAAACGATAATGATTAACTTCCTGGTACTATGTATAATTTTCTTTACAATCTTTACCCATAATGACAAAAAATCTATTCCAGACGGAATTCGGTCTCAATATTCTCCAAAAATACCTTACAGAAATTCTTCCATTTACATGTTTTCATTTTAACAACACCAAAAATGTCCATAACTTTGTGTGTGTGGAATCAGTTAGAATGATGATTCGGATCTGTTTCGTATCGTCTACAACGAATACATTCAAAATTTATCAAAATCTTACAGCAATAGAAAATAATTTATATTTTGAATTTTATCAAATTATTTCCAATCGAAATAATATCAAACTCAACTCAACGCACAAGAATCTGATAATTAATATATATATATAATTAGGTATTTATGTAATAAGAATGTGTGTTGGTGTACGTCTGTATTAATTATAATAATTAATTAATTTTTATTTAATTTAAATTAATTTAAAAAAAAATAAAAAAAAGGAAAAAAAACGGCTATTCTTCGAATAATGAACAATGAAAGTTAAAAAACATTAAAATTTTGCGTATAATTAAATTTAAAAATAAAATCCAAATGACTTTAATGCAAACTTTATTTTTCTCTATTAAATTATAAATTCATTTTAATTACCATGTTATAAACAAAATTTTGTAATTTATAATTGAACATTTTTTTTTTATTATAAAATAAGATTAAATTCAAAAATATTAAATTTAATTATAAGATAAAAAATATTGATTTTACCATTTTTTGCGAAATGGAGACAATATATTTTATAAATAATGTAATGAATGTTGTACGATAACGTATTTATAGGAATGTATCTGTCAATGTTTAATATTGACGACGGTACTACAAACACTCAGAATATATACGTGCAAAAAATCAACGAGTTGTACTTATTATGTAACGTTTTACTATATTATCATTAGATTACCAAAGATAGCGTATGGGTATACTTCCAGAAATTTTGTAATTTTGTTATTTCTTGATCAATTCTAATCATACCGCTTGGTATATAAAATATTTCAAATGGAACCAGTACCTAACCAATACTATTTTTAAAAATTTATACCCACATGTCAGTTTGATATATTAAATTATTCGTAATTATATTGTAAATTAGAATCAGTTCACGTATTTTAAATTGAAATTATTTATTTTTATTTGTAAAAATGCATATACATTTGAAATATAAAGATACATAACTAAATGGATTAAAAAGGGGGTAAGCCTACCCTTGTATAGAGCGATGACAATTTTTATTAATATAATATCCCATGGACATATTTATGATGACTGTATTGTATCGAAATCATCTACACTGACATTACTATATACGGTTAACTATAGTATTTCTATAGATTTTCTAATTAGAATCACACAGTGTCGTTATATATTATCTTTTAAAAGATGTATGTACAAATATATTTTTTTTATTAATTATGCCCTTTAGCATTTTATGTTTTGAATTTGGTCATTGCCATTATTATGCTATGGTTAAAAGTTAGTAAAATTCAATGCGTCTATTAAAATTTTCCACGATATCAGAATAATTTTTGAATATGTTTTTGTTTATATGCAAACATATGGCAATTTAGGCGAGATGATATATTTTAATTAATTTGGGATAATAGGATAATAAGTGTAACTGGAGCGTTGCATCTAGACTAGATCATTGAATTCTACAGGCAAGTCAAGGTTGTATGCAATATCACAACGAATGGCTTTCGGGTTCTCTAGGCGTAACAATATAAACTAGATCGATACACATATTTTTATATATGGCTGTGATAATTAGAAAAATACAACGACTACACTATGCATTTAAATTACTGATGTTATTGCATACCATCACTGTAAAACTATTATCCCAACGATATATATAAATGATTCCGTATATAAATCTTATCTATTATTCTGAATTGTTGTGTGGATGGTGTGTGATATATTATTTAACGTAAAAGGCATAAATTCAGAAATTCAGAATGATATTCCAATATTGGTTGATGTAACGGTGTACGTATCTATAGATAAAACAAATGTAACACAATTAATTGTTACACATAAACATATCATAAGATTATAGATTTATTTTAGAAAGAAATGTTCAATTATACAATTAATTAAAATTTATTATAAAATTACAAAATTTATTTGTCGAATAACTAATTCAATTAAATAAGTATGGCTGTTTAAAAATTATAAGATATAATAATAATAAATAAGTTCTTTTTATACTATTTACAAATTACTTTATGCATTGTTATATTATTTAATTTTCCAATTTTATATAAGGCCTAATAATAATAATGTTCTATGATATTGTAATAATTTTTGTAGAATATCGGTAATTTAATTGATTTTTTTCTAATATTTCTATTTAATATTTAGTTTATTATATATAAAAAAAAAAAAAAAACCAAACAGCTGATCTTATTTAATTGATAAATTTATAATGAAATGCTCTCTTAACAACAACATCAATAATGAAAAATTTATAAAGTACAATATGAGATCGGATTATGATTCTAATCCTACCTATAATAAAGTGTTATTGTTAAAAAGTTTGCATATAAGTCCAATTTTAATTTAATATTATTATTAATATATATATTCAGATTTATTTTTAAAAATGATCGGCATTGTTCCGAATATAAAATCTTAGTTAGAGAAATTGTTGAATTTGACATTAATTATTATTTGTAAGATGTAAAATTTTATAATCAACATCATTTTTTTGTTTTGTTTTTTTTTTTTTTAGATATTTCTACATTTCCATTTACATGCAACATAATATTATTTATTTTCATTTATTAAACAATTTTTATATATATATAGTTCACTGATTAGCATAGCACAATGCGCTATTTACCATCATTTTGTCACCATCATCAACGCGTCGTCAAAAGGTTTACTACAATTAGGATGCGAAAAACATGTGGAGGCAGCACTAGTATAACAAATTTGAATACTTTCTCATCACAAATTATGGCAAATATTATAAACCATTAATGGTTGACACAAACTACTACCAAAATGTTTTTTTTATTCAATACATCGATAGAAAGATGATTCAACTCGAAATGGATATACAACTATATCGCATAATATTAACAAACATAAGAACCACCGCGTGTACAGCATACTGAAAGATAAACAGTAAAACATTGTGACATAGTTTTACGCAGATCCGATCGATTGCTTCATATACATTCAATGGAATCAATATCGAAGCAATTTTCATGAAGCTGCAGTGAATTCGTTACATAATTAAAATGTTATTTTCTTTTTAATTTTAACACGATTGGAACCTTTATGTGTTTATTGAATTTATAAATAATTTTTCAGTCACTTTATTGATAACAAGGAAAGAATTAGCTGCTATCGGCTTGAGGTCGCCGAAACACATTGTGTGAATGAGAATAAATAACTTTTCATACAACTGTGTAATTAAGACTGTATTAAAAACAAATACTTCAATATTTTTAAAAATTAAAATGGAATCGAAAATTCTAACAGACATACTAAATTCTAGTTTACAACCACCAACAAATCCATCATGTTTAACACAACGAAATGAAAAACATCATCCACTTTCTTCGGATCTGCAAATTTTAATGAATCATCTCATACATTTGTCAGGCGAATAACATTGAAATATTTAATTTGACTGAATTGTACAAGAGGAGCAGCCAATTTCAATGCACGACACAAATTCCTCTATAAATATCGAGAGAAAAGTCAATTGTGCAGTGTCTGAAAAGAAACCGTACGCTTGAAATTTTTGAATATATATCGTTTCGCAAATGCGAAAGTTTTAATATTTTTACATTGTATAAAACTATTGTATGTAATAGAAATTAGCAAAATGTTTGGCAATTTATGAATATCCATTTGCTATTTAAACCATTTTTCAAAGTTTTCATAATTGTGTGAAAGAGTGTAATGTTGATGAGAGGTTTGCATGTGCCATTGCCATGAATAAGTGATAATCTGATTGATGAACATCTGGTGAATACGGTTGGATGGAGTATCACATCCCAAACGATTGTGGCCACTACTTTTCTACAAAAACAAACATGTCTGGCTGCGTTGTTTTGCAACGAATTCACAGCCCGGTTAATTTCCATCAAATGTTATCGATAGCTTTCTCCGATCACAAGTGATAGTTTAGATAGGTTTCAGCAACTTGTGATCCCACTAGATACATAGTAAAACCTTCTTTCAACACAAATTCATTTTCCATTTCTATCAAAATTTCACTTTTCTTTGTCACGCATCCACTCAATTTTCTTTTGTTTATGTTTTTTGAATCTTTTTCATTTAACGGTAACAACTAGAAAAATTACTTGTTGACTTGACATATACATTTAATGAATCTGCCATTAGTTTTATTCTGATTTTATTGAATCGTTGCGAACCATCACATTGTGGCATATGTTATTTCAGATAAACTTTAAGTAGTTTGCCATAAGTTTTTCACAAGCATTTGACGAACGACTTTTGGATGCGTAGGGGCGATAGATTTTCAAACAATAATACACGTATGAATTGTAATACCCATTCAAAAATATACCCTTACATGCGCCAGCTCTTGATAGGCCCATACAGAATAATAAATAATTACTTTATTGTGTTTGTCTGGCTGATAAACACCAACAATAATATTATGTGTAGGTGAAAGTGAAAGTCCATCTTATTTTTTTTTTAGCCACGCACAATGTTATTTTATTAGTAGAAATTTTAAAATAAAAATTAATGCATCAAATTCATAAATTCGAGCTTTCTTTGGTTATTTATTGGTTTTTTTTTTTTAAATTTTCAAATAAATTAAGACAACATTTTTAATGAATATTATAATATTTAAATTTTCTTTTCCATCAGTAATTAATATATTTATTATAAAAATCAATATAATGAAAAAATAAAAAATAATACAATATTTATTAAATTTATATTATTTTTATATCTTATAAAATAATATTAAATTAAAATTAAAAATAAAAAATAAAAAATTTTTCAATACCACCATTTTTTTAACACTTAATAAAATTACATTTTTTTTTTTTTTTAATTTAATAAGCACTTTTTTATTACAAAAACAAAAACAGAAAAAAAAAAGAAAAGAAATTAAAAATTAATTGTCTCGTATTTAAATATAAATATAAAAATAAAAATTTATGTTATAATTATATATTCCGATTTATTACCTAAATTTATTAATAAATAAATACAATAAATACAATAAATAAATAAATAAATATAATATGAATAAATGTATATTTATTATAAGAAAAACTAAAAATTAAAAAAAAAAAAAAATATATAATAATAAAAAATAAAAGTTTATTATTACAAAAAACATTTGGTTAAAATAATATAATTTATTAAATGTTTTTTAATTAATAATTTTAATAAACCAAATAAGAATATATGAATATAACAAAACAAGAAAAATTAAAATATAAATTAAAATAATTCTTAATTGTGTGATTTATTTATTAAATTCTCTAAAAAACAAAAAAAAAAAAAAATAAAAAAACAAAAAAAAAAATATATAAAATATTTAAAATTAAATTTTCGATTTCAGAATATTTATTGTTTTATATTTCGTTTTTATTTTGTACAATCAAAAAAATTCACATAATCTTTATTAAAAATAAAATTAATTTTATTCGCTATTTTGTTGTAAAAAAATAAAATAAAATATACTACAACAACAAAATAAATTAAATATTTTATCTTTTGTTTTTCTTGTTATTATTCATTCATAATAATAAATTTAAATAATAAATTAAATTATAATACGATTAATTTTATTAACAAAAAAAAAAAAAATTATACAAATTTATATCGAAAAATCATAATAACAAATTATTTCTTAATTTAAAAAATTATTTAAAACAATGAAAAATTAAAGTAAACATTTTTTTTTTAAAGCAGATTTTGCTTCTGCAAATTTTCCTAAATAAAAAAAAAATATATATTAATTAATAATAATATTATAAAAGAAAAACATTAACACAGAATTTTTTTTTTTTTTTTCCATAAATTAATAAAATAAATAAATATAAAAAAATATAAAAACCAAGAAAAAAAAAACTTATTGTAATAATAATTATTAATTATATTATTCAAAAAACGAAACTACAAATAAATTATTATATTAAAAAAAAAAAAAAAATAAAAAATTCAAAATAAATATTATTAAAAATTAATCGTAATAAAAAACCAAAAAATTATATAAAATAAATTCTCTCTCAAACAAAAACACACAATTAACACAAACACACACACACAAACACAATAAAAGAAAGAATATATAAAAATAAATCGCTAACAATTTTTCGAAAATTTTATTGAACCAATTTAAAAAATATTATAAATATAATTAAAATATTTAATTTTTATTTATTTTTATCATTTTTTTTTTTCCTAATATAATTCATTACGTTATTAAATAAATATTAAATAAATTTTACCACACCAAACATTTATTACAAATAAAAAAAAACAAAAAGAAAAAAAAAAAAATTAAATAATAAAAATAAAAATTATAAAAATCAAATAAATGGGAAAAAAAAAAAAATACAAAGAAAAAACACAAAAACAAACCACTCAACAAGAAAAATAATTTAAAATAATTAATGCAAAAATTTAATAAATGTCAAGAAAAAAAAAAAAAACCAAAAAAAAAAAAACACAAAAACTTAAAAATTAAATATTTATTTGCCTTTTTTTTTTTTTTTTTTTAATTATATAAAAAATAATTTAATTCATATTTTTTTATAATCGCGATTTACATAACAAATATCAAAATCCTATGAGGGATTCGTTTAAAATTTATTTACGGTTTCATCATTAATAAATCGATAATAATACGTCCGTGGTTGGGAATGGCGGTTGGGGTCTGCAAAGTGTCAACCAAAATTCAGAAGAAGAGGACAAACGATTTCACACCTATAAAAGTTAAAGTGGAATTGTATAACAAAATTTCCGCCTAGTATTAATTGTTTTTCAAAAATTCATAGATATACAAATCTAATAACCAATAAAATCCACTACAGGCAGCTTACGTACTAGCAAATTAGATACTTTATTAACAAGGCCACTGCAGATGCTTCTAGGAAATTTACAATTTAAGAAATATCCTGAGAGTATCTATTTTTGTCTCTACGCTAGTAAATCTGTTAGTGTATTTCATTGTCGTCATTGTCACAATTTATAATGGTGAATTTTTGAAGAAAAACAATAAAATTTTACTATACAAGTTTGCTTTACCTTTTATCGATGTCAAATCGTCTGTCTTCTTTTACTGAATATTGGTTGACACTTTTCAGTTGTGAGTAATAAATGCACGGTGATTAGCAAATAAAACTATCTAATTCACAGATGATTAAAATTACTCAAATCAATTTGCAACATGGTAAAATTGTAACTGTTGAATTAAACAGATGCATAACCACCATAAAGCATACAAAATATACAATATATAAATATACAACAATGTGAAGATCTTAGCGGCGCCAATCGTCGCGGTACTATACATCCTCAAATCATAACACCATGTGAACGTTATTTAAATGTTGGATTAACTCGCTGATATTATAATCATTCACCACATTTTCACCAAACATGGATTTTTCTGTGGTTGAGTTTCATTTGATCGCAATACAAAATTCCAATAATCGATGTCGTAAAAATTACTTTGTTTTATTTCATTCTGGTTTTTCCCCTAAGCCATCACAGCATTGTCTTCGTAGTTACCAACCAATAACCAACACAACACTCATTACTGAATAATCATTTCACACAAGCCTGTTAAGACAAATTACGTTTGTTCTTCTACAAACCGTCAATCTGACTAGATTCCATAATTCTTTCTGCATCACTTGTTCAATATGCATCTATTCAATTACGACAATGCACACCCAATTACTATGTGAAATCTTTCATTTTAGAATATTGGTTTAATAAATAATCTCTTATTATCTAAACTAAAGCGGAAATTCGTTACTTTTAACTGTCTTTTTTCCCCTAATAATACGCCAAAAAAGTGATTTGAGAATTCGTAAAATACCACTGCTTGCAAATTAGGTATCCTGATAAAAAAAAACACTTAAATGCGGTTTTTTCATTTATTACAAGCGACAAATTTATTTTAGCATTATTTTTAAATAAATTATATTGTATTACTGTGTACAGGGTAAGTAAGAAATTCTATATATTTTATATTAAAATTAATTTAATAATACTATTTCTATTGCAGTCCCGGCAAGCAGGTGAAGTTAGTCATCATATAACTGACGATTAAGATTATATTTGCGTATTTATACTTACGTGAAGGTAACACTTAAATACTATTATTAAATTACAGGAAACATACTTCTTCGAATACGATTGCACTTGTCCACTATACAAATACACCTATAGAATTGAAGATTGGATTAGTTTGGTACAATAAATAACGTGTGTATATTAAATGCTACTAAAACACGTTTTGTAAATTTCATCAGTTGCTGTATTTTCTGGGTAAATATAATATCACATAAATTATAAACGTTATAATTCTCTGCTATATCAATTTGTTTTGTTTTCTATATTTTCAGATCAATTAAAAATTATGAATTCACTTCAGGCAGATCACGAAGTCGTTATTTACAATTAAATTGTTTTTCAACTTACTATCACTAATTACTAGAACTAAGAACAAATTAATTTTAATTAATTTTAATGTATACGTGAGGTGTGTTCGATAAATTACTGGTAAATATGAAACAAGTTATTTAGTTTACTAGCTGACAAAACAACACTCTTTATTTTACTACATATTTTATTCTTGCTACTTCATACACTACATTGAATTTTTTCAATACTTTTCAGAAATTGCACAATCCTTTCCAGCAAATCATTGTTTATGATTTGAAAAAAGAAAAATTCACTAGATGCCAAATCTGGCAAAGAAACGGTGTACTACTATCTGTTCCGACTGTTTCTGGAATATGTTGAGTCTATATTGTGATAGTCGACGAAAGCATCATTTAGCATCATTTAAGATTGTAACAAGTTATAACCAAAACTTATGAATCATTTTATTACCACTTTATCATTAGCCATTAATATCTTCTGTAGATTTGATAAATATATATTCATCTTTCATCTCTAACACCATCGATGTTTCCTTAATCTAACCTATAGATATTCGTGTCAGATATCCTAAACTCTGTTCTGTTTATTTTGATAACTTTTAGGTTACTGTTGCAGCATCTCAAAATTACTTTTTATTCTCCTAAGCCTTTATGTTTAGTCCATAGCTTACCCCGATCCGCCTTAGTTTGTTTCTTTCAGCCATTCTCGGATAGTACAGTATAATACTTTGCTGATCGTATCGGGATAGTCAACACAGTTCCAGACTATTCTGCAATTGATGGTTTTGAACTTATACTACTCCAATTTTTTTAAATATAGCCTAGCGACAGCTTTGCTTTATCGCATGCACTATAATTTTAATAAACTAAAGAATATGTGTCCATACTAAAAAAAACATCGAAATTTCGAACAATGATTTCGAGTAAAATTTATTCGAATGTATATTATTACCGATTTTTCTCTTTCTCAATTTCTATAAATTTTTAGAAATCAAATGAAGAGTAATTAAAAGAATAAAATAAAAAGAAATATAACCTAACCAACAAACCAGTAAAAAAAAAAATCAACGAGGTGAAAGGTTGAAAAAAAAGTTAAATTTTTCTACTATGCGCTTACAAACTGCGTACGATAAAAAATATTTAAGATTCATATATAATTTATTCATTACTAATTGTATTAATATAAATGTAAGTATTTAATTGAATTTATAAAATGAAATCAAATAAATATTATTAGCTTTATAAAGCGGTTGGTGTGGCTGTATAATTATCATCATTATCTTCCATTAAAAAATTAAAAAATTCAGTAAAAAAAAGAATAGCTGTA
Source organism: Bibio marci (assembly GCA_910594885.2). NCBI lineage: Eukaryota > Metazoa > Arthropoda > Insecta > Diptera > Bibionidae > Bibio > Bibio marci. The sequence goes on along the minus strand of OU343115.1, from coordinate 19,444,122 downwards.
AAAAAAATTTCAATTGTTTTTATTTCTATGCAAAATTTTTACAAAATTTATATTAAATTTTATTAATTAGTATATGATAAATGAATATTTAAATTAAAATAATAAATATTGCTTGTAATTGATAGGGTAGTGCAGTCGTCCACCGATGAGTGTTTGATTTACGAGCTAAATAAAAAAGCTACTTTGTATTTATCCATGAATGTGGATATGCACATACATTAAAATTATGAGAAAATTATCCGAATGTGGCACAAGACAAGGAATTAAAAGACATGTTGGAATTTGTATGTATGTGTTTTTATAAATTATACGCGCATCATATTTTCAATTACAGTAATTTTTTTTTCTTTTTTGTTTTTTTTAATTAGGTGTTTCTTTTGTGTGAATAGGAAACATCAAATGGTTTGGTTTAGATGAATTGAATTGGTTGAATTTGAATGGAACCAAAATGCAATAGACACAAATTCATTGTTAGAGTGTGATACAGTTGTGTATTAATTGTAAAAAAACAATTGAAGTCAATGGAATTTATCTAAATTGTTTAAAATAAATTACAATTTTTTTAATTGAAAAAGAAAATTATAAATTATTCATTTTTACATACAGGCAATAAATGACAATTATATAACATGGAATTTATGGTACTGGCTATTAATAAGTAGAAATTTGATGATATAAATTATGATATTGTAATATATGAATAAAATAAGTTTTAGCTTTAAGTATGAATTAAATTTTACATGTAATTGTATTATATTGTAACTAAGATAATTAAGTAACAAACCCTTAATTATAATGTAAACCTCATTAAATTGATTAACAATTTGCATTTAAACTTCTTATTTAAATAGAGAATATTTTTTATTGAATTTAAATTAAATAATTAGAATTCGTTCAATTTAAAATATTAAAATAAATTTAGTAAAAGAACATATAGATATTTAAAATTCATTTAAAGTATGTAATTATTAAGATGTCATCATAAATATTTAGTTAATTCATTTATGTTTACTGAATATATGTTAAAAGGGTTAAAATTAATAATAGATAATAATAGAAGTAAGATATTTATATATAGTTATAAGTGAAAATTAATTAATTATGTGTATACTGTACAGATAATTCGATATTAATTGACTACAATGCTCAGTACAATTTGATAAGACATACAGAAAATTATTACAAAGTATGAAATACCTGTATAATCCTATTTCGAAAACCTTTATACAAAATTTTATCGAAATTGAACAAAAAATGATGCAGATATTTCCTTTAACAGGAATGCATTACGTATACATACAATACACACAACTACATAAACAGACCAAAAACTTTGAAAAATAACTAAAATATACTATTTTTTCAAAATAGTTATTAGCCAATCATAACCATATGATAGTGAAAATATTATTTAATTTCTATTTACTTAAATAATTAAATAATAACTCTTTTATCATTAGAGGCGGAACAAAAAAATATAATAAAAATGATAATATACCTTACGTACCGTTCAAACTACAAAGAGCATGTCTTTATTATTATCAATATTTACCACACACAAAATATGTGATGTGTATAACAACAATCCGTTGCTTTATTATTGTGTATTAATATGTTTTTATTTTTGTTCCGTCGCTTGTGGTGGAGTAAAACGAAATTAACAAAAAATAACTTGTATTATCTCTCGCCTACAAAAAAAAATAAAAATTAAACATTAATTTTTACTATTATGTGGTTTGTCTAATAACTATTCTAAAAAAAAATCGTATATTTTGTTTATTTTTCGAAGTTTTTGGCCTGTTTACGTAGTTGTGTGTATTGTATGTATACGTGATGCATTCCTGTTAAAGGAAATATCTGCATCATTTCTTGACCAATTTCGATGCAATTTTGTATATAGGTTTGGAATCGATTTATACAGGTATATCTATTAACAATTTTCTTTAAAATTAATACCTAGGGAATCTTTATTAATTGTACAACTGAACGATCTCTTGGCTAATTTCGTACCAATTTGGTATGTAAGTTTGGAATGAGGTTATATACAGCTGTTGACTTATTAATAAGTAACAAATATAAATAACAACAACTTACCAATATCAGCAGAAGAAATTTTGATTTAATAAAAACAAACAGCTTCCTTAACAATGAATTGCAGAAAAATATACATCAGAAAAAACGTTAACCGACCGTCAAGTGTTTTCATCAGCCATTGAAGATTAATATAAAATAATATAAATAATAAATATAAAATAATATAAATATATACTAATTTATCACTAATTGTGAATCTTTATTTTAATGTTATAATTAATAATTTACATATTTATTAAATGTAATTAATTTAATGTAAAAAAAAATATTTGTGTAATTATATTATTAAGTTCATCAATAGTTCCCCAACCGTTAACTTCATAGGTAATGTAAACCTATCCCATCCGCCCACCACTTCAAACGGCTGAGTTATAGCGTTTTTAAGAAATCCATAAAAATTTCCAATAAAATACCAGGCAATTTTAAGACGAAGTAACAGTCGCGCAGAATTAACAGGAGGCAAATTTTTTTTTTAATTTTTTTCTTTTTCACTTTTGACCCACTTAGAGGCGGAATTTTCGAAAAATCTCAACGGATTCTTGTTCGCACGACCAGCCCCGATCGTTTGAGCCTATTTCCAGCCATAAATTTTCACGGAATTTTCCGGAATTTTCTTTTTTTGTTTTTCATTTTTGACCCACTTAGAGGCGGAATTTTCGAAAAATCTCAACGGATTCTTGTTCGCACGATCAGCCCCGATCGTTTGAGCCTATTTCCAACCATAAATTTTCACGGAATTTTCCGGAATTTTCTTTTTTTGTTTTTCATTTTTGACCCACTTAGAGGCGGAATTTTCGAAAAATCTCAACGGATTCTTGTTCGCACGATCACTCCCGATCGTTTGAGCCTATTTTCAGCCATAAATTTTCACGGAATTTTCCGAAATTTTCTTATTTTATTTTTCATTTTTGACCCACTTAGAGGCGGAATTTTCGAAAAATCTCAACGGATTATTGTTCGCACGATCACTCCCGATCGTTTGAGCCTATTTTTCAGCTATTTTTTGAAAATTTTCTTGGAAAATTTTTGGAAAATTTTTCCATGTTTTTATGTTACCAAAAGTTAGGTTATGTAATTACCTTTCGTTTGATACCTATCTTTCCCTCCTACCACTTCAAACGGCTGAGTTATAGCGTTTTTAAGAAATCCATAAAAATTTCCACTAAAATACCAGGCGTTTTTAAGACGAAGTAACAGTCGCGCAGAATTAACAGGAGGCAAATTTTTTTTTTTATTTTTTCTTTTTCACTTTTGACCCACTTAGAGGCGGAATTTTCGAAAAATCTCAACGGATTCTTGTTCGCACAATCAGCCCCGATCGATTGAGCCTATTTCCAGCCATAAATTTTCACGGAATTTTCCGGAATTTTCTTTTTTTGTTTTTCATTTTTGACCCACTTAGAGGCGGAATTTTCGAAAAATCTCAACGGATTCTTGTTCGCACGATCACTCCCGATCGTTTGAGCCTATTTTCAGCCATAAATTTTCACGGAATTTTCCGAAATTTTCTTATTTTGTTTTTCATTTTTGACCCACTTAGAGGCGGTATTTTCGAAAAATCTCAACGGATTCTTGTTCGCACGATCACTCCCGATCGTTTGAGCCTATTTTTCAGCTATTTTTTGGAAATTTTCTTGGAAAATTTTTGGAAAATTTTTCCATGTTTTTATGTTACCAAAAGTTAGGTTATGTAATTACCTTTCGTTTGATACCTATCTTTCCCTCCTACCACTTCAAACGGCTGAGTTATAGCGTTTTTAAGAAACCCATAAAAATTTCCACTAAAATACCAGGCGTTTTTAAGACGAAGTAACAGTCGCGCAGAATTACCAGGAGGCAAATTTTTTTTTTTATTTTTTCTTTTTCACTTTTGACCCACTTAGAGGCGGAATTTTCGAAAAATCTCAACGGATTCTTGTTCGCACGATCAGCCCCGATCGATTGAACCTATTTCCAGCCATAAATTTTCACGGAATTTTCCGGAATTTTCTTTTTTTGTTTTTCATTTTTGACCCACTTAGAGGCGGAATTTTCGAAAAATCTCAACGGATTCTTGTTCGCACGACTAGCCCCGATCGTTTGAGCCTATTTCCAGCCATAAATTTTCACGGAATTTTCCGAAATTTTCTTTTTTTGTTTTTCATTTTTGACCCACTTAGAGGCGGAATTTTCGAAAAATCTCAACGGATTCTTGTTCGCACGATCACTCCCGATCGTTTGAGCCTATTTTTCAGCTATTTTTTGAAAATTTTCTTGGAAAATTTTTGGAAAATTTTTCCATGTTTTTATGTTACCAAAAGTTAGGTTATGTAATTACCTTTCGTTTGATACCTATCTTTCCCTCCTACCACTTCAAACGGCTGAGTTATAGCGTTTTTAAGAAACCCATAAAAATTTCCACTAAAATACCAGGCGTTTTTAAGACGAAGTAACAGTCGCGCAGAATTACCAGGAGGCAAATTTTTTTTTTTATTTTTTCTTTTTCACTTTTGACCCACTTAGAGGCGGAATTTTCGAAAAATCTCAACGGATTCTTGTTCGCACGATCAGCCCCGATCGATTGAGCCTATTTCCAACCATAGATTTTCACGGAATTTTCCGGAATTTTCTTTTTTTGTTTTTCATTTTTGACCCACTTAGAGGCGGAATTTTGGAAAAATCTCAACGGATTCTTGTTCGCACGATCACCCCCGATCGATTGAGCCTATTTTCAGCCACAATTTTTCACGGAATTTTCCGAAATTTTTATTTTTTGATTTTCATTTTTGACCCACTTAGAGACGGAATTTTCGAAAAATCTCAACGCATTCTTGTTCGCACGATCACTTCCGATCGTTTGAGCCTATTTTTCTGCTATTTTTTGGAAATTTTCTTGGAAAATTTTTGGAAAATTTTTCCATGTTTTTATGTTACCAAAAGTTAGGTTATGTAATTACCTTTCGTTTGATACCTATCTTTCCCTCCTACCACTTCAAACGGCTGAGTTATAGCGTTTTTAAGAAATCCATAAAAATTTCCACTAAAATACCAGGCAATTTTAAGACGAAGTAACAGTCGCGCAGAATTACCAGGAGGCAAATTTTTTTTTTTATTTTTTCTTTTTCACTTTTGACCCACTTAGAGGCGGAATTTTCGAAAAATCTCAACGGATTCTTGTTCGCACGATCAGCCCCGATCGATTGAGCCTATTTCCAGCCATAGATTTTCACGGGATTTTCCGGAATTTTCTTTTTTTGTTTTTCATTTTTGACCCACTTAGAGGCGGAATTTTCGAAAAATCTCAACGGATTCTTGTTCGCACGATCACCCCCGATCGATTGAGCCTATTTTCAGCCACAATTTTTCACGGAATTTTCCGAAATTTTTATTTTTTGATTTTCATTTTTGACCCACTTAGAGACGGAATTTTCGAAAAATCTCAACGCATTCTTGTTCGCACGATCACTTCCGATCGTTTGAGCCTATTTTTCTGCTATTTTTTGGAAATTTTCTTGGAAAATTTTTGGAAAATTTTTCCATGTTTTTATGTTACCAAAAGTTAGGTTATGTAATTACCTTTCGTTTGATACCTATCTTTCCCTCCTACCACTTCAAACGGCTGAGTTATAGCGTTTTTAAGAAATCCATAAAAATTTCCACTAAAATACCAGGCGTTTTTAAGACGAAGTAACAGTCGCGCAGAATTAACAGGAGGCAAATTTTTTTTTTTATTTTTTCTTTTTCACTTTTGACCCACTTAGAGGCGGAATTTTCGAAAAATCTCAACGGATTCTTGTTCGCACAATCAGCCCCGATCGATTGAGCCTATTTCCAGCCATAGATTTTCACGGGATTTTCCGGAATTTTCTTTTTTTGTTTTTCATTTTTGACCCACTTAGAGGCGGAATTTTCGAAAAATCTCAACGGATTCTTGTTCGCACGATCACCCCCGATCGATTGAGCCTATTTTCAGCCACAATTTTTCACGGAATTTTCCGAAATTTTTATTTTTTGATTTTCATTTTTGACCCACTTAGAGGCGGAATTTTGGAAAAATCTCAACGGATTCTTGTTCGCACGATCACTCCCGATCGTTTTCAGCCATAATTTTTCACGGAATTTTCCGGAATTTTCATTTTTTGTTTTGCGAATTTGACCCACTTAGAGGCGGAATTTTCGAAAAATCTCAACGGATTCTTGTTCGCACGATCACCCCCGATCGTTTTCAGCCATAATTTTTCACGGAATTTTCCGGAATTTTCATTTTTTGTTTTGCCAATTTGACCCACTTAGAGGCGGATTTTTCGAAATATCTCAACGGATTCGTGTTCGCACGATGTCCCTTCATCGTTTAAGCCTATTTCGAGCCCTATTTTTTTGGACTTTTTTGACCTTCAAAAGTGTGGGTTATAACCCATTGCCGAAAAAATTTTTTTGCCCGTAGGACCTTTAGATTTTCAGGAATTGTAGAGCTCGGAAAAAAAACAATATTTGTCGACTACTTTCCAGGATTTCCCTAAGGGGGCGGAGTTATGGGGCTTCGAAAGTACCAAATGGGTCACTTTTGCACCCCTATAACTCCGGAAATACCGAATATTTTGCCAGGATCTTCTTACCACTGATAGTCCTCATCAAGGGCTACAAATTATATTATGAGGGTGACTTTCTATCTATAAGGGTTTTCCAACTAGGGGTGCCTAAAGTTCGGAAAATCGTTTGCAGACCAATCTTCCGATGACTGGAAAGTAGGGAAATATTGAATTTTCCAAAAATCCAATGATGCAGGAATGTAAAGGAAAATTCAATCTTTGTTCTAAGATTTTTTTTGGAATTTTCCAGTGGAAAATACGGATTTTCCAGGCACAACGAAAAACATCGATTTTTACATATTTTCAATTGGGAATTTTCCGACTTTCCCAATGGAATTTCCCGATGCCCTATTTATCACAGATAGTAGACTATATGCCACATACTTTAAGCCCCACCACAACTCTCTAAGACTAATGGTTTTCTCACAATGAGTGCCCAAAGTTAGGCTTACACGAAAATTTCCAAATCTTAAATCGGTTATAAGTCGAGTAATAGATTTTTCACGGAAAAAGTCCAGAAGCTTTGTTGTGCGCATTAAGAACCTCTATAATATGGCTGGAACAAAAATTGGCTATCTAATTAATTTTTTTCGAAAACATCAAAAAGTCCGTTTTCAGAAATTCCGGGAAATTTCTCCAGCCTAAAGTAGAAGACTTACAGATGTCTTATAGCCATAAATGGATATAGATGGTAAATGTACTGAGGGAGTTGTACTGAAAATTTGTCCTAACTATTACAGTTTTCCCGGAATTTTCCGATCAAAATTAAAATTTTCCGGATTTTCCTGAAAATTTCTAGATGTCTTGGATAGAAGATTAAAAACAGTTTTTACCACTAGAGGACCCGAATCTATTTACAGGTTTTCCCAGAATTTTCATGTAACGGTTTCATATGCATGGTGAAAAATCCCGGTTTTTATGATACCAAAAGTTAGGTAATTTAATTACCTATCATTTGATATCTATCACAACCTCCTACCACTTCAAACAGCTGAGTTAGGATTTTCGCCGTTTAAAAAATATACCAACATTTTATTTTAAATATATTAATAATAATAATAGTAATAATAATAATAATAATATAATGTAATTAAAATTTTATATATAAATTATATTAAAAATAAATTTATATTTGAAAACAACAAATACAAGTCATTTCTTTTTATTTATTGTTTTCTAATATATTTTTATTTTTTTCATTTCTAAACATTACAAATATCAATGTTAAAAATCAAAGGCTAACAAATGTCCATTTCATACTATATGTTGTCTTTGCTATATGAAAATTTTTGTTACCTATATTTATTTTTACGCCAAAATATATGCAATGTAAATATAAAAATTAAATAAATTTTTGAGAAATAGAAATAAATAAAAATATATGTATTTTTTCAGATTTGTACCAGTCCAGCAGAAATTATTAAATTTATTATTTTTATGAATTTTTATTTTATAAATTTATTCTAGGAGAAAGATATTACAATAACAAAGTTTTTTTTCTATTTGTGACGGAAAAAAGCAACAACAAAATGGTAAACAATAATAAAGAAACGGAATGTTGTGTTGTTGTTTTGTTGTACTATATTTATAAATTTTGATAATAATAATGACTTTTTAGAATTTTTAAATAAATTTATTAACATTTTCGTTTGTGATTTTTCAATATTTAGTTTTGCATATTATCATTTTTTCAATTACTTTATTAATTAACATAATTGTTTTCTTCGTTTTATGATTTTTGTGTTATCTATTTATGTGTATGATAAAATTTTGATAACAATAAAAAGAGACTATGACATTTATTTTATGTATTTTATTTCTGTTTATATTTTTTCGTTTGTGGTTTTTGCATATATATTTCTTTCTTTAAATTATCATCGCACATTTAATCACATACAATTTATTTTTATGTTATTTCAGATACATACTTTTTTTTTGAAAATATTATATAATTTATAAATAAAAATTAAAATCATTTGCAATTGTAATTATCCATATTGTTTACTTTTTTTAATGTATTAAAATAAATACCTGTGAATGAAGAATGATTTTTGTTTTATCTATGTATTTATTATTATTAAAAACTGTTATCTTAATTTTCCTATTGATTCTGCATGGCACAATATCTCACGATCATTTGGACCGGTTTCCAGCTCCATTTTGTAACCATATTTTTCCGCATTTTATAAAAAACAAACCCAGTTGATTATCTAGAAACATAAGATATTTAATGACCATATATCTTTTCCAAAAAAACCAAACGAAATCTTTATAATTCTATATATCTCAATTATATTATTAATTTATTTTAATTAATAATTAAAACTATATTATGAATCTAATATCTCGTTAATTATCTAGAAACATAAGGTAAACTTTTATTATTTCATTTTTTTCAAAATAGTAAGCAAAACATTTTTGTTCTTTTTTATAGAAGCATACAATTATTTCATTTGGTTTATTGTAAAATATTATTTAATTTTTTAAAATTATATTGAAAATTAATAATAAAAGAGAACAAAATCACACCTTTTCTATCTTATCTGGAGCGGATCAGGTCAGTAAAATGATCATATAAGAAAACATAAAATATAAAATATGTTCTTTTTCAGCAGTATAATTCTTTTCACGTAGCCAGCCTTTTTAAAATATGCTTACGTTATGTGTGAATCGTTTGCAAAAAAATGTATTTGATAAAACAATAGTGTACATTTTAAACCACACAATCTTAAATATTCACAATTTAATTTTCTTATCTTATTGAATTTAATTTAAATCATTTAAATTTGTAGTAGTTGATGAACTTGCACATCTCTTTTATAATTTTGTTGATTTATTGATGGATGATGTTGATGTTGATCTTGACAACAGCTACTTTGCTTTTTAAATCATGAATTTACATTATAATAATTATTTAATAATTATAATTTATATACACAGCATAAATAACAGATGCGATTGAAATATTTAACTATGATTAAACACTAAAAAAACAACATACATACAATTAACAAACGACTTAAGCCAATATTACCATATATTGGTAAATTGAAAAAAAATAATAACGAGAATCAGAGGCAGTTGGCAATTATTTTGCACGTACAACTGCAACATTCACTGTATTAGTTTCGTTTAACTATTTTCTATTGCCTAAACTTTATTTGCACGAACAAAAGAAACCCGGTTCGCATATCAATTGCGAAATAAAAGTATTTTTATGCACTAATTTAACATGTAAACACGTTGCATATTTCAGCTGAGGGAGAATATTTCGAATAAATAAAATTATTTTAGTAAACATACATTAATTGTTTGCTTGTTCTTAATTAATTTCGGTTATTTTTCCAAATTATTTAATATTTATGCTCTGTAATATATGATGTTAATAGGAATTGTTAATTTCATGTTATTTTAAATAGTTTAAATTTTATATCACATGTCGTGATATAATCAAAGTCAATGTATTCGCTTACATATATTTTTTTTCTTCTGTTTTTGTTAATATGAATGAAATATTGATTTTTTTGTAATTATTATAAAAAATATCGATATGCATTCAAATATATATGCATTTATAATTTCGACAAATCTTTTTAAACGTAAATAAAATCTATTTAATAAATTTTGTTTAAGTGTTTAAATGTGTATTTTAGTTTATATATTGCGTTTATATATTAGGCTATGTTTCCACTGGGTATGACAGACATATTCATACGCGTATAATTATTTGAAAATACAAAGTTTAGATAAAAACATTTAACATACTTGAGGTTACTCGACGTATAACTCATATGACGTTGATTAGTCATACGTATGTTAGATGTGTCCATCTAGAAAACGTATTTTAAACCAAGCATACGAGTATGTATGGGCTTGTCATACCCAATGGTAACATATCCTTACGCATACGTGTTTTGTAAAGACAAAATAAAGTGTCTGTTGTCACTTTTAATAGTGTAATTATAATATCTTTGATATTATTCAACTAAAGATATAATATATATTATATTTTTAGCACTTTATTCATTTTAATACTTTTTTATTTAATGTATTCATATAGTATACTGTTTGTTATAAATTACAGTACACATATCATATAACTAAAATTATATAATAATTGTGTTATGTACGAGTATAATATAATTAATTACAAAATTACGTTATATTTCTTAATTTAAATAAAATTCAAAAACAGAATTTTTTACACAAATTAAATCACAGAAACAAAAATTTGAATTTTCAAAAGTAATAGTATTTATAATTAAATATATTGTTCTTATAATTAATTTAATTATTTATTTTTAAATAATATATTTCGAATTTACGTGTACTTTTAATTATAATTACTGATATTATATATAGAAAAAAAAAATAATAATAAATAATAATAATTTAATATATTATAATTTATTTTTCATTTATTCGAAATATAAATTTGATGATGTTTATAGTTAGATTAATAATTGAATTTTTAATTTAATTAAGTAATATATATAAATTATGTTATTTAAGTAATTAAAATTATATGATTTTATAATAATATATATTTAGTCTATATTTCCACTGGGTATGACAATCACATCCATACACGTAGTATTGATTAAAAATACGTATTTTAAATACGACTTTGAATACCCAGTGAACACATAGCTTTATTCGTACATAGTCTTAAACATTTTTAATCAATCTTTTTTGTGTTTTTTTTTTATAATTATTCTATTTAAATTGATGAAATTCATCAGGCTTACACATAGAAAATGATGACGAGGTAGGTTATATTCTAAGTTATAAATATTATTTTATTGTGATATACTAATATTTAGCAAGGCATTATTATAGCAATATAGAAACTTTAATTATAATAATTTAAAAATGATATCTTCATATTAGCAACATGAGACTACTGAAAGTTCAAACAATATTATACCATATAGAAAATTATTAATATTATAAACAAAACCACAAGAATCTATTTTCATAATTCGGCTATTACGGGCGGACACACGCAGTTTACTATAAACAACTAATCTATTATAGTTATGAAAAAAAAAATAAATATGGATTAATATGGTCTCAATTTCGAATAATCAAAGCAGCAACGAAAAGCGGGTGTACTACACAAAAAGTTACTTGTTATATGTTAATGATTAGATTTTATTTTACTGTGAATGTTAACCCAAAGTTGTTTCAAATCAAATTCAATTGTGTTTGAGTGCATACAGTCGATATGTAGTATGAAAAACAGTTATTGTAAAGATATTTAACTTAAATTTTAAATATAGTACAATAAAAATTGCGTGATTATAAACGAATTACTGGAATGATTTTCGAGAAAACAGTTTATGATTCTGAAAGTTCTGGGAAACACAACAGTAAGTGGAAAATTTATAAACTGTATTTGTTATTTCTTGTGTTAAACTTGATGATAATTAATCTAATTTAATAGATTTAAAATAAGAATAAGTAAACACTTACAATAGCGATCACACAATTTCTGAAACAATGGGAATGAGCCAGATATGAGATGTTTGATTTCAGACATTTATATCTTTTCCCGTACGCATTTCTTATAATATATTTATGTTTATAATATTAATCATTTACAAATAAAATGGTTTAATTAAATGTTACAAAATTATACTATATGAAGATTATAAATTATTATTATATAAAGAAACAAAAATTACCAGAAACCTTAGCTCGCGCATAATATACAATCAATCATCAATGTATATTTATAACTATAACTAAATACTACTATATTAATTCTATTTGTATATATCTATAATAATAACTAAAATATATATAATTTATTATTATAATTCATCATATTAATAGCTATAATTAAACTAAAAGTACACTAAAAAAAACACTATGTGTATATATTAATTAAATGATTAAATATTCTAAATTAAAAGAATTTCTTTTATTATACACGCTCTGCTAGTTTAGTTTAGAAACCCATACCTTGTAAAATACGAGTAATAACAAAAATGGATAATAAATAAAATAAATTTTATATCGTAATGCGTTCGATAGACAATTACTTTTTTTTAAAAAACATTGATTATTTTAAATAATAATATTAAGGAAACAAAAAAAACAATGGAATTATGGAATTGAAGATTTTGAATCATCATCTAAGATACCATCATTTGGTAATGGACTCGATTCAATACTTTTATCATAAATTCCATTACTTTTTGTAGTTATTTGATTTATATCCAAATTTTCTCGTTCATATTTTTCATCATTTTTATTTATAATGTTATTATCTAATTTTTGCGAATTCTTTAAATCTTCATCATATTTTCGTAAATATTCGACAACAGCATGATGACCAAATGTTTCAGCTTCATTAATGGCTAAATTGCCTCAACGATCACGTTGATCGTATGGCACATGACAATGTTACAATAAAAATTCAACACAATCTAAATGTTCTTCAGATGCGGCCAAATGTAATGCTGTACGTCCATCATAATCAGATAATGTTATATCCATACCCGATAATTTATGTCGTCTTAATGCTGACACATCACAACTTGCGGCCGAAAATAATAAATTTACAATTGATAAACCTTTTGTTTCGTACCGATGACGACGTGGATCTTTTTTATTTGTTGCATGTTTTAAATTATCATAACGATGAAAATTAAATACATTCACCAATTCCTGTAAAAATTATTGAATTTAATATACAATAGAAAGAAATTAAACTTAAAAATTATTATACAATAAAATACAACGATATTGTCTTCGCAATGGTGCCTTACATTGGAAACTGTCCCGATAAAAGACCTGTTAGTGTTCTGATCGATTACCTGCGTGTTGAACTTCAACAATTTGTGTTACCCCGATATTATAACTTGTTGTATATTTTCAGACACGACAGTATATTACATCAATGTTTTTTCAGATTTAGACAACCAATAAGTTACTACAAAATGGTTTATTGAATAAGTGATTTTTCACTCAATAATGTACCATGTTCAGGTCGTGCAGTGTAGTCATAAAAAAATTGCAGAGTAGTTCGATGTACCGCATACATTTATTGAAAAGCGTTTAAAATGACAAGTAAAATAACGGCTTCAATATAAACATGAAAAATTCCCTTAACCATTCATTGCCATCCTAAGTAAAAATTAACTTGGCACTTGGTTGTAATGTGTTGTCACATCCACAATATATAAAGCTAACCTTACACCATCAGATTATCATTTATCCCATTATTTGCAAAAATTCTGGAACGGTGAGAATTTCAATAATGATGATGATTTGAAATTCAATTGGTTTTTTGCTGATGGTGACTAGAAGATGTATGAGCAAGGAATCATGTCAAAAAGATGGCGAAAGATTATGGGCAATACATTACTGAATACAGTTATTTCGATAATATATTTGCGCTTTGTTTTCATAAATAATACATTAATTTACAATCCAAATCGCAACCCACAGTTCCATCTTCTGTGCTGTGTTTTCCGGGAAATTTAGTAGGTTTTTGTTTATTAATTTTTTTAACATTTAGTACAACGATACACTTTCAAGCCCAGTATATAGACATATATTTTCCGTACCGCTACCACGAATCCAATGAACATTCAGTTCAATATGCACTTCGAAATCTTTTATTTTATGGAGTATTTTTTTTAATTATATTTGTACTGAAGAGTTTCTTATGTAAATTTTGCAAATTTAAGCCCCGATACTTCATGATCGAATATGTAACATGAACGCAACCTACTGCGTCGTTTCTGAATGTTCACATGAAATATATACGTATATAGTTAACTTATTTATTAAAATTATATAGATTTAAAATTAACTTACTTGTCAAAATTGAACACCTCTACCACTATTGCCTAACACATCTAATGATGGTGACCATGTAAATATACCCATAACATTTGGTATTACAACTAACATACCACCACATACACCTGATTTGGTTGGTAAACCAACTTTAAATTCAAATTGTCCAGAATAATCATACATGCCGCATGAATGCATTAATGATAATTTTTTTTTTTTTTTATTTAGTGCATCTATTTAGAAGAAAAATAATATTTATTGTAATTATTAATATTGTTTAAAATCGAATACACACATTAATTACGTACGAATATTTGCTGCTTCATCCATAGTTATTGAATTTTGTATTTGGTTTTGTAATCTGCTTCTGCAACAGCAACAGTAAAAAAAAACAAATAAAAAAATAAAAATTAAATAAAAAAAACACAAAAATCAAATAAAAAAACAAATTAAATAAAATAAATTTAGTTCAAATGTACTTTTTTCATAACACAAACAAAAAAGCAAAAATCAAATTAAAAAAACAAAATTCAAATAATAAATAATAAAAAAAAATAATTAAAAACTAAAATTATTAAATGACTGTGAAATATAATAATAAATAAACAATAATTATTTATGATTTTATAAAAATAAATTTTTTTTAATTAAAAACTAATAAGAAAATAAAATTTCACGTCGACATTACACAAAAACTTCACCCATTTTGGTTTATTATAATATACATATGAGAAAGAAGAGTAGAGTGGAATTTATTCATTCGAGAGTTGACATTTGACAGTTGGGCTGGAAAAAAACTACGAGAAAGACATTATATTTGAACGCATTTTAAGCTATTTGTTCATGAGTTCATGACCCGAAGCCAAAATCGCAAATATTGCCTCATTTTTTATTTACTCGCTCTTTTAACGTTTGACATTTGACAATTGGACATATAATGAGTACATTGAGTATATAGTATAAAAACAAAAGTGGGGTTTTTTTTAATTTATAATTTCTTTGTCTTTCTACTCATTTCAATTTCATTAAAAGTTGTTGGGTTGTTAACACGCACTTTTTTTTTTTTTTTTTAAATTAAATTTATTTTAATATTTTTCATTTTGTTTTCATCGGTCATTCGAATAGGACGCTTTTTTTTGTTTTTTTTTGTTTTTTTTTGTTTTTTTTTGTTTTTTTTTTGTTTTTTTTGTGAATAATTTTGCTATAGAATTTGAAGAATTACCAATTACGAAATATTTTAAAATGGTAAATATAATTTATTCGTGACTGCTAAATTATTTATATATTTGTGAAAATATTTGTTATATATAGGTTTCTTTATTTCTTTTTGGGAATTAGTGCTAAATAATTGTTACTTTACTTTAGCAATTATTTTTTTTTTTTTTTTTTTTTTTTTTTTTCATATTTTAAATGTATATGTTATTGAGTTGGGGTCTAAGTCTTGTAATTTTATTCGTTCTTCTGGATGGCAGCGAATTTTTGTTTTTTCTAATTAGTTTTAAATAGAATTTGAAGAAATATTATTTGCACTGTTAAAAAAATTATTAAGAATATATTTCGAAATATTGTTAATGTTTTATTAATAATTCGTTGAAGTTCGTATCATGATTCTACCTAGTTTTTTACACACCTACATTGGGTTGTTTAGAGAGATAGCGTTGCTGATGAAAAATCGCTAAATATTCATCTAAAATCTAATTAGAAAGCGTCCATTTAAATGCATAGTATTTTTTTTTTACTGCATATAATATAATAACTAAATAATTATTACTATTGTAAAGTAAATTAATAATTTATTTATTTGCAGAACAATTAACATTAGGCAACAGCAAACAATCTTCAGAACGAAATTACAAATTATCAATCAAAAGCGAAAAGAAAGTAGAGTTATAAAAATAAATAAATTGGTAACTAAAATATTTATTTAATTATAATTAATACTAATATATATTATTTTCTATAGCAATTGATTTTTTTTTTTTTTTTAAACTATTTTATAAATAATTCATAGAAAATGCTATTTTTCAGAATATTTAATTTTATAATTAATATTTTGTTATCAGTAAAACACATAGCATAATTATATTTGACATTTGTGGTGTGTGAGTGAAGCAGTTCCCATTTTGCTGCTTTCTTAAAAAAATAAAATGTAAAGTGTTTTAAATTAAAAAATATTAGAATGCATTTCAAATATGTGTAATATTTTAATATACGTCAAAGTTTAATTCATTATTCTACCTAATTTCTTCCATCTACATTGATTTTTTAGTGATAGCGTTGAGAAGATAAAAATTCGCTCAATAACTCTTTTATTCATTTATTAAAACGTATTTTTCCTGAAATATAATTAGAAATTATGGATTTTTACTGTATATAATATACTGTCTATATAAGAATTATTATTATATTAATTTAAATGTAAATTAATAATTTATTTATTCGCCAAAGAAGAAGAAAAGGTAATTTTTGCAAAATTTCTACTTTCATAATTATTATTATTTTTATCAGTAAAACATGAGGCAATTCTGTAATGTAAAATAACAGCCATTCATTTTCTTAATAAAAAATATGAGGTTATGAAAATCCATATATGAAAATCCAAATGCTACAAGTTTTTTTTTACTTTATAATTTTGTTTTTTAATTTTTGTCCAGTAAATGTTTTTGTTTTTTTTTTTTTTTTTTTTTTTTGTTTTATTTTTCTTTTTTGTTTTTTGTTTTTTTTTCATTTAATATTTTTGCCCATTGTTTTTCATGTTTTAAATTTATATGTTATTGAGTTGGGGTGTAAGTCTTGTAATTTTATTCGTTCTTCTGGAGCGCATCGAATTTTACTTTTTTCTATTTAATTTTAAATTGAATTTTGAAGAAATATTATTTGTAGTGTTAAAAAAATTCAGAATATATTTCGAAATGTTCTTATGGTTTTATTAATAATTCGTTGAAGTTCGTATCATGATTCTACCTAGTTCTTTACACACCTACATTGGGTTGTTTAGAGAGATAGCGTTGCTGATGAAAAGTCGCTAAATTTTTATCTAACATCTAATTAGAAAGCATCCATTTAAATGCATAGTATTTTCTTTTTTTTTAATTTGTATATAATAATATAATAACTAAATAATTACTACTATCATATAGTAAATGTAAATTAACAATTTATTTATTTGCAGAACAATTAACATTAGGCAGCAGCAAGCAATCTTTAGAACCCAATTACAAATTGTTAATCAAAAGCGGAAAGAAAGTAGAGAAATAATAATAAATAAATTGGTAACTAAAATATTTATTTAATTATAATAAACACTAAAATATATAAAAATTTAAATGATAATTCTAAAAATTAAATAAGAAATTTATTTGTATTGGCTTTTCATAACCTCAAAATAATTATTATTTTATATAGCAATTAATGTTTTTTTTTTTTTTTTACAAATATTTTATAAATAATTCAAAGAAAATGCTATTTTTCAGAATCTTTAGTTTTATAATTAACATTTTGTTATCAGTAAAACACATAGCATTATTTATATTTGGCATTTGTGGTGTAAAGTACTGAAGTGATTTTAATTAAAAAATTTTAGAATGTAATTCGATACGTCAAAGTGTATGTTATTATTCTACCTAATTTATTCTATCTACATTGTTTTTTATTAAAATGTATATTTTTCCTGACATCTAATTAGAAATTATAGATTTTTACTGTCTAAATAAGAATTATTATTATTATTATTTTAAATGTAAATTAATAATTTATTTATTTGCAGAACAATTAACATTATGCAACAGCTTTTGCGGCGGCTGGGTTGTGGTATTTGGAGCTGCAACAAAATTTTCATTATCAATAAATCATTAAAAATAATTATGTTCTATAATAGCAACAAATTTAAATGATTCAAATGATGTGCATTAAGACGTTTAATATAAAATAATAATAATAATGTAATAATTGGACCGATACTATGAATTATTGAAAATTATGAATATTTTGTATGATATTAAACGTACACTAGTTTTATTCAACACATCCATTTATTATGCAAATAATTCATGTACACGAGGTTGTATTTTAAAATCAATTAATTTATAACACACAATTACAAAATATCCACATCAATCCATTAGAAGCGAAAAGTAAATAATTGAATAATTGGGTGAGTAAAATATTTATTTAATTAATAATAAAGTAAGTTAGTTAGTAATCAAGATAAAATATATAAGTATAAAACATAATTCTAAAAAACTTAAATAAGGAATTTGTATGACAAAAATAATTAAAATTTTAGCAATTCATTATTTTTTTTTTTTTTTTATTATTAAAAACTCTTATGAATTATTCATAGAAAATGCTATTTTTCAGAATCGTTAGTTTTTTAATTAATATTTTGTTATTAGTAAAACACAAAGTAATATTTAAATTTGACATTTGTGGTGTAAAGTATAGCTCCCTATTTTTCTTTTTTCTTAAATAAAAATGTGAAGTATTTTTAATTAAAAAATATTAGAATGTAATTCGATACGTCAAAGTTTATTTCATTATTCTACCTTATTTCTTCTATCTACATTGGTTTTTATTAAAACGTATATTTTTCCTGAAATCTAATTAGAAATTATATACTGTCTAAATAATAATTATTATTATTATATTAGCTTAAATGTAAATTAATAATTTATTTATTTGCAGAACAATTAACATTATGCAGCATAACATATTAACAGCTTTTGCGGTGGTTGGGTACTGGTTGTTGGAGTTGGAGTAAGATCAATGAAAATAATTATGTTCTTTAACAGCAACAAATTTAAATGATGATGTGCAATAAATATAAAATATTATTAATATAATAATTCGGCTGATACTATGAATTATTGAAAATTATGAATATTTGTGTGTGGCTTTAAACGTACACTAATTTCATTCACCACATATTTTGCAAATATTTCCTGTGCACGAGGCTTTTTTTTTAAAGTATGGAACGTTTCAAAAGCAATGAATTTATAACACAATTCCAAATTATACACATCATTCCATTAAAGATAAATAAAGCAAATAAATTGGTAAGTCAAACATTTAATTAATTTTTATGATGCAGTAAAATATATAAGTATAAAATATAATTCTAAAATATTGAATAAGAAATAGAATTGTATTGCGAACATTCAAACTGTGAGAAACTATTTAAATAAATAATATTTAATTATTATTGTTATTGCCGTTTGCTTACATAAATACGGGAGGTATAGAAATTTTTGGAAAATAGTCAAAATTGTTGTTGTAAGGTTATGAAAATCCACTATCATACTCATCGTACTCATACTTCATTTTTATATTATAAATATTTGAATTTTTAAAATTGTTCTCAATAAATTTAAAATCAAATTGTTGGTCTGCCAATCCGGTTCTTACTTACTTACTTAATACTCCACCCAGGTGCGGTTTTAGCCTTCTCCAATCTGACCCATCCGCAGTCAATGTCGTCCAATCCCGAATTATAAGGATCTCTATATCACAGTTTACTGCATCTAGCCATCTCGCCTTAGGTCTTCCGGCTCTCCTTCTACCTTCTGGATTACCATTCAACAGTTTTTTCGACACACGCTCCTCCTCCATGCGTAATACGTGTCCAATCCATCTTAATCTATTGATTTTGATTATTTTAACAATATTTGGTTGACCGTATTACTTGTCTAATTCAAAATTGTATCTTCACCTCCAACCATTCTGTTCTTTGACGGGATCAAATATGCCACGGATTACCTTTCGTTCAAATCTCCGAAGTTTATTTTTCCTGGTTCTGTGTCATGCACCAAGCCTCCGACCCATACGTTAATATTGGACGTATTAATGTTGTATATAGCTTGCACTTAAGACTCATTGTAATGTTTTTTATTGAAATTATTTTTTTTAGCCCGTAATCTGTTTCCAGTTGCTACCCTGCGGCGAATCTTCTCTTCAATATCATTTTCTACATTTGTCAACGATCCTAAGTATACAAAACTATTGACTATTCCAAAATTGTGTTCTCCATAAAATAAACAGTTTGATCTCGAATTTCTAATGTATTCGTTGCCACCATATATTTTGTTTTGTCTGCATTCACTTTGAGACCTAGAACCGATACCTCCTTGTGTAACGATTCGAAAGCCTCCTTGACAGTTATCATATTCTGACCTATTATGTCTATATTACCAGCATAATTACATAATTTACCCAATTTTGTAAAAATCGTGCCTTTTTTATTCAATATTTACGCTCCTCACTGCTTTTTCCAGCGTAATATTAAATAGTACTGTTGATAATTGGTCGCCTTGTCGTAGTCCATCAACCGTCTCAAAGTGATCAGATAATTTAGCTCGGATTCGTACTTGTGATTTCACATTTTCCAACGTCATGGCCACCAAATCTATTAGTTTTTTTGGAATACCAAATTCATCCATAATTTTGACCTATTGACGCTAGCATATGTCGCCTTGAAATCAACATTGAATTAACTACGCTTCTCCAAGATCTGCCGTATATTAAATATTTGATCAGATATAGATCGATCTGCGCAGAAACCACAGTGGTATTCTCCGATAATTATAATATATGTATATTAGCAAATATCTTACAGGTAATGTTTAATAAAATTATTTTTATGTAGTTGTTACAATCTAATTTGTCAGCCTTTTTGTACAATGGACAGATAATACCATCCTTCCACTCACCTGGCACCTGTTCATAATCTTTACAATTAGCTTGTGCAGTTGATATCATAATGCATTTATACCATATTTAAAGAGTTCACCTGGTAAGCTATCAGATCCAGGTGATTTATTATTCTTGAACTTCTGAATAACATTATTTACTTCGTGTATTGATGGTTCTACTATGAATGGCTGGGCAGTTTGAAATTGCACATCTTCCACAGTATTCACTGGCGTGTTCACATTTAATAGGTTTTTAAAGTACTCGGCCATTCTTTCGAGACATCTTTCCTCTTTCGCCATAACCTGTCCATCTCTGTTTTTGCATAAAAAAGATTGTTTGTATCCGTTACGAATACGATTGACATTCCGGCACGATCTTCTATTATCGTTGTTCCTGTTGAACTTTTCCATTTCGACGTAAACCCTTCGTTCTAGTTCTCGTTTTTATTTTTTACGAATCAATTTACGCTCGAATTCCTCTTCGAATGATAGTCTTCAACAGTGGTTCGTGTAGCACGAGCATTTCCACATTCATCATCAAACCACTTATTTCTAACTAATTATCGCCTTTCCAATAACTTGTGTTGCGGCACCTTCAACGCATGATTTTAATCTCTTCTACATACTATTTATATTACTTTCCTGTTGATAATCCTCCAAATGTGTAATAATTCGTTGTTCCATTGCATCCATGTACAATTGTTTTACCGCCGAGTGCCCATTTCAACCATGCGGGTTGTGTGTTATTAATGACAGAAAATCTGGCTCGTAGCACTATCCTAACTAGATAATGATCAAAGTCAATATTTAAACCACGACAAGTTTGAACATCCATTATATTGGAACAATGACGTCCATCAATTAGTACATGATCAATTTGATTATTTGTTCTACCATCTGGAGGCCACGTCATCTTATGAATTTCTTTATGTGGGAAGTATGTACATGACCATGTTTTTAGACATGGCAAAATCAATCAATCGTAACCCGTTTTCATTCGTTGTTTTATGAAGACTGTGTTTACCTATAGTTGGTTGATATATTGTTGCCTGTCCTACCTTGGAATTAAAATCTTCTAAGATGATCTTAATGTCGTGGCCGGGTGCAGCTCTATTTGTTGCTATCAGTTTTTCATAAAACACATTCTTAATCTCATCAGTTTTCTCTTCATGAGGGTCAAATTGAAGATTTTCTTTCTTACACGTAGTGTACAAATGCGTTTATCAATCGGAATAAAAGCAATTACTGAATTTTTTGCTTTACCAAAAACTTCGAAACCGAATTCTCTTTTACTGCAATCGTTACCGCTACAATAAAATATGTATCCTTTTCCTTTCAATACATTTTTTCCGGGCCACCTAGTTTCTTGGATAGCTGTTATATCCAATTTGGCTTTTCTTAGTGTATCAGTAAGTGCTCTTAAAGCACCTTGTCGTAAAAAAGTTCTAACATTCCATGATGCAAATTGCAAATCATTGTCCTTAAATTTCGTTGCATTAGTCGTTGCCGTTTATCCTGTCCGATCCGAGGCCGTGTTCTGGAATTCATAACCTACTTAATCATTCTTTAAATTCGTCGGGCATTTACTGAATTTCTTTGTAGATTAGCAGTTTGCTGTCCATTTGTTAGTGACGTCAGATTTTGAAGGTGGTGTGCAGTTAATAACCAATATGACGGCGTCGTCAACAAATATGATGTGGATAATAAGCACACAAAAAAAAACACTCAGTAGCGCAGTTGCAAAGCGCCGAAATATATATTATTAATCATGAAATATAGCGAGTTCAATTCCGCTATTTTTCATACGAAATTTTTCGGTATTTATTTTAATACTGAAATTTTTCTGCTATATGAAGGAAGATCGCTAAACAAAATTCCTTTCTTTTTATGGCATGTATATGACTGCATTAGTTACACGATATACTAGTGCTTTTGTAGTACATGTTGCTGTCGAACACAAGTTGATCACTTTTAAAAGATATCTTGCACAGTTCGTTTTTAACAGCAACACAAGCACTCTGGTTATTATTTATATTTTACTAATTATTTTGTTGGTCTCTCTCTCTACACGAGGCATAATAGCTAATATTTGTGTAGTTAGACAAACCAATAAAATATTGAGATTATAAAATATTCGTGATCGCGTATTTATAATTTATTCGTGAATTTGAATTCAATTTAGTTTTATTTTTTAATTTGTATATGAGTTTTTTTTTCAAATGACATTGTCAAAATGTTATTTTTTTCTCATATTTTTTGATTTTGTAAATTTAAACTTCGGGGATCACTTTGGCATATTCTTTTAATATGTTACGTACAGGGATTGTCTCCTCCCAACAAAGTGATTACGCGTTCGGGCTCACATGCAAAGGAATATTCGAGGTTTCCGATAAAACCGTTCTAAGCTGTAGTAACGAGTTTCTACAAAAAAAAAAAAATTTTTTTTTTATTTTATCACCTGTGCATATTAATTTTAAAGTTTGTAATTCCCAGTAGCATAATAATGATTGAACCATAATTTTTAATTTTTATAAATATAAGTGTTCGGGCTCACATTCAAAGGAATCTGAGCTTTTCGATAAAACCGTTCTGAGCTGTGAATGATCACGTTTTTATTTTGTTAGATTCAAGTCCGTGTATGGTTTTAAATACCCTTCAAGCACCTTCGCGGAATGTTTCAAATAGTAATTTTTTGACTGAAATTATTGAATTTCAACAGTAGTGTAATCATTGGGAGCTACATTATCTAACTATTTTTTTTCCATCGTCAATAGGTTTTCCATGTTATGGCCGGGGTCGTGGCACTTATCAATTAGCGTTAATTGAGGCCTGGCACGCGCACGACCCTTGTTCTGGTTGCGAAACGATTATTCATGTGATTGTAGACATTCATATTCACAGGAAGGCAAATTTGCCCTATGTAAATAGGTAAAAACACAAATTTTAACCTTTGTATTGAATATTGGTCTACTCTCGCATGTGCAGTAATTTTGTACTCATAACCGGCGAATTATATTACATGGATAATTATATGTTACGTTGTAGTCCTATGTGAGGACCATGTCTGATTGAAGTTCGTACGGAATCCCTATTTTAATATATATATCAGTTTTTTTAGGTTCGTCTATAGCTTTTAATACCCTTCAAACACCTTCGCGGAATGTTACAAATAGTAATTTTCAGGCTGAAATTATTGAATTTCAACAGTAATGTAATCATTGGGAGCTACATTATCTAACTATTTTTTTTCCATTGTCAATAGGTTTTCCATGTTATGGCCGGGGTCGTGGCACTTATCAATTAGCGTTAATTGAGGCCTGGCACGCGCACGACCCTTGTTCTGGTTGCGAAACGATTATTCATGTGATTGTAGACATTCATATTCACAGGAAGGCAAATTTGCCCTATGTAAATAGGTAAAAAACACAAATTTTAACCTTTGTATTGAATATTGGTGTACTCTCACATGTGCAGTAATTTTGTACTCATAACCGGCGAATTATATTACATGGATAATTATATGTTACGTTGTAGTCCCATGTGAGGACCATGTCTGATTGAAGTTCGTACGGAATCCCTATTTTAATATATATATATCAGTTCTTTAGATCCGTTTATACCTTTTAATATCCTTCAAACACATTCGCGGAAAGTTACAAATAATATTTTTAGGCAGAAATTATTGAATTTCAACAGTAGTGTAATCATTGGGAGCTACATTATCTAACTATTTTTTTTCCATCGTCAATAGGTTTTCCATGTTATGGCCGGGGTCGTGGCACTTATCAATTAGCGTTAATTGAGGCCTGGCACGCGCACGACCCTTGTTCTGGCTGCGAAACGATTATTCATGTGATTGTAGACATTCATATTCACAGGAAGGCAAATTTGCCCTATGTAAATAGGTAAAAAACACAAATTTTAACCTTTGTATTGAATATTGGTCTACTCTCGCATGTGCAGTAATTTTGTACTCATAACCGGCGAATTATATTACATGGAAAATTATATGTTACGTTGAAGTCCCATGTGAGAACCACGTCTGAACGAAGTTTGTACGGAATGCCTATTTTAATATATAATATATATATAGCTGTTTGGTCGTCATGACTATGCATTCAGTCGAATCTAATTCTCTACTTTGGGTTTTGGGGAGTAACAATATGGAATTCAAAATTGTCCTGAGTTTAACTTTCATTATCTAAAATTTGTACAAAATCTATTTAATCTCTTCATATTGGTCAATTGTGTGAAAATTACAAAAATTAATTACTCTTGAAAAACAGTATAGAAAAATTAAGGAGAGGTAATGGTGAAATTATACGTTATCCCTGAGGTGAGACGTTTTGCTGGAGAAAAATGGTGATGATTTAAAGTAGTGCTAGAAGAATAATTTTTGTTACTTACATTTGTAAGGTTTTCAAAATAAAAATTATCAATAGCTTTTGATTCTACTGTTCTAATAAATCTAAAATTAATGATTAAATGCATTCATATGGTTTCTCATTTGTAATTGATTATTTCTCTACCGTGTAATAATATCTTGAAAGAGGGAGATACTGTCATAATGTCTAATTCGAGTACGTCACATGTTGGATGTCAAAGTTGAAATAAAATTCAAAATGGTTGCTGGTAAAGTTTAACGTTTGATATAACTTTTTATTTATTAATATTTTTTCGGAATATTTGTTTGGGTTTTTTTTGATTGCGCTAATTAAAATTATTGTAAATAAATAATAAATATTAATATTATATATAATGTAGATAAATAAGAAAATGTGTGATATAATATAAATAGGTTTAGATTGGGTGCAATGGAATCTGTATATATGTTTTAACCGCAGCAAAAAATAATGATAAAAGGCAGCGTGGCAGATATTCGTCTATAGCTCATTCATTGCAATGAATTTACAAATTACAAAGATTTAAACATAAGAAAGACTACAAGCAATAGAATTCCATCTGAAGGTTTTGTTGATGTTTATAAAATTGTAAGTATAACGTTAATAAATTTACAAAAAACAAAACGAAAACTAAATTGTAAATAAATAATAAAATAATAATAATAAATAAATAATAAATATTAATATTCTATAAAATGTAGATAAATAAGTAAATGTGTGATATAATACAAATAGGTTTAGATTGGGTGCAATGGAATCTGTATATATGTTTTAACCGCAGCAAAAATTAAAGATTATAGACAGCCTTGCAGATATTCGTCTATACCTCATTCATTGGCATTGAAATTACAAATTACAAAGAAGTAAACACAAAAGACAGACTACAAGCAATAGAATTCCATCTAAAGGTTTTGTTGATGTTTATAAAATTGTAAGTAAAACATTAATAAATGTACAAAAAACCAAACGAAAACTATCCTATAGTTTCGTCATCTAATCGTAACGTATAAACATTTTTATTTTCAGCATTTGGTGCCTTCCATATTGTTCAATTATTGGTGTCACCATTTGGCTTCAATATAATATAAGGAATGATTAGTTGATGTGATATTCAAATCAAACCGAGCATAAATGTTAAATAATTTGGAAAAATAACCGAAATTAATTAAGAACAAGCAAACAATTAATGTATGTTTACTAAAATAATTTTATTTATTCGAAATATTCTCCCTCAGCTGAAATGCAACGCGTTACATTTTAAATTAGTGCATAAAAATACTTTTATTTCGCAATTGATATGCGAGCCGGTTTTCTTTTGTTCGTGCAAATAAAGTTTAGGCAATAGAAAATAGTTAAACGGAACTAATACAGTGAATGTTGCAGTTGTAAGTGCAAAATAATTGCCAACTGCCTCTGATTCTCAATAAGATAAGAAAATTAAATTGTGAATATTTAAGATTGTGTGGTTTAAAATGTACACTATTGTTTTATCAAATACATTTTTTTGCAAACGATTCACACATAACGTAAGCATATTTTAAAAAGGCTGGCTACGTGAAAAGAATTATACTGCTGAAAAAGAACATATTTTATATTTTATGTTTTCTTATATGAACATTCTACTGACCTGATCCGTTCCAGATAAGATAGAAAAGGTGTGATTTTGTTCTCTTTTATTATAAATTTTGCAATATAATTTTAAAAAATTAAATAATATTTTACAATAAACCAAATGAAATAATTGTATGCTTCTATAAAAAAGAACAAAAATGTTTTGCTTACGATTTTGAAAAAAATGAAATAATAAAAGTTTACCTTATGTTTCTAGATAATTAACGAGATTTTAGATTCATAATATAGTTTTAATTATTAATTAAAATAAATTAATAATATAATTGAGAGATATAGAATTATAAAGATTTCGTTTGGTTTTTTTGGAAAAGATATATGGTCATTAAATATCTTATGTTTCTAGATAACCAACTGGGTTTGTTTTTTATAAAATGAGGAAAAACATGGTTACAAAATGGAACTGGAAACCGGTCCAAACGATCGTGATATATTGTGCCATGAAGAATCAATAGGAAAATTAAGATAACATTTTTCAATAATAATAAATACATAGATAATACAAAATTCAGTCTTCATTCACAGGTATTTATTTTAATACATTAAAAAAAGTAAACAATATGGATAATTACAATTGCAAATGATTTTAATTTTTATTTATAAATTATATAATATTTTCAAAAAAAAAGTATGTATCTGAAATAACATAAAAATAAATTGTATGTGATTAAATGTGCGATGATAATTTAAAGAAAGAAATATATATGCAAAAACCACAAACGAAAAAATATAAACAAAAATAAAATATATAAAATAAATGTCATAGGCTCTTTTTATTGTTATCAAAATTTTATCATACACATAAATAGATAACACAGAAATCATAAAAAGAAGAAAACAATTATGTTAATTACTGAAGTAATTGAAAAAATGATAATATGCAAAACTAAATATTGAAAAATCACAAACGAAAATGTTAATAAATTTATTTAAAAATTCTAAAAAGTCATTATTATTATCAAAATTTATAAATATAGTACAACAAAACAACAACACAACATTCCGTTTCTTTATTATTGTTTACCATTTTGTTGTTGCTTTTTTCCGTCACAAATAGAAAAAAACACTTTGTTATTGTAATATCTTTCTCCTACAATAAATATATAAAATAAAAATTCATAAAAATAATAAATTTAATAATTTCTGCTGGACTGGTACAAATCTGAAAAAATACGTATATTTTTATTTATTTCTATTTCTCAAAAATTTATTTAATTTTAATATTTACATTGCATATATTTTGGCGTAAAAATAAATATAGGTAACAAAAATTTTCATATAGCAAAGACAACATATAGTATGAAATGGACATTTGTTAGCCTTTGATTTTTAACATTGATATTTGTAATGTTTAGAAATGAAAAAAATAAAAATATATTAGAAAACAATAAATAAAAAGAAATGACTTGTATTTGTTGTTTTCAAATATAAATTTATTTTTAATATAAGTTATATATAAAATTTCAATTACATTATATTATTATTATTATTATTACTATTATTATTATTAATATATTTAAAATAAAATGTTGGTATATTTTTTAAATGGCAAAAATCCTAACTCAGCTGTTTGAAGTGGTAGGAGGTTGTGATAGGTATCAAATGATAGGTAATTAAATTACCTAACTTTTTGTAAAAAAAAAATATGGATTTATCACCATGCATATGAAACCGTTTTATGAAAATTCCGGGAAAACCCGTAAATAGATTCGGGTCCTCTAGTGGTAAAAAATGTTTCTAATATTCTAATTAAGACATCTGGAAATTTTCGGAAAAATCCGGTAAATTTTAATTTGTATCGGGAAATTCCGGGAAAACTGTAATAGTTAGGAAACATTTTCAGTACCACTCGCTCAGTACATTTACCATCTAAATCCATTTATGGCTATAAGACATCTGTAAGTCATCAACTTTGGGCTGGAGAAATTTCCCGGAATTTCTGAAAACGGACTTTTTGATGTTTTCGAAAAAAATAAATTAGATAGCCAATTTTCGTTACAGCCATATTATAGAGAATCTTAATGCGCACATTAAAGCTTCTGGACTTTTTCCGTGAAAAATCTATTGGTCGACTTATGACCGATTTAAGATTTGGAAATTTTCGTGTAAACCTAACTTTGGGCGATCATTGTGTGAAAACCATTAAACTTAGAGAGTTGCGGTGGGGCTTAAAAGTCGTGTCATATAGTCTACTATCTGCGATAAATAGGGCATTGGAAAATTCGGTTGGAAAAGCCGGAAAATTCCCATTTGAAAACATGCAAAAATCGACGTTTTTCGTTGTTCCTGGAAAATCCGTATTTCCCATGGGAAAATTCCAAAAGAGTTTCAAAACTTAGATTGAACTTTTCTCTACATTTCTGCATCATTACATTTTGGAAAATTGAGTTTTTGCCAATTCCCCAGGTATCTTAAGATTGGTCTGCAATCGATTTTCAGAATTTTAGGCGCCCCTAGTTGGTAAACCCTTATAGATAGAAAGTCACCCCCATAATATAATTTGTAGCCCTTGACGAGGACTATCTTTGGTTAAAAGTTCGTTTCGAAATAGTAAGTATTTCCGGAGTTATAGGGGTCCAAAAGTGACCAATTTGGTACTTTTGAAGCGTCATAGCTCCGCCCCCTTAGGGAAATTGGGAAAAGAGGTCGACAGAAAGCGTTTTTTTTTCGAGCTCTACAATCCCTGAAAATATGAATGTCCTACGGGCAAAAAAATTTTTTCGGCAGTGGATTATAACCCACACTTTTGCAGGTCAAAAAAGGTAAAAAAAAATAGGGCTGAAAATAGGCTCAAACGATCGGGGGTGATCGTGCGAACAAGAATCCGTTGAGATTTTTCGAAAATTCCGCCTCTAAGTGGGTCAAAAGTGAAAAAGAAAAAAATTAAAAAAAAAATTTGCCTCCTGGTAATTCTGCGCGACTGTTACTTCGTCTTAAAATTGCCTGGTATTTTAGTGGAAATTTTTATGGATTTCTTAAAAACGCTATAACTCAGCCGTTTGAAGTGGTAGGAGGGAAAGATAGGTATCAAACGAAAGGTAATTACATAACCTAACTTTTGGTAACATAAAAACATGGAAAAATTTTCCAAAAATTTTCCAAGAAAATTTCCAAAAAATAGCAGAAAAATAGGCTCAAACGATCGGGAGTGATCGTGCGAACAAGAATCCGTTGAGATTTTTCGAAAATTCCGCCTCTAAGTGGGTCAAAAATGAAAATCAAAAAATAAAAATTTCGGAAAATTCCGTGAAAAATTGTGGCAAAAAATAGGCTCAATCGATCGGGGGTGATCGTGCGAACAAGAATCCGTTGAGATTTTTCGAAAATTCCGCCTCTAAGTGGGTCAAAAATGAAAAACAAAAAAAGAAAATTCCGGAAAATTCCGTGAAAATTTATGGCTGGAAATAGGCTCAATCGATCGGGGCTGATCGTGCGAACAAGAATCCGTTGAGATTTTTCGAAAATTCCGCCTCTAAGTGGGTCAAAAGTGAAAAAGAAAAAAATTAAAAAAAAAATTTGCCTCCTGGTAATTCTGCGCGACTGTTACTTCGTCTTAAAATTGCCTGGTATTTTAGTGGAAATTTTTATGGATTTCTTAAAAACGCTATAACTCAGCCGTTTGAAGTGGTAGGAGGGAAAGATAGGTATCAAACGAAAGGTAATTACATAACCTAACTTTTGGTAACATAAAAACATGGAAAAATTTTCCAAAAATTTTCCAAGAAAATTTCCAAAAAATAGCAGAAAAATAGGCTCAAACGATCGGGAGTGATCGTGCGAACAAGAATCCGTTGAGATTTTTCGAAAATTCCGCCTCTAAGTGGGTCAAAAATGAAAATCAAAAAATAAAAATTTCGGAAAATTCCGTGAAAAATTGTGGCAAAAAATAGGCTCAATCGATCGGGGGTGATCGTGCGAACAAGAATCCGTTGAGATTTTTCGAAAATTCCGCCTCTAAGTGGGTCAAAAATGAAAAACAAAAAAAGAAAATTCCGGAAAATTCCGTGAAAATTTATGGCTGGAAATAGGCTCAATCGATCGGGGCTGATCGTGCGAACAAGAATCCGTTGAGATTTTTCGAAAATTCCGCCTCTAAGTGGGTCAAAAGTGAAAAAGAAAAAAATTAAAAAAAAAATTTGCCTCCTGGTAATTCTGCGCGACTGTTACTTCGTCTTAAAATTGCCTGGTATTTTAGTGGAAATTTTTATGGATTTCTTAAAAACGCTATAACTCAGCCGTTTGAAGTGGTAGGAGGGAAAGATAGGTATCAAACGAAAGGTAATTACATAACCTAACTTTTGGTAACATAAAAACATGGAAAAATTTTCCAAAAATTTTCCAAGAAAATTTCCAAAAAATAGCAGAAAAATAGGCTCAAACGATCGGGAGTGATCGTGCGAACAAGAATCCGTTGAGATTTTTCGAAAATTCCGCCTCTAAGTGGGTCAAAAATGAAAATCAAAAAATAAAAATTTCGGAAAATTCCGTGAAAAATTGTGGCTAAAAATAGGCTCAATCGATCGGGGGTGATCGTGCGAACAAGAATCCGTTGAGATTTTTCGAAAATTCCGCCTCTAAGTGGGTCAAAAATGAAAAACAAAAAAAGAAAATTCCGGAAAATTCCGTGAAAATTTATGGCTGGAAATAGGCTCAATCGATCGGGGCTGATCGTGCGAACAAGAATCCGTTGAGATTTTTCGAAAATTCCGCCTCTAAGTGGGTCAAAAGTGAAAAAGAAAAAAATTTAAAAAAAAATTTGCCTCCTGGTAATTCTGCGCGACTGTTACTTCGTCTTAAAATTGCCTGGTATTTTAGTGGAAATTTTTATGGATTTCTTAAAAACGCTATAACTCAACCGTTTGAAGTGGTAGGAGGGAAAGATAGGTATCAAACGAAAGGTAATTACATAACCTAACTTTTGGTAACATAAAAACATGGAAAAATTTTCCAAAAATTTTCCAAGAAAATTTCCAAAAAATAGCAGAAAAATAGGCTCAAACGATCGGGAGTGATCGTGCGAACAAGAATCCGTTGAGATTTTTCGAAAATTCCGCCTCTAAGTGGGTCAAAAATGAAAATCAAAAAATAAAAATTTCGGAAAATTCCGTGAAAAATTGTGGCAAAAAATAGGCTCAATCGATCGGGGGTGATCGTGCGAACAAGAATCCGTTGAGATTTTTCGAAAATTCCGCCTCTAAGTGGGTCAAAAATGAAAAACAAAAAAAGAAAATTCCGGAAAATTCCGTGAAAATTTATGGCTGGAAATAGGCTCAATCGATCGGGGCTGATCGTGCGAACAAGAATCCGTTGAGATTTTTCGAAAATTCCGCCTCTAAGTGGGTCAAAAGTGAAAAAGAAAAAAATTAAAAAAAAAATTTGCCTCCTGGTAATTCTGCGCGACTGTTACTTCGTCTTAAAATTGCCTGGTATTTTAGTGGAAATTTTTATGGATTTCTTAAAAACGCTATAACTCAGCCGTTTGAAGTGGTAGGAGGGAAAGATAGGTATCAAACGAAAGGTAATTACATAACCTAACTTTTGGTAACATAAAAACATGGAAAAATTTTCCAAAAATTTTCCAAGAAAATTTCCAAAAAATAGCAGAAAAATAGGCTCAAACGATCGGGAGTGATCGTGCGAACAAGAATCCGTTGAGATTTTTCGAAAATTCCGCCTCTAAGTGGGTCAAAAATGAAAATCAAAAAATAAAAATTTCGGAAAATTCCGTGAAAAATTGTGGCTAAAAATAGGCTCAATCGATCGGGGGTGATCGTGCGAACAAGAATCCGTTGAGATTTTTCGAAAATTCCGCCTCTAAGTGGGTCAAAAATGAAAAACAAAAAAAGAAAATTCCGGAAAATTCCGTGAAAATTTATGGCTGGAAATAGGCTCAATCGATCGGGGCTGATCGTGCGAACAAGAATCCGTTGAGATTTTTCGAAAATTCCGCCTCTAAGTGGGTCAAAAGTGAAAAAGAAAAAAATTTAAAAAAAAATTTGCCTCCTGGTAATTCTGCGCGACTGTTACTTCGTCTTAAAATTGCCTGGTATTTTAGTGGAAATTTTTATGGATTTCTTAAAAACGCTATAACTCAACCGTTTGAAGTGGTAGGAGGGAAAGATAGGTATCAAACGAAAGGTAATTACATAACCTAACTTTTGGTAACATAAAAACATGGAAAAATTTTCCAAAAATTTTCCAAGAAAATTTCCAAAAAATAGCAGAAAAATAGGCTCAAACGATCGGGAGTGATCGTGCGAACAAGAATCCGTTGAGATTTTTCGAAAATTCCGCCTCTAAGTGGGTCAAAAATGAAAATCAAAAAATAAAAATTTCGGAAAATTCCGTGAAAAATTGTGGCAAAAAATAGGCTCAATCGATCGGGGGTGATCGTGCGAACAAGAATCCGTTGAGATTTTTCGAAAATTCCGCCTCTAAGTGGGTCAAAAATGAAAAACAAAAAAAGAAAATTCCGGAAAATTCCGTGAAAATTTATGGCTGGAAATAGGCTCAATCGATCGGGGCTGATCGTGCGAACAAGAATCCGTTGAGATTTTTCGAAAATTCCGCCTCTAAGTGGGTCAAAAGTGAAAAAGAAAAAAATTAAAAAAAAAATTTGCCTCCTGGTAATTCTGCGCGACTGTTACTTCGTCTTAAAATTGCCTGGTATTTTAGTGGAAATTTTTATGGATTTCTTAAAAACGCTATAACTCAGCCGTTTGAAGTGGTAGGAGGGAAAGATAGGTATCAAACGAAAGGTAATTACATAACCTAACTTTTGGTAACATAAAAACATGGAAAAATTTTCCAAAAATTTTCCAAGAAAATTTCCAAAAAATAGCAGAAAAATAGGCTCAAACGATCGGGAGTGATCGTGCGAACAAGAATCCGTTGAGATTTTTCGAAAATTCCGCCTCTAAGTGGGTCAAAAATGAAAATCAAAAAATAAAAATTTCGGAAAATTCCGTGAAAAATTGTGGCTAAAAATAGGCTCAGTCGATCGGGGGTGATCGTGCGAACAAGAATCCGTTGAGATTTTTCGAAAATTCCGCCTCTAAGTGGGTCAAAAATGAAAAACAAAAAAAGAAAATTCCGGAAAATTCCGTGAAAATTTATGGCTGGAAATAGGCTCAATCGATCGGGGCTGATCGTGCGAACAAGAATCCGTTGAGATTTTTCGAAAATTCCGCCTCTAAGTGGGTCAAAAGTGAAAAAGAAAAAAATTAAAAAAAAATTTGCCTCCTGGTAATTCTGCGCGACTGTTACTTCGTCTTAAAATTGCCTGGTATTTTAGTGGAAATTTTTATGGATTTCTTAAAAACGCTATAACTCAGCCGTTTGAAGTGGTGGGCGGATGGGATAGGTATCAAACGATAGGTTTACATTACCTACGAAGTTAACGGTTGGGGAACTATTGATGAACTTAATAAAATAATTACACAAATATTTTTTTTTACATTAAATTAATTACATTTAATAAATATGTAAATTATTAATTATAACAATAAAATAAAGATTCACAATTAGTGATAAATTAGTATATATTTATATTATTTTATATTTATTATTTATATTATTTTATATTAATCTTCAATGGCTGATGAAAACACTTGACGGTCGGTTAACGTTTTTTCTGATGTATATTTTTCTGCAATTCATTGTTAAGGAAGCTGTTTGTTTTTATTAAAGCAAAATTTCTTCTGCTGATATTTGTAAGTTGTTGTTATTTTTATTTGTTACCTATTAATAAGTCAACACCTGTATATAATCTCATTGTTAATAGATATACCTGTATAAATCGATTCCAAACCTATATACAAAATTGCATCGAAATTGGTCAAGAAATGATGCAGATATTTCCTTTAACAGGAATGCCACACGTATACATACAATGCACACAACTACGTAAACAGGCCAAAAACTTCGAAAAATAAACAAAATATACGATTTTCTTTTAGAATAGTTATTAGACAAACCACATGATAGTGAAAATATTGTTTAATTTTTATTTATTTTGTAGGCGAGAGATAATACAAGTTATTTTTTGTTAATTTCTTTTTCCTCCACCACAAGCGACGGAACAAAAATAAAAACAAATTAATACACAATAATAAAGCAACGGATTGTTGTTATACACATCACATATTTTGTGTGTGGTAAATATTGATAATAATAAAGACACACTCTTTGTAGTTTGTACGGTACGTACGGTATATTATCAGTTTTATTATATTTTTTTGTTCCGCCTCTAATGATAAAAGAGTTATTATTTAATTATTTAAGTAAATAGAAATTAAATAATATTTTCACTATCATATGGTTATGATTGGCTAATAACTATTTTGAAAAAATAGTATATTTTAGTTATTTTTCAAAGTTTTTGGTCTGTTTATGTAGTTGTGTGTATTGTATGTATACGTAATGCATTCCTGTTAAAGGAAATATCTGCATCATTTTTTGTTGTTTTGTTGTTTTCGAAATAGGATTATACAGGTATTTCATACTTTGTAATAATTTTCTGTATGTCTTATCAAATTGTACTGAGCATTGTAGTCAATTAATATCGAATTATCTGTACAGTATACACATAATTAATTAATTTTCACTTATAACTATATATAAATATCTTACTTCTATTATTATCTATTATTAATTTTAACCCTTTTAACATATATTCAGTAAACATAAATGAATTAACTAAATATTTATGATGACATCTTAATAATTACATACTTTAAATGAATTTTAAATAACTATATGTTCTTTTACTAAATTTATTTTAATATTTCAAATTGAACGAATTCTAATTATTTAATTTAAATTCAATGAAAAATATTCTCTATTTAAATAAGAAGTTTAAAATGCAAATTTTAAATCAATTTCATGAGGTTTACTGTATAATTAAGGGTTTGTTTGTTATTTATCTTATATAATAAACGTAACTTGTAATTGTAATTGTTAAACTTTATCATCATGAAATTAAATTCAATTATAATAAAATCAAGCTATTTTTTAGCATTGAAATCTTGGTAGAAATTTTAATTTAGCTAATTTCATATTCATTTTTAATGTATAATATAATTTCTAACACTAGTATAATATTGTAGTTAATTGTGATAGTTACAATATACTATTACATTTAAAATTTAATTCATGCTTTAAGCTAATGCTTATTTTATTTATATATTTATTAAAATATCATATTTTATATCATCAATTTGATAGAATGGTGTGTTGCTAATAAATCATTTAATAATACTATGATGCCAAAAGTAACATAAGTTTTCCACAATTTAATAATCGTATTATGTGTTGTTTCAATATATTTTTTTAAATCATCTGCAAATATAGAAAAAAATTTTTTTAAAAACATTTGACATTACCAGTAAACAAAACAAATATGGGGGCTAGCAATCACGCAAATAAAATATAATTTATAATTTTCGGTAATTTATTAAAGACCAATTGGTGAATTCTTATAGATTCCCATTAGGACTAATTTATCAACTACACTGTAATGATATATGTTCTTGATTTTGTATTATCTAAACGTGTGGAATAATTTTTGTTGTAGTTGTCCATCACAAATAACTACAAAAACTGCTATACATAAGCTTCCATTGTGGTTGTGGTCCTGTAGTCTATTTAATAATTATCATCAATGGTATGACGTACGTAATAATTACAATTTATATTTTGGTACACCAGCATTTATATTTATTTTATATGTTAAATTTTGTTATTTTCCAAAAATATTTGGTCTGTTTATGTTGTGTGTATTGGGAAATGTATTCTATGCATTTCTGTTAAAGGAAATATCTGCATCATTTCTTGACCAATTTCGATGAGATTTCGTATGTAGGTTTTCGAAAAAGGATTATACAGGTATATAAGAAAGAATGTAAAAATTTGTAATT
This sequence comes from Bibio marci, assembly GCA_910594885.2. NCBI lineage: Eukaryota > Metazoa > Arthropoda > Insecta > Diptera > Bibionidae > Bibio > Bibio marci. The sequence goes on along the minus strand of OU343115.1, from coordinate 19,407,013 downwards.
CGCGAGAAGTATTGAAAAAATTCATTGTAGTAACAAGAAGAAAAATATATTGTAAAATAAATGGTATTTTTTTTGTCCGATAGTAATTATTTAACTTGTATTTACCTGTAATTTATCGAACCTATCTCGTATACATTAAAATTAATTGTTTGTTCGTAGTTCTAGTAATTAGTGATAGTACGTTGAAAAACAATTCAATTGTAAATAACGACTTCGTGATCTGCCTGAAGTGAATTCATAATTTTTAATTGATCTGAAAATATAGAAAACAAAACAAATTGATATAGCAGAGAATTATAACGTTTATAATTTATGTGATATTATATTTACACAGAAAATACAGCAACTGATGAAATTTACAACAACGTGTTTTAATATACACACGTTATTTATTGTACCAAACTAATACAATCTTCAATTCAATATAGGTGATAGATGGATCCTTTTGTGTATTTGTATAGTGGACAAGTGCAATCGTATTCGAAGAAGTATGTTTCCTTTAATTTAATAATAGTATTTATGTGTTACCTTCACGTAAGTATAAATACGCAATTGTAATCATAATCGTCTGTTATATGATGACTAACTTAATTATTTTGCAATTTGTCCTATTTTTAATTCGTATGTATGTCACTCATAAGTATGGAATAAAACAATTGCAATATCGATTGAATGCCATTCGCTAATACAATCATTTAATTTCATTCTAATTTATTGATTCTGCTTATTAATAGCCAGTACCATAAATGCCATGTTATACAATTGTCATTTATTGCCTGCATATAAAAATGAATAATTTGTAATTTTTTTTTTGTTCCAATTAAAAAATTGGTCATTTATTTAAAACAATTACCTAAACAATAAATTCCATTGACTGCAATTGTTGTTTTACAATTAATACACAACTGTATCACACTCTATCAATGAATTTGTTTCGATTGCATTTTATTATGCATTCATATCAAACCAATTCAATTCATCTAAATCAAACGATTTGATGTTTCCTATTCACACAAGAGAAACACCTAATTAAAAAAAAAAACAAATACAAATTATTGTAATTGAAAATATGATGCGGATAAAAATTATATAAATATATTCATACCAATTCTTTTCCTGCAGTGCATCCGTGAATCTTCTGATAATTATAAGAATGTACGTACATTTCTGTAACTATGTATTTCGTAAATTAACCAACCACCACCGGCGGCGGCGGCGGCGGCGGCGGACCTACAAATCTGTAATATTTATTATATTAATTTAATTATTCATTTAAATTAGGTATATGAAAATATATATATATAAATAAATATAGTATTAATTAATTAAATTACAATTTGGTAACGACGATGAATTACCAAAATTTTACTTATAAAAGAAAAACAAAAAAAAAATTAACAATTGAATTGTTTGCACTTACTTTTTTTTACCGCTATTTATTTATTTTTTTATTTACTTACTTACTTACTTACTCCATGGCGTTACAACTCGGGTGCGGTTTTAGCCTTCTCCAACACGCTTCTCCAACCTGACCTATCCGCAGTTAACGTCTTCCAATCCCGAATTTTTAGGATCTTTATATCACAGTTTACTGCATCTAGCCATCTCGCCTTAGGTCTTCCGGCTCTCCTTCTACCCTCCGGTTTACCATTTAACAGTTTTTTTGGCACACGCTCCTCCTCCATGCGTTCTACGTGTCCAAGCCATCTCAATCTATTGATCATGATTGTTTTGACAGTATTTGGTTGACCGTACAACTTGTCTAATTCAATATTGTATCGTCGCCTCCAACCATTCTGTTCTTTGACGGGACCAAATATGCCACGGAGTACCTTTCGTTCGAAAATCCGAAGTAGTTGTTCCTGGTTTTGTGTCATGCACCAAGCCTCCGACCCATACGTTAATATTGGACGTATTAAAGTTGTATATAGCTTGCACTTAAGATCTCGTTGTAATGTTTTCGATCGGAATTGTTTTTTTAACCAGTAATAACATCTGTTGCCAGTTGCTATTCTGCGGCGTATTTCCTCTTCAATATCATTTTCAACATTTATCAACGATCCTAAGTATACAAAACTATTGACTATTTCAAAATTGTGTTCTCCAATATTAACCGTTTGATCTCGAATTCGTGATGTATTCGTTGCCACCAAATATTTTGTTTTTTCTGCATTCACTTTGAGACCCAGACCTGATGCCTCCTTTTGTAACGATTCGAAAGCATCCTTGACAGTTATCATATTTCGACCCATTATGTCTATATCATCAGCATACGCTAACAATTGACCCGATTTTGTGAAAATCGTGCCTTGTTTATCAATATTTACGCCCCTCACTGCCTTTTCCAGCGTAATGTTAAATAGTAGTGTTGATAATGGATCGCCTTGTCGTAGTCCATTTTTTATTTATTATTACGTAATTTTTAATTTTGCAAACAACAAAGCAAACACTTTATAGCTGCTAATCATTATTTAATTTTATTATATCAGTCTCACATAAATTATTGTATTTTTATTAATACCATTTTAAACTGACAAAAATATTAATGATTTTAAATTCTTTTCTCTTAATATTTATTATTTTTGGTTGATGCTGCTTTTACCATTTTCATTGATTTTTTTTTTACTTTTATTATTAAAAATTGATCGCTTCTTTAATTTGACAACTAACATTTTGTTTTTATAAATATGTGCGCAAAGAGAAAGAGACGAAAATCGGTTATAATAATTTTAAAATTTTGGCTATTGATTTTAGATGTGGCCATTGGCGGCCACACACATTTTATTTATAGTTTATTAAAATTTTACTATGTGTAAAATCAAAGCTGACATTGTGAGACTGAATATATTTGAATAACAACAACAATTGGTTTTGTATTGAATTAATAATTAATTATCTATATCGATCTATTTATGATTGAAGATCAATTGGTTATTTTGTTGTATATAAATATATAGAAGATTTGACCAACATGTCCGAAATATTAAATTGAACGAATGATGAATGCGTCGTAAACATCACATGAATGTTTTTCAATTACATTAATTTATTTATAATTTAATTTCTGTTTTTAATATTGTTTTATGTTTTATAAACATAATAATAATAATAATAATAATAATAATAATAATAATAATAATAATAATAATATATTTATAATTTATTATTATTGTAAAAATTACAGTGCTAGTAGGTAGTTTTTCTTTTATTTTATTATTTATTTTTAAGATTATTTTAATAATGAATATAATAATAATAATAATAATAATAAATACGATTAATTTATATTAAATAGACAAATAGATGATTTTTTTTTTTTTTTTCATTAAAAATTACACAATAAAACTTTAAAATTATTAAAAAAAAAAAAATAATAGGTACAAATAATTTAATAACTTTAAAAAAAAAAAAGAAACGAAAAAATAATAATAATAAAATAAAAAATAACTAATTAACACATATTTACTATTGAATTTGTAAAAATGTCTATGTTATTTTAATTTATTATATTTTTTAAATATTACCTTAAAATTACATTGTTATTTATTTATAAAAAAAAAAAAAAAAACACATATTTTGAAAAACTTATTCATTTTAAAAAGAAGTATTTTTATTTTTTTAATTTTATTTTTATCATTCACTTTTTTTATGCATTGTTTTTCACAATAAAAAAAAAAAAAAAAAAAACTTACAAATAAAAATTAATAATCACATTTTTATTTAGCTATAAATTAATTATATTTTATAATTTAATAAATTTAACTCGTGACTTATAATTTTGGTATTATTTAATATATATTTTTTTTTTCTAATAAATTAATTTTTATCGATTAAATAATTTCGTTAAAGTTAAAAAAAAACCCTTTTTTTTGTGTTTTTTTCTTCGATAAATAATAATGGAATGAAAATTAATAAACTGTGTTTTTTTATTTTTTATTGTTTTAATTATTTAAATTTTTCTTATTATATTTTTAATTTTGTATTATTAATTTACGCAATTTACTTCAATTACACTTCAATTAGACGAACTTATATATCTGCAACATTCGCCATCTAACATTTACAGTTAGGTTGGTAAATTACAATTCAACAATTGGACTTCAATTATCCAAAGATAGATGTTCTCCATGCCATTAGAGAATCATTATGTTCTTTGACCATATATGCCACGGAGTATATTTCCTTCAAAAAACCGAAGTAATTGTTCCTGGTTTTGTGTCATGCAGCATGCCTCCGATCCATACCAGTTAACATTGGACGTAGTAATGTTTTATACAGCTTGCATTTAAGATTCCGTTGTGTTTAGTTTTCGATTGGGATTGTTTTTTTATTTAGCCCGTAATAGCATCAGTTTCCAATTGCTACACTGCAGACGAGTGATTTTAGCCAGCCCATAATATTAATAATGGTGGTAAAAAAAAAACTTTATTGAATCTGAATGACAGAGTGAAGCTATACCGAGTAATTACCCATATAAAAACCAATGGAATTAAGTAAATGTCTATTTTTCGTTGGTGAATTGTTGTATACTTCTATGCGCAATAATTAACCAACTTGGATGTAATGTTTGGTAGATGTTATAAGCTCCATTTGAAGCAACATGATTATTAATAACAAACCGTGGACAAACAATAGACAAATGTACGTACTTAAATGTAATTGATGTCGATTTATATAGGAGACCGAACATGTGGTAACGAAGTCGTGTACACCCGTGTGTTCAAGTAAAGCATTATAAAAAAAAATATTGAATATTTTTGTTTTCGTAAGTTTAGAGTAAATATGCAATAAAATAAATATAGTAATTATCGACCGGTGTCGACATCACAATCTGAATAGAAATTGATTTATCTGTTTCACATCTATAATATTGTACAATAATTGTTAACGATCACTAAAAAAATAATATATAAATCAATAGAATTTTTATGAAAATATTTTCCACATTAAAATACATAAATCTATTATTTTTAAAATAAATATTAATATTCAGTGAGGCGCCCGGCTCAAGGTCAAAATCAATTAATCATTAATAATAATAAAAAAACAAAATTTAATAACATTAATTTGTCTATTCTGCCAGTCTATTTAACTAGTTCTTTAATTTTCCTATTGATTTGTGTGATTTGCATTTAATTTTCTATTTCTATTAATCCATTCACTTACTCTATCAAATATTATTTATCCATTTTTATAAACATTACGAAAATATTATCTATTTCAATTTTAATATTTCTTTTGTTACACGTAATAGCATTTTTATTACTTATTTTCATTTGTCTATCTACTTTGAGAGTTTTTAACTTAATAGTGACATTTTTCCATTCACTAATTACAAATTATGGAAATAGTTATTTTTAAATTATTACATAAACAATATGATGCGATAGACAACTTATGGCGCATCTACCAAACATTCGGATTACAGTCAAGTTGGTAAATTGCAATTTGCATGGAAATATATACAAACTGGGAGTTCAACAATTGCAGGTCTGTAATTATCGAATCGATAGATGGGCAATTATTTATTTGTATGACTTTGCGTAGTCTACATAATGTGGTGTGTCAAGTAGTATAGCGTTCAACACTAATCTTTTCAAAAGGTATCCGTTTTTTTTTTATTACATAAACGAAAAAAATGGTAACTCAGCTAAAATACCGCCGATAATAAAAATAAACCGAAAAATTTCACATGTAAATTTTGGCAATTGAAACCGGTAATTCATCCACAATTTATTAGCATGAAAACGCTACTGCACCATAGAATGTTTAATATAGATATATTAAAATAATGACTATTTGAGAAATATTTAAATTATAATAAAACCATATCTGTTAAATTGTGGAACCTGAAACAGAAGCTCCCCTACAGAAACCTTTTTTATTTTACCATCAATTTTTGGAATTTAAACTGTCAAGTTTTTTTTTGCTGTTAATATTTTACTATTTAAATCGTAATGGTACGTCGACCACCGCATTAATAGATTTTGATAGCATTATGAAATTAGAGCAGCTAAACAATTCAATTTAAATGTCTGTGTGCTGCACAGCATAACGCACAATTTATAGCAAATGTAATTTATTGTTTAAAATTTATAACAGTCATTTCTCACATGAAACTTTTTTGTCAGCTTTATCTAAACTAAGTGCGATTTATATTCAAAAACTAATCTTAGAACTAGTTTAACATTATGATGGGGGGCACGTACGGTGGGGTTAAATAAAAAAAAACACACTTCTCTTGAGCTACTGCTACCTGCATTATTCCATGCATCGGTAACAGAAAAACAGAATTCCGATGTACCTACTTTTCAATTATCAATTGAATGAAAATTTTTTCTTGTTATTGTTTGTTAGAGATAAGCGCTTGAAATCGATCTGAAACTATAATTCATGAATATTATATTCATTGTTGTAATAGTTAATAACTACAAAAGTGGCTGGTTTGTTGATCAATCTGGATGAAATAGAAAAAAAAGTAATACGAGTTTATAACGGGATTGCAAAGGTAGTTCGTAACAATTTAAATAAATTACCAGAATATATCTATAATACCTGATGCATATCCAATTTTGTTTAAATTTATGACCTCATATATTGTACTATTATAGGACAGTATAACGTTTCTGGGTATACATTTTGAAGGAACTTTTTAAAAACTACCTGTGGCAACCGTATATTAAATTTCATGCAATAATAATTAGATACGTGACGTGACTTTTAGGTATACACTGTAAAGAAACAATTTATATAAACTAAACTAATTTAAACGAAAAAATAACAAAATGCTAAAAATCTATACACATAATTTTTTTTAGTTTGGATTGCATTATGTGTTCATGGACTCGTTTCGGATCGTATTGAGATTAATGAAATGGATTGTAATAGAATTAAACTTTTTGTTACCAAAAAAACCGGTAATATAACTTCACTTCAATCGATGCGCGTAAATTGGCCAACACAATAAATACCATAAAATGGAACAGTGTTCACTTTACAACATTTTCAAACAATACTACTAAATAATGTCATATTTGATAAAATAAATTTGGAAATGTTCCATTACATTACATCTAATGCTAGTCTACGTATCCAATTTGTATGACAAGCACATTGGAAACATAGTGGCCTTATACTTTCAGAAACATTAAAATGTAATGTTGAAAATGTTACATTTTTAACATAATATTGTTGCAAATAGTGAACCATTTTTTATGTTAAAAATATAAAAAATTTCAACAAAATGTAACATATATCTTAAAGTGTTACATAAATAAGAGGCTTTGTTTCCAATGGGTATTACCAGCACATTCATACGCGTATGATAAGTTTAAAATACGTATTTTAGATGGAATCATCAAACATACGTGTAGTTATGCAACTAGTCATACGCAAGTTAAATGTTTCTATCTAAAATACATATTTTTAACTAATAATACGACGCGTATGAATGTGATTGTAATACCCAGTGACAATAAATAGCCTAACAAAGTGAACACAAACAATAATATATATATATAGATTACAGGCAATCTATATTTTTCACAACAACTTATATGTTATTAGTTTGTATCGAAAAATTATAAATATAATACTTTTCAATAATTGTTGGTAGCAAACTAATGTTTGTAAATTAAATTAATTAATAAAATTATAAATAACAATTTATAACAATAAAATGTAAACACTTAGACAAACAAAGAAATGTCTATAACAATAATTATTACATTTTCTGTTTAGCTTAACTATGTACTCTAATAATATGTATATTATAATTTATAAATTAAATTAATTGGATGTTTTTAAAAATTATTATAATTTTATAATCAAAATGGTTTTTTTTTTGTTCAATTTTAAGCACCATTTTTTTTTCTTTTTAACATCCGCACACACAGAAAACTCTATTTAATTATAAATGTAATATTTTGGTTATTATTTTTTAATATTTAATAATATTAATTACTACTTTATATATGTGGAGAGTATGTGTGTAAGTGTGTATAATATAGATAATTTTAATATATTTATGTATTTTACTATTATTTTAATATAAATATTATTTTAATTTAAAACAAAAAAAATGTGTGAATTAAAAATTTTACTATTTTATCAGTCCATTATCGTTCATAACATTATCATCGTCATATTATCATCATCCATAAAACCACATTCAATAATAATATAATAAATATATATGTGTGTGTGTGTGTGTGTATTACCACTATTTATTTTTTTATTTTTTATACTTAATATAATTAAATAGTAGAATAAATATAAAATTTACAAATAATATTATTTCTTTTTGGATGAAGCTGCTGCTGCTTTTTCAGCTTTTTTTTCAGCTTTTCGTATTGATTTTTCTCTTTCTTTACGATCTTTTTCCTGTTGTCGTTTTTCCTTTTCAATAATGTGTTTTAAATCTTTTAATTTTTTTTTAAATTTTGTTTTATCATCACCGGTGACACCTAATATTTTTAAATCACGTGAATCTAATTGTAACAATGCACCGCCTTCAACGCCATGTTCTAAAAATTTTGGTATATGTTCTTCAAGGCCAAGTGCCAATAACCATTGACATACCTAAAAATAAAATAATATAATTTAATAAATAATAAATAAAATGCGTGATACGTAATCCAAATGTATGCGACGAAATAATACCGACAATATCATTGCAGATAATCCAAACATACTATTGATGGGGATTTCGATTATATCAGGGGGTGTACAACTCGTACAGAATATGTATTACGTGTGAATCGGCATTACGTGTATTTGGAAAGCCTCTTAATAACCTTAAAAACGTATATACTAGGACATTTAGTTAAAGTATAAATAAGTTATCTTTTTTTATTCACAGGAAAATGGAAAGTATTGTATCAAATAAAGGACATTTGCGGAAAGTATTATTGTTTTTACTTAAATAAAAAAAATACACTGTTGAAATTATGACACGAGATAAAAAATTAACGTAAAAAAGCTTGGATACAACTTCGTGAAGCTGATGCATCACAGCCAAAGTGAACGGTTATGCTGTGCATTTGGTGGAATTAAAAAGGTGTAGTGTGTACCACTTAACACAACGCATTAACATTTGCTTATGAAATTTGATCCATTTTTGAAACGATTGATAACTGTCGATTGGAAAATGGTTTGTATACAATAATGTAAATTGAAAACAGATCGTGGAGCAAGCAATATGAACTATTTGCAATTTGTAATTTGTATCTAAAGTTGGTATTCATAAAAAAGAAAGTTATGTTAACAGTTTGGTGGAATTACAACGGCCTTGCCTATTTTGAACAACAGAATTCACATGCAACAACTAAACAAACTACAAACAATGCAATTCAAGAAAATTGATCAGAATCGGCAATTCGAAAAAAAACAGTTTATTGTGTTCTAGTTTTTATAGAATAAAAAACATAATTAATGTTTACACAACTGATAACGTCTGTGGACTGGATGTTATTGAGAAATGCCAATATAATATCAGAATGTGGTCGTGATTTTAGATAAAAATTGCAACTTTTGGCGCATATGATTTATGATTATGTTCCCATATAAAATACGTATTTGTAACTTATAATATGCGTATATGAATATACTGATCATACTCGCAGTGGAAACGTAGAAAAATAAGTTTATTACTAATTTCACATTCCCCAAAATGGAAAGCAAAAAAAAAAAAAGACATCGCGCGCACAATTCATGTTAAAAACGGTAAAGAAAGTAATTAACCATCACATGGAAAAAACAACAACCAAACAGTTACACCACAATATAACAGTCCACACACAAAGCAGACAGACAAATGGGTTAAGTGAAGCATTGGAAAACCAAGGAAACTGTCGACTGTGTATTCCTGAACGAAGAAGAGTCTTTGACAACACTTCACATATGGAAGAATCTCTAAAAAGAAGGATAGTAGAAAAACTGTTATGCAAATGATAAGATTCTGCAGGTAAGGATTAATAAAGATCATGATTAACGGAGAAGGGTTTAGTGTTACTGCTGGCAATACCAAAAGACAACATGCTCAATTTACATATTACTCATACAAAAAATGATAAGAATAAAGATGTACTGAGAAACAAATTCGTAAAATACCATATAAAACAATCAGAACATCTACTCAAAAACTATGGAGCACTTATCTACAATAGAAGAGATAACCTGCTAATGTATTGTTTGTGGGACGGTAAAGTTTTACCATTGAATTCATTCCATAGCCTATAGAAATTCAAATAAATTCAATTAAAGAAGCGGTTATAGCGGGTGTACGCTAAGGATGGGAAACGCATCATCACTTAAGTATGGAGGTGTATTAGATCGCAGTCATTTGAACAATCAACTATATTAATCTTAATATTCGACTTACGTGATCCTCAAAACCGAAGCTGTATTATAAAATAAGAAAATCACCAGAATTCTGGTGTAATAATATTTATCCGTACGTGTTACATTGGATTGTGTAAGGATAAAAATAAATACAAATTTGACAATCGGATTAACACATACTATTCGCAATACTATTATTATTACCTGATCTTTTGACCATTCTTGAACCGGTCCATTTTGCCATTGATGCGGTGCTTTACGTTCACTTGAAAAACTTGTACTAGAACCAGATAAATCTAATACACGGCTTGGTGAATAGCCCGGTGATGTTGAACCAGATGATATACTTGATGGTGACGGTGGTCCCTGTTGCTGTAACTGCTGTTGTTGTTGCTGCTGCTGCTGCTGCTGCCATGGCACTGTTCCTGGTGGTGATAATGATTGTGGTACAACATGTTTAACTAATTAATAAAAAAATAAGAAATAATAAAACAAAATAAATTGCAAATGTTAAAAATAAGAAAAAAACGTAACACGTTATTAATCGAATTTATTTACACATGAACAATGTGACAAAACAAACGATTCCGATGACGATTAAATTCGACCATAAAAAGCATCATCTACTGATCGAATAAATACATTACACATAAACATCATTGACTTTGATGGAGTTACGATTGCCACTCTATGCATTGATCGTGAACGTCCTCTTCGACGAGATTTTTTTGAAATGATTTAACATATTACCTGAGCAAAAATTCCATCGACAAGAAGACCTCTATTTTGCCAATATTTACCTATTGTCACATACAAAATAAAATATATTTGCAGCACAATAAGTAAAAAACTAAATTGCTGCAATTGAGAAAAATGGATGCTGATGCATTTAAAATAGATGATAGCATATCTGCAGAGATTAATTGAAATTTCGCTACATCGGTAGTGTTGTAACAACTGATGGTGGCGCGGAAAAGATGAATATAGCCAAATGGGATAACGAAATTGTTAAACGAGAGTCGTAAGTTTAAATTAGAGTAATCGAAATTTTTGGTATAAGTACTATAATATGAAGTTATTCCAATTAATTTGTGCTGCAATTGACGATGTAAAATTAATTTGATATCGTTATAGTTAACACAATGAATTACAAGCGAACGCGTATAAACTTGTGGAACCGCATAAAACGACGGAAATTAATGCGTAAACAACTTTTATAACATAAAAAAGCAATTTTTTTTTAAATCTTTAAATTACCTTTTGGTTGAGCCTCATTAACTGCTTGACGTATTTCAACTAATAAATTTTGTGACATTGCAGCTGCCGGTGTTTGAGATTTATTTATTTCCGAAAAATCATCACTGGAATCTCTTGAGGAACCATCACCTAAGCGTCGACTAAAATTTTTTGAAATTAATAATACTACAATAAAAACCAAAACAAAAAAAATAATTGTAAGTCAATTTTACTTTTCTCGTTCAGCTAAAACTTGATTTAATTGATCGGTAAAATGTGACGGTGGAACTTTAACACCTTTTCGTCGACTTGGATACATCCAATTATCCGTTGGTGCTGTTGCTGTTGTTGTATTTTGTTGTGACTGTTGCTGATCTGATAATTTATCTATTGAATTATCACCTATACTATCATATGAATTATTCATAATATCAGTATTACTATAATGAGATGTATTTGAAAATTGTGAATTATTATTATCATTTGTTTTTGGTGTTGTTGTTGTTATAGCTGTTGCAGTTGTTGGCGTTGTTGTTGTTATAGTTGTTGCTGATAATGTTGTAGACATTTGATTTTTATAAATATTTGGTATTGTTGAATGTCCACCAATATAATGCTGGGTTATTGTAGAATTTTCCGATATTCGATTATTATTACTATTATTACTATTCGTACTACTATTACTATCACGATCTTTATGAACTTGAGCATAAAGTGGTGCTGCTGCAGCTGCTGCTGATATTGATGATTGATGATCATTATTATTATTATTATTGATATTAACAGCGGTGCGTTGCTGTTGCTGTTGCTGTTGCTGACGCAATAATATATTATTTAAATTATGATTATGTTGTTGATTCAAAGGATGATGACCATTTTGATGGTATTGTTGCTGTAGTTGCGGTTGTTGTTGTTGTACATGTTGTCCATTTTCTGAATTTAAAATTGTAGTTTTTTGATCATTTATATTTTCATCATTTTCTATTATATCTTCATTTTCACTATCATTTAATGCACAATCCGAACTACTATTACTTAAACTTTTTTTACCTGATGGTAATTGTCGTTTTGCTAAACCACCACGTGATGCTAAATCGGATTTACTTTTATTTGCCGAACTGTCGAGTAGTTCGTGTTGTGGCACAACATTATCTAATTCATCTTTGACGGGAACTTTTCGTTCAACTGTTGCCGTTTTATCGTCATCATCAGCGTCTGGTGATAAATCAGAAATTTCCGTATCCGATAAACCGGTTTCCATTTTTTGAAACAATGGTTTTGGTGGTTGACGTCGTGACATTTGTGGCGTTAATTTTAGACTTGTACTATCATATGGTAATGAAACTGGAAGACCAGCAATTTTTTGTGTTTCTTGTAAATCTTGTTCTAAATTAATAACACGATCTTTTAATTTTTTAACTAATGCATTGTATTCAGTGTCTTTTTCTTGCAGTAATTGTAAATAATATTCTTCTTGATGTACCTGTACATATAAATTGGTATAATAATAAAATATTGGCAAAAAAAATGGGTTAGATTGATGCAAAATATAATGGCAAGTCATTAATCATCAATAGAACATATTCCGCATTTAAAATTAACTACACAAGTACATCAATTTAGGTAATATATAATTCCTGTTAGCGACGTTGTTAAGATGCCCGAAAATTCAATCATTACAGTTATTTAGCATATGGTCTGGAGAATTATAATTGAAATTAATTATTCACTTTCTATATTGACCAATTTTATAATATGTAATTGTTGCACCAACACAATTTAGATTTAATATATGTTAATTTCGGTGAGTCTTCATCGCAGTCATTCCATTCTATATACACTGACACAGATGTGATATGCGCATTAATTTATCGTGTCTTTATTTCGATTATCATATTTAATATGGAAATATTGAAAAATTATTGTATGGTCATCAGTACGGCGATATTAACAGAACCAAAATTTTGCGTTGACATGACAAGTTGTAATTAATTTTGCAAGCATTTTACACTTTCCCTACTTAAACTGATTCCAAATTAATTATTTTTGCACCAAACTAATAATCTATATATGTAAAAATAAAAGTAAAGTAAAAAGTAACAAACCATATCAATTTCACGTTGTTGAAAATCACGTACTAATTTTTTAGCTTTATTATATTTTTTTTCTAATGTCATGTATTGTGTTTGAGATTGCTGTAACATATTTTGATAATTGGATGCCTCTTTTTTTATATTTAATAATTCTTTTTCGGTTTGACGTAAACGTTCAGTTAATAATTCGGTTTCATTTCCAGTTGATTCCAATTTTACAAGCTAAATTAAAAATGAATATAAATAGATTAAAATTTTTGTAGAATATTATTAATATTAGTGTCCTAGATATTATCTCTAATTATTATATTAGGTGTAGAAATTGACAATACCACATTTATTCATTAACTGTATACAATATATATATTTCAAAATATGATCCATTGAAAGCTAGAGCAACTTCATCTATCTTTCAAGTATTTGTTGGATTCCTTGTCTGAAGAATTTTTCCCCTTGTGCGGCGATCCATTAAACGAGTCAATTTGTGATGTTTTTATACGAAGTGCGAATCGTTCGTCTAGTAGGATTAACTGCATCAACCGGAATAAGTGGTAGTCTCAATAAGGAGCTATGTATTGTGAATACGATGGGTGGTTCTATCCTTGTTTTTAACGACATTTGCAATATGAGATTTGGCATGTTGAAAATTCACGTACACGTAATATATACAGTATGACTTGCACTATCATAAAGCGGGTATTTTCAATTTCTATACCTAATATTATTATGATTATGTAAATAATACAGCCTACAAACTACCGCATTAATTTTATTAATTTATTATTATATTCTATAAAAAAAAATTAGTTTTGTTAAAATGAAGCAAATTTATTAAATAAATATTATAAAACAAAAAAAGATTAATAAAAACTATAGTTGGTTTTTTGACACAAAAAAAATGCTCTTTTAAACGAATGTAAAAAATATATATTATTTGATTAGAATTATCGTATATTAAATTATTAATCTGAATTAATGTTAATAAATGACAACATTTTATTAAAACATCAACAATTAGTTGTTGAAAATGAATTTAATGGAAAACTAAAACACAAAAAAAAATAAGTTCATAAAAATAATTAAAATGGACACTAAATAACTCTAAAACACCATCATTGTTTATTCTGCCTATACAATACAATACAACTGTTTCACACAGATAGAATTCTAAAAATCGCCATTTTTAGATGAACACTTACAAGGAGTTGTTTTGGTGTAAGTCCATTGTATCGTTGTCATTCAAATTCTGTGTATAATCTCTGTGTAATTTTTTTACACCGTATTAAATCGACGGTATGGCTTTCTGTGCAAGAACTATAACCTCAATTTTAAATTTATCAACAGACATCGATCGATGATCAATAGTGTGTAGTATTTAAATATTGTATGCATAATTATATTAATTAATTAATTAACTAATTTATTTAATTATATGTTATATGTGTGAATGTGTATGGTTGGCGGAACCGTAAAAGTCAATATTGACCCTCTTTTTTATCAGACCATCCGCCTTTTCATTGCATGAGTCTTTGCACACATTCTAAGACCAGAGATGCACCAATGTTTGCCCATTCCAAACATTAATGACGGCCAATGGATGTCTAGTTAAATAAGAATTTTACTTCTTTCTATGCACCTGGCCGCCCATCACTACAAGTTCGATCCAAAGCCTATATTAAAACCAACCGCTTGGCCTTATACACCGAAATTTCCTTTCCTGGACTTATATGGCAAGCGATAAATTAAGTTCATCAGAAGAACTTCGAACATCCGCCTTGTTCGTCCAACAATGATCTATTATCTAGAAGATCTTAATCCATTTTAAAACACCCTTTATGCCAAATAGATTGTTGTTATATTTGGTACACGGTTCTTTCACGTGCCACTCTGATTGCAGTGTCTTTACAATATAAACATCAGTAATTGCCATACAGTTGCAGTGAAAATCTGCATGAATAGTCAATTGTTCTTAAAATTAGACGTTATATTCTCTTTTTATACAATTATACGATGGAACGTGAGTGACTATAAAGAGGATTTGTTTATATTCGCGTAGTTACTAAAAACAAATTTTTACTGAACATAAAATATTAAATTTAAAAATAACTTAAACAGCAATCTTAAACAATAGATGAAAAATGGTTATCAAAACTTTCGATGAAAGTAAATTTTATACTGAAGAAAAGATCACTATCATTTATGGCATATCTTTTAAAAGCTATAGAACTATAAGTGTTGGAGAATAATTCTGCACTCTATCATCACAATCAAGTCATATGGAATTGTAATACCAAACATCTTATTCACGTTTCGCTGGTAGAACCGAAATGTAGCGTGAAGCATGAAGCGGACACTCATACACATCTAATATAATAATTATAAATTTATTTATTTACAGCAAAATGAATGTTTTTTTGTATGTTATGTGTTACCCCCAACACCAAATTAATATACAATTAATGTTATGTAGATCCGAATAATAAATGAATTCTATGCAACAAATTTTAATGATTGCTTATTATTATTATTATTTCCTCAAGCCAAGAGGAAATGAACATAAAAAAAAAACACAAAAACCATATAACCCCCAAAGGCAGCACCGGCAGAATATTAAATTCGCCGCTTTTAGGAAACAAAACTTACCTTTTGCTTTAAGTTAGACATTTCCTCTTCGTTAAGAGCAATTAATTTTTGTCTCTGTAATTAATAAAAGAAATAATAAAGAAAAGATAAAACAACTAACAGTAACAATTACAACTACAACAACAACGCAACAACGCAACAACAAATGGCAAAGCAAATAATACAATACAAAAAAAAATACTATAACATATAGTGAATTATGGAAGAATTGGAACAGGTGTAGAGATGTGCTGGCTTATGAATAAATTACAACAGCACATAATATGAAATATAATCTCGGCGGGTAGTGTGTGTGTTGTGTAGTAGAAGGAAAAATTATTTTAAAATTGAGTGCTTGTTTCATTTAAATTTTTTTGTATCGAAAATTACCGCTTTATGCTGTTTTTGTGTTCAGCAACATTTCCAAAAATGCAAATGCAAAAAAACAGAAAAAATTAAATTAATAAAATGTATTAGAATTTTTAATATTCTTCTTCAATTCAATTCAAATTCGTAGAAAAAAAAAAATAATAAAAAACAAATTACAAATATCAAATTATAATTAAAATTATCAGAATGACAAAACTGAGATTTTCAAAAATAAAATATAAAAATTACCTCTTGTAAAAGTCTTTTCAAAGACTCCACCTCTTGTGAATGCGTTGCCTCAGCCTCCATTGATTGGATTGTTTGTTCAACAATTAATGGACTTGTTGGTCCCTCAGACACACTTGAATTAGCCGATGCCGGTTGTGTTGAATCTTCTGAATAATCTAATGTACGTCGTAGGTATTCTTCTTGTTGTCTATTTTTAATTTGAATCAAAACAACAATTGATTTTATTATAGAAAATATATAAAAAATATTTGAAAACAAAAGATCATCATTTTTTACCTTTTCAATCTATCCTCTTTTTCTTTATCAGCCTGTAAACTTTGACGTATCAATTGAGCCACCTCTGAATTTTCCGAATCTTTTTCACGTCCAATTTGAAATTTAACTAAACCCGATGTATTTCGTAAAACTGATGCAGCATATGCTTGTGTAACACCAACTAAACTTTTACCATCAACTTCAATGATTTGATCATTTACCTAAAAAATAATATCAAAAAAAAAATGTATTGTATCAATTAATAATAATAATTATGTTTATAATTTTACTCCAAGGAATCCTCTGGACGCCAATCAATGGGAACAGAACTAGGATCAATTGATAGTTCACACAATTAATTATTTTCTATATATGTAACAATACAGTCAAGCAATCGTTTACAAATAAGTAAATATTAAATTAAGTCCTAATTATCATGTGTAAGCTACAGC
Source organism: Bibio marci (assembly GCA_910594885.2). Lineage (NCBI taxonomy): Eukaryota > Metazoa > Arthropoda > Insecta > Diptera > Bibionidae > Bibio > Bibio marci. The sequence goes on along the minus strand of OU343115.1, from coordinate 19,389,396 downwards.
TTCGTGCCAGCGACAATATTCATATCCGATTTATTAACTATTTAAACATAATCATACGTATATACAGCAACAACACCAGTATCATATCCGCTCATACAAGTACTTTGCTACATGCAAAAGAACAACAACATAAAATGAAACATTAGGATCAGCAAAATCATGCTCTATCAAAATTCGTTCAAGTGATTTTTCATTCAAAGATGCACAACGTTCAGCATTTAATAAGAACTTGGCTAGCTCGATTTATAAGATGATCATGAACTTAAACAAAATTAACTTAATACATACAACACATTGCTATCAGTGATATGCTTCTGAAACGTAATGAAAATGACACATTTTTGAATTGTTTGATAACTGATGATGAAAATGGTTTGTAGATAAAAGATTCGTGGAGCAAGCAAGGGTGGGGCAAACAACATTCAAACTTGACATTCATCAAAAGATAGATATTTGTTATCCAGTTTTGTGCAATTATTAAGGAAATTTATTGAATTCCACCATAACAACGCAAGGTCACACATATGTTTCGCCAGTCGTCATAAATTATTGCAGCTTGGTTGTGATATATTTCCACATCAACCATATATAATCTGATCTTATACCATGTTGCTGATGTTAAATTGCACTTGGTTCAGTTTTTTGAGGATAGGGATCAATAGTAGTGCAAATTTTCAAAAGAGTTTGACAGGTTGCAAAATTAATTGTTGCTAATTATCTAGTTTTTCGTCAAAATAGATATCAAGAACTATATCCACAAATTTGGAATATTATATATTGTTCGCATTAAATTGGTGGACCGAAACTTATTTATTTTTTGTGTATATATACCACCAGATGCATATAAAATATTCTAAGAGGTATGTCTGCAATGTCTGGAGCATTTATCATCTGAATTTTGTAATGATTGCGAACGAGTTTTAATTGTGGGTGATTTAAAAACACATTAATCAATTGATGCTAATGATGTCATAATTGTTGTTGAAAACACTCATTTCGTCGTACGTTTTTAATCCTTCATGGAAATTTAGTTCATCAATCAATTAATCAAGAGACAGTACTCTATCTATATCGTGCAGAGCGTTTTAAAATACAGAAATCTAATCTAATCTTGTACAGAATATATAATAATATGGCAGAATTAGTTGTTTAATGGAGAGTATTACCAGTCCTAAGACTGTTGACCCGTTATTGTATTATTTACCCTTCAATCAATACACCTAATCAGTTTCTAAAAAAACCACGATATCATCATATATCTTTATAAATCTCTGTACGTTTGGATCTATGATTTTCCTTTCCTTTCGTTCAAAATATCTACTCCCTCCGGCTATAGAACCATCCACCAATACATATACAGCTATTTTTATATATAATATAATAGATATTTGAGTGTCCAGCAAATTGGATTCTAAATAATGTTGTATGAGAGTTTTTAGTGACATTAATAAACTTAAATTACAATGTTAATTATCAATTAGAATGTTATCGCCATGTGTATGATGCACTGCTTTTGTAAAAACGTTTGATACAGTCTTCTAACGTATTATATTGAATCATCGGTTTATAGTGAGAATCTACTGTGATTCATCTTTAATTACTGCAGTGCTAACTGCCATGAAACGCATATATAGATGGAGCTTATTTGTTTAGCAACACTTCGTAGTACAAAATACATGTCTAATTACAACGAAACTAAATATATATATATATTCCAAAAAACAACTAATTATAATACCTGTATGCGACTATCACGAGCTGCAGCACCATTATCCGTAATTGTTTTAACAAATATTCCTAATTTTTCTAAGCCTGCATCGGCACCAACACCCATTCCTAAAAATATTTTAATATTTAAAACATTATTATAATCATTAAATTATCAATTAATACACAAAATACACTAACCTATTATACTTAATCCCAATCCATCTGGTCCTTTCATTAATTCAACAGGAAAAACAAGCATTTTCTCAACACGTTTCTCCAATTCATATTCGGCCGATGCGGCCACTGGATCAACATCTTCATTACGACGATCATAATCACTAACTGAATATGTTGAAAATACTTGTATCGGACCAGTGCTAAATTTAATTTTACAATTACGTTTTGGAAATAATTGATAATCTAATTCATCATCATCGTCGTCGTCATCATCATCACAGTCTAAAAGACCAGGTATTTCCATCCAAAAATTTCCATCTTCAAAATAATGTATACCACCTTCAGTATAAACTTCTTTGGGTGCAACCGGTGGATATTCAGGTTTAGTATATTTTTCCGTATCATTAATTAAATCATTTAGTGATGATATAGAACCATTATCAGCAGCATCGGCCGCATCATCGATACCAACACCTATAATATAATCATTATTATTATCACTTGATGTACAAATTGTTGTTATAGATGTATCTAAATTATTACTATAATCTAATTTACTAGATGTTATACTTTCATCAGCTGTTGTTGTATTATTAATACTACTTTGATATGAACTATCAGTTACACTTGGCACAGATGAGTCTACAGATAAAATCGATTCATGCATCGATTCACTACCACCAATACCAATTATACTATTACTGCTTGATGATATTGTTTGATTATGTATGGCTGTGGCTGTTGCAGTTGTCGGCGGTGGTGTTGTTGTTATATTATTATTATTATTTTTTATATTTTTATTATTATCAATGCTGTTATCATTCGTTAAATCAATGATTTCATCATTATTATTTTGTTGATTATTATTATTATTATTATTAACGTTATTTAACCATTTAGTTCGGGCATTTTCTTTATCATGACTAGATACAGATTTTTCACGTTCACCTGAAGACGATAATAATTCTTCAACTTCACGTGCTTGTTCATCGGATAATAAAGATTGTTGTCTGTAATTATATAGATTAAAAATAAATATTAAATTAATATTAATTATACTAAAATTTAATTTAAATTTAATTATAGTTTTGAAATTATATACACCAAAATGTTTAACGCCACAACAAACAACGCCACAGACACAATGTATATTAGAAATTGATATGATTCGTTAATCTTCATCTAATCGTCATGGATTCACTCAAAGTTCGTCCACAGTAGCGAGTCAGACTGCGGTATAATAACATATATACTTTTTGTTCTTAAATATTAATTATAGTTAGTTGAGATACTCAGAATAAAACTGTGTTCCAGATACAACAGAATTTAGTATTACAAATATAAAAGTGTAAGTCAGTTAATGCCAGTTAAATGGCATTTTAACCCTTTGATTGAATGCAATTTTTGTACAAACATATTTTGTCCCAGTTTATTTTCAGCAAAATTGACGAGTGTCCAGCCGCCTTTTTTTTTGTTAACATCTTTATCATTCATATTCAAACCGTTGAAGCTCGAAGATGTATCAAGTTTTTTCGACTTTTGCAAAACGTTCCCACAATGATTGTGTACAACTGAAATATTAAACAAAAGATTATCATTGGACGGTTCAAAGTTGTTCACACAACAGTTTCATGAAAAATACAGTAAATTGATTATTGGTACAAGTTTTGCGTTGCGATTGCACAAAGCATTTCAACGACGTTACATCGCATCGGTTTATCACCGAAACGAGAGATTACACGACTAGGAATGTGGCACCGTCTTGTTGAAACTACGTGTTGTCCAAATGCAAATCTTGTAATGTAGGCACAAAAAACTGGATTATTCTGTTCAATTCTTGACTACGGTATCGAATTAATACTCCTCGACTCTCACGAACTGATAGTTTGTGGTGTTGAACGATTTGTTGACGAACGGGTAGAGTTACTGCATTTTTTTAATTTAATTTCTTTACAGTTGATGAATTTAAATCGCACTTCTTCCACCCATATTTTGTACGAGAATCAATATTTCACCGCACAATTGGTATAAAATTTTAATCTTGTACGAATTTTGGAATACCCTTTATGTATATGAACAAATGAACTAAACATTTAACAAGATACATACTCACTATAAGCGTTTAACAAAACAATAAAAACATTAACAACATACTATAAAATAACAAAAAAACTAAAAAATAATTAAAAATATAAATTGGAAAAATTTTTATCAAAACACACTTACCCAATTTTGCTTTCCAAAATTCTGTCAATATGCGAAATTATAAATAATTATAAATATATAAATGCAAATATATATTCATGCATGAAAAGGTGGTGCACGCAAGGCATGAAGAACAGAAAAATGCAAATGTTATTATAAATAATAAATAATCAATAAATAATATAAAAATATATAGTTAAAAAAAATCATAACACGAAACATACACAAAAAGCTTTGAATTTATAAATAATAATATATTTTGAAAAGGAAAATAAAATAATAATCAAAATTATGAAAAATCAACAAACAACCAAAACAAAAACTATTCGCAACAAAAAAACCAAAAATTGTAAACAATTTAATTTTCTTTCTATATTATTAATGGAATATATAAAAGAGTTTTCCTTTTCACAGTAACATCTCTCTATATAGATCGTAAAATATTAATAATATAATTGTAATCAATCGAGGTACTATTTTTGGACAGAACTTAAATTACAACGAAATCAAATTATGAACAATTATAATTTATAGGTGCGGCAATATTTGTGATTGTAATGGAACGTGTTAAAATATAGGCGATAGCACATATCTTCCAATGTTAATGATACAGACACTATACAGTACGTGCAACTATAAATATTGTAAATATAAGGATAGTTATATTATATGAGACTATCACATGCACTTTAATATTTCTAATATGAATATTGTGTATTATTTTAACTCATGTTATAAAAAAATAATCACTTTAATGCTATACTTCTAGTTTTTTGTTGTTTACAAATAAATAGAAAATCAATTTTCATGATAACAAGAAAATTTATAAATAGTAGAGTTTTTTAAGTTATGCTAAATTATAAACGAAATGTATATAATACACCCACACCAGTCTGTGTGAAAAATAACACGATTGACTTTCTATATAAGGATCTGCTGCGTATAGTGCTTAAATCGCTTATGGTGCCTATAATTCTATATCAAAAACATAAGTTTACAACTGACATCAATAATTCAAGTAAGCGACAGAGAAAATGTGGATAATGATGAACGGCAAGACAGACCATCAACAACAATTACAGAAAAAATCAACGAAAAGTGTGTGTGAATTCGTGAAAGGTAGCAAGAAATTTAAAGTGAAATTCATTAAAATATAACTTACAAACAAAACAATTCATTTGAGATTTTAATCCGAATCATATCTACGAAGAAATGTGTGAATTTAAAGCTTTCACCACACACACAGCTATTAAATAATGTTCAAAAATTATAATACATTGAATTGATCATTCCAAAGACAGAATTAGGATCGTTGGCAAAATATGCAGAAAATGATAATGCAGAAACATATAAAATGTATTACAATCCCAATCAAAAACATTACAAGGACATTTAAAGTGCCAGCTTTATAAAAGATTAATATATCCAATATTACCGTATGAATCGGCGGCAAGATAAGCATCACACAATACTAGGAACAATTACTTCGGATTTTCGAACGAAGGATACACCGTATGGTATATTTGGTGCCGTCAGAAAGCAAAATGGTTGGAGATGAAGTTACAAATTCCAAATAGATAAGTTGTAGGGTAAAGCAAATATTGTCAAAACAATTAAAATCAATAGATGACTTGGGCTCGTATCACGTATGGAAGAAGAATTTGTGCGCCAAAAAAACTATTGAATGGTAATCCAGAAGGAAGAACAAGAACCGGATTACCTATGATGCAATGAACTGTGATATTAAAATTCTTACAATTCTGGATTGGAAGATGTTGTGTGCAGATAGATTCGGTTGAAGAAGCTAAGTTTAGATGGCTAAAACCGTACCTGGTGGTTTTTAATGCCATGCATTAAGTAAATAAGTATAAAGATAGCACTGAAAAGGTTGAAATTAACGATATATTGTCTTCAAAACTATTGTAACTTGTAACTTGCGGTGTTGAAACATAATTTTCTTTATTATACGAACCAGACGAACAACTGTGTGATTAAGTCAAAAATCAATACAATACTCATATTTACTTTTACGATTCCAAATGTAATATCCACATGCGGTACAATGCTTAAGGATTTGTATTATACCCGTTGGTGTATTGTTAAGCTTTTGATATAGTATATATTTGTCGTTTTCTTCCTGAATATCGAGAGTCAACCAGTTGAAGACGGCGATTTTTGCTTTCTCATAATGCAGCAATAACTAACTTCAGTTGAGGAAAAATATTTCTAATAAATAAAATTATGCAATAACAAACGAAAAGGAATTTTTATGGGAATTGTTATAGATCTCACACACACGTACAAAAATGTATGTTGATAGAAAGTTGCAGGCGAAATTTAAAAGAATAAGTTAGAGGTGAGGTAGAAGCGATAGTTGCAGCGAAGGATAAAAAAAATTTGAAGGAAAAATTGAAGAAAGTTAAATGAGATGGTAAGGGCCAGTGGATATAGATAGGAGTGTGCGGTTTAAAGGTGTGAAATCTCAATAAGATAAACATATCCGCATACACCTTTTGCATGCTTTGTTTCTCATTTCCTATATCAAACAAATATACGTCCGTGTAGGTAAGTTTAGGTATAGTTTTATGTTGTTATAAATTGGAAAAATAACAAGAAAATTCTTTCCAGATTATTATCTAAATAATTTTATACATTTATTATATACTTATTACTTAATACGAAACATACATTTCTATACATGTCCCAACCCATGCTACTGATGCATACACACCAATATTTATAGTCCACAGACATTATACTTATACTCGTTTATGACCAAACCCAAAAATTAACAAGAATTATATATTATTAAAACATCCCCTCAGTTCTATTATACAAAATAAATAATTAAATTATTAATTACCATAGAATAGTATATAGTGTGTGTGTGTATTTGTGTACATTTTAATTATATATAATTAATAGATACATAGCCGAATGGTAAACAAATTAAATTTGGAGCTAATTTATAAATATATTAAGTTGTTTTTTATGGATTTTTCTATGTTACATCGTGGGCAAACATTCGTATACAAGACTTAATAAATTTATTATGTGTATAATGGAGAGATATTAAAAGAAGACGAAAAAAAACGTATACATAAATCTTTTAATCAAAGTCAAAAAATTACAGACAGGGTGTTATGATAGATATTATGTGGGTGTGGATAGTATTTGAACAATATAACTGCAATGATAGATGGATTATAGAAAAATATTGTATATACGGGACTGTCACTTTATATTATATATTATGTAGTCGTTAAACTCTAATTAGTTATGAGGATTATTTAAAAAATGTTGCTAGAAAATACCTTTGCTTAAACGATTACAAAAACTACACTATGAAAAGGTATTTTTTTGGGAATTATTTCAATATCAATTTGTGACTTTTTTGTCGAGTATCTTTTTAAAACTTCTTCTCCGAAAATTCCCAGTCACATTTCTGATAATTTTAATATATTGACAAAACTTAAAATCTTACTATTATTTATCCAATATAGGCTTTACTATTGATCGACATGATATTGTATTTTAAAATGTGATGGGAAATATTCTTATGGTTCGGATGGCATCTGTTGTTCTTATACAGAAAATGTGTTGGCATTGTTTTTCACCAATTTTATTTAATAAATCTTTGTCTGATAGTTGTGTTATCATTAATTAAATGGTGGTGGTAAAAATGATATATGAAATTATCATCCGATCGTTAGGCTGTTATCATATGTATTCCCCCCCAATTAACTGATGTTATTGAATTATTTATAATTCAACATACTCTATTTTACTATGTGCTGTGGCACAACAACATGCGTTTTGTTCGTGGTCGATTTACTACAACTAATTTTGTTTGTTTTTGTTGTCATATAGTGCTTTGACGAATTTAATGTCCGTTGGAGTGTCTGAGCTTTCTGATCCATATTGCATTCGGACATTATTTTATGCGTTGATTTATTCTGTCCTAGAATATGAATGTCCGATTTATGGTTGCATTTTTACGAAATTGTCAAAAAAATACAAAACGTTGAAATCGGTTCAGAGAATAATTTTAAGATTTGCGCTGAGAAATCTTTCCTTGACCTGATCTTTATCATAAAAGTCACAGGCAAATTATTTGGTTTGATTATATTATCACACAAATTGTGTACATTAGTATAGTAATAAATTTAAAATAAATAAATATATATTGCGTGTAATCACCCTGCGCATATATTTTGAATGTATAATAAGATTATATAATAAAAGAATATTAATATAAAATCATAAAAATTGTTACGCGATAACGCATTTATAATGGAAATGTAAATTTAATAAAATATAATTAAAAATTATATTGTGCTTTTCTCATTAAAACTTAATTTTATGTATACGCTAGATAAAAAAATAGGAAGAAAAACGTAAGTTTAATAATAAACAATAATAAGATTAAAACATTTGGTTTTTAACATTAATTTATCATTTTTCTTTTATTATAGATTGGATAGATGCAATTTTATTATATTCATATTTTTTCAAATCAATTTCATATGGTAAATATTATAATAACCTGTGATATTCGCACCTGCGACGATAGCTCGAGCCAACTATTTATTTACTTAAGAGCTAAAAAGACTACATAAAAACACTTACTAGTTCAAGCAAAATCATTAGCTTAGCTCTAGTAATTGTAAGTTGGCTAGAGCTGCACTATTATCCTTTACAAATGAGCTAATATTATGATATTATTTAAGTATCTATTGTAACCGCATTCTACAAGAAAATAAAGTGTATCCGAAAGTGGAAAAAAATGTTTCTTTAATTTATAAAAACTATTCAATCGGATTTTCATCATAAGTTCGTTTATTTAAATCAGAATGAGAATATCTTTAAAAATATGGTGTATGATATGGACGCTATTCAAAGATTGTTATAACAATTTCTCTACACAAAATATAATATTATGGTCAATTCATCTAATCATTAAGGATAATTGAATAAATAAAGCTTACCCAAAACCGTATAATTACAGATAAATTGGTGAGTTATTAAATATATACTAACAAATACGTTGCTTTAAAAAATGGAGTAATACCATTGTACAGGTGGCTAACTTTCTGCGTTCGACTGAATAAACAAACAATCAGAAATTATATAATTTAATCGTAAGAGGAATGAGTAAAGGGGTTTTGGTGAACCAATACCCCAGCAATATAGTGATACTGCAACGTTTTATTTCTATTTTTAGAGGATTACAACAGTGATCATATTATACCAGACACATAAATTAAATCACTGAAAGGGCAGTATTATAATTGTGAAAAACCTATATAACAAACAAAACGAATTGAATGCAAGTGATGGTTTTCGATATAGAGAACCAGCAAAAGTTTTTGTATATGAATTGCTGAAGATACTAAAAATGGATAAAACTAAATTACATCAAATCGTTACCACAACAACAATTTTCAGCGGCGTACTAAAACAACACCATCCCAAGGACTATATTTATTAAAATGGAAAGGAATCAATATACACAATCGATATATAAGAAAAATGTCAGAATCGATTAAAAAAATTTAGGATAAATAACCAAACAAAAAAATCAGAAACTATTTTACTACGTGACCTTCATTGTCATATATATTATATTACATATGTACAGTACTTTACGAAAGTGTCCTTATAAATGCTAGAAATATCCATTATCCATAATATCGATAACAATTTAAACAAGAGTTTCTACATATTTAGGAATGAAGTGTTATTTGTGTTTTAATCGATCTTTTTATAATATGTTACGAAAGAAATAAACTAGATTCCTTTCCATTGACATAAATTGCAGTAAGATTGAATTTTTACGGGAATTATAAAAACAAGACGACGAATGTAAGTCAGTTTTTTTTAGTGCGATGAGACTAAAATCATTCGAATGGAATCTGACGAATACGAATATGTATGAAAAGGATTAAAAATACACGCTACAGCAAAAGTTTGGGTGGTGGTAGGTTGATGCTGTTTTTTGGATGTTTTTTGGTATATAACGTAGTTGGAGCATTTATAGCAGTTATTAATATTACTGATCAATAAATATGTGAACGAACCAAAAAGGGATTATTTTATAGAATTATGCAATCGAGTTGAAACAGTTTGGTTAAAAATTCCCCAAAAAAAATACATGAAACAGTGGGAAGCCTTCAGTTTTTAATACTACAATATATTTTTCTTATATAACCTGGGTGAAATTAGACGAAATTATGGAAAAAAAATAGGTGTTCACCGAACTAAATTTTCCGGAAAATCGGTTTTTACAAATTATCATCGTTTTTAATTATAATTTTAACAGATTTCAATGTTTGTTAACAGAATTTCAGATTACAATCAATTTCCAATTTTTCATAGTGAAAAGATTTTTAAAATCATTGTCATTGAAATTTTATATGAAATGGTAGTGTATACATTTTTTGTTGTCAACTTTAACAGCAGCATCACAATTTTTTTTAAAGTTTCTCTCGATTGGAAAATCGGAGCATATCTTTTGAATCGAGTGAATCGAATTTAAAAAACTCTTCTATGAAACATTGTAAATTGATTATAATTTGAAATTCTGTACACAAAAATGGTAATCCGATTGAGAACTATGACTCGTAATTAAAAAACGATTATAATTCGTAAAAGTCGATTTTCCGGAAAATTTATTAAGTGGATATTTCAATTTTTTTTCCCCCATAATATAGTCTTTACTTTCATCTAGGCCAACTGAAAAATATATTGTGATATTGTAATTTTTTCACACTTCACCATTAAATTGTGAAGAATTAATTAACTATATAGTTCGATGCACACAGTCCACAGACGAATGGCAGTCGTTTTGTTGTGAGCCAGATATAATACAAAATCTTATAATATTGTGAAAATATTGTTATAAATTTTGTTATTACTAATAAAATGCGGCCGCATGTAACGAAACATGTGGACACTTTCATTAGGCACTGTAAATAAACAAATATATATAGCACAAAAAAAATGTCACAATATACAATATATTTTTGGAAAATGTGATGCGGGGTGTGATATGAGCGGTGGCGGTGGTGGTGGTGGTGACGTGCAAAACATGTAAATAAATTTATGACATAATATTTACAGAAAATTATTAACTTAAAAATAAAGGATACCGGAATATTAAAAGTAAAAAATTAAATTCTAAAAAACCTTCAAAGGAAACTTTTTTTTTTCTATCTTTGGAAATATTTGCTGTGCCGGAAAAATCCTTTTAATAAACACACATTTAATTGTATTTATTTATTACAATATTTATATGGAAAATTAATAAACACTTTTCCGTTTGTTCTAGAATGAAAATTTTCTTATCTTTATTGTGTTCGTCGTAATGTTGTCCTTTTTTTATTTTTCGTTTTTTTTTTGTATATTTATAAAGTTAAACACACACCTAAAAAATATTGTACACAATGTCTGTTATCAAATTATTATCACTTATTATAATGTGAATAAGCTTTTACACATTTTATATATATAAACACTGAGGCACACAAACACACACACACAAACACACTCTAAATTTCACCGTTGTTGTCATCACATTGTGTCCTTTTATAACGCATTATTACATATTTTTTTTCGTCCTTTTAAATATTATCATACCAAATCGTTTCGATTAACCAACTAAACTGAAATTATGGTGAAAATAGAAAAAAAGGTTTTCCTGCACACTTACTCGTATACGTAACGTTGTATTTATATATTTTTCATATTTAATTTTTCCTTTTCGTGTGTTGTTGCTGTTTTTTCTGTTTTATTGTATATTTAAACGGAAAAACCTCGGAAAAACCCAACATACCCCGTATATATGTTTAATGCTGTTGTGGGACGCGTACGTATATAGAAAATGAACGTATATTTTATATTTTATATAAATTTTATATAAATATAGGATGTGAAAAAGAAAAATCGACAGTTTTCTATTTTGGATCGATGAATTTTATACATGAAAGAGCTTTTTGCTGCTAAATAATAATAACAAATATATGTTTTGTATATGAATGTGCACAAGTATTTAACACACATATGCATGTGTGAGTTGGTGGTCTTGTGTTATTTGCGTGTATTATAAAAAAATTTCTAAAAATAGAATCATATATTATTATATTATTTCTATATATTTTGTTACAAATGTTATAATAGTACGGGTGTAGGTATCGGTGGTATACAATATACAGTACATTTAGTGTAATCTTCAAGTATATAAATAAATAAATCATAAATAGGCAGGCATTCATAAAGAAAATATAGGTTTAGGTAAATATATTTTACTTTGTAAGGATACTTTCTTTCCTAAAGGTAAACTCATTTAATAATAATATAATATTATGTTTATATAGTAAGAATCAAATATATAAAACTTGTCAGGTTTATGCCATGTATTTTTTCTTGTTTTGTTTTGTTTTTAAAGGAAACAAAACAAAACCTTCATAAATAAAAATGAAAAATAATGAGTACAATCTATTCACTTATACAAGGTGTGGCTATATAACATAAACCCTAGTAACAATTTGTCCGTACTTTTTAAAAAATGAGGAAAATTTCCGTGGAAAAAATTCACATATTTTCCATGGAAAAGATATATTGAGATTTGTCCAAAGAATATCCAAAGATTTTCCACACAATATAATTGTATTTTATTTAGGTCAATTGAAATCTTTAGATTGTCAGGATAATATGTCCAACATATGTATCCGCGCGGTATTGTATTCATAATTTATTTTACCAATTATCCAAGACAGTGGTTAAAATTTTGTATATTCCGCTTATCTATAGATATAATCCTCACTCATTTTAATTTATTTTCATAATTTATAAAACAACCAGCAACTCAAATCTTTACTTTTTCCTAGCAATTTTGTAAGAATTTTCATGGATTTTATTCACAGTTTTTTATTCTTGTTTATCACAACAACAAAAAATGCACGATCGATGAATTTTTACCATCGTTCAGCATCTTCATTCCGTGGTGTTCATATAACTTCTGGTCGTTCGGTAAAAATCTGATGGATCTGATCACAAAAAATATGAATATATATTCTATGAATATTCTGTGGCATAAGAGCAACGAGAAACAATTGTAAGGAGAATCCGTGGCTATTATCATCGGAAATACACGGATAATCCAAGGACATTTTTTAAAAAAAATCCATGGGCAGGCTTACGCTCATCATATATTAGGTTGTCAACTATCTCCCTTCCGCCTTTTTGCTCTTTATTCAATGCTTTATAAAAAGTGTTACAGTAATCGGATTTAGTTCAAATATGCGCCGTTTTGTTCGATAATCTGTTTCCATCTAGACTGCAACTTCATAATACCTCCCTCGTAGAAGCCCCCCTCCTTATTTGCGAAGAACTCGGACAGCCACTTTTCACAAGCCTCTTTTGAGATCAACTTTACACCACCAAGGGCGTTCGCCATGGACAGGAACAGGTGGTAATCACTTGGCGCTATGTCCGGGCTATATGGTGGATGCGATAAAACCTCCCATCCGAGCTCCCGTAGCTTCTGACGAGTCATCAACGAAGTGTGTGGTCTGGCGTTGTCCTGGTGGAACACTACACCCTTCCTTTTGGCCAATTCTGGACGCTTCTGGTCGATCGCCTGCTTCAAGCGGTCCAGTTGTTCGCAGTAGATGGTAGAATTAAGCGTCTGGCCATATGGGAGCAGCTCATAGTGGATGATTCCCTTCCAATCCCACCAAACACACAGCAAAACCTTCCTGGCCGTCAATCCCGGCTTGGCCACTGTTTGGGACGATTCACCGGCCTGCGACCACGACCGTTTTCGCTTGATATTGTCGTATGTGATCCATTTTTCGTCGCCAGTCACCATCCGCTTCAAGAATGGGTCGAGTTCGTTCCGTTTCAGCAGCATTTCGCAAATGGAAATTCGGTCCATTAGATTTTTCACTGTTAATTCATGTGGCACCCAAACATCAAGCTTTTTTTTGTATCCAGCCTTCTGCAGATGGTTTAAAATGGTTTGGTGACTAACTCCCATCTCCTGGGCGATGTCACGAGATGCCACATGCCGGTCTAACTCGATGTATTCCATGATTTGATCGGTATTTGTCGTCACAGGTCTTCCGCCGGCTGGCTTATCCATGGTGTCGTTTTCACCGGCTCTGAATCGTCGAAACCATTCCTCCGCGGTTCGAAGTGATAGAGTACCATCCCCCAAAACACCATTAATCTCACGGAACGTTTCTCTAGCGGATTTGCCTTTAACGAAGGAAAACTTTAAAATAGCGCGAATTTCGGCGTTAGTGAACTCCATGTTTACACGTCTATAACTGTTGAACGCAATATCCAAACTAATCATACATAGCGTCGTTTTGTTTGTTATGTCAAGAGCTTTCAAATTATGTACAGTGTTGCCAGATACGAGCTCTGTAGCGCTTTGTACATAGCCGCGAAATTAAAAAGACAAAAAGGCGGAAGGGAGATATTTGACAACCTTATATAATTCCAGCGGACATCCGTAAGAAATCCATCGATATTTCCTTGGATTGAAACTAAGGGCTACTATATATAATGCGGAAATTTGGCGGATTAATACTTCTGTACAACAAAAAAACTATATATACATGCGACAAAGTTTCTTTCGATTGCCGACCAAGACCATCCATGTCTACAGATATATTAGTTTGGTCTTGGCCTTCGTATGTCCCACTTACAATCAGAGTGGTTTTATAATTTTTATATATTTGTTAGAAACCGTAGTTACTAATTTATTTATGTTGTGTGAACCGAACTTAACTAAATGTCAACATTTCACGACATTTTCTTCAGTGTAAACGAAAATACACCGCATTATTTAAGTACTTCTATCGAAAAATAAATATATTAAAAGAAAGAACCAACATTAAATTTTGTTTTAAAATTGATAAAAATTTATACTCAAACGTATCATTTACATAAAATCGTATATATAGTGAAAATTGTATGTCAAAAGCACAAGTTTTTAGATGGCAAAAAACGATTCACAGAACATTGACAGAATGTTGACCATCATGAAGCAATTTGCTAAGCAAAACATTGAAAAATTGTATGATTTTGTGAAAATTTCTAAATAATTTTCAGTGAAATTCATGAAACTTGGAATATCGAAAACAATAATTTATCGGATTTTAACGGAAAAAAATGGATCTTCTACGAAAGGTGAATTGATCATCAATAATTGTACCGCATTTTAAAGACACATGATCAAAATGAAGAAAACTTCCTAAAAAACTATTGTAACTGCGTTGACAAAATACGATGTTTTCAATACGAACCAGAAACTAAGCGTCACAAGTACTGAATGGCGATCACCAAATGAAGAAATTACATTTTTTCTGGACAAAGTATAAGTAATAAGATCTCTATTTATTTTTTATTTTGCCAAAAAAAATTATAAGAGTTTTAATAGAGCAACGAATTTTCATGAAAAAAAATTCATAAATGGATATATGCAAAAGTAAGTTCCGTTTTTATTTATTAAAATTACATGTTTATTTAGCAAACAAATTAAAGTTGTACATTATTCAAAGTATGCTGCATCAGAAGCCACAGTCATCGCCCATCTTTCCGGCAATTTACGGATTCTCTGTCTTAAGAAGTCGTTGTGTTTTGAAGCGATAAAGTAAATTTTTTATGCTTTCATAAAATGTGAATCATGCGTCTTGAAGAACTGACTGCATCGACCAGAATACATGGTAATCGGAAGGAGTATTGTCAGCTGGATAGAACTTCGCAATATGAGAATTTTTATCAATTCTAATTTATAATTCAATCAATAGAATTTTTAATATACATTCTAAAAAATCAGAAGTGTACAATTGCTCTCATAAATATTAATATTCAAAGGCGAATCAAAGAAATGTATGTATCCATTTTTCAATTTTATACTAACTATAATAAAAATATATACAATATTCAATGGAATAAGATAAATTCAAATAGATTTTTCATTATATAACTACACATATGTGGATTTGTTGTTGTAGCTATTATATCCATATTGAATTTGTTATTCTAAGAACATAAAATAATATACTATTTTTATATTTTTGTTTTTAAATTGGTACTTATATATTTTTATTCAATTCAATGACATCCATATGAATTTATTTAGTATATTATAAAAAAAACATATGCACATACATACTCGCGTATATTATGGTATACATATAATAAAAATACAGATAACCTCTCTACAACAAGCTATACAAGAGCCAACTGAACCTAATCCCAATATTTATATGAAGTTATTGTCTCCTATTCATATCTATACAAGGTAAACTGTATCTATTGTTTTATAGGAGGATTATGTAACTAAGACATAGAATCAATAGAATAATTTATATATTCAGAGATCCATAAATTATTATAATGTGCAAAATATTCGTCTATAAATATATATTTAATTGAATATTCAAAATCAGAAGAGATACAATAATTTATATATACTCTTCAATGTCCATATGGTGAATATTTACAAGTATCAGTTGTGTCGCACAAGTATAATTTGTTGTATAAGTATGAACTATAGGTTTTTTTTTGTTAGTTTTTGACCCATTTATGCGAAAGATGGACATCGATTACGGATCGATTGTGCCCCACCTCGATATTGGATGTTCAAAATTTATAAACGACCAATAATTTGCGGAAATTAATATAAGAAAAAATCGAAAATGTGAATATTATTGAGTTGGTTTTGGGAACGCTAATACCAATTAATGCAGAAGCTATCATTTCAAAGATCACGTACTCGAATAGGACGAGGTGTGGGGAATGAAATCTACCTTGGATGAAGTCGTTGAGAAGTTACCATCACTTTGTTCTCACCATTTTCTCGTTTTCCGTCATTCAATTATGGGCGTATAGAACGCAATAACCTTTAACATTAACCCAGACAAATATAATTCATAATTGTTGATAAAAGAATTTCTTCAAATAACGCAAGTAAAATAATATATTGTCGTATTTTCATAAAAATAAAAGCAACAATACCCAAAGAAATATTTACACAACAAAGACAAAAAACAATAAATAAAAGATTGCATAAGAAATAGTCGCAAGTCGCAAGATATCCTTTATAATTAAAACACCGTAACATTAATAAACATCATTTTTAACGACAAAGCCGAAAATATTTATGAAAATAAAATTTGTAAAAGAATTTTAATCTATTTTCCATAGAGTGGTAGGCACGAGAAGACACAATAAAAAAATTAAATTTTATTCAAATTTTTTTCGGCATACAGCCAAAAAACTGTCACACACTTAAAACTGAAATAACTCTTTGATAGAAATTCATTCATAAAATAAAAAGAAAATGATAATAGATCTATGGCGCGTTGTTTTGTTTGTGCAGCGGTTGCGGTTGTTGATATTCAACAAAAAAAAAATAATTATATTTTTTTTGACAATGACACACAATAACAAAATAAAAATTAAAACTAAATGCAATAGAAAACAACAATTAAGAAATTAAATAAATTAAATTTTATTCTACTCACCTAGAACTCAACAATCGTTCAGCTTCGTCGGCGGTCATAGCGTCTGGTAAATAATCTTCTTTATCACTGGCATCAGCGTATTCAACATCATGTATGTCTAATGGTGGTCCTTCCGGTAACGGAGGACGTGGCGGTGGTTCTGGTAATTGATTTGTATTTTTATTTATAAATTCTTTATTATTATGATCCAATAAATTAGGCCTCGTCGGATCCAATATTGATTGTGGACTATGATAATTTTTATCTTTATCCACATTTTCTACAAAGTCTTTATTATTGTTATTATTATTATCATTATTATTATTATTATTATTATTACTATTATTATATTTGGCACAGTTTATTAATAATTCGTTTGGCGGTGGGATTTCTGGTTTAATTGTTGCATATAAAATAGATGATGACGATGATGATAATTGTGGTTCATTTTGATTTATGGACGATGAATATCCATTTGTTGATGGCATTACAATTTTCATATTTAATTCTTCTTTTTTTTCTAATTCTTCTAAAACCGAATTTTTTATTATTTTATTACGTTGTTGCCTGTAATTGTCATCAACAAGTTCACCACCATATGTTGGCTGACTTTCACTACCATCTGGATTTAAACGAAAACCGGCAAAATCAACATAGTGTAATGTTGTCGGTGATGATGTTGACGGCTGCTCATCATTTTGTTGTGGCGGTTGTAATGGTGATGGTGGCGGTAATGATGGTGATGGTGATGCTGCGGATGGTAACGGTGACGGCGGTGACATTGATGTGGTTGACAATGATTGTTGTTCGTGTTCGTCAAATGTGTAGGCTGGTTTTAATTTTGCTTTAACTTCTGGTGATGGTTCATTAAAACCACCTTCATCGGTACTTATAATACTTGGTGGACGTGAACCTAAACCGGCCGCTGGTATATTTACACAAATACTTGACACCTTCGATGAAGAACGTTTTGTTACGATCGGACAATCATTGTCGCCCGTAATGGCTGTTGGTGCGGTGACAGCACCAGCATTTGCCGTTGGTGTTATTGTACTGTCTGAATTTGATGATTTTGATGATCGTCCTATGTGTGAATATAATAAAAATAGAAAATTAGAGAAATTTCATTTGTTAAAAAAAATATTAAATGCACGTATACTTTGTAATACATTCATCATGATATAATTTATGCATATTTTTTCAATTAATTCAAAAATCATTGTTTCGAAAAATAATTCCATTGAAATATTGTTGAATTACATTAAAAATTAAAGTTGGAATTTATTTTTTATTAAATGAGAAAAAAAATGGTGTATAAAATTTGTATTTATTTATATATTTTGAATCGAATACATTGTTGGATTGGGGCGTCTATTGACGTATTTACATTACGGGAACCACAATAGACGAAAACTAAATGCACTGCTTGAACTTATTATTAATTGTATTTAAGATACTGGGTCACTGCATGGATACGAAAATACGAGGTTCGGTTGCGCAAGTGTTTGTTAATTAAATATATGTTTCATTGCACTTAAAAAAAAAAAAAAATAAACCATTGTCATTGTCGGCTAACAAAAAAATTAAATTGAATAAAAGACAATGAATACTAAAAATAAAATAATTATAAATTTAAATATTATAATTTTACTTTGGAGTTGTTTTTGTGTGTCTTTTAGAGCTGCAAAATAATAACGATTCTTTTAAGTTGCATAGGGTCTATGGTTTTTTGCTAATCGACTGTAATTTAATTGGGTATTATTAGCAGCCCAACTGACTTATGGATAGTAAAAAGAAGTTTGTACCTGTCGGTGACACACATTACCTTCATTATTCTGTGTGCAAATTCAAATGAATTTCCGCATCGCACAAAAAAAATCTATATAAATAAAACTGAAATATAAAATGAACTCATCGACAAAACTTATCGTAAAACAATTAATCATGACCTGTAAATGTTTTTACATTAACGTCTTTGGTCAAACATTCCAAAAAAGAGTAAAGATTTTTCACTTCTTCACTTGTTGCACATTTGTTTAAATTTGTTTTAAAAAATCGAAGCACGCATTACTGGATTTGTAAATTAAAGGTATAATGAACTGCGTCCAAAAAATAAGGTAACATTTTAATTTAAACTTAGAGGTGATAATGAAATCAAATAATATTTTATTAATAGGTTGATGGTAGAGTACTGTGTCAAATTTCACTTGATAACATTAATTAATTAAGTACGTCGTAAACAATTCACATTTCAATTTTTATAATATCAAATTTTATTGAACAAAGAATATGCATTAAATTTTGTTTGCGGAATTAATTTTCTGCAGCAGAAAAAATTAAATATTTACAAGTGGTATAAATTTTTCCAAAACGGCAGAGAACGCGTTGAAGACGAACAGCGGTGCGAACCACCGCATCAACACGTCAACTGATGAACAATATACGTCAAAAAAATCAACTAAATGGTGCTTGAAAATCGTCGATTAACAATTAGAGTAGCTTGCTGACATCTGTTGGAATTTCAAAAGGTTTAGGAATACTATTTTAAATGATTTTTTGTGCCTTAGACACACGTCAATGCTCGTTTGGTTCCACGAACACTAAATTTGTACAAAGTACAAAGTTATACATATTTTAAATTTGTAGTTCAGATTTATTTTTGGTTGGAATATGATGAACTTTTCACAACCTTATCAAAATCAATTAAATGTATGAAAATGTTGTTATAATTTGTATTTGGTGATGAAAGAGTTTGTTAATAACAGAGAAAAAAAGAAGCCTTTTTCTATACAAAAACAAATGAAATTTAGAAATACAAACCTTTGCAATTTATACAAAAACGTCGTATGCTTAAACACATTGTTATTGAATACACCAAAATTATGGTCATAATCTTATTAAAATGATTCTTTTTAATTTATTACACTTTGTATTATTATTCAATTGAATGAAATTTTTCATTTCTATTTAATTTTCATATATTGTTTGCGTATATTATTTGAATACAAAATAATTTAATTTTAATTATTTCCTGTAAATAATTTTATGATTTTATAAATTTTGTCAAAAATACACGTTTCACACACGCACAGAAAATTTTTTTTTTTATAGAAATGTTAAAGCTTTTTGATGGATGATGGTTACGGATACAAAATAATTGAAGACGAAAATGTGTGTATTTAATTAATGGCATGCAATGAAGGGGAACGTAATAACGTAACACAAAATAATTTGTAATAAAATTAATAGGAAAGGAAGAAAAAAAATGATTATATATTATTATAATGAAAAATAAATAAATTTGAATAGAACCACACAACGCACATATTTTCATTTGCCAAAGTTAAATTTAAATCTATACTTATACAAACAATTGCAATACTACACAAATGAATAAATCCAATGTTGCACACACACACACACACACACACACTAAATAATTAATCCAATATTATTATAGCAACGTACTATTTTGATAATTTCAAGAGTATATTTTAAAATTTTATGTATTAAATGCAGTGCTGCAACTAATGCAAATGCAGGCGCAGCTACAAATATAAAATTATGTACAATTTTCATATATATAGAAACATAACAAAATATTATAATCATCTACATCGTCGTGTCATCTAATAATCAGAAGGTAAATTTAATATTCGGAATACTCAAAATATTTGTAGACTGTGCATGGCGGACGAGAAGACTGCGACATATGTCGTGTGTCAATGCCAATGGTTTTTTGACAAATAGAAGGTTACAGGTTCCTGATGGATTTCATCTGCTCAAGCAGACGAATATGTTTCGGCTGGCCTTCAAACAGATGCTAGATGTGCCGACAGACGGTGCTGATGATAATAAGTTTTATCGTTTCGTGAAAATATAGAATAAACGACTCCTTCCGGGCGGAGGAGTACCGATAGAAAACAAACACATTTCAAATCAAACTATTTTTAAATTAAGAATTCATTGGTGTCCAGCAGAGAATATATATAGTTTCCTTTTACCAACTTACTTTGTAATTCAGACTATAAATTTGGTGTGTTGGATAGGATATACGGTGATCAATGAAAGCTTTTCTTAAGAAGTTTTTTTTTTCAAAATATTACATCTCTAGACAGTTTTAATTTGTAATACAAATTTAATAGGGGAGTATATAGAACTGAATTATTTATTCATTTATTTTTTAAGGATCAAGTGGAAATGTCCTTATAACAGTAATTTTCACATTTAATCGTATGCTTAACCTCAAATATATTTAAAATGCCATACATAACAACGCATCGATGAGTACCGATTTCACTAGGACAGAACCATTGTTCCAGCACTCTATAAATAAAATAGAACCGTGTCGATGAATATATTGTCATATTAAATTCAGAAAATCACTTAATTTTCCTAGTAGTTTAACCTACTACCGATTGGCACTGTATTTTCTTAGAAAATATAGCTCAACTAACGTACAATAATGGTTTCTATTAGAATTTTTGAACTCTTGCACTTTGTGGAGATAATATGTATATTTTTACTTATCGATCCAAAAGATTCAGTAATCTAACAATAAAGAATATTTTACTACAGATTGTTTCTATTCTATTTATAGATTTACTAATTGTTTTGTAATTATGAAAATTGAAACCAAAACTATAATATTGTAATATAAAAAAAAAAAACATGTACCAAAATGAAAATGAAATAAAATTCTAAAAATATGGAAAACAATTTAACAAAAAGCAAAGTCATTAACTTCTCTCATTTGTAAATTGAATGTTTATAATAATATTCTTATATAACCAATACAGAGAATGTAATGTAAAAATATAATATAATTTTATAATAGCAAATATTGTTGTACTGTATACAAAAAACTAAAGTAATTTATAAATTATACAATGAAAATATAAAGATATTTGCAAATGTAAAATATTGCAAATATTATCCATACACAAAATGTTTTCGTCAAATGTAAAGTTTTGTTATAATGTAATTTATGCGCCTATGTAAATAACATTTGAGAAATACATATATAAATACAACAATAATATAAATAAACTAAATATAAAATCATAAAATTACAGAGTTTTATGAGTACAAATGTTTCATAAATTGCTGCTGCATTGCTTTGAATAAAATATAAGAAGAAAGAATACCAAATATATTTATTTACACAGGGTATATCGCAGTTTTAAATGATTGAGAATCTCAAAAACGATAGTACACGCAATGCATATAGATATAAATGCAATTTAAAACAATCAATTATAGATCGTCCAGTTTATATATTATATTTGAGATCTCTAGGATTGCCATAGATTATTGCAATTATTAAGATATGTATTATGTAATGGCAATCTGTATATACTTAAATGGTAATCACTTATATACTGGGAGGCAACAAGAGCAATGCGATGCTTCAACTAATTACATGTAAGTCGAAAATAATAATTGACACTTTTTCAATTTAGAGTTGCATTTTAAAGTAGCCTACATCACTCCGTTTAAAAAATCGTGCACTGTACTCGTAAACACTCTGTATAATAAATTTGAATTTATATCCTTAAAATAATATCTCTTCGTAACTTTTCATTAATATCTTTTATTCGAAAATATATAAACAGAAAATATTTTGATTGCTCTTGGTATACTTTTTAAAATAATCACTGTATTTATTTATTGAAATATTATTTAAAGGAACATTGAATCGGATCACTCTATATTTGGTAAATTACACCGCATGAGTCTACATAACAGAAATAACATCAATTGATCTGCAATTATGTTTCGATAAACAC
Source organism: Bibio marci (assembly GCA_910594885.2). Taxonomy (NCBI): domain Eukaryota; kingdom Metazoa; phylum Arthropoda; class Insecta; order Diptera; family Bibionidae; genus Bibio; species Bibio marci. Next base: position 19,365,995 of record OU343115.1, on the reverse strand, counting down.
TTTATTAATCCAATTCGAATAAATTTTCTGTATTTAAAATACTGGGAAAAAATGTTATGTCACTACTGGAATTGACCTCCAGATTGAATATAAGATGCACTCTAACCACTGTCAACATTGAATCTATTCACTATATATTAAAATTACGAGGTTTACTGCCATATCCAACACAAAATAATAATAATAATGCAGAACAATGCTTTATTTGCAGATTGTGATCATTATATGGGATGTTTCGTATTGGCGTCGACTAAACAATATAATCTCTACATAAACCGATCAAACAAATTCACTATACGTTTTCACAAGCAATCGATAAACGATTCAGATGTGCGTACCATTTTTTTCCGGATCAAAATTACATACAACTAAGAAGGATATCGAAAAAACAACTATTATCACATATCATTGTTATTCGATTAAAAAAAAACACAAGTGCATCATTAGAAACCAGAAGAATATAGTCTCCGATATATATTGAATTGAATTTTAGTATGTGAAAATTAAATGTTTTCTATAATAAGTGACGTAAAGTGAACACAATTGCTTTAGCAATAATATAAACCTCCTTAAATATGTTAATTGAAAAATTAATTATTGAGACATGTTAAACATATAAAAAAAAATAGGAAGATATTAATATACCAAAAACCTTCAATTCCATAATATAAATTTTCTTTGGCAACAACATTCCATACAAAATTAATAAAAAAATAATATTTTTCAAAAGAATTTTAATCATTAAATTTTCACAGTTTAAATTATAAATGATCTATTTTTAACGTATTTTTAACAATAGTAATTATGTAGTAAAACTGACTTAACTATTTAATAATCACAAATTCCTACAATACAATACGGTTATTTCATCCTTTTAGTAACCATAAATTAAATCGTTCATTATTAACATAAATTTACACATATATATATATTTTAACAATATAAGGTTCTAGCTACACAGACGACGTACGATATGATTATGATCTTTTAGAAATTTGATCATTGCTATTTTTTCATTGTTATTTATATACTTTTTCACAGTATATGGAATGGAATATATATTCATTTAGTTTAACCGTGTTTGAAAAATAGATATTCGAATTCACATATCCTAAGTAGACCTATTCAGCAGCGGGGCGTGTGTGTGTGTGTGTGATGTTATATGAAATCAATAATTGAATATTTTTCCTTCGTAAATGTCCAACTTATTAAATGACGCAATTAACTTGATCATTTAAGATCATTTAATGTGTGCGTCGTCTGTCTAACACATAATAATATCAAGATCAACTAATTTAAACGTGTAATGATGTAGAGATACACATGTTACTATTTTCATAAAAATAAAAAATTTCGAGTAATTAAATTACATAAAATTAAAAATATAAATAAATATTGTTGTTGCCGTATACGATTAATTTATTATGCGAATGAAAATACAAAAATTTATGCGTTATTATGTCTGGCAATTTTTAATTTTATGTATATTCTAATAAGTTTTTCATAAATCAAAAATTTTTATATTATCTATTTTTTTATTACATGTTTATAGAGTAAAGAATTTAAATTATATATATTTTGCACTTGTAACATATCTATTATATCTATAGATAGATAGATAAATAGATAGATAGATAGATAGATAGATAGATAGATAGATAAGATAGTTATCCTATTAATAAAACATAGTAGAATAATGTTATGTTTTGTACTATCCTTCTGTTCAATTTAAATAAACTAATTAGCGCACATCAGCAGATCATTATTTAGCGATGGCTGTTTTTTTTATGAAATTTTTAAAGGAGAACGAACCACAACAACATTAAGATGAAATAAATAGTGGGCAATAAAGCTTGTTTCATTTTTTCAATTGAATATTTGAATTTATAATTTATTTGATCAAAACACCTATAACAATACATTGTATTTAAAAACGATATAATTATGATATTACATAATATATAGAATCTGGCCATACCACAAGAAATCATCGGCTAATTATCCTGGATATCATTGTCCGTTCTATTTGCTGCCGTCGCTCTCAAAGAGTTTTGAAATTCTATAATTAAGGGACAAAATCAAACAATACATAGTCTTCATCATAAGCTGCTTATATCAATTTTAAAGTGGATTTCAGAAATATCACCACTGGTGATTATACTAAGACTGTGTATCGATTCTGATTAATTTTACACAATAGATAATCCAATAAAAAAAATAAAGTGCTGCTGTATGCCATTCGATGGGTATTTGGAAATTTACGGTAAACACATTCCATCGATGAAAACATGTGCGAATATTGCTTTCGACGCTTGGTGATTTCGATACAATTGTCAAAGAATGGCCTGGTCAAACAAAAACGTTCGAAGATGACCAATTGATTGATTGACTGAATAGTTAAAAGTTGATCGCCCAACAGTTTCCAATCGTTTAAATGCAAGTCAAAAGCAAGAAGGCGAGAGATGTTGATTAGAGATTTTTTACGTGAAAACAATGACTTTAACGTAACAAAAAGAAAGGATTTCTTGCTTCGTATCGTCATTGGTGATGAATACACACTACGATAATCCGAAGCGTAAAAAATCGTTGGGTTTGTCTAGTCAAGCATCAACATCGACGGACGGCAAGGTTCATGAACAGCTGAAATGGAATGTTTTACCTCACCCGCTATATTCTCCATCTGATTACTACTTGTTTCGATTCATAGAACACGACATGGATATGCAGCGATGTCAATCTGACAAAAACGCGAAAAATTTAATCGATTGGTGGTGGATAGCATCAAAAGATGAGTTGTTCTTTCGACGCAGAATCCGTATTTTGTCAAAAGGAATTTTTACCTATCGATTTGGACCATATATATAATTTTTCATAATTATTAGATAACAATTCGAAAACAGCTAGAGACGATGTTTCTATAATATAAAAAAATTATCCATTTAATAAATTTAAATTGTTCAAACTACTCTCGTATACAAAACATTGTGCAAGTACAATAAGAAACTTTCCCATGAATGAATTTACGTGTATGTGGTAGACGGAGACCCACCACTTTAACTAAATTAATTTTAATTATTTTAAAATTACAAATGTAATATTTATAAAAAAAAAAATAAATAAAATAATATTCATTTATTTTTATAAAATCAAATTCCACTTCCTTTTTATTTCTTATTATTTCTATTTTATTTTTATTTTAATCGATTTCCTCTTATTATTATAAAAAATACAACATGAAAAATTGTTATTTATTTTATTTATTATAAAATACACACACTTTAACTCCTCAACTCAAAATACAGATTCATAGTATTTTTTTCTTGAAACTAATTATTGAAATATTATTTTAACAATAACACACAAATTGATGATAAATATTTATTTATTGTTAGTGAAATTTTTTTTGTTGTGCTACCAAATGATTTTATAAATATTTTGTTTAATAATTATACCTAAATTATTGCTGGTGTTATTTTAATTATAACATAAGATTTTCTCGATCATCTTAATTTGTATTATTATATTTTTATATATTTATACAAGTAGATATTATAGGTAAAAAAAAAAGCACACAGGTCAGTGGAGTAATAGTTGAAGTAAGCGATGTTTGCGGCGAAACGATCTTATTCTGTATATGTCATTGAGAAAAGAATAAAATAGAGATATTGACCAAGGTTTTGCAATGTGCAATTTGATGCAATTCACTGGATACTATTTTTTATAAACCAAATAATAAATATTAAATTAATATAAAATACGCCGAACATTGCATCACATTTCAGTTGGTATATTTCTATATCTTGTATTCCTAGCAGACTGCAGAATAAATTATCAACTTGACTTTGATAGTTATGAATTACATTTTGAAATAAATATATTTATTTTGGTTATCATAATTTTAATATAAATGATCGCACACTAATAATTTTTCCATAAAATGACTGAATGAAATGAATGAATCAATTGGTAATAACAGATGGAAATTACGGCACCATTTGATTTTTATGTGTCAAATCTACAAAAAAATGAATAAGATTTGACAGACGATTGAAGCAGTGAAAGACAAAAATTGGCATGCTTCGTGGAGGAGCTAACAGAAGAAGATTGCCAGCACAGTTTTGAACAATGGAAAATTCACATGAAGCGTTGTAGGGATAGAAGAGGCGTATATATTGAAAGGAATAATAACAAAATATGTATAAATTTAAAAGTTTTATACCATTATATAGTCTCGTTATTTTATCACAACACCTCGTATATGCACACGATTTTCAATATATATGTAATTTTGCACAACATGGGTTTTGGTTTTTATTTCTATTGGGATTTTTCCAAATTTTTCAATCCAAAATCTACAATGCAAAGTGTTTATTCATATTATTAGATTTTTTCTGTATATGGTGGTTTTGTAAACGAGTAAAAACGGGTTGACTAGTCAGAAAGATGAACGAGTTTTGGACAAAACACAATGGATATTATACAAAATCATTATTATTCGTTGCACAAAAAAAAACTACACCAGCAATAAATAGGAGGATGCTGACATTGACGAGTAAATTATAAATAATTACAGGTGATTTAGAATTAGAATTAATAGGTTTTCAACATTATTCATATTTACCACTTAAAATCATTCTAAAATTTATATAAGTTTCTTTAAAATAATTAAGAGTATATTATTGAAATGAATTTCAGATGGTGCCTCCAGAAAAAATTTACAAATATAAATTAAAAGAAAATACTTCCAACAATAATAATATTATACCTCTGAAAATATAATATATTAATAAAAAATACCAACACACAATTTATTATAAATATTAATATATCTGTGTCAAAACTGCCGGCGCCCATATGTAATTTTATTCATTTATTTTAATTAATTAATTTATATGTAAAACATTTAGAGTATACTCTAATATATATTAATATTTTGCGAATGTACGTATATGTGTGAATACGTACTTAAAATTTATACACGTAAAAATCCATGACGCATATTCGCAAAATTTTTTCACATAAATATGAAACAATAAAATTGTAGAATATCAAAAGAAATCATTTTTTTAATATTATATATTTTGCCATTGCTAAAAATTAATTGTACAGTAAATATTTTTAATATTCGATCATCATCGGATAGATCATGTTATTAATGCAATGCTTCAATGCAAAACTTGCTGCGATCATATATATATGGGAAATATCGAAAACGAACAATATGTTGTCGAGAAACAAGTATAGACAGCGTTTAAATTAGAAATCAATGTTTTGAAATATATTAATTGCTTTCAAAACTATGTGTGGGTACCATATTTGGTATATACAAAATATAATATCGCGATCGTCTTTGAAAATTTATACATTTGGAACAGTTCAAATGGCTTGATTCATAAATGAAACATTGATTCATATTTCCATTCACTATATACGAGGATATTTCCTGTAACTAGATGTAGAGTTACCATTTTTTTTGTTTGCCATTGGAAACAACATTCTTTTAAAAGGCATGATGCAAATTTAAAATATCGATCAAGAAGTTTATTATTTAAAAGCAATTTAATAAGTTCATTTTTGTATTTTTCAGAAACGGAATAAATTACAAATTCGTATGGTGTAATTGATTACCGCTTTCATTTTTGGGGTGGCTGAATTTAAACGCTGTTCGTATGACCGTAAATGATGAAGAAAGATGTGTGGAAGGCCAAAAACAGAAACATCCATTGAAATGGTAAGAAAAGTAAATGATGCAGTGACAAATGATCGTCCGAAAAAAGTTCTCGAGAGCTTGCCGAAATGTTGAAAATATCAAATGATAGTATTAGTAGAATATTACATATTATTATATGAGGAATTGAATATGAAAAATCTATGTGCAAGATAGGTTTGTTAACATTACCGCACAAAAGATAATTCGTTGAACACTTTGTGAGGGAGCTTTTGGCTAAATATATATTGTATATCAGCGTAATCCAAAATAGTTTTTGTGGTGATTCATAATTGTTGATAAGACATGAATTCATCACAATATATACCAGAGAAAATAAAACCAATCGAAACAATGGATAGAAAAAGCTGAGGTCGAAGTGCACCAAAGAAGGCAAAAACGGAAAAATCTACAGGAAAGGTTATGGCCACCGGTTTTTTTTGGGATGCAAATGGTATAATATTCATTGATTATCTTACAAAAGGAAATTGAACAACAGCAAAATTGAATGAATTACGCTACGAAATTGCTCGTACATCCACAGACACAGTTCAGATTTAGTTCCTAGTGATTATTTTTACTGTTTCCAAATCTAAAAAAATTGCTTTGCAGGAAAGAGATTCACGTCAGATCAAATGGTTATCGCTGAAACTAAATATTTCACCTGGAATAAATTTGGCTTATATGCACGTATTTGGTACGAATATTTAAAATACTGACTGTACCTTGAATATCTTTATTATTTCAATATTTTTTTGCAATTTCATTCACAAGAAAGTGTTTATGGGGGCGAACTTGTACGTAATTTTTGTTTTTTTTTTAAATAATTTTAAAAGAATGTGACTCTAAAATGTGTTTAATGTGTGTGTGTGTGTGTGGTGGATGTAGAGTTGAAAGAATTGTATACAACAATTACATTAAATAAATATATATATGTAAAATTATAATAGAAAAATGTTAAATTAATACATAAATATAATTATATGATCTAGAAATAATAATAATTTATTTACATCATAAAATCAATAGTTTTTATTACCATTTTAATTTTTTTTATTCAATATTATAATAAATAAATTCAATTTGTACAATAACAAATTGAAAATAAATATAGCCAATAATATAAAAGTTATGAAAATTTAGGTCATCGTCATCGAATTGAAAATTTGCAATATTTTACAATAATATATAGAAAAAAACGCATATATACATTGAAATATTATTTTATTTATTATTAAACTGAATGCTATACGTGCACACACAAGTGATTTTATGAATTATAAATCAAATACAGGATACAAAGAGTAAAATATAATTAATATATTGCATGCATACACCGACGGATACTCAGATATTAAAACGCAGTGCATTGAAACACAACTTAAGATAAGTTCCATACAAATTTTTCTAAACTTATTTAATGAAATGTATATTAAAAAACGGCAAAAATGCGGTAATGGATCGTTCATACCTTGTGTGAAGGAAAGATATTACAAGATTGGATATGGAATTGACAGGTTAAGAGGAAGTTGAACCGACCAAGGGCTACATGGAATAGAACTGTAATTGCCAAAACAAAAGCCCATACACATTGTTAATAATTTTACATTTATAAATTCATAAATTAGATCAGAATTCTATGGGACACATTTCGATATTTGGCAAAAAGCAAGTCCAATCGAATTGTGAGCAAAATGAATACAGAACAAGAAAAAACAGAACGTATATTATTTTCAAAAAATCAATCAACAAAAATACCAAATTCAAAATGTAAACTTAATAATTTAGTACTATTTTAAATAAATAAGAGAATAACAACTTTGATAATAAATTTTAAGGCATTTAATCGGAATACAACACCTCTGCGTGGTAATCAGTCCCATTTAACAGCTTAATATTGGAATAAGATGCAAAAGAAAGTATATAGAACACAAAGGATTTTTTGAAGTCATTTTTTTTACAATGATGATTTATCATCGATTTTAAATGAATACCAGCACCTTCTAACAAAAACATAACAGTTTACGACACAATACTTTACGATCACGTACAACCTACGTCTTTAGAATGCTTTTCGATACCATAACCATAATTATATTATTTTTATTTCCTTCAGTGTACATGTGTTTATTGTGCACAATCAATGGATGAATGAATGAAATGAATGATATGGTGTTGAATATAAGACTTATAGGCTTACTACAGTACAGAAACTATCTACATGTACATTGTATACACCATTGATTAGTTACAACATATAGAATAGAATATAGAATTTAAGTACATATAGAATTACTATAAAAAAACAGACAACAAAACACATGTAATCAATATTCTTGTCTCAACATACATTTTAAATATTATTATAGTACGCTATTGTTTATAAATAGAAATTTTAAGTCGGTGGTGAATTTGTGATGAGGATGACGACGAACGATGATGTTGATGTTTTTTGGTTGTATATAATAGTTGTTGATAAACATATTAATTTGGTAAAATTATATGAAAAAGTAAAACGAAGATGTAAGGAGAAAAAAAATTGGTGTTGAAAATAAAGTTTTTTTCTAAGAAAGAAAGAAAAAAAAAAATAACGTGAATAACAAACAAAATTTATGGCCAGATTATAATTCAAGAAAATATTACTAGGAAAATAATAAAAATACAGCTGGTACTAAAGTTAATTTTCTGGAAATATCTCATATACAGCAAACATTGACAGTTTTTTTTCTTAGTATATATTATACCGTAAAAGATTTTTTAAAACTATCGTTTGTTCGTCAAATTTAGAAAGCAGCTGTATGAAGTGAATTTTGTGTTAAAATGATCATGGTATAAGGTCTATATACTTAAATGATACCATCCAAATGAATATAACTTTATCCAAAAATTTCATACAAAATATTATTTAAAAACACTACGTTTTTTATGAATGAAAGAATTTAATAATTAATTCGTTTGACATAAAAATCAATAGAAACACGCAGACTACCTTCTGAGAAACATCACGGTACACACATGCTGCTTGAAGCGCACCACTTGTATACGGAACATTGCGTTTAATAATTTATATATAGTTCCCAAAACGGATGAAATCTGAAAAATTATGTGCGATTAAGAAATTTGAATTTGTTTGCGGTTTTTAGGCCTATTTGTTTATATTCACTTCATTATAAGTCAAAGGCATTATAAAGAAGCAGCAGTTTTTTTCAATTTGGTATTAAAACAAGCGATACAACACTTCTTCTATACGGCGTTATTAAAATTACAAATGAACTGATGAGTGATTGTATTTGTTATTGCAGATTTTGCTGGATTCTTCTAATATTCTTTGTCATAAATTGATCTGATCTGTTTAACTTCTCTCACAAAATGTAGTCAATTTAATTAAAAACTATCTTTTGTAAAATAGAATTCAATTTGTTTAATGATGAATGGATCGATTTTATTATTATACAAATGTTGGGATTCCCCAGCGTTTCAATTTTTTTTCCCGTTTATTTATATAAGTGATCTTCGACGGTCTTAGCATAGGTTTACGTTGTCACGTAATTCTGGCGTGCCTTGCAATCGTTCTTTCTTCTTGAGTCTTGTTGTTTCATGTGGAACAACAGTTGAGAAATGCAATGACTGACTTTCAATTACTTTCGAGTTGTGTGTGATTCAATGGTGAAGTGGTTAAAACGCATTGGCATGTCATTCAATCGGGAAATTGCGATTCCATTCACAGTATTGACATGAAAAAATGTTTCAGTATTTTTCATACTAAAAATTATTAAACTGAATTATCAATTGTTTGTTTAAGGAATCAAAGTATCTTCGAAAATATAAAGTGTTGAATCAATCAAATACGGAATAATTTACCAACTTGTCCCCAATGTTAGATAGTTACGTCGTATAAAGCGAGAAGATCTATTAATAAGAGGAATGGCGTATGTCTGAGTAATAAACTTATATAATCCACTTGGTAGGCGGTCAAAAAGGGAATCCAAATAATGGTCTGATTCGATACCCTCCAAAAAACTTATATGGCATCAGATCATTTTCCAATTGCTTTTACATACTCTGTTAAAATTTTCAATAATTTTTAATTTCTCCAGATGATAAAAGTATAAATAATTTAAAAATATATTGAAAAAATTGCAAATACATAATAAAACTTCGACTCAGTGATTAAACCAACAATCATTTCTTTCAATCACCACTTTTTTTTTTACATTACACACACCATTCCATTAACATATTCAAATTTTTATGACTTATTCATATAACAAATAAAATTTGAAGAAAAAAAAAAAAACGATATTATAGTTTTTTTTTTTAATCAGTACATAAAAATTTCAAGTGGATTAAAAAATTATACAAAAATATACAAAGATCCCCACTTTAAAATCACTTGAAAAAAATTAATATATATTTCAAAGATAAATAGCCTTTCGCGTATATAATAATCTCATAATTCTCTCTATATTAAAAAAAAAATCTTCATCTTTTATTAAAACAAAAACTTAAAAACTTAATTATATCTTATAATTTAAGAAGAACTATACACGCGTAACAGCACCAACACCATCACACCCACACACCACAAACATTTTATTATTATTAGTATTATTATATATTTTTATAAACATTTTATTTCCAATTAATATTTTATTTAAATATATTTATTTTTTTTCCTGTTTGCTTCATTGGCATATTATTCCAATTATTATTAAGAATATTAATAGCATATAATTTACGCACACACTTTTCAACCTATTTTGTTTTATTTTTTACGAATTTCTTAAGATACTACACCACCAGCACACCACCGCTGCCGCCGCCGGCAACAAGAAAACTCTATATTTATAACAAAATCGCACAAAATCTTATTGGTGAAAACTTTTTCTTAATTTAGAATAATTTTCATAACATTTTCAATTGAAAAATAAAAAAAAAATAAAAAAACAAAACAAATAAATAAATATGATTTAAGATATGGAAAATTACAAACACAAAAAATAATTAAACCATTTAATTACAACGTCGTACGTGTTCACATAATTATTAACGTAATAAAAGAGATGAATTTAATTTAAAAAAAAATTAATAATTTTAAATTATAACTATTTTTTTTCCACTGTATATACGACGAGAATAAAACTGTGGAGACCGCCGCCAGACAAATCAGTCGATGAACGTCAAACTAAACTAATGAAACAATAATTAGCCAAACCAAACCGGCAATGAATATATAAAAATAAAGTTAAGTACGACATGCGCGCACGCGATCTCCTACTCGTTTTTCTACACTACACAACATTTCTTCATGTATCTGTCTGTTGTTGTTGGTTGTGTCGTGGTATTTAATAATATTTTTATTTTTAAATTGAAATACTAGTAGTTTGCATTAATTGGTGCCGCATTTTTTCATTACCTAAAAAATCTATAATTAATTTTAAAAGACGACTCACAATTTATAAATTTAAATGTATTCGCTTGGTATATACTAATCTGAAAACAATAGATTTGTCTTTCCATTTAACTCTTTCACATGGCTTGCAAATAAGTCTAGCAATTGTTAATTCATTGACTATGAGTAATCAAATAATTATAGATTTCCGTATTGCGAATAATCTAAGCAATTTGGTCAGTATTCTGACTGAAGAAGAAGAAGTACTTTTTCGATTACTATATTTTTATATTTAGAGATCTCTATATTAAATATAGCATTTTAAAATAATTTAGTTTTGCAGTAAAAATTAGAATAGAGATCACAATACGTGCGCGGCAAAAACTAATCCAAATAACTAATATAAAATTTGTATTAAAATATTAACACGCACATGTGCATTATAAAATGGGAAATTGTATAAATGTATTTCTCTTTTAATATTTTACTATATAACTTATTTACAACACTGTGTCCAATATATGTCCATACAGGATGTTTCAGTTTTGCGACAGTAATACGAAAACACTAGATGCTCTGGGTCATATTGAAACAAAAATTTCATGTGAACGCGGTAGCTATGGTATTTATAGAAAAAGGTGTGAAAGATCAACGCTAAATATTATGAAATTTATTCCAAATCAATACTAAATATAAATTAGTATAAACAGAATAGTACTGCAGTCCGTACACCAAATACAGTTCAGGTTTAATTGTCAAGAATGTATAACCGCCTGTTCAGCTCGATAGATTAGAATGATTTGGAATGTTTTTTTTTTGTTTGATCGTACAGCACTCTGGTCAAAAAAAACAATTACAAGGCCAAACGCTGGGAAAGAATTAAGGTTGAAATTATTTAATTAAATTTAAATTTGTATATTTGGGAATATATGGGACACGGTGTACGTTCTTAATTTATTGCTATAATAATGAATAAATATATATTGGGATTTAGAATATTATAAATTTTATATTAATCGGTGCACCAACTCAAAACTATTGAATTAAATTAATCGTCTCATCCGTGGGAATAAAGAATTCAATTGATATGATCGTCCTGAATGCACATTATTTATACGTTTATAAACTGTAATTATTTAATGGTAAATTACATTAATACATCCTGTACGAATACATATACAAAATAGTTGGTCACTATTGTACTTTAAATATTTGTTTAGTTTGGCAAAAAAAACATACGTGACGAATATTTATACAAATATAAATTAGTTATATTTATGTTAACAATTGACACACTATACTTGAAAAAAGATTAACCAAAATATTGCAAAATATTATTTAGTCATTCATCAACGCGTGTATATTTTCAAATTAATTTAACTCATTCGTTCACGAATATATATATATAGGTAATAGGTCCAATGCATCGGTAGCATACGTTTCATGACACAGAACCATGAATAATTACCGCGGATTTTTGAACGAAACATATTCCGTGGTATATATTTGGCCCCCGTCATAGAACATAATGGTTGCGGAGACGAAAATTCAATTTTGAAATAGACTAGTTAACCAAATATTGTCAAAACAATCAATCAAATAAATAGATTAGGATAACTTGGGCACGTAGCACGTATGGGAAAATAACTTGTGCCGAAAAACTGTTGAAACGTAATCAAAAAAAGTAGAACCGAAAGACCTTAGTTTATAGATGATTCGATGCAGTGAACTATTAGATCCTTAAAATTCGCGATTGAAAGAAATTAGCTGCACATAGGTTAGGTGTTGAAGACGGCTAAAACCGCACCTGGATATTAATACCAAAATTTCTACACTAATTGAAAAAATATAATCAATTTTCAACCATCAATTAAAAATCACCAAATTACTTTACTCATAAAAAAGTGATGATCGATTTTGTTAAAGAAGATTCAAAGAAATTTATGATACCATTTTTGAAATGAATGTTTGAAATACATTCGCTTCCACCTATCTGTGGACACAAGAGGTTTAACAATGAAATGGATTTATATACAATACAATATAAAGTATCTCTAGCCTAAACTGTGTAAAGTGATGGGTATAGATATATTGGTGTCATTTTAATATCATAATTAGACAAACGTTATCGCATAAATAATTATATGGTGCTTTATATTATTATATATACGTGAACAATATATAAAAGCGAACTTATATAAAATAAATGCCCAGTGCGTCGTAGTAGTATAAGTGATTAAAAATTTACTAAAAAGATAATAAAATTAAAAAATTCTATGGCTGAAAATATTTTTAAGTAAATACAATTGAGAATAAATAATAAAAAAACCAGCAGCAAATTATAATCAACAACGTAACGTTCATTTATTAACAGTAGTTGCGTGTAACAATAATAAAAATAAAACCAGCCGCATCTCAATATTACACATATAAAACAATATATATTTTAACGTATGATTTAGAAGTAGCTGGATAATATTTCAATCTGCACAGCATCAGTTTAGTAGTACTTTTTTAATAGGATAATATTCTGTTGTCTGTCCTAGTATTAGATTGGCAAGATATAGTCAAATTATAATTAATTATCGTCAATTTAAGTATATAGTTTGAATTCTGTGCAGCTACTTTTGAATCATACGTTACACATACATAATATGTATTTGATACATTAAAGAATATATTATTATAAAATAAATACAGAAAGAATATATAATAACCAAATCATAATATATACAATGAACCATTGAGTGAGGGACACAATTACCATATACTCCTATACAATATTTTATAAAAATACGTACTTATTTATAAATGATCGCTGGTATATATATATACGGTGGCTGTCGCCGCCGTCGCGCATACGACAATGACTTAAATATATACAATAGAAAAAAAATTATGTTATAAAATGGGATATTTTTTTAATTTTATTTTATTTTTTCCTTTTTAAATTCTAAATTAAGAAATTAAAATAAATATAATTATAGTAAAACTACACTTGAAAAATAATCGTCGTATGTATACGACGTATTTGAATAAATGTATAGCGTATGGCTATATGAAATAACAAGGGGGAAAACACCAAACGCGCCACACATTCCATATAGATTTATATTAAATAAATTAAAAATTAAAATAACAATCTTTAGTATACTCGCAATGCATCACATTTTGTATTCGAATATGCAGCGCAGCAGTGCATGCGTTTACCGAAAACAGTTTCATTACATTTCCTTCGCGGTTCGACCATATATCAACAACAATTACCGTAAAAATCATGTGAAAAGTGTATGACTTAGTGCAGACGTTAGCAATGTAATCTTTAATGAAATTCATGTTTAAAAATTGTATCAAATTGATCGCCTAACAAAGACTGCATTGAAATGGGTGAAATTAACGAGAATTTCTTCAAAACTATATGGCCAATGGTGATAGATATAATATGGTGTTTTCAATATATTACAAACCAGATGAAAAGAAACCCAAAAAAAATCTGGTGTGATAAATTCAAAAATCAATAAAATATGCTCATTTGTTTTACTATCCACAAAGAATTTGTTCCATATATATGATACAAAGGTTAATACTTTGAAAATCAAGATTCATCGCTATATTCATTGGCTATTATTTTCCACGGCATTGAACTTTCTTCTCTCATCGTTGCTTCAACATTTGCCTAATTTAGCTCCACATATATGTAGCTATTTTCTATTCCCTAAACTTCATTGGTTTGCATTGCAGTTAAAACAACAACATTCCAATCAGCAGTGTTTAACCAAGTAGAGATGAGACATTTTGAAACCTTTCTTCCCTTCACGTATAAATAAGAATTCCACGGTATGTTAATTAAATTATGTGCAATTGTTAATTATAAAGATTATATACCCATAACGTAATTTTATATTTTCAGGTCACTTGCCTTTAAATAGTCATTGGAATTGGATTAGAATTAATGTTTTAGGGATCAAGAACACTTGCAGTATTTTATAAGAATAATTTTCACATTTATCGTCGGGCTGTGTTACTTCACATATATTAAAGATAACATTAAACAATAAAGAGAGTAGTACTGTTGTTTCAAGGATCAAGGACACAATATGGATAATTTTCACATTAATCTGTACTTCATATATATGAATGAAATATAATTAGTTTATTAGTGGTAGAATTGATGGATCAATAAGACATTTTAATTTTATAACAATAGAAAGTTTAACATTTAATTCAATTGCCAACCTAAAATATCAGTTTCGAACAAAATTGAATGAGAAATGACTAAATTCTTTAGATTGCAACATAATACATTCATAAATTCCCTAAAATTATATTAAAATTGTATATGAAACATGTATTCGATGTACATGTTACTGTGTGTTTGGTGGGATTTCAGTGGAATAATTCGCTATGAGTTACATCAGCATGATGAAACAATAACAGCGAACCAGTGTACTGTGAACAACTCACAACAATGGATAAATAGATACGTACGTAACGTAGCTATTATTTGGTCTATTTTTGTATCTTGTAAATTTGTTATTGAACGTACCATAAATTTGTATTAGAAATTTGAGAAATTATTATAAAACTTATAAAGCTGCTGATGATGAATGTCTTCCAGTCAGTGGCGAAGTGTAAAAAAATGTTTTTCGATTACATTCACACTTAAAATATTAGTTAGATTGCTTTATTTTCTTATTATTGTTTTAAGTTCTCACGGCGTAATGTTTAAATTGACAGCATATGAAGACAGGATGGCAAAGGAAAATAAAATCCCAAAAAATCTTAAATTTATTAGTCTATAAGATAATATTTTTATTATAATTGCATGGTACGTATACGCTCGCGTTTTATCTCACACCCCCGTTAAACCCTTAAACCATTTCTCAATTTATTCTCTGTTTTTAAACTCCGTGCAGGATCGCGGTATTACTACGTTTGTTTTTTGTACAAAGAACATAAGATGATTTTGCAAATTTATAAAAGAATCTATAATAAAATAAAAAAATAAGTAAATTTACATTTTGTAAATTCTTTCAGCAATGAATAATCAAATTGTTGGGTAGTTAATAATAATAATATAAAAAAAAAAGTGATCATAGATATAATTTTTATGTCAAGTGAAAAACATATTATTAATTCTTTTATGTTTTTTTAAAATTCACAATATCGTTCATATTTTTATCATATTTTTGTAATATACTTTTAATTAGAAATATTTCTACTTGAAAAAATTTTATTTTCATATATAATAAAATCAATCCTTTTTTTTCTTTCGTCCTCATTTATACAACTTGAAATAAAATAAGGGTTTGTGTATAATGATTTTCTATCAAAAACAATTTACAAAAAAATGTGGGTAATTTTATATAAATTATTTGAAAACGAAAACAATGAGAAGTTATTTATTTGACATGTATTTAATAATTTTATCAAATACTATAGATGATAAAACTATAATCTTATAATCACTATATGTGACCCGAATGTTTAGTTACTTTAAATGGTTACAACGTATGTAGTTGACTGGGATGTGCAATGCCACGTTATCAATTGAATATATAATTTATGTTTAATTGTAAGATAATTATTGTTTAAATATTTAAATAGTTTGATTTATATCGAATCAGATCACCACATTCAGATTCCCTTATGACCTGTATACAGATGGGACTGTACTGTTAGATTACTCAGACATATACACCGAAAGTCATCCACCAATGCAATATAGTGCTCCTCCATCATTCATCTAAAATTGCAAATCAAGTTAATTAATATATTTTTTGTAATCTGATCGTATTGATCGTACAACATCACGCACGATTTTTATATGACGGACATATTTAAAAAATTTATTTTCACATGCATATATCAAAATTGAAAAAATTTTAACCGCAATTTATGGCATCCATCAATTTTAGATAAATCATTATTTAATTTTTCTATACATTTTTCTATGGCATGATGATAATAATTTAAAATTGGTTGACAAGGAACGTAACGTAGGATTTGGACTAAAAAAAATACTGTATTAATTTTAATTTGTAGTTAACTATATATCAGAACCCCGTCTCAATTAACTTATGCTTAAGGTATGTATCAATTCAATATTAATTATAGGTGACCGTTTCTATAATTTTTTTTCTGAAGCAACTGTTCGGCTACCACATTGAATAATTATAATTTTGTAGATTGCTAATCGTTTAAATAAGTGCTGACAAAAATTCATGGTGCGATTATGGGTTGTGGAATCGGTTATGGGTAAACGAAGTGATAGTTTATCTTTATAGTAATTTGTAATGTACTTTGTTAAATTAAATGAAAGGTTATATGGTTAACCACTAAAAGTTGTTTATACAAAAATTTACGAATATGAATTCAATTCAAATATTTTAAAATTTATATTATATATTGTAATTAAATAAAATATGATTCACTTACCCTCAATATTATTTTCATTACATTTATCAGTTTTTTCATTTGATTCATTTTCTTGTTTTTCATCTTCAGTATGTATTGGACTAGATGGTCCCGATGATGCACTAGGTGCTGGACTTGGTGATGAACTAACACCATGTGCTGGTGATATAATCCCAATATCAATGGAATGTTTTTTAACTTGAGCATATTCAACAGATGATGGCGGTGATAATGGTAATGGTGGTGGTGGTGGAAGTGGTGTTTGTTGTTGTTGTTGTTTCGACTGATGTTGATGATGATGATGATGATGCTGATGATGGTGATGTTTTGTCGAAACATTATTATCAGTGTCATCAATAAAATCAATAGATCGTTTACGTTTTTCAGAATAATCATCATTTTTAAAATGCTTATTATTATTATTATTATTATTATTATTATTTATTGGCGTTGTTGTTGAATTAATATTATATGCACCATTCGATTTAATTATTGTATTTTCATAATTTGTTTTAATTGGACTTGAAATTTGTGGTTTATTTGTTGGTATCGGTGGTGGAATTGGTTTAATTGGACTACTCGGTTTTGTATTTCTCGGCTTAATTTCAGGTGGTTTTTGAAATTGTCGTATTGGTGGACTCGGTGGTGTATCCGGTAATTCAGTCATATCAAATGAATTTGATGTAATTTGTTGTCGTGCCATAACTGAAACAGATGTTGACGATGTTGATGATGAAGTTATTGTTGTTATCGATGATGATGATGATGATGATGATGATGGTGGTGGTGGCGGTGGTGGTGTGGGTTGTTGTTGCTGTTGTTGATGCGATGGTTGATGTAATGGTTCTTTGGTTGGCATTGAATTTATTATTTCATTTCCTGATGGATATAAAATTGTACCAGTTCGTATAATATCACAACGCATTGGATCACTATTGAAACGATTCGATGATGATGTACGTGATTTTGTAAAATGTGATGTCCAATTTTTATGTTTTTCAATCATTTCTTTTGAATTAAATTTCCGTTCTGGTTTTTCGGGTTTATCAGGTTTTTCAAATTTTAACATACGTGATGTATTATGGATTTTTGTTGGATCTCTTTTCGATTGTTGTTGTACACCATTACCAATATTATTATTATTATTATTATTGTTATTGTTATTGTTATTATTATTATTATTATTATTTACTGCATGATTATTGTTAATGTTATGATTATTATTATTATTACTAATAATCGGATACTTTGTACGTTTCGGTGATGGTGATGGTGTTCGTGTTCCATCTCGGTCCGGACTGGAATCACATAAATTATCTTCTTTACTGCTAGAATTGGACATTTTTAAACTTAAGGCTGTCGGTCGTGCAACACGATTTTCAACACCTAATTTTTCAAATAATGCACGTGCATTATTAAATCGGGTTGAATGTGATTCAGTACGTACAACTGCAACAGCCGTTGTCTGTTGGCCAACATCTTTCACTGGTTCTTGATGATCCATTTCAATTGGTTTGCGTTGGAATAAATTTGCAATTTGTGATACTTTAGGACCAACAGATGGATTTATTGTTTTCTCCATAATTGTTGGTATTACCGATGTTAATAATACAAAATACGTATACTATCGATTCATTTACCTGAAATGGGAATAAAAAAAAAATAAAAATGAATAAATTGTATACAAAAGATAATAATTGTTAATATATATATCGAATTCAATTTAGCTCTACATATAAATTTGAATTATCTTTTTGGAAGAAAAAACAAATAATATTAAAAGAAAAAAAATGTAAATAAAAATAAAATCCAGCAATAAAAATTTCTTTACTATCAGTTCGAATAATATTTCAATAAAATGTAAAAGCATATCCATAACAGGAAATATATATATCCATATAAAAACCTATAAGAACTATTATAAAATTGGGTTGAGGAAAAAGTTCTAAATCTTTCTTTAACATTATGAAATTTGGAATATGGTTTATATACAATATATTATAATTCAATGATAATTTTAGAGCCAACGTGTATAGCAACTGATTTTAATCTAAACTATCAATAACTAGTGATGGGTTTAAAAAAGCAAACCAGTCAATAAAAGCAACCAACATCGAGAGAATTACACAGACAGTAAATAATTTTTTTTAAATTTCATTTTATTTTGTGATTAATTCTATATGATACAAATAAATAGAGAATATTATTGAAAAATCCAAAGTACAAATATTATGAAAAAATACATTATAATAGTAACCATGCAAAGTCAATGAAGACATATAATAAATTTAAACAATTTTTTTCTATTTACTATTTATTTTTTATACAATATAATAGAAAATTAAAGGTCATTCAACTAATAAAATCGATTTTTAGATACAATAATATATTATGTACTCGCAGGTAGTATAAAATAATATTGAATTTTTATATCTCATTGAAAACATATAAAAAAAAATAAATAATAAGAAACATATCTGATTTCAAAGTACATATACTTTGACTTTGCAAATAAACAAATACAGGTATCCAATGATTTATGCGTAGTACTTGAATTTTGCGGTTTATCATCATAAATTTACGCCGACTCCCGGAATAACAATTTATTTCTTTTTGCAACCATATAAATTCATTAAATAAACAACGCTTTATTTCTTTTTAGTTGATACAACACCACGCCATTACAAATTCTTGAAAATTCTTAATATCTTGCATGTTCTGGAACCATAAGTGGATATACAATACAATATGTAGCCAAAATATAGTAAATTAAATTAAAAACTCTTATAACTTTATACATTTATGAAAATTTGCGGACACCTTTTTGAATTTGATAATATTAAGTGTTATAAAGAAATAGATGGAAAACAATTACTTAATAAAAATGTGACCAATTCTCATCCAATTTTGATCAAATTTTTATATGTATGGTTCCTAATGAACTTCTATCAAATCAACAAACTGGGCATTTTTATGGTGTTATGCAGATGTATAATGGGATTATATATGAATAGTTCCTACTGAATTTCTGTAAAATCAATACTCTATCCCGATGAAACTCCCATATATAGTGTCAATTTCACAAAAATTCAGTATAGGATCTATTCCTATATCTATCCCATTATACATCCACATATCAAATTTAATCACAATTGGTTAAGAATTGATACAATTGGTCAGACTATCGATTTCATATAAGTTTAGTATAGGAACAATCACATTATTATATACATCCATATTCATACCAAATTTGATTCAAATTAAATAAGAATTGACCATAAGTTTCAAGGATTTCAAAATCTGTTCCATAAAACTGTTCAGAGTGTCGATATATAAATGAAAAAATTAAGAATCACTGCATCACTTTTGCTTCCAAAACTTTCAAGATATTATTTGGAAAAAAAATAATAATAATTATCGTAAAAGGACTTAAGACTTTATTTCATATTTCTATCTCATCTGGTTCGATAGATATTTAAAAAAAAAACGAATATGCAAATAAAACTCTGTTTAAAATTTCCCTAGAATTATACGGTTTTCGTGCAATACATTACTATCGCACAATTCTTGGAATACCTGTATTAAATACATATGTTTTTCTATTTGAATCGAATTTGCACAAAATCTCATTATATAAAATATATTTACTGTAAAATGAGACTCGAATTTAAAAAGATATCAATATTATTGTAAAACATATTACAAAAACAATAATTGAATATGCCATAATACTGTGCACACAAACGAAAGCTTAATAAAGTCGGTATTTAACTCTTTTTAAGTCTTTTAATGTCTTTTAAATATATAGTGAGCAATTACGAATACTATATTATTATTATGGTATTTACTTTTACTGTATTAATTTTAGTATAAAATTAAAAACAACAAGGATTAAATAGTTTTAAAAGTACTACGACCTAAACGATTTATTTTGTGCAAAATGACGCCACGATATTTTTCTATAATATTATATAGAGCCGGTATAAATATGATGTGGGTATTCGCACCTAGTAAATCTTCTGGAAAAAACAACTTATTATTTATATGCACGGTTAAAAATATTATTCATAAAACTCGAAAATTTTGTTCGTACGGCACACTCACATCCTGTTCCACATAAACTTTATTTTTGATGTAAAGGAAAAGGAGTATCATCATATTAATATAAAAACTATACATGCAAAAATGTTACTTCTCCGATGAACAATCCATCAGGTTAGTTTAACAAATGATTTTGGCAGTTTTTTTGACTAACAGTCTGCGGAGGATTAACATGCATACGTGATTACATAATAGTTACACTGAGGATAGACGATATCCTCAACAATTAATTAACGCACACTGTATATTTAAAATGAAATGGTGCACAGGTATTGAAAGTTTAACAAACGTCCGTACCAACAACTATATATAAGTTATGCGTACACTAATTTAAGAATAATTGAATAAATTAGGCAAATCTTTGAAAAATTATAATAATATTATGGTCAATCATTTACCAACATGATTCACGGTATGATTCAGGCAAACACAATGGAACAGAATAACAAACAGTATCCGAGTTTAACCAATCATCAGCATATAGTAAAGGACCCTTCTTCAATATACAATATATCAATATTTAAGTTTAATCATTTTTGCACAAATTTATATTGCCATTGCAATTATTATAAGGACTCATTTCCATCCAATTTTCTTAAAATTTTAAATTTAAATTATGAAGTTTAGCGAAGGGTAGGTTGTACAGAAATAAAGTTAGAGAGGAAGTTGATGTCTGTGGTGGTAGTAAAAGAGACAGGAGGAATAGGTGATGGTAAGATGATGGAGTAATAGAAGCTGTAGGTTTGAGTGAAGCTGGAGTGAGTGGGGTTATTACAACAGCGTAGATATAATATAATACAAGTTGTGACTATAATATAAATGATTGCTTATTGTAATTTAAGTTTGTGGCAACAGTTTTCATTTGTTTTTCCAATGTACCTTGTTCCATACAATGTTTTTTTTCATATGGCTCTATCACGTACACTTTTCTATCATAAATAAGCAAATAAAATTTGTGATGTTATTGAATTTGAAGTAATTTATTCCATATATGAATTATTTATAAACAACTGTGTTAATACTAAAACAGATATATAACTAACAGACAATATAAAAATAACAAAATAAAAATTGTGTTGATTCAACAATGAATTTGCAAATTTATAAATATCATATAAATATTTCAACAAATATGTGTACAAGGTTTATGCATATGAAACTGCAATTTGCACATAGGTAAAGTTATTGTGAATCATGACATATGCTAACAATAACTACTACATCACATTCAATTCAAATTTTATACAACAACATAGTTTTTATCTTATCGAAAATGGAAAATTTTTACACCAGAAACTCTGAATTTGCGAATTTCCTTATGTTTAAATTTTTTTCTAAAGAGAAAATTTAAAGGTTATAGCGAACATTTTCTACCGCAAAGACAATGCTATGAGTGGTTTCAACGATTCATCAAAAATGATGATTTTGATATGGAAAATGAAGAAGACGTAGAAGACCATAGCGAATGTACCGCATAAACTGAACTGAAAATGGAAAATGAAAAACTGAAAAAGAACCAATGAAATTTTGCCTCAAAGACAAAAGGAAAGGAAATTTTTTTTGCATCGAATTGTGACTGATGATGAAAAAATCATGGGCAACAGCAGACAAGATCAATTAGCAACATAGACTACAATACAAAAATTTTGTTTTGGCAAAAAAAAGAGAATGGTCTGCTGTTTGGTGGGAGTAGAAATGTATGATGGTATGGTATATTATAAACTAATAAAAACTGGTGAAACTCTTAATACTGACAACAAATGATTAATTTGAACATATTCTTTGATCGAAAAACAACCGGGAATAGACTACAATAGACAGTAAAGTAATTTTGCTTCGGCTAATCACTCATATAAAAATAATAGAATTATGAAAACATTTATCATTCGTTAATTGCAATACAATTGGTGTATTGTTACATACTCCCATGCGGATTAATTTACCAACTTGGCCGTAATGAATGTTTAGTAAATGCTCCACTTGAAATAATATCACTTGCTATTGCTAATTTTGGCCACTGTACACACAAAGCACAGGATTGTTTTCATCAATAGGAAACGCACTTAAAGAGCAGCACTTCAACAAACACAATTGCAGAACTAGAAAATTTGGTTTCTGAATGGTTTTCATCAAATGAGGAATAGTTCTGTTTTTTTTTTTAAAGAGTATGTTAAAAACATTTTAGTCTATGCTAAAAATTTGCAATTTTTATTTTACTCAACATTTAATTGAAAGATGTATCTGTTTTAAATAATACCTTTGGATATAGACAAATAGTTTAATAATTATTAAACAGTAAACAAACTGAACGTTGAATTAAAAATCAGTATGTTAAAGAGGCCTACAATCGGTTACAATTTAAGCAACCAGAAATACAATTTACCATAGAAATCAAATAAAAAGAACACGGTGGTCTGTTAAATAATTAACGTAAAATTTTAACGTATATATACTAAAAAGCACTGTTCGTAAAACATTTATTAAAATAAAATTTTTGAAAATATATATAGTCGTATGTCCTAGAATGTATTAGGGATATCTAACGTAAGGACTACTGTTGATTTTTATAGTACTATTTAACGTTCTTTTTTCAACGAACCGAAAATCGTAAATTTAAAGGTTTTTTCCACCGGTTGGTAAATATAACGAATTCGATTGTTGAATTAATATGACAATTATTTTGTGAATCGTCATTATTTTCAGAGGTTTGTTATGCATACACCTCTAAAAAACATATATATTTCACAAAATGATAATAAGTGTTAAAAGTTACTCCGTTGTTGTTGTTGTTGTTGGTGTTGTTACATAAAACGTAAAAAATGCTATTTATGTTATATAAAAATAATTATGATTGTATTTTAATCAACAAAACCAAAATCATCATCATACCTTCATTTTGATAAAAAGTTTTATTATCTTTTCTACGCGCAATATATTATTATAAAATAAAATAATGATGATAGAGCTACACCTAACAATATCGAATAACCGAATCGAAATGGTATATTAATAATTCTATTATAATTATAATATAATTATAATATAATTATAATATTATATTACACTTTAATGAAAATTTTTAACTATAGATTTCAACACACGTATGACAATTTAATAGGTATACTTATAATTCGAATATGTATAAATCAAAACAATACCGCATATTATATTATGGTAATGATTTATAATAATAAATTAGGTCACACAACATTAATTGATATATAATATTATAATAATAATAATCAGGTGTGTTGACTATGTCATTTCTATATATCATTTAAAAATTAAACAAGACACACTTTTAACACTTTAACTTTAACAATTAAAAAGAAAGGCACTAACATATATTATAGGAAACATTTTATCTATAATTATTAATTATTAATATTATATTTATTTATAAGAAAATTCATTTTTCCAATAAATGTTACACTTTCTTTTTGTTTTCTCCTCGTATTTAACAATATATTATTTAAATATATAGAGAAAATATTTTCAATTCAATTAAAAATCAATACAACAGACGAATATGTATAAAAATTAAAAAGTGTAAAATAATACTAAATTAAAAAAAAATAAATATATTAAATATTTTATTTCAAAATAAATATGAAATAGAAAAAAAAAAAAAAACCAATCGATTGGAAAAAAAAATGTACACAAACAAAATTAGAAATAAAAAAATACACATAAAATAAATACAATAACATTAAAAAAATGATTGATAACAAATAATTGATAAGAAAAAATATTATTTATCTTACTATTTGTTTTTGGTTGTAAATTTTTGTATATAATAGTTTATTTTCCATATATATATCAAAAATATATGTATTAACAATGTTATTTGAGGGTGGGTAGGCATCCAATTATTCCAGCGATATTGCACTAAATTATATTTTTATCGTTATTAAATTTTTCATTTTTTCTTACCTTTCCATAATAATTGTAAACAAAAATACTTATACTTAACAAATTCTATAACAATTCACACACAAATACACAATAAGAAAATTTTTACAATTTTTACAAGGGAGTGTGTTGATTTCGATTTCGGTGGTCGTCGCCTTTTGAATGTCTTCAAGTCAATGCATAGCTACTCTGTTTTTTCATAGCGAAATTAAGTGTTTGGGAATAGAAAATAGTTACAGTGAGCTAAAGCTGGCCAATCGGGTGAATGTTATTTGTTTACAAAAAATCAATGATTATTGTTGAACAATGTGTGTTGGTGCATTATCATACAGTAACCTCAAACAGCCAGGTTGCCGAAATTCAGGACGAATACGATAAATATGATTTATAGTAAACGCTTCAATACAACAAGGTAACACGTAGCATTAACCGTTCAGTCGTTCAGTCAGAAGAAACTATTTATGAATAATACCTTTGGAATTGTAAAAAGAAATCAGCATTGTTTTAATTTTTGACTTCATTAAACTGCAATACTCAATGCGGAGAAATTTTTGATTATCTGTCAATCGATGTGAAACAATCTTCGAATTCAGGTATACCTATAGTTCGAGTTCCATTCCCAATGAATCTGATTGAAGATTACTTGCAAGCTTTTACGAAATTACGTATGATTTTAATGTTTTCCACAGTCAATCACTTCACCACTTGGTCCACCTGAATGTTCATCATCATTCACATCTTGTCTTATATCATATCTTTGAATATTCGAAATCACTCAAACACTTGTGTTTTGGATAAACAATTTTATGACCCATAAGAGATTTTATGCATTTCTGTAGCTGTTTTACCATTCTTACAACAAATTTTAAATATTTTTGCTCTTTATACGCACCGGTTTATTATGGGACAAAGGGTGTATATTAAAGGAAGCTGAAATTAATACGATTTATAGCAGACGCTTTAATGCACCAATTGTTAATTTGCACTTGAAACGAATTCTTTATATAAATATTTGCTTTGTATTCGGAAAAACAGAAATAAGTAATGTTTTGATTTTTGGATTCATGAGAAAATGAGATTTTTTTGGATATCCTTCATCGGCTGACCACCATTCAGCAGCACTTTAACGTTGCATTTTCGGTTTGTATTGAAAACACAATGTTTCGTCATCAATTATAATATAGATTTTAACAAATTCTCATTATCATATATCTCAGCATTTATAATGATGTCATTGGATTGAACAATTCTGTACAATTATTACTCATCAGTCAATTGATGTATAGAACAAACTTTCCATTCACCTTTCGTAGATCATTTTTTTTTTTTACATAAATTTCACTGAAGATTTGTTGCCCACTTTCACGGAAACATACACTGTTTGGATGATTTCTACGGTAACTGTTTGCTGAACGTTGGCCTGAATGTTTATCATCCATCATTCGCATCTTCTCTGCCGGATTTTAATCGTCGATATACACTAAAGGAAATGCCATGACACTTTTACAGTTTTGTAAGGTCGATTCAACATAATATACAGCTTTAATGAAAATAGCCAATGGATAACGTTACCAGATCCACATATTAGAAAGTCATTCAGCGGTTATTTTTGAAACAAAGGGTGTATATTTTTATTTATTTATAACCGATGGTATTTTACATCATACTAAGTTTTCAAGATTGCATGTGGGGTTTATAGGTACGAGAGAATCAGAAAATAATGTCAGTTTTCCCATTGAGTAGCTATTTAGAAATACAGAATCACAAAACTTTGAATATTGCAAAAATGTGATGAAAACCTTTATAAAATGTAATAAAATTAGATAAAAATATGTATAAATAAATTACATAGATTTCGGAACAATCTAAATTTAAATTGTCTCACATTATTTTCAGATCATGCAACGTTCCCTTGTTATATTATATGGCATAATATATAAGATTACAAATATTTGTAAATGAACACTTAATAAATAGAGGAGACACTATATAATAAAGATAAAAATACATTCTCATACACAGATAGTAGACAGTAGAAAAGAAACAATAAATGTAAAGGTGCTAAGGTAAACCCAAAGAAGGAAAACTACTTCTTAGATGTAAGAGCTCATTATATTAATTCTATATACAATTTCGCATATGGAAAACTGTTCTGAGTATAATTTTTCCAATTCCAATGTTAACTTATATACCAAATATAAGTTTTTGTAAGTACATTTAAAGAATCCATTGTGTTCGATGGACTGAAACAATTGATTGAATGAGGAGTTTTGGACATGGTGCAGAAAGACAAGAATTGATAACCGTCAATAGACGATGTGACACTATATATAATATCAGACTTTATAAATCTGTTACAATTGTGGAACTGTGTGTGTGTATCAATTTATATCACAAAGGGAGTTAAAATTCTTAATTATCTAGATCAAACTATCTCGACTTACAACCAAAAAAAAAAAATAACGCCACTGTATAGCACATATTTATAGCCATACTCGTAAATATACTTAGTTTTATATAAGAAATTACCTGTTCATTTTTACAATGTCAAAAACATGACGTAAAAATTATATTTATATATATTTTTTGTATTTTTGTAATGATAAGGAAATATTGTACATTTAATTTAACAAGTAATAAAAAATTTTCTAAAGAAATATAATAGAAATAATTGCATATTTTTATTAGCCAGAGAAGAGAGAAGAAATTCACATAATTAAGTTTAAAATATCTATTTGTGAATAGATCTATAGATATGAAAAAGGAATAAATGGTGATTCAATTCTAATTGTATTCCCTCTAAGTGCATATTTATAAATGGGAAATTATAGAAACTGAAATTCTATACCAACTCCTTCTCAGCATTCTAATCAACCATATAGGTCGCTCATTAATCACAATTCCTTATGGTTATAATTATAAAATAAATTAGTGAATGTAAAGTAACCAATTCAAATCTTATGTAACATTTTTCGGTATTCTTAATATTAAAATTTTTTTTACCTCATTTCCCATCGAATTCTTTGAAAATTTGATGGACAACCCGCCGCTGTCATTTGGGTATTGTAAAAAAAAAAAAATATAAAATAATGTTTGATAAAATTTTATCGTTTATTTTTGTCATTGCGTTTGCGATTGAAACAATGAAAATTATAATTATTATTATAGATAAAAAATTTATAATTTCTATTCAAATAGCGTTTATTTAGCGGCGGAGACGACACAACACAATATATTGCGATGTGGTGTGTGTGTGTGATATGGTATGGCCTACACAATCACCACATCTGAATCCAATTGAAATTTTATAAGAAAGAAGAAAAATCTAGGGTCAAGATTCAACTAATTGTAAGAGCTGAAGAAACGAAAAGAATTGTAACTGAATTTAAAAAGTTAATTAATTTCTATACCACAATTAAAATGATCGAAACAGTTCAATAACTTTTCTCACAGACCCACTTCTTTTAAAACTTCTGCTAATTTCGTTAGATACAAAAATCCAGATTATTTTTATGACATACCAAGTAGGTGATGGTTATCTTGTAGGCTGTATTTATATCTGGTTGAATTTATTATTCTTATAATAGGAAATGAATATATGTGCTATGCGATAAGACATTATCATATTTTAATTCATAATTAATATACTAACAATAAGATAACATTTGCTATGCTTTGGTATCCACCTCTCTCTCTATTGTCACCCACAACCATAATAAAATTATGAATTCATATGCAATACAATATTTTGTATATCACTGATAATAAAACATTATATTAGATCAAATTTAAAATATAAATATAAATATAAAATATCGGTTTAAAATGATATCCGCATTCGAAATTGGTATTTTTGTATACAACTATACAGTTGTTAATGGTGTCCTCGGATCAATAATATTTGTTTGTTTAACTCTGACGAAACATTGATGCACAAAAGGCAGGCGTCATTATGTTCCCACAAAATACATCAACGCAGTTGAACGGTAAAAGGATGCTCTGAGTATGGATAAAACATCAGTTCTTCAGAATTTTCCATTTCATGACGATTTTTATAAAAAGTAATATTTTACTCTGAAATGAACATTTATTTACGTTTTCTATTGATCAATTATGATCGTGTTTTTTTGGCTTCGATTATTTAAATCTACGTTAATTGCAAACCAAAGATATCATAATCAATCGTTTGGTCATAGACCGTTGCATCATCATAATTAAAAATAAACAATTCCTTTCCAAATCCCATCAAAGACATATATCATCTTCCTCGGCGTTAAGCTTATAGCTTTGCCAATGTTTGTAAAGGTTCAATCGCACGCATGCAGTTTCGCCTCAAATTCATTACGATATCATAAATTTTTGTTGATCATTTCTAATGTATTAACCATTTCATTGAACGATCTGTTTATGATATTGTTTCTGATATATTTGTATTTATATACGATCATAATAAAATTAAGTAAACGCACCTATGCATAATTTTCATTGACGGAGTACGAATACCAAACTCTGTTTATAGAATTGCTTATATTGTATTTTTCGAAAATAATAATATCATGGATTTTTGTTTGGATAAAATGCTCACTTAAACAGCGACTTATAATAAACCTCACTTTGCGTCTACAATGTATTTACATTTTAGCAGTTATACAAAGTCTAGCAATATTATCGCATATATCGAAAAAAATACACACACGTATATGGATTACGATATTAATACTGATTGGGTAATGATTGATTCACACAATATTATTATCATATCAATTGATTATAAATTTATTGAGAAATTATTGATAAGAACAAATATGCGATAAAACAAATGAAACAAAAATTAAGTTTATATTTCTTTAAAATGTAAAGTGACAGAAAAAGTGGTGTCAATAATAAATTTCGAAAATAATATTATAATAATATTAATAATAATAATAATAATAATAATAAAATAATATAGTGGTTCAAATGTATATTTTACAAATAATATTAATAATAATACAAACAATTATTTATTTAACTGCAGTGGTGGCACAATTTAACACAACATGTGATCATTCAAACGCATGCCAAACATCTTTAACACAATCTTTTTGTTCTGAAAATGGTGAATTTATGGAATTTGATCCAATTAAAACGAATACATGTTGTCCGACATGCAGAGGAGGCAAAGGCAGAAATGAACAAAATTGTGATATTGATAATCCCGATTTATTATGTGCACCAGGATTACGTTGTGAATCTGTTTGCGTATTGGACAGAGGTATAAAAATATAATTTTTATCTAATACGTTACAAAGTAACTATTTATATTAATAATTTCTATTAAAACAAGAGTTATGTACGTACACTTATCATTTGACGGAATTACAAGGTTTACCAACATGTAACTATGATGGAACATTTGCTGCTAAACAATGTAGAGGCGATCGGGTAACAGGACGGTAACAAAAATATAAATAATATTATCTATATTTTATAATTTATATAATTTAATTTTACAGATGTTTTTGTTACGATGAATACGGAAGCAGAATTTTTGGATGGAATTGGTGGAAAGATTCCGATGATATGACATGTGGTAAGAATACTTTAGCATTGTAAATATAATTATCTATTTCTATTGCCTGAACATATAAATTTCAATTTTAATTGTATATACAAATTCGAATTCGCCTAAATGTTATTGATACAATTTTTATCGCCAACACTAAATATAGTAACGATAATAATACGATTTTAAGAAATAATGCCGGTGGTAGTTCAAAAAGTTTCTCGTCTATTTTATTTGGGTAATCGGAAAAAAACCAAAAATACAAATTGTGTTGAACTGGAAAATCGATACCCATATGATAATTAATTAATGGGTCACTTCAACTATTAATGTGTAATTCTCAAGATGCAAACTAAATTGTAATAAAATTGATTGGAAAAGTGCATTCTGGAAGTTGGACAGGAAACTACTCTCGAGTATTGTTTTGTTTTTCTTATTCAATTAAGTAAATTCACATGAAGTGGTTAAATATCTTTGTGGTGAGCTTTACGCAGTGTTAATCATTCAAAA
Source organism: Bibio marci (assembly GCA_910594885.2). Taxonomy (NCBI): domain Eukaryota; kingdom Metazoa; phylum Arthropoda; class Insecta; order Diptera; family Bibionidae; genus Bibio; species Bibio marci. Next base: position 19,334,411 of record OU343115.1, on the reverse strand, counting down.
CATTCAAAACAAATCGATCCCTTGACATGTCTGCGAGTATAATGTACATACATTTATTTATTTTATTAATTTCTTTGTCATTGTATAATAAAACGTATAACTTATCAAATAATAATTTATTATTAATTAAACAATTATTGTTAGCATGTAGTCGTCATCGAAGTAATTTAGAACGAAATGGTCGAATTGATGTTACATTACACTGTGATCAAACTGGTAACTATGAAGAACTTCAATGTGATTCAGGGATATGTTGGTGTGCTAATCCAAACACTGGACGTATTATAAATGGTACACGTGCTGTACCACAATCAATGTGGACTACATTACCATGTTGTATGTATTTTTGTATGCAAATAATAGAAATTAGGTATAGTATAATTAAAATTTCTTCTATTTAAATTACTATATAATTAGCCAAATCTCATTTTGATAATTACTTTATCATGCACAAATAATTTTTTTTTTACAATATATTGTACTATTTATTATATGAAAAGTGTTACACAAACGTGTAAAACAATTATTCATTTTTTAATGTACCGTAGATTCTTTTTCTATTATATTGTTATAAGTATACCGTACCAATACAATATTTGATGGTTCTGAACAAAACAATTCATTTGATCTTATGCAAAAAGATTTTTAGGTATATAAAAATTATATACAAGTAAAAAAACTAATTATTATACGAGTATAAGAGGGGTATGCTTATGAAACTGCAATTTACACATATATGGCTATATATAGGTAAAGTTATTATATGAAGCAGCCAAACTCCTATATGTTTTTTTTATTCATTTGACATGTGTTTCAACAATATTTAATACATTTCAAGTTTTTTGAAAAGTAAATTGAAAACTGAAAAAGGATCAGTGATACATTCGTCTGTAAAGGGATGAAAGAAAATATTTTTTGTCATCGGATTTTCACAGGTAATGTAAAGTGATTTTATTTTGAGAATCCAGAAAGGACCACAAGACATCGTAAGAAAATTTCACTTCATTGCAACACATCGTCACCCAAAGTTAAACTGATTGCGGATCGTTTGACTTAAATTTGTTATCCCACCCGCTATATTCACTAGATTTAGCTCCTTCCGATTACCATTTGTTTTCATCGATGGGACACGTACTTCAAAACATCTGAAATGGTTTTCATCGAATGAAGAACAGTTGGCGTACGACATCCACAAATTGCCACAGAGAGATGGCAAAAATGTGTGTGTGTTTAACTAGCGATAGAAATTATTTTAAATAATATAATTTGTTTGATATGCATACACCTGCAGTATTTTATAAATATTTAATCTGTAAACACCGCATACATATATTATATTGTATAAAATTACACATGAAACTGATGTATTTAAAACAATAGTATTTTTTTTTCTAAATTCAAGTACACATATTGTACACATAATTCTAAAGACATATATATATAGACCACAGTCGGTCCGAAATATAACCACAATTACTATAATGATAACATGATCTATAGACTATTGAAGTTGATCGATTTATGTATTGTGAATCGACGCTATAACAAACTATTAAAGTTTCATAGCAATTTCTTCAGTTTAAGGCAAAACACAACCCATTAAATGATCGGTCGAAAAATGTATAAAAATGAAAGAATTAAATTTCGTTTTAAAATTGGTAAAAATACTACAGAAACGCTTAAACTATTTTTTATATATTATTTTTGATTGGAATCGACAAATGATAGTATTTCAGATTATGAAGAATATTTCGAATAAATGAAATTTTTCTTATAAAAAAAATCCGGCTTTTTTCTGTCATAAAAATATAATATTTACTATTTTTATTAATCCAATCCGATTATTTGTCGAACAGAGTGTGAATACACATGTAATATATTATATATATATATAAATGCACATTATGCATGTGCATTGTGCAAACTGCACAAAAACTTTTGTTATTAGAGTAACAAAAGAATAAATGTACACATACTGTTAATGTATGGCAATAAAATCATATAGTTGAATGTTGATATTGAAAATATTAATAATCATGGTGACGCAATGGTAATAAGGTGACCAGATTTATTTAAACTCTAAATAGTACTAAAATTAATTTATACAATATAATAAAATATTTATGGAACGGAAAAATTGCACACATTTCGCTAAACAATAAGTGCAAGAAAATATTTTATGTATAAAAATCCACCAGCTGTTCAAATTCAAATTCTGTTTAAGGCAATGCATAAGGTTTCAAATGTATTTGCTTGCATGGTACCTACAAGGTATATATGCCAGACATTGCATAACCTAAAATTTTAAAATCTGCTGAAACGCTTCGCTTAAAATATAAAGAATAAATTGATAAAATATCCGCAGAGCATAAAATAATTCGTCGAGTTTATTATTGTACTAATAAAAAATTTAAAGTTCCAACACCACTGTGCCCGATTTTTTGGTCACTTCTTTATCTTATATTCTATATAGTTACCAAAACATTAAAAGGTAATTGCAACTACGCAAAAATATATTTAACTTAAATATTATACACATACCGACACAGTTTAAAAGACTATTAAGAAATATTGTAACAATGTTGCACTTATAGGTACAACATTGTTAATTGTTTCAGAGATTTATCCACCATCATTTATCCACTCGTATTGTATATATAGCTTAAGTTTACATTGTATTATATATAAAATATTAATAAATTTTTAGTTACATTGTAAACGAACGTATAACGGACATGTCAATGGATAAAAGTTGACATTGATATTGTGAATGCAAAATTTTATACTATATAATAGCTATTTTGTTAACATATCGTTTTTATAGTTACTCTATATCTAGAAGCTCTCACTAAATATAGTCACAACAAAATATTATATATAATGTAAAGCTGACAAATCTTTTATATATACCAAGTATTCGTTTTTTATAGTAAAACAAAAATACCACGTAGAAAGTAATTTCTTGTGTTTCAATGCGCATCATTATGCAGATTAAAAATAAAGTATACGTATATAAAAGTTACTGGCAATGACAGGGTAGCTAATTTATTATACCGACTGAAAAATAAAGAATTTTATACATCTACTTCTATATACTAATGCTATAATGTTTCTAACGTCCTTACATAGTACGTCAATTCTTATCATCGTATATGTTTGTGGAACGCGACCGTATAGCATTGATTAGTAAATAGGAGCATGAGATTTATTCAATATATATATCTCTCCGCATTGCAGTAGTGAATAATTCATTTTATATAACTAACTAATTAACATATTTCAATGGACAACATACACATTTCCTTAACATATAAAAATTCTTCGCAGCCTTCATTTGTTTTTTCTTTCTCTAGAAAAAAAGTGAACATCGTAACATTCACATAATTTCTAATGGATAATTTCAAATTTTTTGCATCATCACTTATATAAATAATAGTAAAATTAAGGAAACATCCAACTTTTGATAATTGCAGACCAATTATCCCATGGGGAGTAATTTATACTAATTGTAATGAATGTTTGGTAAATGTGTCATATGCTTTCCTTGGAATAACATTGATTTAAATAATATTTCTTGAAGTATTCCTTTAAAAATTATGAAAGGGAAAATACTTTTATTAACAAAAAATTTGATAAAAATTGTCATTTTCTGTACGAAACAAAATTTTGCAATGTTGGGAAGAAACTCGTTGCATTTTCAAAAAAAAAGAAATAACAATGAACAGCTATGGACTTGCCAATTTGACAGGGAATACTTATAGGTGACTGAAGGAATACTTATGAACCCTTCTCCAAAATGGAAATCTGAAGATAAATGATGAATACAAAATTGTACAAGAAATCCCAGTAAATTTACTCAAAAACTGTGCGGGCATTCATCAGCGAAAGCTGGGATACTGCCTGCGGGTGACCGTGAAGCGTCTTCATTGAACAGACTTCATATTACGAAATACATTCAAGAAGCAGGTCTGGAGTATATACTGTAAAGATGATAATTACCATAACAAGGAGTAAAGGCGTTGGACAAAATATTTGCTTGTTACATCGCAATACTTAAATATCATAGATCATAAAAATCAATTGAGTAATATTTAGAATGAAACCACAATAGAAATTGCAGTCAATGGTGTTATCAGATATACATATATTTATTATAAAATCATTCCGTCATTATTTTTCGGACAGAGTGTTTGTCTTTAAATTAATAAGACAAAAAATTAAATTAAATTTTTGATCAATATACAAAAATATATACACAAAAACTAATATTTATGTACTCAATACATTGTAAATATACAAATAAGTCCATTTTTTTGGTATTTATATTATAGAAAACCAAACAATTAGATATTGACGAAATTATTATGTGTAAACTATATTATTTATTATAATTTAAGCTCTTTTGTACATTGTTATAATATTTGTTATAGCAAAATATTGATTTAATTCGGTTTTGTTGTACACCATCTGTCTCCGAAATTCCCGAACTTTTTATTCAAAACTACCAACAACAGCAGTTGGTTATTTTGTGCAGTGATTCTGTTGCAATGTATGCGTTATCCTCATGATAAGATGCTAATTCGAATTAATATCGTGAATATTCTCGTCAAATACAATGGATACGATGAAGCAAACGCCCAAATAATATGCAACAGTAACGATTTTAAAGATATCATTCACTTTTTTCTATGTTATCATCAATAATCACTGAATTTGACCATCCACTTCTTGCATCATCACCGCGCACAATATCTTAACGACCATTTTCGAAGCGATTATCATTTCAAAAGTCTGCGAAACTGTTTTTCCAAGTTTAAAACCGAATTAAATGTTAACTCTTTGTTCGAATTTAACGTTTTTGCATCGATGTACCATGTAATTTTAACCCAACATCAGTCAACGATATGTTTTTCTTATAACCAAAATTACATGTCACCACTGGTATGTGAGATTTTCTGAAAATTCAGGAATTTTTGAGACAAACGGTGTATAGTCACTTATATGTTAGAAAAGAAAATGACAATAAAAAAATTGTTGTATATTATTTTTTATCCAATTGTAAATATGTATTTGAATAATTTATAATAATAATATTATTATAGATGATTTTAATAAAATGGGCAGTCAATATTTACGTGAATGTGAAAGTGCTGCACATGCACAAAATTTAATACGAAAATCATTAGGCAATCGTGGAACAAGCGAAGTAGCATTTAACAATGTACAATGTGATTATGATGGAAGTTATGGAACATACAATATTTTAAATGGAATGTAAGTTAAATTAATAGTTTTACTCGTCTTAGATATACTATTTCTTATTTCTCACGCGTATCACATACATTTTATATTTCGTCTAAAGTTGTACGCCCGCTTACCTAACTCTACCTCGATGTTATTAAAGTTTGGTTTTAAAATATAAAGATAAATACAAAATTCGTGTAAATGTAACCTTTAACTTAAATTAATTTCATTTATACATTAATATAGAGCTGCATGTATTTGGCGTGATGGTACACGAATAGGTTCATTTCAAGCAAATTCTAATACCGTTGCGGCTATGAATTGTAGTAAGTATATTTGTTTTCGATTTTAATGATTTATATAGAATTAAAATATAATAAACTAGAGATATTGATTGTTATACGTTTATCAATCAGGACAGTACTCCACCTCGTACAGCTTGATACAATAAAAAATATTAACAAAATTTCTTTCAGTAAGAAAGAATGGTCTGCTTTATACTGGCAGTTTAACAGATTTATTATTAATAGTATTAATAGTAAATTAATAGTGTAAGTAAACGAACCAGTATTATGTCACCAACTGAACCACCACAGGAAAGTCAATGCTGATATACATTTGTTCCACAACAATTATTTGAGCTACTATTGTATATATATTGCGATAATATTTTGCATTAGAACCTTACCTTTACACAAGTCAATTGCAATGGTTGAAGTCACTGGTATTGCATCAGATTTTAGTTATGTATTTCTTAGATTTCAATGTCATCAGTTATGTGTAAACACCAATTAAGTTCTTTATTCTACAATATATAAATCGAAACACAATAAACTATTTTTTCGAATTGATATCATCGATTGCTTGAGGAATGTTATAGTGATCATGCTCCATCACATACCACATTTAAAAGAAAGGTGGTTTAGAATTCTATAGTGGTGATTTTTATGTCAATGACAAACGACGCTCTGAGAAATGTAAAAAAAAAAGAAGAACCACGGAAAATGCCATTGCAAAAATGGGTACAATCAGCATTGCGTTGTTTTTGGTTTGCCAAACAAATAAGAAATAGTTCTCTGTAGCGTATTATAATTGGTGATTTGAATAGTGGGTCTATACTTTGATAATACTAACCGCTAAAATTTGTATGGATAGACATAAGAGAACAATCAAAATCACTATACCAAAACGACTGCAAGATAATGCTCTACATTTGGTGTGGGATCGCAGCTAGTATAGTTATGTACCGTGAAACTGTTACTATACTAAAAAAACGTCTACCGCAACGTTCATGAAACCAATTGAATGAAGAATTATTGTGAGAAAAAAGACCGGCAATAATGTGGAGCAAATGATAATATTGTTTATTTTTCACTTATCAATTGATCGATCACTATGACTTGCCAACATTATTAATTTATTGTTATAAAATAGTAGTATTTGCATACGTTGATAAAAATATTCTGTTTTTTTCTTTAGATTGTGCCAGAGATCAAAAATATTTTGAAGAAAATGGTTTTACATTAGCATTGTCATGTGAAGGAAATGGTAATTATCAATCGGCGCAAGATCAAAATGGACTTATATTTTGTGTTGATCGAGATGGTTTTGCAGTTAGTGAATTTTTTGATACTGTCATTGGTTTAGACTGTACGCAATATTTTTATTATATGCAAATTTAATTAAATTTATATAAGATTATAATATAATCTTAATACGCAGCACAAACGATAATAATAATGATAATAACAAAAAAAAATGTATTGTAAATGAAATACTAAAAAAAAAAATGTATATATTTTCTTTGATTTGTTTTTGAGTCATAACTTGTTAAATTTTATATAAATAACTTTAGTGGAATTAAATTTAATGATATCTCGCACTGGACCGAAACATTATTATATATTCACAAACGAAAAAAAACCAAAATATACATAATTTAAATGAAATATAATGCGAAACAAAAATATATTGTTATAATAAAATTTCTACAATTTTTAACAATGTTTTTTTTTTTCTTAATATATTATAAATAAATATATTAAAGAAAAAAAATCAGTGGACCTCAAAAAGATTGAAAAAGAACACATCATTTTTGGTATAATCAGGAAAGGAATAATAATAAGAGGTTTATTGTTTTTTTTTTATTCTACATATTTTTCAACAAGTTTCAAATTATGTTTAATTATTCGACGATCAGTTGTTTAAAAACATTACTCATAGACACAGAATTTGTTGGAAAGCTTTTTTTTTTAACCCAAACACCACCATACAAATTATATTTTTATCGATAATTTAAATTAAACTAATTAATAAAATATGTGCAATTAAATTAAATAATAAATATAGAAGAAAATAAAAATATTATAGTTTACCTTTTAGTACAATTGTGATCATTATAATAAATAAATAAACACCATTTTAAAGTCATATTGAATTTAATTCGTATTCTGCTGCGTACGTTCAACTGCTACATACGTTGTTTTTATATATTGTATATTGTAGTATTTATTTAAATTTAAAATAAATGTTAAAATATTTATGCGGATAATCTCTCTGTAATGGTAAAGAAAAAAAATACATAATTAATTTAAATAAATTTAATTATTGAAAATGTTGAAAGTATCGCGCGCAATAATTTATGAGATATTTCCCATCAATTAATGAAAAATTGTCTATTAAGAAATTCCTATTGTCATTATACTATTATTTCAAGGCACAAATCCGTAAAAATATGTTCTATTATAACTAAACATCTTCACGCATCTTTTGTATATACCGAATACGCATGCAACAGTGATTTATGTGGCTACATATAAACACTCCAGTTCAATTTTCACTATAGCATTGAATGGAAAATTGTCTATATAAATTGTGAAGCAAAGCAGCGGTTTTTAAAATTTTTTTATCATATAAGGAAAGATTTACAATTGATAAAATTTTAATATATAATCTTTCAACAAAAATTAAAAAGTCTATATTAAAATAGATTTTTTATAGTTTTTCAGAATTTGTTTAATTTTACAGATTAAAATTATCCTCTTTATCGAATTGCCTAATTTTTATTGAATTGCCCATTTAAAGACGGCAGAGAGTATATAAGCGAACAATGTTGATGAACGACCACAGGCAGATTATCAAAGAAATCATTTATAAAAAGTACTAAATTTCGTAAAAATTAATAAAAGAAATCGTCAGTGAGAATCATACAATGGTACTTGGTATGCCAAAAATAACAATTCATAAGATTTTAAACTAAAAAGATTGGTCTATCGAAAGATGAATTCAAAATTTGTTCCACATCAATGATGACGGATGATGAGCAAAAAATTCCAACTATGACTTTGACAATTCCAATATTATTAAAAATACTAAAAGAGAAGATAGTTTCTTAAAACATATTTTACAACTTATGATGATGAAGTGAAACATGTTGTTTACAATACAAAGCAGAAAAACTAATCGTCAAAGTGTTAAATGCCACCGGCCAGCATACGAAGGATATCGAAAAAAAATGTTATATTTAATACTATCATTTGTTTATACAATCCAAAAGTTAATATCTATACAGAGAATTTGTTCCAAGTGGAACAACGCGTTTAAATTCTTGGTAATCTATTTTGCTGAAATCCGCATATTCGTTGTTTTTGTTTTGTCCTGAATATTGATAACCTGCAGACAGTTGACGATTACTGCACGATAACGCACCTTTTTTTCAGGAGTTTTTCGGAACTATAACCATTAACATGAACCATTAAAATTAATAAATAGCTTATTTTAAACATATACCCGGACGAAGTAGTAGGAGTTAGTTTAATTTAAAATAAAATATATGTTTATTTGAAAATAGTCTTTATGAGATGATAAAAAATTTATTTTCTGATATTATAAAATTTTTAGCGATGGTATTATGTAAAATAAAAGCAAAGAGATATTGTTATTGAATTTACAGTGGTTTATTATTTCTATAACTAACAATAAATATGAACAAAAAACTGAATATTTAATTTATTTTCTATATTTATTGTTGTGATGTCATCACTATATTAAAGTTTATTCAAACAAATAATTTATTTAATGTTTTAAATTAACTAAAATACATGTGTGTGTTATTTGATTTCAATGATATTATAATAGAATAAATGTACATCGTACATTGGTAAAAGAATAATTTAATTAATTAATTTTCACATGTACGTGTGTATTATTTTTATGAATATGTCATATGAAAGTTCTATGTCTATGGCATACACATAAATAATCTAAGAAATTATATCGGATACCTTCTTATACAAAGAAGAATACAGTAGATGTGCGATTAAGATAAAATCATAACGCATATAGGATAACTACTCACTAAAAATGGCATCTAAATGAATTCAGAAATTAACCACTGCGACACTCTGACAACATAAGCTGAACGGATATTATAATACATTTACTAAATAACATAATTACAGGTGTACTACAGTGTCCAAAAAATAAACTGCATGCGGATTGTGAAATCCAAATAATAGGTTCTTAGTACTATCCTTGACATCTGTATCAAATTTCACTTCATAATATTCATTAGTTGTTGACATACGCTACGTTTTGTATACGACGTAAAAATTTAATTTTTCGATTTATATATTGTCTGATTTTGTTGAGTTAAATAATATGCATTAAATTTTGTTTGCAGTATTAATTTTCTGCAGCAGATTTATTAAAGCACCATCTTTAGGTCTTATTGACGAAAAGGCTTTATCAAAAAAAAATGTTTACAAGTTGCACAAATCTTTTGAAAACGATTATCAACGTCAACTAAAGAACAACACATCAAGAAAATTCAAGATGTTGTGCATGAAAATCGTTGGTTAACAAATAGAAACCTTACTGTTGAGATTTCAAAAGATTTGTTGAATACCAAAGCTGTTTTATGCCTCAGACGCATCAAAAACATTCAATTTGAAAAAGAGCATCTGCAAGGACATGTACTATTATACAGTCATGAAACGCACCATTACGGAAGATGAGACTTTGATCTATATGCTTACAACCCGACAACAACTGAATTACCGCTCCGGGGACACCGTTTTCACCAGATCGAGCAAATGCAATCCAAAATGAAATCAGTTTTTTATATGAAAATGACAAAAGAATAAAGAAAAAGATAATAATTAAAGTTTTTCAAAATGTTTACAATGTCACCGCATGTTTTTAACACAGTAGTGGAAAAAACACAGTATGAAAAATAAATGCGTATACCATAATTTGTAAACAAATTTCAGGCTAACGATAATAAATTGAATAAATTCATTATAAGAATATATAGTTAATTTTTCTATTTTTATTCCTTTATTATAAAATCCTTTTAACCAAAGTCGCAAACATAAACCAAAAAAAAACATGATTTTCTACTTCATGTAAATAATATTCAGACGAATGAAAAAAAAAAAAATTCAAGAGATCACTTCAACTTCAACATAAAAACATATATTATATGTATGCACATGTATAAGTTGGTGGTATATAGTGATAGACGCTGAACTGTATCGTATATATATACGACATATTGTCTCGTTAAGGACATGTCTAAGGATTTATTTAATGTCATTCTTTTTTTTGTATTTCTTCCTATTTAGACTTTATACAATGAAATGAGTGCGTATTTGAAATTTTTTTGTAGCGCATTGACAAAACATATTATTATCTATTATTTTTAGCATAATATTCATATATTCATTGTTTTATTGTAGCGATTCGATGATAACAATTACTATAATGTGTGAATCAATTATATCCACTGCTTCATATTAATTTTATTTACATTTAAACACAGGAGGTTTAAATAAAAATACAACCCAAACGCAATAACAAATCAAGGAAACACTAAATTTAATACTATGATGCAATTAACATATTCGAAATAATTTTCAGTACACCATGTGATGGGATAACCGATTGAATGGATTTCGAATTTAATTTAATTTCTACGTTTCCATAAAAACAATAACCTTTAAAATTAGTAGAAATCGCGGGTTTGCAAAGTCGACAACAACAAAGCAAACCTCATTCATACCAGTGCGCAAAATATGAAGAAACCTATAAATTTTGCTAGAAAATCTGTTAATATTCAATTAATATTTCGAAAAAAAATATTGCTTATGGAGTAATGTAAGTGAGTTTTGGTTGTTTGGAAAGAAAAACAGACAAAAAAAACTTAAATAACGTATCAGACGTGCACGGAAAAGTAAATTTGTATGAAAAATAAATTTAGAAAATATCAACGGCATAATGAATGCGCTGATATGGTACATCGAAATTATATTAATGCAAATTTGGAAGAATATCGGATACGAATTTATTTAAAACTTTTTTGAATATCGTAGATCAAATGAAACCCATGTAAAATTTTCTCAAGAGTTAATTTATAACATGTTTCCAAGGATATGGATCATTTCCTAAAATTATTGATTTCACATATCCCAATTATTCCCACCATAGAATATTTCTAATATCATTAATTTTGATGTTCTTGAAATTTTTGAAATTTACCATTTGATTTATTTATTTATTTTATTGGTAAAATGTTGTGGTAAATTTTGCGTAGTGTAAAATATATATACCGAAAAATTTCATATGTATAAATTGAATTGTAATGTACCCGGCAATATTGCAATTATGGTAAAAAAAACAAATTTCCAAATTCATAATAAAATTAATAGTTTAGCATATCTCTTGGCATATAATAATTAGATTGACAGCGATACTCTTAAAAGAATGTACCATAATCCTCAATATATTTCACTTAAAATTCTGTAATAACTTATTATTAAATTGCATTTTTCAGTTTTGTTTGCTGTTTAATTTTCACATCTACGTAAAAATTCTAAATTCTTTTTTCAAATTGCCTTCTTTAGATGGATATCTTCACCTTTTTAACAGGCTATTGGAGGAGATGACATGCTTACGATCTACAATTTTTTTCGATTGCCATTGTTGTGCATCACACAAATTATCACTTGTTTCAAAAATGGATTATATATTCGTTGTATTTTACAAATAAAATTTGGTGCCATAATTCAGAAGATATAATTATTTATAAGTGTATCCGTACCACAGACAAACTCTCGCTCTTTTAAATGATTCTAAATATATCCGAACATACAAGCGATAGAGATCTGAAATGTGTCCTGGTCTGGACTGGACTAACATTCTCATACAAAAATTTCAAAATCAGTGTACCGTCCACAAGTTGTATGGTTTCGTATATATTCAAAACAAAATTATCCAAAACGTAAACAAATGTAAAAATTCAACTAAAGTCATCTATCTCTGGATGATGCAATTATGTATAGTATTTAACGGCGGATTATTATCTCAAAATATACGCTAATTAATTATAACATAATTTTTTCCCTTTTGCACTCAACTAAACATTACCTACAGTTTACAATATTTATTTTTCATTCAGTTCTATATATTTTATTTAATAATATTCAAAGCCAAATATATAAAAAATTAACAATAAACATTAAATAATAATTATCATTAAAATGAAATTGAATTATATTAATTTATTAACTAATAATAATAATAATAAATTAAAATTCTTTAATTGTATAATAAAATATAAAAAACATGTAATATTATTATGGCGGCTTTTCTTTTCAAATGATACATATTTGTATTTTATTTCAAATACAATATGGAATAGTAATATAGACGGCCCACATATTTAATTAATAATATTATATTTGTTTTTAAATATGCGAGAAATGAAACAAATTGTTTGTTTTATAAAAAAGCGTCTTCATTATATACAGTTGCTCACAATGTGAAAAGCATCCTAGGCCATCGTACGCACTTAAGACATCAATCAAAAATGTTAACATTTTATTATTTCTCCTTATAGCCTAGATTTTACCAATTTACCAATTTTATTCCACTGTTATTTCAACCGTTTTTGTTTGAAATCTTGTGTTTGTGGATATTCTTTTCGAGAATATCTCATAACATTTTCACACACACACATTCAATTTAGGAGATTGCGGTGTTGTAGCCAAGACATAAGGACACTATAATTATACAGGAAAAAATTCCGTGTGGGATCGTTATTGTGATAGAAGATAAAATCACTTGAAATACCTAATTTTTAAACACTTTTCATTCAATTTTATCACAAAATATTTAGGTATTGCAATTTGTCCAGCAATTGATACAACCACAAGATTATTTCCAATTTCCATCTCAGTATTTCGTTTTCTCCGTAAAACGTAGATTGTATTTCTTTTTTTATGATCGAATTTAAGTCGAATTTATTGATCAATTTCTTTAATTGTTGTGATCTTGCATGGTTTTAATTGTGAGTAACTGCATATTAAAAAATGCGAGTTGTGCGTAAATTATATAATAATAAATGCGTATACATAACACGTACAACAAGTCATATATGTATTTTAGTGTTTAACATAAGTGATAACTACTTAACTTAACAATAATATAATATTTATATAATAAGGAAATAAATGGTATATAATTTATGCATTAGTAGATACCTTTAAAAATCAATTCATTATCAATTCATATTTTTGTGTTCACATATTATTTACATTTAATTGTTGTGATAAAGGGTATTCCATATTCGAACTTAGAATTGAAATAATACAACGTAGTTTTATAAAATTTGAATGATATTTTTTATTCAATGGAAAGTATGCTTGATACCATATACTATGGAATATCAATATAACATCATTCGAAGATGACCGCCGAGGCTCCTTTTCGTAGCATGCATTAAGTGTTGATAACACATATTAACTTTACTTGACTTGGGAATCAATTGAGTGGCCCATATGTCGAAACAAGGGACACACCAGACTCTACCTTCAACAAATTGATTGTGGTTCATTAGATTTATGCACATGTGGCACCGGATTATTAAAATGACATATCGTCTGCATAATTTTTGACAACAAAAATAGATTGTAACGAATTTTATTTATCGCACCAGACCATAACCGACACCAAACAGTAAATTTTTCTGGATGCATTGGTAATTGTTAAATTTATTGAGTGATGCTTTCTATCCAAATGCAACCCAATTTTGTCTGTGTTAACAAAGCCATTCAACCAGAAATGTTCTTCTTCATGATGAAATGGTATGATACACATTGACAATCAAATAGTCAAAAAACGTTAACGATTTATACTATTAACAAACAACAGCATGTCAAAGATCGTGCGTCCCTATTGGAAAACACTTTATTTAAATTTGTTCTATATCTGTCGTGCATGTTTATAACATTTTTGACTATTGTATTCAAATTTTTATTGTAATTTATGATGTATTGTAATTTGAATATTATATATACCTAAATTGAGTATGGCATGAACAAAAACAATAAACAAGTTGATGTGATACCTCAACAAATAATGTTTAAAAATAATATACTATTTTATTTATATACACTAATTATTTTGTTTTTACATGCTATTAAAATATAACGACCTTAGTCATCATGACCAATTTAGTATATGGTTTGCCGTTATATAGATACACAAGATTTAAGTGGACAGTTACAGAGTGATACAAAACAATAAAAGGAATACAGAAGTATAAGGACTTTTTTTAAGTATAAAGTGTAAACATTCACATAAACTCATAATTGCCATATACAAATATAAGGTAAAAATAACAGAATTCTATAAGTGTGTCAATAAGAAACGGAACGAAGGATATGATCGGAGGTTAGGTGGTTCGTTAAAATTGAGTATTACATATAGAAATACGTTTTTCGTATAGAATCATATCACAAAGATAATAAATTAGAAAATATTAGCCAGAAAGCTTCTGAAAAATTTAATGAATTTTCAACTTTTAAAATTAAATGTCTCTGTTCTTTAAAAGATTGAAAATGAATTTCTGACATTCTGACAAAAAAATGTATTTGACTATATGACTTAGTTATCCTCAAAGCGATTGGTTTTAGATATAAAACGAGAAATGATCCGTTGGTATTCGCCAAACACAAAATTTGTTTAACATGACACACAAAATACCATATTATTGAACAATGGTACACCCTGGTAACGTAAAATCTCACTGTTCGATTTATGATTCCATTTCGTCTAATTATTGAGAAAATGTTTGGACAAAGTCTTACACAAATTGACTGGCGACTGGTGTTTAAAATTCGAATGGACAGAATAGTTAAAAATAAAACGAATATTTTGAAATCTGTCCAGTTGTAATATTATTTTCTATAAATTCCATTCAATCTATTGTATCAAAATCAAATTACATTGTTTTCGTATAATAATGTGTGTGTTTACTGCTGAAAATTTGCTGTGCTATGGGTATCAGTTTTAATTTTTTTTCACAATAATCATTAATTCATAAGAATTTAATTATTTTATTGTAAACATTTTCACATATAAAGTTACATATAATCTAAATATTGTATGTAAAACAAAAAAAAATGTATTATATGATAACGATGAAATTTTTAAATAGTATAAAAAAATCAGCAAATGATAATTTTTGTTATTGTAAAAAAATATCTGAACATTTTATATACATCCGCTGGTCTCATAATAATCCGGAGCGGATTAAAAAAACACACAACTACATCGATTTACACGTTCAACAAGTGACTTTTTATGTCTGCGATTGGAATGCTGTGGTCGTCGTCTTTTGAATGTGTTCAACTGATGCATGACCAACTACCTTTTTCATAGCCAAATGAAGTTTTTGGAATAGAAATTAGTCGCACAGAGAGTTAAATTAAATGAGATGATCAATTCGGTTAAATTTTTGATCATCATCATGATTGATGTAGAACAAACTTTGAATTCACTTGATCGTAGACCAATTAAAATTCCATGAATTATTGTTTTCGGTATTTCAAGCTCTAAAGATTTCTTAGAAATTTTCACACAATCTTTTGCCAATATTTTCTTCAGTAAATTGCTTCAGATGGTCGACCTGGACGTTCATCATAACTTAATATATAGCTTCTCTATACCTTTTGTGAATAATTTATGTCATCTATAAATCTAATCTCTTGTGCTTTTAACATCCAATTATCACCCGATGTGATTTTAAACAAATCATACGTTGATTAAAATTTAATGTTTAATTCTGTATTGTTCTATTCATTTTTCGATCGACGCACAAAAACAGCTGTAACTTTATGCGTGTTATAATTTCGTTTGTTAAGGAACGTACACAGAACATAATGACAAGGTGGTGCTACGTGTTCTATGATTTACATAGCCATTCCGATATATTATGGGACACAGGATGTATATATAAAAATTATAATTAAATTAAGTTTACGTTCATTAAAGTACTGATATACATAATTTTTAATTCATCTTTATTATAATTAAATAATATACTATATATGCGTTTAATTATAGTACATATACGACGAATGGAGCTACTTTTATTCGTATATTATTAGATAGATTATACAGAAACCATAAAAATTGTGTGAACTTAATAATAAAACCACATTATGATGATGATGCTGATGATGATGATACGAACCGTATGTTAGTGACGCCACGACATTGATAAATTATACAATTATTGTTGTTATATTGTTATAAAAACATACAGAACATTAACAATTATTTGTAATTATATTTTTTATTTCTTTTGCACTAGTTTTAATTTTAAACCTAAGTGTAGTGTGGACACCTAGTACATAGATTTAAATTGGGATAATGGCCATCATCAAGTAAAATATATAGAATATATAGAACTGTATATTTCATGTCATTAGTTCCAATTTCACTTCATACGAAATTATTATTAGTATTTTTAAGCATTAGCATTGATTGTAAGTTTAGATGGATAGCCTAGAAGCACTATTGCGTGTGAATGACTTGGCATATGTCTCAGTAATTAACCCTAACTCGGTGGTATAGATGTACAATAGATATTTTAGGTTGCAACATTAACACGAATATAGACAACAATGGTGAATGTATGGCTTTGGATTTTTGTACCTCGATGGGTTTGAATACATACTAACATAGAATCTGATTTGACTCAACCGAATTTTAACCTATTTTATTGTAATTCTAATTTGTTGTTTATTATAAATAGAATCAATTTTTCCGATTTTATATTATATTAATTGTAAGTATAAATATAGTTTGGCTAAAATATTACTCATCTATTCTAAATGTGACTATGTTTACTTCGATTAATTAAGTTGATTACTATTTACAAGTACATAATACGTTTATAAAATATGGAACACTGCATCGCAACTGTTTTCGGAAATGGATTTTTTAACAATTGCAAATATGATTCCACTTTTTATCGAAAAATTTCCGTATAAATATATATGGAGCAAAAATAATCATTATGTAATTAAAGTGACTCCATATTAGATCCACAAAAAAAAATGATCGCATATGTTGTGGATTGTTTTCTTTGAAAATATTAAAGAAAGTGTCGTTATGATATAAATGGTGACAATGATTACAAACTAACAACACTTAAAGGTATTACAGTTAAACATAATACACGCATATTTTATGAATGATCTCTAAAATTATTGGAAACTACGTGATCACAAAGAAAATTGAATTAATGAACTAAAAATAATATAGGCAAACAGTGGTTCACATTACCATACCAGGATATAATTCACAACCATTAAATCTCATTTGGTTATTGATTTGAATAAACTATAGAAATTCATTTCCAATACCAAGTGATACTCCCTAATGACGGATTCAATTTATTTTAAAATCAATTATAATTGAAACAGATTAAAAATATGATATAGTAAATAGTCTATGACGGAAGAGAAACCTAAAATCTTAATATTTTTTTTTTTAATCCGATGAGGGTTAATTTTATGAAAGAAAACTAACATTATTTTTTTAAAATTTGTATTTGTATGACAAAACAACATAATATAATATTAATAAAAAACTAAATGCATGTATTTGTATTTGTATGTATAAACTGAATACGAATTATTATAATATAATTAAATTAATAATGAGAGAAAAACATAAAAAGAACACATAACCTTAACAACCTTAAATGAAATTTTATTATATAGAAAAACAACTTTCTTCACATGACATTGAATATAAATATCAAAAGAAATGCAAATGAATGGTATATTTTATAAACAATCTTTTGTATAACACCTTTTTGGATTTTTTGTGTTTTTTGTAATGTATAACGAGTTAATGTTACCTGCGAAATCAGAAAATAAATAGCACCTATTTTAAAATTACTATACTAATTTTATATGAAATAGTTTTTTTTTTTTGCGATACTCAACAGTTACCGTTACCGCTACTAATACTTGCCAGGAGTATGAAGTGAAGTTACCTCCATATAATAACAAAACTTCCTAGTTTTATTTAATTTTTACATGTATTAGGATAATATAACATAGTTTTAGTTTTCGTCACCTGTATGTGGGCCAATAAATTTCTGTATAAATGAATTAAATGATTCCTCATTCCATACATTTCTGTATAGGAATCACCCGTTTGCCTCTATATAATACAATAATACACCATTTAATGAAACATAAACGATCAGTGAAAAAAAAGCGAAAAACCATGACAATAACAAAATATATCAACATCAGAACAACAACAACAACAACACCAACAACAACCAATGAATTTCATCAACATAAAAGGTTAACGACTTTCAATATTATTATTATTATTATTATTATTATTATTATTATTGAAATTTATCAATGTTTTGTTATTATGTGGTTCTTTTACATGGCTTATTTTTTAAAAATATCATTTTCTGGTACATATATACTCGTATATTATTATAGGCATCTATACGAAAATACATAAATTTATGCGATGCCAATGCCATAATAAAGCAGATAGAATAGTACAAATGATATTAGTTTAATTTCAATATATAAAATTTTATAAAATTATACAATATTAATGCGTAAAAGAAAATTAAATACTAAATATAGAGGAGCTATAGATAAATTATTAGTCATATACTAAAGTTTACAATTTTTTTATTAACACATGCGGTAGATGAACGTATTGCGGAAACATTATGTGAAAATATAAAATAACTGAAATTGTGATTAAATGGTTAATATAACAATTTTTAAATCTGTTAAATGTTCGCATATGCGGAGGAGTAATTTACCAACTATAGTTGAGATTGTATTATAATGTTTTGGTAGCTGCAACAAAAAACTGTAGTGACAATATTGTGAGACTTAGTTTAATTTTTCGTATATGCCTGCCTGACATATCAACCCACACCTATAGTTAACTTGGCATTGTTCACTTGACACGGACCAACACAATGGACCAATAATCCTCAGAGTATAAATACAGAAATTTACAGGAAAAAACCTAACATACACGTTTTAGAATATAACGAAGAATTGGGTATGTCATAAAAGATTATTTAAGTTGAAATATTTTTGAAAACCTACGTCGTCATATAACAACACAAAATAATGAGATCATAAATGTATTAGACCGAAATCACGGAACAAGTGATAACAGAAAAAAGAAATATTTGGCGAATCCTTGGTGCGTCGTAAAACCTGTCACACGACTGATGGTGATGGTTTTTAATGAATACACATCACAATTTTTTTGGATAGAATGAATAAACTATATTCGCAGCAATGTATTGTTTAGTTTGTTCGATGGACCTTTGCCATCTAATATGGTAACTTCTTGATTCCGAGCTCGCATAGAATTGCTGGTTCCCATTCAGCAAAAAACGAAACTAAATGCATTTTAACATCATCGCAACATTATTGAAATTTTTCTACTAATTCAAGAAGTTTGAAATAAATGTTTATCTAATCGGTGTTAGATCAGAACTATATGATATGGCAACACATCCCAACAAAACCCCATTAAATTTTGACGATTGATAAAATACGTGTGTATAGGCTTACGTTATCATGCAATGGAACACAACATCTTTTCGATTTTAGTCAATTGTGGTTGATTTTTATAGAATTATACATTGGTAAATTTGGTTAGTTGTTGCATTTATACGTTTCTGAATTGATCGGTTGGTTGAGTGGTAAAAATTCAAAATAGAAAATATCTTTGTAATCCCGACAAACTGTTCAATATAATTTTCTTTTGATTACTTTCAGATATACATGTTGTTTGCCGTTATTAATCGTTTGAAAAATGTATCATTTTGGTTACGTTTTATAACCAAATCGCAGATGCGTTGTGTTGCGAATTTCTTTATGTTCATAAGAAACCCATGAATCGAATTTTTTTTTTCGTATTCAAATTGTTTTAAATGCTTTACAATGGCATGAAGGTGATACGTTTAGTGGCTCTGCAATTTGCCACGTATTGTGCTATAACGATCCACATCGATTTTTGCTTTGATATGGTCGTCATCAACTTAAACTGGACGACCTGAATGTTGTTCATCTCCAAATTTTCTTCGTAAAAGTTAAAATATGACATTTTTAATTTTCATCAAAAGTAATCTACATCTGAAAAGTGTAATTTATCTTCAGGAATTAATGATGTTACAGGTTATGACGAAATGTAATGTAATACTACAGAAGCATATATAAAGGAATAACATAGAGACAAAAGATATTCTTCATACAGATTAAATATTAATGTACAAGTTGTGACCAGTTAGAGTTGCAGGAAAAGAGGTAACACGAGGTCAATTCTGTTGAATTTAATTTTTATGGTCGTAGGCATATCGCATTATTATTGTAAAACGTCTCTTGTACAACTCTTATGCATTTCGTACGATATTAAATCAAATGAAATTTAAATTATCTGCTAAAACGGTATATGAATAGTTAAGTGTGGTATTGGCCTCTGCATAAATGGACACCGATTAAAAAGGCACATCTGATCTCTATACAAATCATTTTTCAATATACATACGAGTAATACTATCGACCAAATTGCAAACGTGTCTCTATCAAAATCAGATGTTTTCAATATCGATTACCGGCGGAGAGAACTCTCCGCCATCATACATATGCGATGAACCGATTTTGATTAAATTTGTAGATTTTTTTTGGCTCTGTTAAAATGGTGTTCTGCCGGCGTTAAGTTACAACAATTGATACAACTACCTTAAAAAATAAAACTTTTTTTTTTCCCCATTGATTTAATAAAAACTTAAAATAACCAAAACAAAAATAACATAAATAAAACCTCTGAGAACTGATTAATTCTAAATATAAATAAAAAATAATCATATAAATTTATGTTTTCATTTTCACAATGAATCATTAATACAGTGATTGAATGAGTGAACTAAATTTAGAGGGATTGTTTTTAAAATTTATGAATATAATAAATATTTTATATGATTTTAAATAATAATCAAATTAAATATATTATATATTATTAAATATGTAATAAATTTTATTTAAATTATTTTAATATTTAAATTCAATTTTTAATTCCAATAGGAAAAACCAAAAAATTATATTATTTTTAAAATTTTATACTAAAATAAACAAGAAACATAAAAATATCTATACAAAAATTTCGATGAAAGTAAATTTTAAAGTAAATATTTACGTTACTGATATTTTTACAAGTCGCATTCGCATACATATAATCTTGAAGATATTTATTATAAATAAATAAATATGTGGACATTTGAGTGTATATTATTAAAATATAAAAATTAATTTTATGCATTAAAGTGAAAAACTTTCATAAATATTATCGAGTTGTTTTTATAAATACGTATATTTTTCGTATATAGATAAAATAATGTTTTCGTTTTCATTATAAAATTTATAATTGTCAGGTGATATTAGTTTGAGAGCCGCATGAGATCTATCTGGTGTAGATTTGTTTATATACATACACTGCACTTTTTACGCATCTATTAAATAATTAATTATAATTTATATTTAATTTAAATATTATATATTGCATCGGATAGAAAATTTTTTAATGAAATTATTTATATTTTTGTTGTTATTATTATTATTATTATTATTATTCGTAAAATGAATGTTTTATTATACTTTTAAATTATAGTCAAAGAAAGCTGTTTGGAATATACAATATATGTATTAAGGATCAGGTAATTTGATAAAATTTATCACAAATTAAAATTTAGAAAATTTTATTATAACACTTTTTCTGTATACACAACAGAGACTAATGTCGTGTTGTTTGGATTTCAAATCAGCTTCACGTACGACTTCAAATTCATTGCATATGTTTTATTGGTAATTTATTTAATACCGAGTATATGAAACTAGTTGTAAAAATCCATTTCAGTAGATGGGCTATCTCTTATAGCGTAGAAAAAAAAATATACCATAACCGAACAACACACCAATAACAGCAGACATTATTTATTTAACTACCATTAAATTTTAATTTATCATAGGCACAAAATATAGCCAAAAATACATTTTATTATTTACTACATGATCAGAAACAACATTTTTTTTTACTAAATTCATTGTAAATTAATAACATTGAGTTCAATGAACTAAAAAAACGACCATAACTTTAACATACGATCATTATTTACTAAAAATAAAATAGAATTAATTCGCAAATTATAATTTTTGCGGTAATTAATTTTGGCATTTAACAATAATGTTAAATAATCTATATGCCTCTGAAGGTTTGACATGGTTAAAAAAAAGACACAACCTATTGTCATAAGCAGACAATCTAACTGGATTAGTCAAAGGAACATTAATTAATACAAATTTAAGAAATACTATCTGAGAATTGATACAATTCTTACCATAACGTGGAGACCAAAACTTGACATACACATTCAATTACATAAATATTACCAGACTAATAAATAATAATATATGGGTCGAACATTTTACGCATCTCACGCAATGAAACCCAACATCTATAGAATTTATTCTATTTTTAAAACAAAATCATTATATGATTGGTAAAATTAAGTACATCAATAACTTAACATAAATAACAAACACTAAAATGGCAAATGTATATCATCAAAATGATGTAACAATGTTAATGTCGCATTCTTATGGGTTAAGTTCATTGTCTTACATTTTTTCAATATTTAAAGATAATCTATTGATTTTACACCAATTATGAAATTACAATGCAAAACAATCAGTCATATGCTATTAATTGATTTGAATAATTTCACGTCGGCATCATACCAACAATAACATTTAAAGTATTTTATCATATCAGCTAGGTAAAGTGTTAATAAATAATATTATCAAGAAATTTCCACCATGACTACTCTGCTGAGGTACTGCCGCAACCACCGTGTCATCAAAAATATACCTAACATCGATCAATAAATTTTTCTGTACAAAAAGTAACAAACTCTTCGCAGTTGTTGATCTTCCATTCATAAAACATTGTTGTTCAGCAAAAATTATATATTTAAGATTAAAAACTATGGTTTTATATTAATTATTGCTACAAATAATTTAGGTATTGATGAAGGTTTACCGAAAGGGTGATAGTTAGTGACAACACCTCTTGGATCACCTTTATAGAGAGCAATAATTAAAAATACGTTCCAAATTTGTTTACATAAAATCGACATATTAAAAAGTAAATAGACAATGGAAAATAAAATATTCTGAACACAAATATTAAGTGCTGAGCAAAGTATACCATCTGACCCACAAAAATGGTTAAACTTAGAATTCACGATAGCATTAAAAACTTTATCAGCAGTAATGTATAGATTAAATGTTGTTCAAATGATTGCAAATATTCAAAATGTTGTACATTAAAGTTTACAAGCGATAATTCATTAGGAATTATTTTGTCACAATTAATACCATTAAATTATTGAGGAAGTTTATTTTCTTATACTTTAATAATTGCACATATCGATTTTTGTTCTTCTGGTTTATTTTGTTTAGTTAATATTATTTTATGAACATACATTGGAAAGAATTTTGGAAATTATAGCGTTACTATAAAAAAATGTTAACAAATTCAATTCAATAAAAATGTGTTGATCGAATTATCGCTATGGGGTATTGTGAATAAAACGCCATATAAAAATAATAATTTATAGCCGCCGAGTCTCAAGAATTGTATACATAAACAACAGCAGAAAGAAATAATGATGTTGACAAAGTTTAAGAAGAAAATCTCATAAATAATGATTGTTAGAAATATACATATTCTCTATTGGTTTGAGCGCAATATGAATATGCCATGAAATTTTGACACAACTTCAGTCAAAGCCGTGTTTTTCTAACATCCAATATTGGGACATGTTATAAATAATAAATGAAATTTTCCTCGACCATTTGAATGTCCGAAAAACACCAATATATTGGAAGCAATGAGAAATACTTACAAATGCTCTTTCATTTACCATAGAAAAAACACCATATTTCGATTGATTTTATACCACTCTGCCACAAACCAGCACTTCAAATTGATTTATACAAAAAAATAACTTGTTAAATGGATTACATCAAAAAGTGAAATATACATTGACTGCCCATAGCAAGATGAGAACATAGAATGTATTGATATTCAACCATATAAATTCTATAATAATATATTTTCATATTCCGATTAATAGTAATAATTTGTTTAATATGATGATGATACACCAAAATGCTATGATGTTCTATTGATAAAATTATATTTCTTTGTAAATTAAAATTAAATCAATACACATAAAATTTAGGCTAATCAGCAAATCGCAATCCAATGGAATATACTATAAAATTTAAAAAAAAAAACTATGTCTGTAGGTTAAATGTGTATTCCATTTTGTATATTACAAATAATTTTATAATCATTTATTTATTTATAATATTTATAAGTATTTTTATAGTTTTAAGTTTTCATGATTTCTTGTCAAACAACAAACCTTGAAATCTTTTAGAAATACAATGTGTTCAGCATAAACTCGTATTCTCGTATATATAAAAATTGTAAACAAGTTCACAAGTTTTTTTAATTTTTTTTTTTTCTTGTATGCGAAATATGTATTGCAATTGATAAGTGAAAAAGTAGTTTATTAATACAATATATAAAATAAAAATAACAAGAAATATCTGACACAAATGTATAGAATATCTGCTATATCCACTTGTCTAAATTAAAAGTAATAATATATACAGGATGTTGACGAGCGATGTGCATTTCTTCAAGTGTGGTGATGAGGAACAAAATGCTAAATCGAAAATATTAATTGACACCTTATACAATGGTTTCGAGACACTGCCCTAAGAATTTATTTCGCTACTTTTATCTTTAAAGTATCTAGATCGTAACTAAGGTAAATATTGAACAATTAAGCAGTCAACCGAATTTGTATAGAATTAAATTAATTTCTGATATAAACTATTTTTATAGTTTTCCTTTGAGTTATTATTTACTGAGTGATTTAAATTAAAACTCTTATAAATACGATTACGCATAGGTATCGTTTCTAAGACAATTTTGGAATATCGATACCCATGGACCATATGGTATACAGTTTGCTTGACCATACTTTTTCAGAAACTCGACAATTTAGTGATTTCTTAAGCAATGTTGATGAAATTTTATTTAAATACTTATTAATAAAGGTATCGCATACATCGATGGATCGCCTTCTCGAAAATCGGTATACCCATGCATATAGCTTTCTTGTAAAGTTTCTGACAATTTTCGTTGATTCTCATCTAATCACATCTCTTGATGAACACATATTATGGGATTATAAGAAAAGTTACTATAAAATTCCGGAAAATCATTATACCCACAATATAAATATACAATAAATATATAATAAATCTAGAAAACAGATATCAGAACCTGGTCATTTCTCGATCAAATTCGTTAAAATTAGATATTAGATTCTTGCAAAATCCCAAAAAAAAAGATGCCATGAGGTGCTTCACATATACACAGATGCAATTAATGATTTTCTAAAGCTAAACATATTCTATTTTCTTAGATGATATCCAATTGTAAATGCGTACAATTTTCCAGCACTTCTAAATGAACTATTCTTATAATTTTATATTTTGCAATAAATTTCATCAACATTTGAATGAGAGTTGACCAAACTTGTGCCAGATTTGAAGAAACTGGCTATAACGATTTTCCATGCGTTAAATTTCCCGGTATTGACATGGGAGGGAAAAATGTATTTTTCATGGGAAAAATTAATCAACTGAATTGTCATATTGTTCATTTATGAAATCAATGCGCGATAATATCTTTGAAAATATGGTGTTGGTATGGTGCTCTTCAAATATTACCAATGTTCACTCACACAATACCAAATACGGTCTATATATTATTCGAATATATAAAAATAATTGATGAATTGCTAAATATTCTCACCTATGCCTAGCAATTATTCCAATTGACTTAAATTATTGGTATAGATGACTTAGAAACGAGTGACAATATTAATTTTGCATATATCTTTTGTTTAATTTAAAGGAAATAGGAGGATGTATCGATTGATTGTAACAAGATGTAATGTAAAAGCATACATTTAATATCTAAATGCTGTACAAATATATGTGATCATATGGAATAATGAAGAGAAGATGAAGTACTACAATTTAAAACGTAAAAAATTGAATTAAAGAGTAATCTTAAGTCATAAATAATTTAAAGAACTTTTTTTGAGAAGGATTTCAGAAACAAAAAGTAGTTGAAAAACTCATTTATTTTAATGAATTTGTAAATTTCAATTTAAGGATAATACTTTCTATACAAATTTTATCTATCTTTCTGGTAATTTATGAATACCATGTAAATACAAATAATTGGTGTCCC
This sequence comes from Bibio marci, assembly GCA_910594885.2. Lineage (NCBI taxonomy): Eukaryota > Metazoa > Arthropoda > Insecta > Diptera > Bibionidae > Bibio > Bibio marci. The sequence goes on along the minus strand of OU343115.1, from coordinate 19,307,411 downwards.
CATTTTTAATTGCGATTCAAGAATATGGTCATTTTTCGACGACTTATTATGTGTAAGCATTGTTCAAAGAGTTCGTACGTATATCATCGATCAAGTGATAATCTTATGGAACAACATCTGGTGCTGTAACACATACTAATTTTTATCACGCACATTTAACATATTCCGGTCAAATTGATTTGATTTCAACATAATACACAGGATAATGTTCTGACCTTTGCACATCTTGTTTTATGCGGTAATTAACCTGGTATTCAAGAAAGCATGTAATTTCGTGAAACAGGATACGCGGCGGCACTTTTCTTTTTAATAAAATAATGAAATAAAACTAACAACAAATGCTGAATTTTTTACGCAACATTTTCTTTAAAGCACTAAAAAATATTGTGTAAAAGTATAATGTAATGTTGGGTAAAATAAGAAAATACCACAGGTTGTTACAAAAATATCAACATCATCATTATTATAGTAAAACAGAAAATTAAACCATAATTTTATTATGATAATAAATAGAAACAATCATTAAATGAAAAGAATAAAATATGCCAATTTTTTATAGCTTTATCATGCGTTTGGGTCAAATTTTATATTACGTACCTAATATTTCATTTAATTTCCATAATATTTAATATTTCAATATTTCATATATCGCATCCTTAATTTCGCCACAACCAATAAAAACATATACCATAATTAAATTTAAAATTAACAACCATAAAAATAAATATTGTAAATAATTCGTATAAAATTATATTAAACATAAGAAAAAATATAAAATGCTTATAATTTATTTTACCATTTTTTTGGGGGAGGCTAACGACCGAGCATCAAAAAAATTCTTTTTTTTTTACATAAAACATTAACAATCATTAAATCAAATTATTATTATTATTATTATTAAACATTGAATTAATAATTGTATTTGTATTTTTTTTTTCTTCTTATGTTAGATAAATTTCGTATGCGATTAATAAGAGATATAAAAAACGTGTTTATTTTGCTGAAGACAGAAGAAGAATTTATGAAAAATAATAATGGAAATGGATGAAACAAAATAAAAAAAATTGTAGGTATGCAAAACATGTTAAATTTTATAAATACGAAATACCTACACCAACAAATATCACACCGGAAATTATAAATATTAATATTTTCAAAATATACATTGATTATATTTTATTTATATAGAAAATAATGTCTGAGTGTACGTGGGTCGTTTCGCTAGTGCAAACATTTATTGACATATATTAATAAAAAGAAACCAATGGATGGAATATTTATTTCGAATTAATTTATTTTACATAAAAAAAAAATCATTTTATATTTAAAAATATAGGTACAAAAAAATTAATTGATCACAAACATCAAAATACAATTGATTATAAAAAATTAAAAAAATATATATCAAAACTTCTTTCTACTCAGTTAGAAAAGTAAATTATTTAAACAAATTGTTGAAATGTTTATTAAGTCATCTTATGTATATGCGAGAACTGCGTGAACGAAGGATAATATGAACATCTCATAAAATGGAAAAAAAAAATAGTCAAAACTCACAAGTAAACCTACAGAGGAAGTTTTCACTCAGCGATTTTCTACACGTGAAGAATATATTGTCAGCACATAATTCCGCAAATCTTTGGAACTTATCGCTAAATGCTGAAGTCAACCATTTCAAGATAGTTGGATAAAAGAAATCTACTCTAGAAATTTTATTTCCAATATTTTGTTCCTGTATGGGAGACCTCGTAAGAAGTGGGCACTATTGTCACGTAATTCCACAAAACTCATCATCAAATGCTGAAATTAAAGAAATTTCAAGATAAATAATAACAATTCTATTGAGAATGTCATGTGAGTATTGTCAAAAGCTTAAGTTCAAGTCGTTGGATTTAAAACTACTCTGGTTATTAAAAAATTGGTACTTCCCAGAAATTTGACCGGCATAAATTTAATTCACAACGTTAACGCACACAACACATTCAACAAAATAATTGTTGGATACAATAAAAACAAACATATTTGTTGAGCAGCACTCTAAAAATTATGAAGAACGAAACGAAATGATTTTATGAATTGAGTGCTTCAATACAGCATTCGTTTTGGTATCCACAAATTGGCAGAAAGGTGGTAATAAGCGTTTAGCTATACCAAAAGTTTATATAGAACATATTCTTTATATGTAATGGAATTAAGGTAAAATCTATCTATCTTTCGTTAATTACAAATCAATTATTGAGTTACTAAATAAACTTTCATGCGAAGTATATGTATGGAATAAGAATAACTGAACAGTAGTTCAACTGATTTTCTACGAATTTTTCACAAACATTCGGTTTGATTCATATTTTTCAAGCTTAAAGAGTCTACAAAATTGATAATAACATTTGATTTAACATCATATTAGTTCAATGGTGGTTCAAGTTAATTTTGAAAGTGTGTAAAACTAATGGCTTTTGTATTGTCAACACTGACGTTAATAACACAATTATTATATTTTTAAACAGCAAAAAAAAACCAATAATAAATAAAATAGAAATATTATTAAGCTTTCTTTCATATTATTAGAGTGTAGTCGATGCTGTTGTTGTTGTTGTTGTTGTTATTGATTAATAATGTATACCTAAAAAAATTGATACATAAATTGAGAAAGTAAATAATTTTTTTAAAAATTGAATAATTCAATAATAAAATTTGTTTATGTATTAATTTTTAATAGTATAGCTATAGAAATTAATTATAGTACACAGTAGGCAATATATAAATAATTACATGAAGTCGATTATGGTGAGATCACGGAAATTACCAATAATTTGTTACAAAATATGTAGATATACAAAATTAAATTTACCAAATGAATTTTGAATAAAGGAGAATCAAATGATATCGAATAGCAATGACTGTAATGCAAAATGAAATTCCTTGACCAACACCAAATAATAATATTAAATAATATAAAATTATAAAAATTAACAAATTTAAAACAACATGGTGAAATACAATTCTTTCGCGTTAAGAATGTCGCGATGTCTATATATTTAATTTTATTTATTTAATAAATTATGCAAATTAATCTAATTAATTTATCGGGTGTTGTATTATACGAAATGAAATGAATGAAAAGAAAATATTAAAATAAAAAAATTAATTAGATATCAATTACACCGCAGCTCTTTTTATCATATCACACAGTTTACTAGACGTCATAAAATACTATGTTTATTGTGAAAATTGATATTTTCATAAATCAACAGAAGCTATATAAACATTATTTTAGAATTATATTATAAAATTACGAATATCTCAGTGTGAGAAGTGTGCTAAAACTAAAAGAAATATATGTTTTTCAATTATCAATTGAAATTAGCTGTAGCGTATGCGTTAATCCAATTCCAATTATATTGAACAAATTAGTAAGGGTTATAACATCGGTTCCAATTAATTATTTCATTAATGTGCCTGATTATATTAACCTATATAGTGTCCTATATAATATATGTGTAAATGTGTAAAGGTACACACAGGTCCCCTTCCCCCATTAATTCGAACAGATTGAATCGTTGAATTTGGTTTTCTAATAAATCGATTGAATTGCATAGTTAAAGTAAAGCATATAGCACCATGTCGTCTACATCGATATCACTCAATTCTTAAAACAAAAACTTTCCTTTAGCCCACACCATACAGTAAATAATTGTCGATGTAATTGAGTCTCGTATTAATTACATAATGATTATATTCATTCCAAATGTATATTGAACGTGGTCAATACTTTAGTTACTGAGTTTGACGAAATAGTGTTCGGGATTCTTAAATACTAAATTCTACGATATGTAAACGGTACGCATGTGTTATCCTGTTCAATATGACGATTTGTTAAAGTTTATTTTAAAAAATATAATAGGATATGAGAAGTCGCATTCTCAAATTAATACATATAATAATTAATTTTTATAAAGTTCATAGGCAAAACAGGCTAAATTTTGGAAAGTAGATTAATTGGGCTATTCCTCAACAATTCTTTTTTTGCATTTGTAATGTATGTGTGTGTGTGTGTGTGTTGAAAACAATTTTTATGAAGTTATGAAGAGAAAATAATGGACATATTTCAGAAACAGATTTTTATATAACTGGATAAATTTGCCATTTCTCATTCAATTTTGATCACATTTAGTAAAAATATCGAAAATATGTGTACAAATTGTACCATGAATTTTAATGATGTACAAAAAGTATATATATGGAAAGAATGAATATTATTACTGAATTCTAAAACCATTAATTAAATTTTAATTTATGATATTGTGAGTGGTGAATGGATGCGTATTCTAAGGATTAGAGAAACCGGTGGTGCATCAGTCTTACAAACTGAACTACTCTCAACAACAATCAGTACACGTAATTAACAAATATTCCATATATTAAAATTTGAAATAAAGTCAATCATTATGTTACAGTAATTGTTATGTTTTCAAATTATCTCAAATTAATAATAAACAATAAATATTAACAATACGAACTTTCAATTTCCAATGTCTTCCCATTTAAATGATATTAACATATTATATAGCTTTTATAAATTGATATGATATGATGGAATTTTGTACATATGTTGCTACAGCAGGACAATAAAAAAAACCTTGATATTATTGTATAAAATAACATTAACATATCCTTTCGTCTCTTTTTGTGTATGTATGCGTATGTATGTGTGTGTGAGTGTTTATGTGTGACACTGTAAATACAATTTGTCTGTCTTCCTAGTTTTTTTTTTTCTTATTTATAAACATTAAATAAATTATTTACAACAAAACTCAATAAGTATATAAGAAAAAAAAAAAAAAATATCAACTTACAAATTTACAAAATAAAAAAAATATAAATGCTACAATATTTCAAGTGTTTGGCTGGACTGAAAAAAAAAAAAAAAACTTATAATAAGCTTATGTGAAAAACTCAAACACACATAAAAGGCAAAAATATTATAAAAAAAAAAAAACAAAACAAATCAATAAAATTTGAATTACATTAGAACAATATCAATTTTAATTATTTGTTTGTAATTTTAAAATGGTATACAAAACAAAATAAAAAACTATATTGAAATGGTATAAATTTCATTCATAATGAAAAAGAAAAATTAGACGAAAAAGGATATAAAAAAAAAAATTTACAACCATTTTTTTGTTGACAGACAATACTGCGCCGTAGTACCTTCATTTTTTTTCTATTTTTTTCCTTTTACTATTTTATTAAAAAAAATACTATGTGTCCCGCCCTACACAAAAAAAAAAACCGAACAATTATGCAAATCTTTGGTTTTTTGAACATGAATTTTCTTGTTCCGTGAAAAGAATAAATAAAACCCCAAATAACCAAAAATATAAAATATATAATAAAAATTTACTCACATTATTAAAATTTTTACAGCCGATAAATTATTATTGTTGTTGTTGTAAACTTTTAATAGAGTTTAGTGTTTTGTTTTTTTTAACGATAATTATCTATTTCTATTATAATAAATAAATAATTAAATAAACACTTTTATTTTATAAAATAAGAATTAAAAAAAAGAAAAAAAAACACATACACACACACACACATATGCACAAACACCAAACAAAATTATACACGGAAAACAAAAGAATTTTTGCAGAAAATTTTACAAGAAATAAAAAAAAAAAAAAAATTAAAAATTTAGTGAATGTCTTTTTATGGTTTTTCTTGTCTTGTAAACTTTTTTCAAGTTTTTTAAATAAACAAATTTATTACAAAAAAAAACACTTCACTCATAAATGCAATAGATTTTGTTTTAATTATATTTTAATATATTTTATAAATTTATCATTTATCTAAAAACAATTATAAACTAAACACAATAAATAACTTTTATTTTTTAATTCTTCAGGACAGTGAAATAAAATAACACACCCATTCACCTTTTTACTATAGCAAAACTGTCTCTTGTTTGTTAAAAGAATAAAAAAAAAAATGAATTGAAAAGAAAAAAAAATGTCCGTACGTACCATACCCCGGTACGATTCAGCATCAGTGAAACGATAGCGGTAGCAATAAGCAAGTGCTGTGTTATGTGTGTTTGTGTGTGTGTGCATATGATAGGTAATGGCATATGGCAAGTAAGCAACATACAAAACAACGTCGGCAATCCTATATATAGTATTTAATAAGAGTGAGAGAGTGGACTGTGAAACTGTAAATATTTTTTATACAATGAAACATAGAGTATGCAAACAAATTACAAGAGTATGCATACACTCTCTATTATTAAATATGTGTAAATAAATAACAATAATACACACACACTTACCATTTTCCAAAAATGTCCAAAAACCAAACATCACACAATTACAAATTATGTTACACTACTACAACACTACGTGCGCACAGCCGCATGGCTCACACATAGTTCAATAATCACAATTTACACGATTTACAACAAAATAATATTACACACATTATTTATATTTTTACTACACCACTACTACTACACTTTACGTTGTGTTTTTTTTTTTTTTTGTTGATAGAATTTGTTGTCAAATATGTTTTGCATTTGATAATGTGATGTTAAATAAAATTAATGATGATGACGAGACGAATTTTGTTGTCGTCTTTTTTGTTTTTGTTCTTTTCTTATTTGCTCTTCACACTTTCATATTGTATTTTATTATAACAATTTAACTGTACAATTTATTTTATTAGAACTTTAAAACTTAATAAAAGTATTTTTTTATACATATATCATTGATATTATATTATTTTATATATGTAACAAAAACAAAATGATAATTCATCATTAATATTTAATTTATCAACAATTTCAACCGGAGAAAAAGAAATAAAAAACAAATAAATAAATAAAACTATGCACAAATTGAATTGCAATTGTAAAGCTAAATAAAAATATACTATGCAATAAAGTAGCGATTCAACAACGCACAGAAACCAAATGCGAAATAATTTTTGAGAGAAATGCGACAGTAATGCATTACCGGCAATATGTATTAATTTTTGTTTCTGCGATTTTTATTTTCATTCTCCATTGATGTCATTATGAAATTTATCTATTGCATTGTAGATGGAGTAAATATAATCGCAAAAATAATATCGACTTGATTTTTGTTTTAAACAATTTTTAATTTCATCAAAAATTCTAACTTTTTGTGTATAGTATTTAGAATTTTAAAGTATATAGAATATAGAGATACAGAAAATCCATTTGGCCAATAAATTAACCTACTGTAATTTTACCCACGTATTGTATTTGTCCGCAAAATGCTTGAAGTATTTAGCCCGACCATTGCGATTAATATTATTAAGATATATATAAAAGTTATTGTTCAATGCAATTTTAGTTATCTCTACTGTATTTGAATTGAATTTTAAGATAATATTCACATAATTTATATGTATATTATCCAAGATTCAATTAAAATGGAGTATGTACATCTCGAATTACATTGAAATTACGTTTTCGCTGTTTATATGAGGTATTTTTCTACATCAATAAAAGCATTAATTTTTAGTGAAACTACAAAAATTAATTCTTTATGCATGAAAAACAGTATATGAAATTTAGGAACTTTAAGATATTTTTCTGAGTAGAGTTTAAACTCATTAGCAATACTATCCGATGTTTGTTGAATTTATTAATTAAGACTTAAATTAAATTAAGTGCTATGAGCTATATTATAGCATTTTGTTAATGTACAATATATTGTTGTACTCAAATGTAGTATAGCTATAATTATATACGTTAAAATATAGTTGGACTTGTAACTTGTAGTATCTGTGTGTCTTACAAATTCAAATTCAATTGTCAAAGTACAATTCTTTAACTATTTACTACAATAACATTTGAAATTACAGTTTGTACATCACACCAGTCGATGAGTCGACCAAGTGTAGCAAACGTTGGTCCAATGATACCGTCGAACTAAATTGATCACTAAACAGTTATTTGCCACGAGTGTGCATCAGCTGCTATTCCGTAAATTGACTGCGAAATTTCTAGACACCAAATACGATTATTTCGTTAAGTAGCTTAAGTCGAAACGTCCGTTATCGATCATCAAAAATTTCTATCATGAAGGTATTTTTAAAATATTTACACTCCATTGCCAGAACAAAGTTCCTGTGTCAGCTGAATTGTGCGAGGTGAATAAAAGATGTAAATCCTTATGCCCATATATTCCACACACCATATCGAGATATGTTCAATTCTTACGTACATATATTAGGAAGATAAGTGACGATAATCACCAATTATTGTACACAAATGTTATTTATATATTCTTTATTGTGACAGTGTCGTCTTTATATTATCTTAAATATTTCTATAATGTTAAAGAACACACTCACTTGGCTAATATTTTACGCACACAAATATACGCGAGCACATTTTCAATAAAGTGGAATACCATCAGTTAGTATGGCACAATATATGTATTTATTGATTTGCATCCTGGAACATTTGTAAAGGTGATTGCAGAGTAAGATAACAAAAAAAAAAAAAAAATTAGTAATAATAATTTAATTCATAAAAAAAATTTTATTAATCAAAATAAATACCTTGAAAATTTACACATTTTTGTGAATTATGGTAGAAACAAGTTATTCCCATTTCGATCATGTTCCAAAATTGGTTTACGTTTTATTGAATGTTGAGAACATTTACTAAATTCTGGAATTAATACATATTTGACAATCTTTTAGCAATTGATCAGTTGTTATACATTCGATTTCTTCATCTTTTGAATATGGTGAAAAATATGAATTGTTTGTATTGTGTCCATTCGATTTGAAATAAATTGCATTTCTATACTTTTCCACAATGATGATTTCAAATGAATTATAATATTATAAATATATTATACTTGCCACAAATCATTATCGTATATTTCTATTTATGCAAATTGTGCGGACATATACCAAACCTAGAAATCTCAAAATCTAGAAAAATTGTTTATTGATAAAGTTAATATGTTAATCCATATGAGTTTCTGATTTTTAAGGGATAAGAATTAATGTTGGTCTCCGCATATGTTATACTGCAGAACAACATCAACAGTTAATAAACATATTAGCTATGAGTTATCCCTTACCTCTTTGCGTATATGAGCAAAGTGAGTAATTGGAATAACGCCATGGAAAATATGTATTGTTAATGGTAACTGATTTATTCTTAGTTAACGGATTATTTTGTAATTGTTGACATATTAAAATTTGCCATAGCAAATACCAGCAATTAATTCGCTTACAAAAAACATTCATTTAAATCAAAGTACAAATATTTTACAGTTGAAAAGTTCTAACTGTTTGTAACAATTAAGAAATTTAGAATTGTTATTGGACGGGATACGTGTTGTGTCGCTCAGCGGATAGATGCCGGCGATTATAGTTGAATAGATCCCGTTCGGTAATTAATTTGGTGGCTATTATTAGCAGAACTTATAAGTAAATACAGTTAATGACAATGGTCCTCAGAGCGATTCAAATTATACTTTTCCAAAATAATCCAAGGGGTGCAATCAGTTTTCAGCAAATTACTTTGAATAAAATTGTAGCTTGGGATAATACTATAGAAATGTCATTATTTCTACTCAAAGATCTGTTCGTTTCCATATGGTGATTACCCTATAATCGTCCGTCCCCGAACGATCCGGATAATATGGAATGAATGCTTATATATACGTCAAACCAACACAAACATAACAATAAAAATTGTATAGTGATTGATCACACAAGTACTAAATAAAAATAAAAATACCATTATATTAAATTTATTTTGTCAAACATCAGCAACCGAACGATAACAGATTTTATTAAAGAAATTATTATGGTTTTTTCTATATATTTTTCATTATTATTAAAAAATATTATGTGAGCAACGCCAAAATTTCTAGGAGTCAGTTAATTATAGAATCATTATCACAATTAACGTTTGAAGAGATGACCATAATAAGAAATTTGATTATTATATGCCATAGAAAAAGGTATAACCAGTGTGCAATAGTATCCTGAATGTGTCTTGTAATATAGTACACATATGGGCACATATGTGGTGAATTGGAATACGTAAATTTAGCGTATGTTATAGTGTTCTAAATGTATATTTAATATAGTAAACACCATTAGCAAGCACATACGACTCGCACGGCATCATGTAATAAGTACAACCAGCATTCATTAATGTTCTGAATGTATTTTTTTATAATAGTAGGCACGATACATGTGTACGTGTGTGGTATCTTAGAATAGATACACCCATAGTTTACATTAGTGTTCGGAATGTATCTTCTAAAATAGTGGACACAATTTGTAATCATATGACCACATTGTGTTTTTCAAATGCAAACATATGGGCATATGCGCCTCTAAATAGTGTCTTGGAATACGTATATACCCATCCAGCATGCACTAAATGTGTTTCCATACATCGCATTGTTATAGTTTCCAAAATAAAATATTCATTAGCTGCTAGATTAGCAGCTACATTTTGTTTTTAAATTAGCATAATATGGCAGCTAGATTAATTAACCATTGCTATTACAATTGCTATAGCTACTTAGCTAGGTTTGCCGCAATTTATGTTCGAATAATATCAAATTCGTAGCTGCTAATCTATTGCAGCTTGATGAAATTTTAATATTTAATATAAATTCGGTCGTGTCTATTGTAAACTGCATAGGTACTATACAGGAAAACATCTATAAATGTTCAAACATTTGTCGTCATTGTTCGTTGTGGTTCTGGCACTATACACAGTGAAAAATATTAAATATAGATTTGATAATTTATGAATATTAAGAATAATAATAATATTAATAATAATTTCTATAATAAAAAATGTTAAAATACTTTTGATGTTTGATGTTCGGTCAAAATAAATTTGGTATTAGTTTTTTCTTTTTTCAATTATTCTACTCCAATAAATATGCTTCTTTTTGTTTCATGAGCTCCATTAGATTTTTCTTACACATTAAATAAAAAAAAAATAAAAAATAACTATTGGAGTCCAAGGATTGCCTGAAAAAACGAACAAAATCACTGATGTGAATATTCTTTTTTTTTTTTTTTATAAAAAAACCTTATCATTAAATCTTTTGCTAACACAATATTTCACCACATTCTTTTCATCTTCTTCATTTTTCTTCAAAAACAAAAGATGTCTTTAGTATTTTTTAATAATTTCCACATTAAAAATTGGAAATTATTTAAAATTATACTGTTTTTTAAATGTTTTTTTTTTTTTTTTTTTTACAGATATATTTCTTTGCAACACTCGCAGACACCAAAGTTCTAATTGACTACATTTATTTCATCACTAAATAATTATAATTATTTCTCAACGTTCTTTATTGTGAAAAAAAAAAAAAACAAACAAACAAAAAACAAAAAGTTTTTTAAAACAAAAATTAAAAAAATATAAAAAAAAAAAAACACTTTACACTATTATTTATTAAAACTTTTAAACGGATAACCCACAACATAATATTTTGAACACTTTTTTTTTTCTTTTGACGCTTTCGAAAACAAAAAATAGTTCGTATATAAAAGTTTTTTTGATTTTTTTTTTTTTTAATCTTTATTTATTTTTAAGTCCATTTAAAAGAAAAAAAAAAATAAAAAACATATTTTTTTTCAATCAACTTATTTAGAATTAAAAAAAAAATAATAATAATAATAATAATAATCGCTGAATATTTTAAACAATTAATGAAAATCATTAATTAATTAAATTCTTTTCACACATTATTATCATTCATCGAAATTACTTAATATCTATAAAATTTTCAAATTATATATTTAATTCAAATTTAATTAAATAAAAAATATAATAATTTATAGTGTAATTGCAAAGAATAGAGTTTATTTTAAATTAAAATTTTTTTTCTTTTTTAAAGTTCTTAAGCGTTTACTTTTTTTTTTTTTTTTAGATTTTAACACTAATTATATAATAACTTTACTATTAATTTTTTTTTTTTTTTTTTTTTTTTATAATTAACACTTGTCTAAAAAGAAGAAGAAGAAGAAAAAAAATAAAAATTTTCATTATTTGAACAAAATTTTAAGTTTTTTTTTTTTATGCGTGTGTAAGTTTGATAAGAAGGGCGATTTAATCCCCAATTTTATTTGATCAACGTCGATTACTACTTCGATGAATACGTTGACCTCTGTTGGTTTCTCTATATTCACGAATACTTGCACTACTACCACTTGCACTCATACGAACAACTGCACGATCTCTATTACTTCGTATATTATTACCTCCGGCAGCAGCAGCAGCTGCAATTTGTTGATTACGTCGACTACTTGAAGTTATACTAGTAATGCCACTTCGCATTAAACTTTGTTGTTCTTTAGGTGACATTGTTGATGGCGATGGTGATAAATAACTATTGGTGCTGTTTCGAAAATATTGTTGTTGCTGTTGTTGATGATGATGATGCTGTTGTTGTTGTTGTTGTTGATGATGTTGTTGTTGTTGTTGTTGTAGTTGGTGTTGTTGCTGTTGCTGATGATAATGATGTTGATGATAGTTTCCACCGGATGCATTAAATCTCATTGAATGTGCTGCATGATTGGAATTCAGTGAGGATGCGAATGGTGGTGGTGGTGGTGGTAGCGCTCTATCTGTTTTCCATAAAAATTCATCTACAGATCGATCATAGGAACGTTTATCATATGATCCACCGGACATCGATGCTGTTAATGTTGTACGTGGATTTGTTGTTGTTGTTGAAATATGATGTGATGGATATTCTGGTATTGGTAAACCATCATAGTAACGAGGCGGAGTACGTGGTGAATCATATGGCGGCGGTGGTGGTAAAGGTAACATAGATGTAAATCCAGGCGGCGGTACATATGGCATTGGTGGTAACTGATGTTGCATTGTACGCATATAATCAGCAACATATGCTTCGGCTGCAGCTGTAGAGCTTCTAAAACGTTCACCCCAATTGCCATGATGATGTGATGGTGGTGTTGGCGGAGGCGGCGGAGGTGGTGGCGATAATTGTGAATGATGAAAATGATGATTTGGGTGATGCAGGTTCTGATGATGATGATGATGTTGTTGTTGATGATGATTTTGTGAGTCCGAATTATGACGCAATGAGTATGGTGACACGGAACGTTTATAAAAATGTCCACTACTTGCACCACTTCCACCGGCACCACCACCACCACCACCACCATGATATTGTTGCTGTAATTTACTATTTAATTTACTTCGACTTGTTAGAACTAATTTTTTTCGTGTAATACCACCGCCACCACTGACACCGCCGCCACCACGCATTGATAAATTACCACGATTATGTCGAAAATTTGATAATATATTATTACCGCGAAATTTATTATTATTATTATTGTTATTATTACTGTTATAATTGCTATTATTATTATTATTATTATTATTACCATATCGATTTACATGAATTGGTCGATCATTACCAAATTTTTCACGTAATTGACGTGCTGATTCTTTGGATTTTTTTAATATTGGTGTTAAATCAATGTTATCATCTTCTGGAAATAAACGACATAGATCACTACCAATTTTTGGTTCGATTTCTTGGCCATCTCGTCCAATTTTAACCGGTTTCGAATCATTCCAAGGATTAAATAAATGACCGGTACATGTAAATGATAATTCTTTTTTACATATCCAATCAATTTTAATAACACCACCTAATACTTTAGCTGACAGACCCGGTGGTAATTGCCATGATACTGCCGGCACATCACGTCTTGATTCACTTATCATACGTGCAAAACCAGCAAATTTACCACTTTCTTTAACCGAAAATATTAACACAACATTACGATTTTCACGAAATGCTTGATTTAAATTTGATTCGTTTTGTGGTAATGTTGACCAAACACCTTTTGATTTGGATATTGTTACATTTTCAGCATTATTTGATTTGATTAAAAAAAAACATGTTTCACGAAATAAATAATTTAATTTCGTCATATAATCATATGATTTTGTATTTTGTAATTGTTGTTGTTGTGAAGTAGCCGTTTTATTATTAATACTACCCGCAGGTCCGCCACTATTTTTTTTATTTATTGAATTTTTAGCACCACCCGTTTTAGACGATGCTAAACCTTTAATTGACGATTTTAATTTATTATTATTTATTGATTTTCCTGCAGCTGACGTAGATGATGCATTTTTACGAAAGTTTGTTAAATTTTTTTTCTTATTATTTATTGGTGAACGTTCACGATTCATATGACGTCTTTTTTTAGAATTATTATGTTTATCGGAATCTGCTGTACTTACGGAACTAATACTTGGTGCTGAATCACTAGATGTTGTGCTTGAACTTTTATCATCAACATCATCATCGTCGTCATCATCATTATCATTATTATTATTATTATTATTATTATTATTATTGTAATCATTAGCATTACCACCAGATACTTCACTTCTTGTATCAAATGAATCATCATTATCTTGTAATAGACCAGCGGTCATATCATCGGCTTCGGTTTCATCTAAACCAAGATTTACAGCATCTAAATCCGCCATTGAATTTTGGTTTTTTTTTTTTTATGAAAAATATTGTTTCATGTTTTATTTTATCACCACTTTTATATTATTATTTTATTTTCCAACCAAAAATATATAAAAAAAAAAAAAAAAAAAGCAATACATTAAAAATATATTCTTTAAAAATGTATTAATTGTAAAAACAAATTGTGATTACCAAAAAATGTTAGATATAAAAAAACATCACCGACCTGACCGCGAACGCTGACACCTACAACACACAACCACAGGCTGCAATGTAACAACAAAAAAGTAGAAACAGCAGCCGCAAGAAAAAAAAGATCACTTATTTATTAATCACTTATGCAATATATAAAAAAAAATCCAATTGTTCAATCTTTCTTTTATCGTTTATTATTGAATTATGTGTAATTTAATTTCAATTATCTATTCTCAAAAAAGAAAATAAATAAAATTACAAATATATTTTAATTTATTTTACAAAATTAACTATAATTGAGACAGAAAAAAGAAATATACACGAACATTCTTTTGTGTGCGATTCTTGCATATTTCAGTTTCATTTCTTCCTTTTCTATTGAGTTTTGTGTGTGACCGATCGCACATTTAACAACACACACTGAGCACTGGCACAGGACATAATGCAACGCAGAAGTGCCATCAAAAAAAAAAAAGCAAATTTAGCCGTATTTACAGCGTTGCGATGAAATATGGACAAATTTGATTTATACAA
Organism: Bibio marci; assembly: GCA_910594885.2. NCBI lineage: Eukaryota > Metazoa > Arthropoda > Insecta > Diptera > Bibionidae > Bibio > Bibio marci. The sequence continues at coordinate 19,292,127 of OU343115.1, read as the reverse complement.
AAAACAACAAAACAAATAATTCTGTTAAATTTTTTTGGTCTAAACTTTAAAAATACTACTAAAACGAAATATAAAATAAAAATACATACGTTTTGAAAACTAAAATAATAAATAAACAAGCGAGTAAACATATTTCAGTTAAAATATGTTATAGGGAGGAGATGAGAATTGGTAAAGATTGAAAAAAATGTGTGGTAATGCGATTCACATGCAATTGACATCAACAATGTTTTACATTATAAAATTTAAAAAAATTAATATTCGTAAGACTTGCTGCCAATCGAAGAAATCATGTACTACTACTATTAAATAAACATATACTTATTTAATTACTTACCTACTTACTGTATGGCATTAAAACCCATCCGGAGCGAGTTTAGCTTTCTCCAATCGCAAGATCTATCTGCAGCTAAAATCTTCCAACCCCGAATATGGTCTTAATATCACCATTCAATGCATCTAACTATCTTAGTTTTTCCGATTCTTCTTCTGGATTACCATTCAAAAGTCTTCTTTTTTTTAACACTGTCCACTGTTCCATTGCGTATTCAAGTCATCTCTTGATTATTTTGACAATATTTGGTTCGCCGCGTACATTTTTCATAATTGTTACTTCGTCTCCGCAACCATTATGTTCTTTGACGGCCGAATCAAATTTAATAAACATATAGCGAATAAAATAATAATTTAACGTTCTGCTGCAAAATACCAATTACCTAACAATCATTGCTAGTGATGAACAACACCAGTTTAAATCTAAACAGGAATTTCCTTTCAATGGTTTTTATTCCATCATGCTAGGATGAAAACGTTGTCCTTGTCGTGTTCGTGGTATTTTAATTACGAACTGTGTGTTTATTTACTGATATATAATTTAAATTAATTATATTATTTATTTATTTATTTATTTATTTATTTATTTATTTATTTATTTATTTATTTATTTATTTATTTATTTATTTATTTATTTATTTATTTATTTATTTATTTATTTATTCTAATAAAATATACATAATTTTTAATTTCGGAAAATTTCGTTTGTCTGTACAATATATAATATATATTTTATAAATTTGCTATAAATTTACATTATTCATAAATATAAAAGTATATTTTTTTAATTAAATGATAAAATTAAATATATTTGATTTTAATTAATTGTTAAAATTTGTGTTTATTCTCAATATCATAATTAATAATTATTATTATTATTATTATTATTTCTTCATTTTTAAATTCAATACACATTTTAATTTAATTGGAAACTATTTGGAAACAAGAAACAGATGAATTTTAATTTAAGATAGTATATTTCTATAACAATTCATTTGATTTTTAATATTATCAATAAAAATTTGTTCGCATTAATTAATTAATTAAGCAATTTTTAAATAAAATTTCAGACTCCATGGAGTTTTTTATATTGAAACTATTAGTGCCGCGTGTGCTGCATCATGACGATATATATATATATCGTTTCAAAAGGAAATTGCTTTCGAATTAAAGATAAACGAAATAAGGATCTATTGTGTTGCTATACAAACAATCACGATTTCCAATCTTATCGGCTGATAGCTTTGCTTTAGAGCATTAAATTCTGCATTTATTATTATGTGGGTTAAAATTGATGAAGATGCGTTAAAATTAAAATTGATGAAATGTTTTAATAATATGAAATTCCAAATTATTTTGGTTATTCAAGAATATTATTAATAATACAATATATAGGAAATTGAATATGAAATATGATATGTAGATGCAATAAATAATTGAACGATTATCCAACCAAGCGCCGCTTCTTTGAACTTATATATATATGGATAGCCTAAATCTTTGTTTATTCAAATTCAATTATTTTAATTTAAGAATTTTATTCTTGGAATGGAAACATCTACATTTTTGAATAATTTAGTGAATTTAGTGTTAACTACTCCTATATGCGAAGTATAATTTAGTAATTTGAAAAATGAAATGATTGGTTTGGTAGATACATGAAGTAACATGACTTGTGATGAGTATAACATTATATAACACCACGATCTCGCATATATACAAATTTTAACATATGTGACCCCATTGAAGATCGTGGCCAGACGAAATTGTAAATATTAAATTCCGTATGGATACGGTTACCGGATATTATCAGGGTTTTTTTTTTATTATATTAAATGTATATTAAAACTGCAGCACGTGACATTATCTACCGCCACCATCATAATTTTCAAATGAATTCTTTAAAAATTATTCATATTTATATAAATCATAAATCATAAAAATTAAAATCTATTAAATTAAATTAACTTAAAAAATAAATAATAATAATAATAATAATAATAATAATTTAATTATTTTTGTTCCTTTTTTCTTTCTATATATATTTAAAAATGTAAAATAAAAATAATAGAATTTTTGTAGCTCTTTAAAATATATTTTTGGCATTGGTTTTTTGGACACTTTTTTTTTTTTTTGTTGTTTTTTTCTTTTTAATATTATCGAATTATAAATTTTAACGCTATTTATTTAGTTATTAATTAATATAATTATAATTTAATTCAGTGTTACTAAAACTGTAGACAGCGTGCCAAGTGTCGGCGGATTTTTCTTTCTTTTATATAAATATATATAGATATTTATTTGAACCGGAGTGGTTCAAATTTTAATTACATTTGTCAATATAAAATTATGCGGTACAATGAAATTGAAGAGGTGTTAGAATTTTCTATAATCATTATTTAATATGCAAACGAATGATTTTAATATACCAAAATAATATAGTGTCGTATTTGAAATAACATATAATTCTGTTATGGCGATGTTGTTGTAAGGAAGAAGCGTTTTCAAATTAAAATCTCACTATATATTTTGCTGGAGTTGAAAGTTGAAATGTTTATTTACTAAATTTGCAGAAAAAAATCAGCTTCTAAGAATTATCATTGTTTTTACGCGGATCATATAGTTTTAACGAATTTCCATTTTTGTGTACAGACGAATTTCATATTATACTCAATTTCCAATACCTTTCATAGAAGTGGATTTTTAAAAACGATTCACGACCACTCAAAACATATTCCGTTTTATGAACGGTGAAATTTTGTACTGTATTGTAATTTTTGGTACCAATTTGACTGTTCACTTTATACAGTACCACAAATTTATTTTAATTTTCTCTGCCATAGATTGGAAAATCGGAGCATATCATTTAAACGTGTGAATCAAAAAATTCAAAAAATCTCTTCTATATGAAAGATTGGAAATAGATTATAATTTACAATTCTGTGTAAACAAAAATGGGAAATCCGTTAAAAATATGGCCTGCCTAATTCAAAAATATGATAATTCGTAAAAGTAGATTTTCCAGAAAATTTAATGAACTCTCAAATTTTTTATTCATAATTTAGTCGAATTTCCGTCAAGTTAAAATACAGTGATAGTAAAAACTGACAACTATTATTTCGTTGGCTTCACCACTACGATGTTGTTCAATTCCTTATTTATGGATAAGGGAACATCTTATATGGAAATAATTAAGGATATCACAATATTTAGGATCGCAAACGCCTTAGTTATATTTTTTATATATAATATTCATACAATGCATTAACAATATATTCTTTAATCCATATAGCGCAACAATGTACATAATTATAATACCATATTTAATATAAAATTAATAAACTTTTTTAATTATACGATTGGTTACATTATTTTATGTATCCAATTTCCTATAATAATATAGAAATAGGAAGAAAAAAAAAAAGTCGAAAACTATATAGGATTTTACAATTACAATATTTGTCATATGCATATTATCGAGAAAAAAAAATACATAGCGTGCGATAATAAATGGCACGATACCGGATTATAATTAAGATAATTCAAAATAAAATTAATTAGGAAAATGTGTGAAATCGAATCCACAATAATATTATTATAAATATATGGCATCAATAAAATAATTCCACACTATGTACACATTTTGAACCCATATATATTTCATAGGTTCACAGTACACCACCGCCACCATATGTATCAACTTATAAATAATTTTAAAATAATTAATCCTAATATAATTTATTTCGAACACAATTTTATAAATCAGCGAAGTTTTTTCTTATTTTTTAACATATTTAAAAAATTTACTAAATAAAAAAAAAAAGAAAAGCCAGAATTACACGCACAACATGCGATTTTTAGTCGTGTGCGTGTGTGCGTGCCGTGGCCTTTATAGTATATTCAAATATAGTTATAAAAGATACCAAATTATTATAAATATATTGTTTTATTATAAATTAACTTTTAAATTATAATTAATAACGAAAAAAAAAGTGATAAAATATTAAATTTGTTTGGTTTTTTAAGTGTACAATATTATTTATAAAATAAACATTAATTCAAATTAAAAAAAAAAAAAAAAAAATACGTATAATTTTCAGCATAAAATATTTTATAAAATTAAAAAAACAATTACTTTAACAAAATAAATAAAATTATAATTTCGAAATATATAGTTCGGCATACATTTTTTTTTTAAGCTTTGTTACAGCAAAATTTTAATATTCTATATATTTTCGATCAATTTCCTCTTTAAAAATAAAATCTAATAAATAAGAGTAAATTTTGTTTGAATTAATAAAAAATGATTTACGTAAGATATGTATGACGACAATAACTGACAAATATTAATAAAAAAAAAGGGATGACAGTTCGGACAAGATTTTTGAAAAATAATTATAATATAATAATTCTTGCTCCTTGCGTATTCAATCCAAGAAAAATTAAATAAAAAACATACAATAAGAAACGCGATGTACAAACATGCAATTTCTCATCTGACAAAATGTTATTTTAGTTTAATAGAATTGCTGGCTCCACACATTCCACCGGTACTTGAACAAAATCTCAAATAAGTATATAGTTGGTCAAACAGTTTGGAGTTGATTAATTAAATTATTTAGGGATTTCATAGCATCTGACGATCACCACAATTTTACCACACCGACTATATAGGGTATAGATCTTTTACAATGGGAACCAAACGACTGCGGTTCATTAAAGTCAAAGAAATTTAATTCTTTAAATTCTACCACAAATACTGCATCGATAAAATAACGTAATTTAATTTCTATAATTTAAAAAAAAAAAAACTATACTTTGCCGATATAATTTGAAATATCAATTCTTAATTTCTCACCGCTTCTTCGTAATTGTCGGGACCAAGAAAAATATTTCGAAAGCATTAGTTTGAGGAAATCTTGAATGTACGCAATCACCCAAAGGTGACCGCCCCTCATAAAGTTTAGCATGCAAAACATTTTAGATATTTGCAAATTGAATTACAATACGAAAAAATTATGGCTATGAAATCGCTTCATGAGCACAATAGAATGGAAATCATATACAATACGATGCCATCATATTGGGAAACAACGTAGCAATAACAGCTCAGTTCATAGTGTGTCTTAATCAAAAAGGTATATAATTACAATATATTACAAATATTTTTAACAATCTAATAAATCCAAAACTGTCATCCATGTGTGTGTGTGTTTGTGTGTGTGGGTGTAAAGTAGACAGCGTGCAACGTATATTCGTAACATTTTTCAAAAAATATTTACTTAAATCAAATTAATATTTATCATATTTTGTGCAATATTATTATTTCATGTGTGTGCGTTAACAATAATTATTTGAATTTTAATTAATTAATTTTATATATGATTTATCTAAAAAATAGCCTCAACATCGATCGGACAAGTGAACGGTTCACTAGACTACGAGTCACACTGCCATATAATAACAATATTAATCATTTTAATTTACTTAAAACTAAATATACAAGCAAATATAAATATATATTTCATTTATATATATATCTTTTCAATAATATTGTACACTTTTAAATTTAATTTAAATAAATTATAATAATAATAAAAAAATGGAAATATTTAAATTTAATTTGTATTTTATAATGGGGGGGTGGACGCTGGGATTTGTTCATTCACATAATTAAATTTGTTAATTTAAAAAATATATATATATATATTAAAAATAATAAATTATAATTCTTATAAAATATTTAAAAATTAAAAAATAAAATATTTCCTAACCAAAGGAACTATGTAAAAAAAAAAAAAAAAAAATTGTTCACTAATTATTTGCATCGCTTAGTTTGTGGCTTCGTGTGTGAATAATAAGGTGAACATTTATTTATATAATATATTACTGTATTGATTTGACACACGACTGCTACTAAAAACTAAACTATATTGTACTTGTACATGTTATAATTAAAAAATACCATTCAAAATTGATTGATAGATAAATAATATAAATTCAGGCGTGTAGTTTTTAGCGTGTAATCACAATACAGTAATAATATTTTAGTTATATATATATATATTCTCGGTTGCGTATATACATAAATACATATATATATATATCACTCACACACATAATACATAATAGTTTGTTGTGTGTGCTATATACGATTATTATTGCGTTTAAATTTAACCATAAAAATATAACGCTAACGTTTATAACTGCCAAACTTTTGATACAATAAAACAAATACAATATCACTCAGCTCTTATTGATATTGATATTTTGTTTAATTTGACGTTTGCAGCTTAGTTATAGTTGCCGTTTAGATAATCATAATGTATATATACTTATATAATAATGTGTGTGTGCGTGTATGTGTGTGTGTGTGTTTTAGTAGGAGTCGACATAACGTAATTTTGTGACCAATTTAAAAAAGTCTTAAATTATATTCTATGTTCTTTTACAATACACAATAATTATGTTTTGAAAATAATATTAATAGTTTTAAAAACCTTATTTCGCGACCTATACAAAACCTACATAGAACAATTCCTTAACGGAAAACCAGGTGCACTGAATAGTATCAATCAAATTGTTCATGGCTCATGCGATATGATTCACAGCATCATATTACTCGATGTCAATCCAATACCTTTGCAACTACTTTTTATTAGAACTTCAATTTAATCACTCGATCACACGATCTTTCGGTACGCATTGATGTCGTATATGCCATTCATTTTTCATCATCAGTAATAAATAACATAATACATAAATGGATATTGCGGTTCATTAAATTTTTCATTGTTATGTGGTATCCAAATAATGAAATTCTTTTTGTACCAGCATCTTTGTGCGAATGAAGAAAAACCAGTTTGTTGTTCGATTTTGCGCTTAGTTTCTGAGCAATGTCTCAGACCAGAGGCGACTTGCATCTTATTCACATCAAATTCTATATAACTGAAATCGATAAAACCACAATCATATGGCATATTTTTTCTGATACATTATCATCAACATTATCTTTATTATAATTTTAGGTCATAAATACACGTTATTGGTTTGCTGAAATGTATTCAATTGTATGACACAGCGCAGTGACGACTAAGGCGCATGGCATTCAATCCGATGTAGGTTGTGGTGACATAAATAACACATTTGCCAACGTTTATGCAACGTAAAAAAATTAATATGAAAAAATTTATGTATCTCGTCGACTATCATTGGTATTTTTAAATCACGATGAATGTTCTTCGTTGCGAATGTACCACACTGCATTCGCTATACATCATAGAACCTGATGTTCTGAAACGTTTGAATTATATTGATGTTGATCGCTTTTGATGCCGCCCCAAAAGTTGTACCCTTACCTTTAGATACTGGTTTTAATATCTGATTATATATAGCATTAGTTTTTATGAATATTGATTGTTAAAACTGTTTTATTACCAAAACAATATTATTTTGAATTTGATATTCATTTCTTTTTCATTTTAATATGCTTCTGCAATTTTACATTAAAGTGTCTTAAACTTTATCATTGTTTTCGTATGGAATCACCTGATTAATGGTTATCGGAACAAAATTCATTGGTGAAGTTAATATGTACTGATTTGTTCTCACTTCTTAGTCGATCCATTAATTTGATTGTTATTCGTTTTTTGAATTTCATTATATTGGAACATTTGCCAATCTACAGTGATTTGATATATTAGCATTATAATTCCTTTTCTAGTAGTTCTTTTAACATAATTCCAGAAATCTGATTATTCTTGGAGACTTTTTCAAATTGATATTTATTCTGTTGCAATTTCATAAATATCTAAGAATACGATAGTTTGATATAGCTGAAATGATTTTTTTCATTCGTTTTTTATGAGGATGATTCTTAAATGCAATCGTAAAACACAGAATCAACACAAATGTATACAGATGTGGCATGACGACGTTAAGCAATCCGTTATATATTGATTAATAAAATATTCTAAATATCTAATTAATAGAGAAACAAATTAATAGTAATTATGGTTGAAATTAATTCATGTAAATAATCTTATAAAAGAACATAGAATAAAATTAAAAAAACCTCCTGAAACCTTGTCAACATTTCCAAAACATATTTTTCAATAAAAATATGATGACAGCCTCTATGTGTGTGCGTGAGTGTGTGAATGTGTGATTTTTTTTTTAACTTACAAAAAACAAAAAAAAATTACTAAAAATAAAATAACACTTTTTTTTATATTAATTTAAATGTTGTTGTATACTCAATGTGCGAAATTAAATCGTGATACCGTTCGATGGCATAACCATTGAAACATACCTCGTATTCTTCCTCCAATCCATAAAAATATGCCACCACCTTTACTAATGGATGTACACAAGTTTTTTAAATGATCTGTGCACTGAAGTTAAGGATTAAATTTTATATTTAATAAATGATTAATGTGGTAGTGTTGGCGCCAGTGTGTATGTAATTTTAGTGTGTATTATTATTATACTATACTATATTGAACGTAAATTTGAAATAGATAGATAGATAATCACAAATGCTTAAAAAAAACTCAAATAGATTAAATTGAACAGTTCACTTACATGGAATGTGTAATAATTAACACGTTATTTTTTTCGTCTCAAATGTTTCAGTACATGTCTGTTAAATAAAAAAAAAACAAACGTAAAAACCAAAACAACAAAATCTCAATGTGAAAGTTAATACTGGTGCTTTGGCTTTCGAGGATGATACCTCAGGTGTAAATGATTTAACTACAAAAAACTTAATGAAGCTTAATTGTAGATTTGAAATGGACAACTGGATGACCGCGTCTAAAGGTCAGGTTGAAAAATGCTAATATCACACCTGGGTTTTAATGACATCTAGTAAGTAATTAAGTAAGTAAGTATTATAAGTAAGTAAGTAAGTATAATAAGTAATTGTTTATGAAATGTATGAAAATTAAGTAATACTTGTTTTAACAAAAAATGTGTATATACAAAGGCAAAACAATCGGAGCAATTAATATAAAAAAATTATATAAAAAAGGATATAATAATGACCACGGTGGATGTCCATTATTTATATACGATACATATGTAAAACCATCCTTAAAATGGCCATGAATGGAATAATAATAAGGCAAAAATGAATGCATTCTAAATCTATAAATAAAAAAAATTCAATATAATATTTAAATTAATTTCAATTGAAACAAATAAAGAAAAACACCTTACCGTTTACTTTCATAAAATAAAATAGCCGGTTGATTTGTTGTTAAAACATGTAGAAATAATGCTTTAACTTTGTAGCGCTCAACAGTTGTTAAATGTTTTATTAATGAATCTAATAATAATGAACCAATACCATTGCGTCGATATTTTTTATGTACACCTAAGGATAAAATATAACCAATTTCACTGTCTTTACCCATTGATTCGGGTAATATATTTTTATCCTAAATCAAAAAAAATAAAACATAAAATTATTTTTAATTTTTATTTTTTAATAAATTTAGTTTCTCTTTTAACCAACCTCATTACTTAATCTACAATATGGTTTAATTTCGGCAACAATAAGTCCAATTATGGTAAAATTATAAACAGCAGCTAATGCAAAAAATTTTATACTTGATGTAATATCTTGATACCAAGATAGTGGATAATCTATGGGAAACCAATCTTGACATAATGTTCTTACCTATTGGAAAAATAGAAAATAATAATTAAAAGAAAGTAAAAATTAATTTGTAGCAGAAATATTTAGATTACGGAATAGAACAAAAATGTACTCTGCCGGCCAATAAATGGAACAAAAATATTTAAATCTATGCAAAAAAAAATCACTTATATTATAAAATGGCAATACGAGTTTGCGGTGGGTAAAGGGCAATTAATTATTCTACAGAAGAACTATCAGATACATACATCTGAAATTCTAAACGGAATAGTTAGTGAAACTATTAAAATAAAAACCTGAAATAAGTCGAATCAACATTGCATTTGTTAATTATTAATTTTCCTGAATAATAGATTGTATCACACTATACGAATGTGATTAAAAATGCATGAAGTTCTAGCATTTCGTGTAATTTATAATTTATAAAATTATTAAAAATTGTAAATTTTAATGCAACGCAATTAAAAATTATAGTTAATATTTAAGTTGGCAAAAAAGATAATTAGAATAAAAATTTAAAATTTTATAAAAACATACTTCATTTAAATCATCCGGACATAAAAATCTTAATTGAACATCAGCTGTTGAACATAAAGGCACTGATTGCTGATTTAATATTAACGATGATGAAGATGTCGATGGTTTTTGTTGATACCTAATGTGTAAAAATTATAACAAATACTAAATTAACTGTATTATATAATAATTAAATTACCAAGTAAATTGCTGTGCCATAATTTAATAAAAATTTAAAATTAATAAAGAAATGAAATTAACAAAATTAATATATCAAATATAACAACAAAACAATCATTATTTAAAATATTTTTTTTCTTTGCATATTATCTATTTTTATTAAATGTTTCTTTCATTTTATAATAATTTTCTTTTCAGTTTTAGTTGACTAAAAATTATAAAAAAAAAAAAATGTATTGTATAATTATATTATTTATAATATAATTAATAAAGTCACAAAAGATAAAAAAATTTTCACAAATTTTTATTTGAAAAGAAAAAATAAAAATAAAAACCAAAATATAATAATATATGAAAAATAACAAAAATTTTTGACAATTGAACAATGACAGATAGAAATTTTGTTTTTCTTTATATTCTCTAATCATTTTGCTCTTTGTCGCGCTCATTGCGCTACATTGGGAAAGTGGAATTTTTAATCAATATGGTATAAAATAAATACATTCAATAGACTTTTTTAATTAGTTCACAGTAAATTTGCAAAACATTTTTAGCAATAACTTGTAAAAATGTATATTATTTCTACTCCTCGTTGATGATTTACATTTCAATTTAATTATCTGGTTTTATTCATTGCAAGAACTTTCAATTTTTCTCATAAAAACATATGTTAAACATTTGAATGTTCTTGCAAAAATTAATGAAAACCTTTATATTATTTTACGAAGAAAAATGTTGATATGAAAGAAAGAATTTTCAATGGTCGGAACTATAAAAACCATGTACATAAAAAAATAAGAAAAACAATTTATGACGTCCTCATTGTCTTAGTCTGGATTGCTGAGTGCGGGTTTATAAAAACCAAGATTTTAACTATCGAGTACTAGTGATTAAGCTAGTGCGGTACGGTATTTTTAGTTCAAGTAAGCAATAATTAACTCAAACAATCGTTACGCATAATCATAATCTATGTAAAAAATGTTAAAAATGTATATTTCAATATAAAAAAGGATTTTTCATACACTACAAAAATTCAACACATTTTCAATTATTTCCATTTAATTTCATTTATTTTTCGAAATCCAAATTTGTCATTGAATGTATTCATTTTAGACCATTTGGAAATAATTTAAAAGGCTTCAAACAATTTCTCATTCTCTCTCCGTGGTACTAATAATTTTGCACTAAAAATTGATCAGCTGATATTATCTTGTTTACCAATCACAGAGCACAGAAGTAATTTCGTGTTATTTGTTTGTTTACGTGTTTACGTGTTTTTTTCCAATTAAGTTCATCAAATTAATATATCAATAATTAATTAAAACAAAAAACAAAAATGCAAATAGAAATTACTGAAGAACATATTAGACATATAATGTTATATCAATTTAATAAAGGTAATAATGCAAGTGCTACAGTAAAAATAATTGAAGATGTTTATGGGAAAAACTTTTTAAAAATACGAAAATGTCAATTATGGTTTAAAAAATTTCGTGCTGGTGATTTCAATTTAAACAGCGAACCACGTTCAGGACGTCCCAAACAATTAGATGATAAATTTTTAATAGATACATTTGAACAGCATCCAAATCTAACTATTAAAGAACTGGCAATTAAATTAAATTCTAATCATACAACTGTACATCGACATATAAAGCGACTAGGAAAAACTAATGAAGTGCCAGGAATAAAATTAAAGAACGTAAATTATTAAAATAACAACAATAATTAATTATTAAACAATCCTGCTAATAATTTAGTTAAATGTATATACACATACAGCCATATATTGTAATGCAAAGTATTCATTAATAAATATTACGAAATTACTTATGCAATAAACATAATTTTGTTTTCGTTCTTTACCAGTTGTCATAAATTTCTTTTGTTTGTGATAATTTTGCAATTTTAATGTGATGCGATAAAAAAACAAAATAAAAATTGATAATTTTCAAATTTTCATTGGTTTTTTGTTTATTTTTTATTTATTTCCATTCTGCTGTTATGTGTTTTGTTTGTTCAATAATATTAACTCTAATTTCAGTAACTAACTATAAATATTAATATTTGTTTTACATTGTACAATAAAGAAAAATAATGGATAATTAGTTAGTTTCTATAATTTTTTTTTCTTTACATTTGTAGTAAATTAACCTAAGAAAAACAAAAATAATAAGATGAAGCTCATCAAATTATGTACACATCAAAAATCTTTTAGCCGTAAGTATCGCTTAACCAGAATATTCTTTAAAATCAATTTTATAGTATTAAAACAAAAAAAAAATAAAAATAAATACATAAAGAATTCCATGCGACTTTAGAATAAAAATCAAAGGTCATTCAAATGACAAAATAAATGTATTTGTATATTAAATATTTTTTAAATTATCCTGGCCGTCCACATTGTGACCCGTGAATATGAAATTATGATTTAATATTACAATATTTTAATTTTTCTAACTAATAAATAGATAGATGGTTGTTCAATGCAATTCCAGTAGGATATAATAAAGCGGCTACAGTGTTCTTAACATGTCTGCTAAATATAAGTCGTTCATCAATTGTTAATAAAGAAGCTTTTTAGCCTAAGCAAACTGAATTGGTTGTATTCAATCTCACGACAGAATCTAAACATTCATTCAATTTGATGTAATTATTGGACATTCAATTAAAGATAATCGTAATATTTACTCAGACAGAAAATAAATGTAAATGACACATTATTACTATCATAAATGCAATATATAATAATACCAAAGAACACATTATCTTTTTAGATTTGCGTTCATAAACAATGCCGAAAATCAGATAGGATAATCTACATTCACTGTTTATGCGGCAATTACCAAATTTATATCAAGCAATTAGATTCTATGTTGTCTCACAACAGGCAACTCTTATTAAACGGGCTAAATTGTACTGACTCAAATGGCCGCAATACTAACCCTCCATCCCCGTCTCCGCTTGATTTGATTTTCAATTTATATTACCACTTCGTCCAAAGTCCTCTTCCAATCGAATCGATGACTTTTTTTAACCAAAAACTTGTGATGGTGTGATTCTCCAAGTTTAACAAGATGAAGATACATATCTTAAAAAAATTATATTATTTCAGATAAATTATTTCTTCTATCCCATTTACAATGCAATTTGAATGCAGAAAAAAAAAGTTGATCAATATTATTAACTCTCGCCTCCATAATTTTATTATTTTATTATATTATTTAAATAAATTAATTTAAAATTGTAAAATATTATTTCATAATAGCTGAAGATTTAATAATAAATCCAAAAGAACATCCAGATATTAAAATTGGTGATATTGTTGAAATTTATCATCCAGATGAAGAGTGTTGTCATTTATTATTACAAGTAAATGATAATAAAGATAAAAGTGGTAATTTAACCGTAAAAGGTAACAGAAAAAATAAAAATAAATAACGAAAAGCTTTATTAATTTAAAATTCCAATTTATTTAATTTTCTATAGATACAATTAGTGTTGAATCAAATATTGCAACAACATTTAATTTAAGAACATATGCTAATGTTGTTATACAAGTTGTTAAACCATCAACCGTTGCATTAGATTCGGTTGAAATAACATTTAAAGATCAATATATGGGACGGTCGGAAATGTGGCGACTTAAAACACATTTAACAAATACATGTGTATATTTAAATAAAAAAATTGAATATTGTCAAGGATCGTTACGGTGTCAAGTATATGAAATGTGGTCACAAGGTGATCGTGTTGCATGTGGTGTCATAACTGAAGATACTAAAGTTGTATTTCGTAGTAGTACTTCAATGGTTTATTTATTTATACAAATGTCATCCGAAATGTGGGATTTTGATATTCATGGTGATTTATATTTTGAAAAGGCTGTTAATGGTTTTCTAACAGATTTATTTATGAAATGGAAAAAATTAGGTAATATCGCCGGTATTTTGTTTACTTAACTATTTTTCTAATTGAATTATAAATGTATTTGTGGTGTATTTTTTCGTTTTTAGGAAGTAATCATGAAGTTACAATTGTATTATTTTCACGTACATTTTATAATGCTAAACATTTAGATGAATTTCCGCCGTATATGCAAGAATGTTTACATATGGATTATCGTGGACGGTTTTATGAAGATTTTTATCGCGTTGCAATACAAAATGAACGTAATGATGATTGGAGTACAATTTTAGTACAGTTAAGACGTTTATTTACCGCCTATCATGGCATTGTATTACGGTATCATGATCGAAATGGTAATATTGATGTACCAATACCACAAGGTATTAATTCAACAGCGGCACAAGGAAATTTTTTAGAGGTATTAAATATATCGTTAAACGTATTTGAAAAACATTATTTAGATCGTAGTTTTGATCGTACCGGACAATTATCTGTTGTTATAACACCCGGAGTTGGTGTATTTGAAGTTGATCGAGAACTTACAAATATCACAAAGCAAAGAGTAATTATAATTTTAATAATTTAATAATCTTTTTTTATATCAATCATAATAATATTGTTTTTTAGATTATTGACAATGGTGTTGGCAGTGATTTAGTATGTGTTGGTGAACAACCATTACATGCAGTACCATTGTTAAAATTTCATAATAAAGATTCAGCCTTAAATGCAGCCGATGATTATTCAATGCCACATTGGATAAATCTTAGTTTTTATTCAACAAATAAAAAAGTGGCATATTCAACATTTATACCACGCATTAAATTGCCACCGTTAATATCTAAAGAGCAAAATAATGATAATGAGGTAATTATTAACATATTTATATTTTGAAACTAAATGTATAACAATTAAAGTGATATAAAATATCCAACATCACATTGATACGGCAATTTCTTAATATACGTTCATTTAATCTGATTATACACTTACATTTCATCAAAATCAAATAAGAAATGGAGCTATGAGGTTCAGGAAGCCTATGTGGAAACATACTATGAGTATCATTTCCGGACAACTGGTTTCTGGCTCCTAATTTCGATACTTAGATATACTAAATGGTGTATTCGAACACCAATACCTTATGCACTTCGACTCGTTTTGTCAAACCAGCGTCGTCGCTTTAATATAAATTATGTCCCAAGCACCAAACTATAAATATCTTCCTTATGTACTATGTAGAGATATAACACTCAAGCAATACCATCAACAAACTACTAGTCAACAATTTGAGCATAATTATCGAACAGTCTGTGTGAAATTGCCAATTGCGAGTAATTTTTAAAAGTATGTAAATTATTTAAAATTTAGATAATTTTATTTTAATTTAATTAAAAATAATATAGGAAAGTAATCGCATAAAATTTTCTTCTGATAATCATCAAAATGAATATATTCATAATTCATTATTTGATTATGATGCATATGACGCTCAAATATTTACATTACCACCGGCCCATGGAACATGGTAACAATCATCCAGTTATTGAATATATTAAATTAATATAATAATTATGGGAATCTTGTTAAATTAAATTTTTCAATAATTTTATAACAGTTCACTTCAACGTGCACCACGCGCAAAAAAAACATCTGTACCCAGTTTAGATGGCTATGGTTTTGGAACATGTACATCAAGAGAATGGGAATGTATAACACCGTCAAAACAAATAATGCGTAGAAAAATGTCTGATCCTGATATACACCATGGTACAAAAAATGTTTTAGCCAATGTAAGGTTAAATGAAATTTGATGAAATTGTATATTTGATTTTAATTTTATACGTGTGCGCATTTTTTTGTAGTCACAAAATAATTCACCAAACATTTCGGAAACAATGTCAATATTAGAAAAACAAAACCGACAAACATCGTTAAAACAAAGCGGTGGTATTATTATGCGACCCGGACGTGCACTTATAAATCCATTTGATCCATCACATGTAACAATTAAGTTAACATCAAATCGACGTCGTTGGACACATATATTTCCGAAAGGACCGACAGGTGTATTAATACAACAACATCATTATCAAGCAATACCAACAGCAACATCAACAATTGCTGCAAATACAGGAAATCAATTAAATTCGTCAGATTTTCAACACACAGCTACATGTAATTTATTAAATTGTGGTGCTGAAAATAATTTGAAAATTGATGCGATAAATTTAAATAATGCATTTGATGGTAAGCAAATTTTTAGATTCGATACTGTTTTATTATAACATTACCAAATACTATCAATAATTATTCTGTTTTAAGCAAAACGTAAAATATCTGTTTTACAAACATCACTCGGCCCAAATGCTGTAGCTAAACAATCAAAAAGTTTAACATTATTATGGGGTGCAACTGGTGAACAAGAATGGACACCAGCATTAACAACGGGTAAGATTTATTGATTTGTTTAATTTAATATGAGAAAAAAAAAAAAACAAAAATAATAATTGATTTGATTTTAGGATTCCATTAAAAAATATTTATATAATTTTGTGATGCTCACGCAACGCATTAATAAAATTTTCAATTATAAAATTATGTGTGTGTGTTTGTGTGAATGTGGCGTTTATGTGAGTTAGAAAATAGTAAATGTTTCCAGTACACACGAAAATAGTATAATGGTTCAATTGCGAAGTGATTGATAAGTTCACAACCAAATTCATGTGATCAAACGTCTTGTAAACATTAACATATTATATGTGTGTTGATCAAATCTGAAACATTCCTCCTAACTCAAATATTCTTTATTAATTTTATAAAAAATTACATGATGGAAGAATTCGTTTTTCAATTTCTGGCGGTCCTTAAAAATTAAGTTCAAATTTTACGAATTATTTAAATAATAAATACGGGTGAATGGAGAGAGAAGCAGTTCAGACATTGGTGAATGAAACCATCGGGCAACATATGCTAAATGCTTCTGGTTGAATCGATACGTCATTTGGAGATTGCATCAGTACTGCTATACGTTTATTCCCAGAAAAATGGGTGAATAATGGAAGTGGCCATTGTCACATTATACCTATTTCAGTCACAAACAACAAATAGTGTTATTGTTATTGCTCTTTGTCTATTCGTTCGTACAATTTGACTATTACATAGATGACAAATAGTGGATTATATATGTAGTTGACTATTATACTATTCGCACCACACGAAGTACATAAGTCGGTCAAAAATGCCGATGTGATAATCTCGATCGTCGCGAATTATAGGCCACTCATTAAGGTCCGGGTATTGTATCGCATTTGCGTCAATGATATGAATAGAAAAGCAGTGGAGTTTGAGTTTGATAACCTTTCACTCACAAAACTTTATTTAAAAAAAATTTCATCGATTATAATTTTTTTTATATATGTCTATTTTGATATTTCGCTGCGTTGTGTGAACCGCTTAGGTAGAATATAGCAAAAAAAAATCTGCGATAACATCATGTTTTTTAATAACTGTACTGTTGATTAACATAAATAAGTATATCTTATTAAAAATTAGAATAATGTTAATTTATATATTGATAAAATTTGTATGTGCGCACTATAAAGAAAAAACAATTAATTAAAAACAAGATCACACCCATCACAACACACATAAACATCCATCAATATAGCCCATCAAAATCAAATACACAAACACATACATATTACATGCGGTTTGAAAAGTTTCCGGAATGAAGAAAGCCAATATGTTTAAAATATATTGATCACTTTTTCAAAATTTGTCGTAAATCTATTTCATTGCAGTTTACAAACAGTGGATACAATTTATATTTGGAAATCGTTCCCACATCCGCAGCAACATCAATTCCTTTAATTTTGACATAGCTTTTAATGGTGAACTCGTTTCTTCGTAATTTCAGCATTCAATTTGTTTAACAACCATGCGTGGGTATTTTTTTCTAAATCGTTCATGAACATTATGCCATATGTGCTTCCTCCAAAAAATAGTTTTTGTCATAAAAATTATACCTTCAGTTGATTGTTGTGTTTTTGTTGACTATGGTCACCGATTACTGTTCGAACTGTTGTATTGATTATGCTGGAGTGTGTGTTTACTGATGAACTCATATGTTTTATCAACACTTATGAATCGACACAGAAATTCATATGCATTACGCTTAATAACAGTAAATGTTTGAAGTATTTGTGAATTTCTCTAAAACTATATAAATTACTGTGCCATTTGTGAATGTCTATTCGGGAAACTTTTCAAGCTATGTTGTAGTACATTCAATTTCAAGATATGTATTGAAATTTGTCTAATAATAATAATATAATAATAATAATAATAATAATAATAATAATAATTAATATTCAATTTTCTTTCATGTTTATGTTTTTATTCATTTTTCTGTGAAAAATCAATCAAAATCATCATCATGTGTATTTATCTACTACCTATAAAAATATTGTTATGTGATTGTATACCGAAATATTTATAAATTAAAATACTTAAAAAAAAACCATATTAAACGCGACGACATAAACTTATGGATATGCAGCTGGAAAAATTATCATAGGTTTTACATTTTTAAATTAAATTTAAAAACAACATTTTATTTTAATTATTTTTTTATTTTAAAACGTAGACTGAAATTTAGTTTTTCAAATTTTTTTGTATTATACTATTTAGTAAAAAAAAAAAAAAAATATCAGAGATAAGTACTCGTATAAAAATGAATGACGAAATGTAACACACACAATGATTTCTGATATCTTTTTTAAATATGTAATTGATAAAGATAAAAACAAACCATTTGTATAACACAAATTACCTTAAGCCAAATTTTCAATCGCTTCTTTTTTGCCACTGCTGCGCTGTGTGCGGTAGAATATTTTCAAAAAACACACGCTGTCACTTTGCAGTTAATATTAAATCGATTGAAGGCTTATTGCTTTTATAATTTCATTTATTCATTACATGTTTTCAATTTGAGTATAATTAACTTAAATATGATAAAAGTTTTGTTATTTGCCGTTACATTTCTGATGTATTTTGTCTCTGATAAAATAGTAATTCAAATGCACCAAAAAAAAATTGTATATCATTTTCGAAATCACAACACAGAATTCACCAAGTCGATGCTATATATATATATATATTTTGTATAATAAGTAGATTGTTAATAATTAATTAAGGTAAATGTACAAATAAAATCAGCTTACCAACCAAAAATACTACCACCCCCATACACATTTTCCTTTTGAAATAAATGTGTAAAATTTAATGAGAATTTAATAAGTTTAATCACATCAACTATAATTAATATAAACCAGACATTCAAATTTTTCAATTGATACACATCGTCATCTTATAACACCATATTTTCATAGTTATATGAATATGCACACTAAAATTTGGTTTGCGTCTATGCTAAGTAGGTACACAGACTAATTTCATTTGTGAAATCAATATGTTTTTAGTGTGTGTTGTGTTTCATAAAATCAAGCATTGAGTGTCTGGTTTATATATTAACTTGCGTATGTGATTAAAATAATTATAATGAATTTGATATAGTCTATGCGTTCAACTAATTTGTACATGTGTTAGGCGTTTAAATGTCGATAACCATAGAATAATAAGCCTTTTTTGTTTGTTTTTAGATGAAATATGATATGTAATAAATTAACTTTGTTGCATTCATGAACAACAATATGTTCCCCGAGTAGTTGTGACTTAAATTTTTGGGATATGAGTTTTTACAAAAAAACATTACAACATATCAATATAATAATGTGATTACAAATTGTTTATGCAGTGATTTGGATTTGAATATTACTCTATGGACGATATATGGTTTTAACAATGTAACACAATTAGCGTCGTCACACACTGATTGAAATACTGACTTAATTGTCAATATTGTTCACCACCGAGTCATACAATGTGTGAAATTGTTTTAACAAAGTTGTTTAAATTGTTGGAACAAAAACAACGCAATGCTTCAAGTCAATAATTAAGTACAAATGAAAAAAAAAAACATTGTACGAATCAAAACTAAACGTTATATGTTTGATGCATGGAAGTTGAAGTAAACGGCATACACCAGAAATATATAAAAAGAAACATGCTTCGAATCGTATTGGCCACTGATCAATTAAACGATTGATGATATATATAGATTACGCACACAATATAATTTGCATCGAATAACTTCAAAAAGGATAACCTTTTTTATACAATATAACATATCATCAAGTTCAACTGTAGGATCATCATATCGTATATGTACGCGTTCATTTGAATTGTTTAAAATATCAACTATCTCATATTTTTGTTTTTAACTGCAATCAATAATTAATTTTTTTAATGAATTCATCAGTCGTCGTACAGAACATTATGTGCGGATGTTCAAAACGTTTATCAACATTAAACACTTGTACAACTGCACGTTTAATATTCAGAAAAGAACAGAAAAAATGGAATTATCTTATCATATAAGACTAATGATAAACTTTAACTATTAAAGTTTGATCCATATTAATTTGGTGCATTGGTTAGCTAATAAAATTAAGATAATGATTTGTAAATGTTTGTAACGTTCGTCTAATGATTTACATTTAAATTCATGAAGTTGCAATGAGTGTATTAGTATTTGATGGAAAGTACAAGACAATATTAAATATATTATCATATATTGATATACTTTCAACTTATGCTAACAGTTTTAGATGAACTAATTGGGTAGCAAGTTTACTCAACTTTATAATATATATATTTATACATACGGAGTGGGTGAATTATAAATAAAGAATGAAAATTAATTTCATAATTATGCTGCTTTCACAAAAAAACATCAAAGCAAAGGCGTATAATAAAGAAAGCACCTTTAATAAAATTGCATGTATATTGCGTTATTAAAACATTCATCAAATTATTACAAATTATATTTTATCAAGATTAAATTAAGGAGCACAGATTTTGTTGTTCATGTTAAAGGTATCACATTATCATGTCAATGATATTAGCTACGTGATTACATTTAATTAATATTACTTCACCTTATGTTATCGAATATCAATATAACTTAATCAAACGCATCTATATGTGAAAGTAACAAAATAGCATTGTCTATGAAAAGACCTACTACAACTAGAATTTATCGATTTTAACAGTGATGATAAATGTAAGAGACAAAGAATTGGAAGCAATATTGCATGATATAGAGAATGTCAAATGTTACAGGAATTGTTGCAGGATAATTAATTCAAAAATAAGAAAATTATAGGAACCAGCGCATAGATTAAAGCAAAGAGATATATTGAAAGGTGTAAAAGTATTTTGAGTTTGTTAAATGATATTATAATTCTAAATCATGGTCGAAGTCGGGAACACCCCATTAAGTACAACAAGTAACGGTGTATTGTTGGTGGAATTAAAAAGGCGTGTTATACACACTTAATATAAACTGCTTAATATGTATATCTACAAAATACTCGTATATCCTTTTAGGTTTTAAGATCGTGACCTTGTGGTGACCTATATTAATCTTCTAGGCACAATTTCAATTACCAATATATATATAAAATATAGGCTTATGACATATATGTTAAGTGTGACATCTAAATGGTGACTAAAAACTAATAAATATTCTAATTAATCTAATTCATTCACCAGCGTATATATATATAGCAATTATAATTGTTTTTAATTTCGAAAATGATATATTATTTTAAAATATTATTGTTAACATTATATTTTTGTGGTGATAACATTTTTATTTTAATTGTTTTTGGTTTTTTTTTTTATGTTTTTTAAGAAATTATGGTGTCTATTCGGTGTATTTCTTTTTATATATATAGTTTTATGTAGAAAAATAAACTAATCCTAAACAATTTTAATATATTGAAAAGGCACACAACAATAATGCACTTCTTCTTTAACTTCCAATTTCTAATTTATAATAAATATATTTTTGTATCCACCACCACCACCACCACCACAACCACAACCACCACAAAAGAAAATATTGATAAATAATACCGTTTTCCGTGAATATTAACAATAATTAATATAACTTAAATAAAATATATAATAATTGATATTTTTGCATGTGATGTGTAAAAGGAAAAAGGAAATGTGTTTAACGTGCGTCTCGGCCGCCGCCGCCCAAAATTATATAGTTTTTAAATGATAAATTGAAAAATTGCACTTATATTTGGTTCAACAGTTATGAATTGAGTTATAAAATCATTAGGATTACTCTTAAACTTGTTCAAACAATGTTTGTTGAAGTTGTCACACGATTGCCTCGGTAAATGTTTGTGTAAACGTTTTCTTTTGACATGTTCACAAATACAAAAGTATTACTATAACTTTACATTTCGATGCTATATCATTCGAAGTGATATTAATAAAATTTTGCAATCATTTGTACGGTCGTCCGAAATGTTAATCAGAAGTTATTGTGACACACTTTTGAAATTTATTTTTCAATTGATTAGATGTATCCCAAAGTTTTTGCACGGCAGTCATCGATTATTTCTTAACACTTATACAAATTTATTATTGATCGGTTTATTATTAATATCGATACATGTTGTATTTGTATGCCGTATAACTTTATTAGCATATCTACAAACTACTAAATAAATTCGGTTCTAACGTTGTTTTGGACAGGCTCTCGATGTGTAACAAACCATAAGATTATACAATTTAAAATATTAATAATAATGTATCGTACAAACGAAACGTTTAACTTCTATATGACATCATTATTTTTGTGTCTGCCACTAAAACTTTATTATCACTTAATACATCCGCGGTACATCAATATATTTGTATAAAGAGTAATTATACACCAATTAGATATTATTTTATATGTTATATTGTATGATTAGTGGCTACACAGGGAGCGTATAACATTATATATTTTGATTCAAATAACAAAATTGAAAAAAAAAATATGGAATCGAAACCGCATAAGATTCGATTTGAAGTGAAACCCGTAGAGTAACTGTGTAAATATTATATATTGCGGTCATAAATGTCACTAACAACTGCGTTTTAGATTATTTTATTCTAAAAATTTTTAGCATGCTTGAATTTATGCGTATAACATTATCACAGTGCGTCATACACATGCATATTGCCACCATTCATTGTGCATTATTTATATATTACACTATAAAATAATTAAATGTTAATTATAAACTCTTGTCCTGTTTTTGTTTAAATTAAAATGTGAAATACAGTGCAGTACTATTTATATTTAACAGTTTGTTCATTGGTGTAAAAATTAAATTATTTATATTGACTGTAACACTGAAAATCGATTCAAAGCACACTTTTTATCATTATCACATTTTGATCAAAAATTATTATTTAAGGTAGCTAATAGAAATGATGCATGAAATGAAATTGTCATGTTGTCGTCAACGATAATAATATCAAGACGCAGAATATAAAATATAAAGAGTTGAGAAAATTATCAAAGATTTGAACCTATATTTAGTTAGTACACAATTTCATTAATATTTCTTTACTATAAATAATATAGTTTTTAATCATTTTCTGATCCAATTTTAATGAAGCGTATTGTGCATACGTTGAGAATGATGGGTTTTATGCGAGCAGTTTTTATTAAGTTCTTTGAAAATGATACTCAGGATAAGTTTTTGGAATATACTATGAAAACCTTAACAATTTAAGCCATTATATTTTAATCTAATTTTAAACAATAAAAATTAGTTAGTTAGGGTTGGGGTTTTGAGAATTGGATTTTGTATATGAACGCAGAAAATAGTTCATATTATAATCTTGCGTTCTATTGTAAATATAAAAACACAAGAATTTTAATCAAAGTTTAATGAGAAATGTTCAATGTTGTCTATAAGTTTTCATAATGCACTTCAAAATAAACTTATCGTTGATATTATTTTCCTACTCAACTATAACAGCTGGAGGAGAAATATCAATATCATGTGATTCGGCACAGTTAATTTTTAATGATAAATTAAATGATGTACAATATAAAAATGAATTGTGCTTTAATCGTATTTTTAGTGTTTATTAACCTGCACTCCTAAAAATTGTAAATATTTGTCAATATTGTATATAATTTGATATTTAAAAACAGGACAAGCGTTTGTTGTTCAAAAATTTTATATTTTTTCTTCTATAATTATATAAAAACTTGTAGTTAGTTTTATTTTGTAAATAATTATTGTATTATCTCTTTTTACTATTACCATCTATTACTAAAAAAACCAAAAACAACTTTTCTATTTTCTCCTAAATTTGTATTAGTGTTTTCTATTACCTAAATTTATAATTATATTTGTATTTTTGTAGTTTTATCCTTTCATATTAGAAGTTAGATGCAACACAACAATTTTTTTTTTTGGTTAATATTAACATTTAATTAATTAATTAATAATTTGTTAATTGTATAAATAATTATACCGTTTCCGTAGAATTTTTTTCTCGCACACTATCATAAGTAAATAAATATATATATTGTATTTTATATTATTCTGTATGAATTATAAACAGGTGTTGATTGGAAATCTCTTACAATACCGGCTTGTTTACCAATTACAACTGATTATTTTCCTGATAAACGTGCATTACATAATGATTATGTTGTATCCGATTATACATTATTACCCGAAGATGTTAATACAGATTATGCACATAATCGTGCTATTTATAAGAAACCATTATCAACCGAAGAAGTGTATAAAGAATTAATTTCACAGCGCTTAGCTCAGGTATAATATTATATTTTATAGTTTTTATAGTTTATTTGATAATGATATTGTTAATCTTATCTAATTTTTATGTTAGACCTTTTTATATTATATAGCTGAAACATTTAGTGCAATTACATTATATATTTGTTAAGCTCTTGATTGTGAATTTCAAATATATTATTGTTGGACCATAATTGTTTACGAACTCCATACTCTGCATACCGAGTATCAATACAAATGACATAGTGGAGCCACAACAAAACATCGATCGGAGCACCAGAATATACAAATTCATTCATTTAAACCAAATGGTAGAGGTCAAACAATGTTCTTTGTGTTCATATAATACAACCGTCATGACACAACACAACTCATTCATGAAATTTCTTAGGATTAACCAACGACCATAATTCGTGTGATAGTTACTTAATTGAAAATATACGATATAACAAAGACGTCTAATAAGAGAAACCAATATATTTCCTGTGCATTTTAATAGTATACAGGGGCATATTCCGTAGTGTAACTCTATAATTATAACTTTGCAATACTAATGGATCTGTCCAAGATAGATTTCTATAAGCATAAATCTAAGATTGATACCAACGTAACCTTCTTATAGTTGGTATGAGACGACGACCAAACTGAACATATATATTCAAGTATATAACGATTAATAAACTATATGAGATTTAATGTAAACGCCCAGATCGAGTGTCCTGTCGATTTTATCCAGAACACCAACCATCACGTGTTGAAAACACAATATGCAAACTGCAACCTTAATTTCAAATGAAGATGCCATTTTACGACTTCAGCTTTGAAGCTCACATTGTGTTTTCAGTATCAATGTAGCCGTGAAGGTTATTCACAAACTCCATACAATCTATTGTGCATATTGTTAACATTAAGCAAGGTTTAAAAATAATCCCATATACACATAATAATTTGTGTGTGACATTTGTAATATTACTATAAACTTTAAAAATGTAATTATTAATTTAATGTTTCTATTTTGTTTTCAAAGGGATTTCAATTAATTGTGGTGCCAGATAAACAAATTACAAATAATACATTATTAAAGGCACCATGTTGTGGTGGTCTTTTACATAAAAATCAACTATTACCAAAACAAAAAACTTCAATTTTAGCATCGATGGCAGCATCGTCAACCGAACCAAAAAATAAAGAATATCTATTATCAATTGGTAGAATATTTCATCGTATTACATTATGTGGTTCTGTGATAACTGTAACAAGATATCGACCTAGGTAATTTAGACAATATTGCGGATACAAACGCATTCAATATATATTATTCAATTATATTTAAAATTATTTATACATATTATCTTTAATTTTAGACATGCTTATACACCAATTAACATTGATTATCGATATAGATTTCAAGCACCACAACATGATACATATGAAGTGTCTGGTGTTAATTTTACAACAGAAAAATTAGAAAATTTTAATTGGAATTATATGGATCAATATATTTGTACACGTGGTGATACTGATTATCCATTACAAGAAGTAAGTTCTATATAATAGTAATATAAAAAAATATAGTACTTACATTATTTATTATAAGGTTTCAAGAATCAGATCAGGAAAACTATATTCATAGAACCAAAAATCACCCAAATCTGAAACGTGTTTTTATAATTTGCAGAATTAACATGTTGTTACACGATATATACATCCACAGCATGTTTGTGCAAAACCTACTATAAAATATGTCTTTATACGTTAAACTTTTTCTATGACGTCAATTCAATTTTACGAGCAAATTAGATACATTTCCATATATGTAACATCTGCTATTCAATAAATATCGTGAATTTGTAAATAAATTGTAAAAATCAGAAAAATGTGTTATTGCCAGCAATACTTCTTACTAAAAATACTTCCCGTTCCAACGGCCTTACATAGAACGAAATTGATACGGTATAATGTGTTGGTTCAAGGTCAGTACTAAGTGATGAATGTGACAAAGTACATCCCAAACAAGTTTCTATAATTTATGTCAGCTTATCACAGATGTGTAGTTTGAGGATTTGCCAATTTTAGTCGTATTGTGCGGTTGTTTGCGGCAGTAACAGGTGGAAAAAAGACATACCTATACCTTCGTTTGACGAATATCAGCTTTGAATATTGTTGGAGTTTGTTCATTTCGCTTGGCTCACGATATTTTTCGATGAACATTTGTTTTGTATTCAACAGATTTTCATCACCGATCACTGTGATCATATGTGAATTTCTTTAAGCTGATCAGTTTGTTTTATACACGTTACAATAATATACATTTTAGTGATACATCGAGTTGCTCTGTAATCTTATGGCTTTCCGAATCGATTATTACTGTTGTTTAGTCGTCACGCCTTAACGTCTTGAACATAATCTTCAATATTATATGAATATTCTGAAAATAATAATGAATTTTGAAGTAAGTAAATTTATATATTGTATTATTGTATTTATAGAATTTAAAATATTGGCGATATCGTATGCATTTATTACCAAAAGAACATCCGGCTATTAAAAAAATTACCGATTGTCATTCGGCAACACGTTGTGATATTTTTTCGGAAACTAAATCGGAATGCTATAAACAACAAATTGATGATTTTTTACGTTTCATTGAAGTATATTTAAATAAATTGAAAAGGCCACCATCTAGTAATAAACATACCAAAGTGAGTAGCTTAACACTTGCACAAATTTTAAATATATTTTGAATTATTTTGTGGAATTTGCAAACAAAAATTTCATAGTGTGAATTGTTTTGCTCCATAGAAAAGTGTGAGGCAATTAAAATTAATTGGTTAATAAAACTAATCAAATAGCTTATTTTTAACAGATTTTATTAGAAAAGATAAAATTTATAAAACTTAATTTTTTTTTTCACAGGTTTTTAATTTTATTAATTTATTTATTTTAAGCTTTTCTTTTGCTGGCGTTCTATTTTTATTTTTTATTTTTCTTACTATAAATAATTTCATACATTTTATTACTAGGTTTTCATATATATCTTTAACTTTTTTTTAAACATCTTTTTATTTGACTATTTTTAACAATTTCTAAATCGGATCGAAAATGTAATAGTAATAGTAGACTGTGACGTAGAGTGGGGAGTATCACAGATAGTTTCGATTTTTTCGGTCAAATGAATAATCATTCTTGATCGGTTGCTACAGTTACAGTAACAGAATTATCTTTATTATATTTTGAGTAAAGCAAACCGAAAGCAATATATTTGATGCTTACTCATTCATAATATTTATACAGTGCGAGCATATACTGTAGGAGGTGTTAAATGTCCGCGTGATATATCACAAATTGATTTACAATGGCAAGGAAATTTAAATTATCTTCTGAACGTTAGAAAGTTAGCCAACAACCATTACCCACTTATCGTTTCTTTTACATAGCAAACATTATGATTTTATTAAATGCCTTTTCTCAAATCTCTTGTAATTTTGGAAATTTATTGTTCACTAGCAAATAAATACAACTATCAATTGTGATGGTGATGCAAAAATTACTCCGTCGATTGAGGTGTGATAGATACATTTTATTTCGTCATTACGATAATTTTCATTATTCTATCTATGTGATGATTTAAAATTTAAAAATTGTCATCCGTTTCATTACATCTTACTTCATGAATCTTATAAATTAAAGATCTTTTGATCTGTTGACTATTATGAGCCGGTTGTAATGATAGTAATACATTACAGATTAATCTGTGTTTAGTATTTTGTTCAGCATTTACTACTGCGTGTATCTGTCCTTATTACATAGTTTTTTAAACTATCATTTATTTTAAATTATAAACTTTTTCTTAAAACTAAATAAATATTACTTCGGCTAAAATTAATAAATTGCTTTTGCAAAATTATATATATACATTTTTTCTAATTAAATTAATTTGATTAAAACATTAATTAAAAAAAAAAAAAAAGACAAAAATTAATTTACTTTTTAGCATTTGTTTTGCTGTTTTTGTTTTCGAAAAGTTTTTAAATTATTGTTTTTAGGAAAATTCAACAATCCAGAAAAGTCATTTAACACAACGTCGTCATAGTACCAGTATTATTATGAGACCATCACCGTCACCTAATCAGGTGCAAAGTTTATGAAAAAAAAAAAAATTAATTATTAAACATTTTTAATTTTTTTAATTATAATTTTTTGATTAATTCGACTCATTTTGTATTGGAAGGTTTTTTTTTTTTTTTATTTAATGAAAATTTGGTACTATTTCTGAAAAATTATTAATTATTATTTGATCTGGTTTTGTTTTTTTTAATTGATTGATTAACTGGGAATTTTGGGCTTTTATATAATAAAATTTTATTATCAAAATTCAACCGTATACATAGCGAACGAGATCAAATTAATTTGAATTAATATTTTATGAAATTGGATAAATTAATTTTTTTATTTATAATTTCTTTTTAATTGGAATATTCATATTTTTTTCTTATTTACTTATTTGTTGACCGAATTTTGTGGGTTGAAATATAAAATCACTGTGATGCGAGCGACGACAGATGAGACGTTTATAAATACTTAATTGACTAATTTTTTTACTGAATGGGCATTAAAACCCATAGGTACGGTTTTAGCGTTCTCTAACACGTTTCGCCAAAGGGACCTATTTGCATCTAACGTCGTCCCCCACCACTCCCACATTTTAAGGATCTTAACACAGTTTTTTGTATAATATTAATACAATACCCCATTAGCTAAATATCATAATTATTTTTATATTAGTATTAGTTCATTAGTTTTCACTTATTATATAACTTGTTTAAAATACCATTAGATTTTAAATTAATTAGAAATAACTTTTTCTTATTAAAATGTTTTTTTTTTTGCATAACATACAAAAGACGATTGTAATTCATCTCGTGTATCCACATCGAACATTGCTTCTTTTGATTATCACTTGTTTTAAAGACGATCTTAGCACCGTGACTAAATATGAGAACTTCAAAACAAATGAAGAAGTTAAAAAATGAATCCATGAATAATGGATAATCTTAAAAAGCGAAAACCTTTGCACGTCACATCGGATGTTAAAAATGAGTTCGGTAATATGTTAAAGTTTATAAACGACGGTGGGTCATCAGCATCAATAATTAACTAAATATAACCGTAAATGAATCTAAATCAACAACGTGTTGATATTTTGCATCATTTTGAAAATGAATAGGTGTTATTTCAAGCAAAAAAAAAAAAAAAAATGCGATGACCCAACGCCTCTATGAAAATGCATCACAATAAAGAGATTATATGAGAACAGAACTGACGGAATGTTTAAAGAGGAAGCACATACACAAGAATGATTTCACTTTTGAGTATTTTAAATTAATTAAAGAAATAAAAGATGGTAATTATATGATTATTCAAGGAGACATATACTTTTATTGTTTAACACCTGTAATCACGCACCATATAATAATATGCCGAATAATTCATAGAAATAAGTGAACAGAACCGTATAACTCATTCGTTTTTATTAACTATTACCGGCACAATAGAATTATGATAATTCACATTAATTTTTAATTGATTCTCGTTTGTTAACAACTTGACTGCAGACCGCAAAACAAAAGTATAATAAAGAAAAATAAAATGAATATTTCAGTAATTTACAATAAAATAAGTGTACCATCTCATGGCAATGAGTATTTAGGAAAAAAAAAAGAAGACCTTACTAATTTAATAATCGTACATTATCTCATTTATGATCATTTCTTTTTTATAGGTCATTATTGTTATCAACTGCATCTTTGTCATTTGCAAACATACATTTTTTTTTCATATCATATTTAAATTAAATTAATAGCTTAAATTTAACTATAACTATTTCATTAATTTTCTATATAAAATAATTTTATTTTTTCGTATATTTAAAAATTTATACCAATATAGGCAATAGGAAATTCTCAATTTAGAGATAGAGTTGGTAGTATTCGTTTACCAGAAAAACGACCAAGGTTAAAACCAATATATTGTTATTTAATTATTATTAATTCACAAATAATAGTTTCTTAGTATTAAATGTTTTTTTCTGTTTTTTTAATTTAATTTAATTTAATTTAATTTAATTTTATGTTTAAAAACTATTTAGAATAATTTGGAACAAATATTTTGGGCATGGATAAAAAATAATATGCTGTCGCTATGTACAAATTGGCACTGTTTATTATTTTTGTTTTATCTATTTTATATTTTCTTTGTGCGTAAATTATTAATTTAGCTTTGATTTAGTTATAGAAAAAAATACGTTTCTTAATTTAAGAAAACAAACAAAAAAAAATGATTACCACGCGGTTATTGTTTTCTCATTTCATCTTTAACAAAAAAATTAAATTACATCTTACCCGCATCACCTTATCACTACTATTATTACTATTATTATAATTATTATAATTTTTGTTAAATTGTGTTAATTTATTTATATTATTGTTAATATTATAATAGATATATATGGTATTTTGTTATGGCGGTGTGTTTTATACATATAATTAATTGGATTTTGGTTATTTTAAATTTTACATACAGACACAAATCAAAATTGCAGGATTTTATTTCCGGCTTGTGTTACACAAATTAAAAATAATTAATTATTGTATAAATTACAGTTTTGTTAGGAAATTAGGAAAATTTAACACGACGTTTGTGGATGAAATGTATAATGTATTTTTATGGTAGCACTGTGTGCTGTATACGATATAAAATAATTTACGTTAATTCCGTGCATACTGTTAATTATAGCAAAGATTATTAATTTGTTTTTTTGATAATTAGATAGATATTATTATTAGGAATATATCAGTATGGATAGTAAATATATAGTAATTATTGGAATATATCAAATTTCATATAAACCAGAGGATTGATAATATTTGGTAAACAGATTTTAAGCACAAGTTTTAATTTGAGAATGTTTACTGCATTTTAAACTGATCATTTTCTAGAACTTATATAGGATAGGGTGGTCTAGATTGCGACGGTCACAATACACGCTAACGCTGAATTCTCTGCGAGTCGTTATGTGATATTTTGGACGGTTTATAATGTTGATTAATAATAGTTATAATCGTAGTTGTAGCAAATTATGTTACTCCAAATGAAGCTTATGGCATTTACCAAACATTCATTACAGGCAGGTTAGTAAATTATTTTGCACCGGAGAACAATTCACCAATTTTGTATTGCAGTTAAATGAAATTTATAGCTTTTTCCTTAATTCCATTATTTTTAAATGAATAATATTAGGAAATGAAAAATTGTATGGTAATAGCATAAAAATAATAATAAAGAAATTGTTGATCATATTGTGAAGAATTAAAAAGATGTGACAAGCAGTATCGAAGGATACCATAACAATAACAGCATAAAAAATGCTAGTAACAACGTTACTTTTGTATATTACACACGCTATATGCATTTGTGTAAAGTAAAAAACGGATAAAATTAATTTTACACCTGCAAATTGTTGTGGTTTTTTTCTGTAACTATTTATGTGGAGATCCATAGCACATCAAATTATATAGCAAAAGGAAATGTTGACCAAGTGTTAAACGTTTTGTTCAACATTCCGTGTAGTATTTGGATTAACCACAACTCTGAATTATTTCATTTTGATGTCATGTTAAACTTGTTACAATCGATATGCGAATAGTAAATAACATTTTTAAAATCGGTTAGTTCGTTGTTGAATTAATGTGCGCAGAAGAGTGCGATTTAGTGTAAATTTAACGAAGTCCAATCGGTCAAAATGTTACATATCACATCTTCGGCTCTACATGATCCAGAGAATTCTGTGGTAGATTGTAGTACCATCGGTATCTAGGACACCCTTTATATAGAAATATGTTAGTTCTTATGAAATGTATTGATCAAATGTTGTATATGCATGCAGATACATTTTATCAGTATCGACCAAGATATGCATATATAATTAATTAATTATTCTATTATTAAATTTAATATGTAATTAATATTAGAGTTGCTTCACGATTCACTTTTTTCGGCAGTAATTTTATAATAATTTAGTAATTCCATCTGGTGATTTGTTGCGCAATATCGCTGCTCGTTGAATTAATTTTTCATTCCGCATGGTTTATTTTCACAAGCAGCAAAATAAATTTGTATATACTTCGTAAAAGTTTATTTGCAATCATTATTTGTTGATCTTTCTCATTGTTTATTTCTAGAATAAAGAAATATATATAAGAAATTTAATATTATTTTTATTAAGTGAGCATCCTATTATTACATATAGATAGGTTCAATTATGCA
Source organism: Bibio marci (assembly GCA_910594885.2). NCBI lineage: Eukaryota > Metazoa > Arthropoda > Insecta > Diptera > Bibionidae > Bibio > Bibio marci. The sequence continues at coordinate 19,258,449 of OU343115.1, read as the reverse complement.
TATTAACGATATCATCTGTTACGTATAGCATCAGATATTTTGTCTATATTTCTGTCAGTCTCAAATTATCAAAATTATATTGAAATACTATATTTATATTTATATACCACATATTTAATTGAATACAATAACATTTATAAATAGTCTTCAGGAATAAATCAGTTGAGAATAATTTTTAGTAGCACAGGTAGCACCTTATACCCATAACCCCCACATAAATAATTGAATTGAATTGAAATTTATCAAAATTAAAATTAAAATATGTATATAAAATTTTATTTGTACATAATTATTTTATTTTAAATTTTTAAATACATAAATTTATTGTTTTACATTTTAAAATTAAAATTTTAAATTTTATGCTTGGGCTTTTCAGCATGTATCATCTAGAATGTATGAAAAATATAACATTTCAAGGTTAGTAAGATAGTTATATAGAGTGTCTTTTGTCTTTGGTACGCGACACTGAATAAGTTAATGTACACGTCTATAAAAATGTAATATTCATAATTTCACATTCACATTCAATTTTTGTAAATAATCATTTGTCACACACATTTTGTTTAAAATTATCATAAAATCGTTATTATTTATTAACTTGCGCAGCAAAACGACAATATAATAATTAATTTTTAATTTTCTTTGTAAATAAAAAAAACACAAAATAGAATAATTAGCATGTATTTTTGACACACAAAAACGTTGTGTTTTAAGCTTTTTAATAATTCTTTTAAATAATTATTTTTCAAAGTGATATCAATATAGAATTTTGAATTTTATTGTAATTTCTCATTTTGCTAAATATGCATTTTTATAGAGTTATTTACAAAATTTGTCTATGTGATCACATTGAAAACTTTCCAACTAAACTAAATTCTATATTCATTTTTATATTGGTAAAGTCAACGTAAATTTGTGTAAATATGGGAGAGTATATAATAATTTTGAGTCAGAATTTTAAGTTTTCGGTCCTGCTTTACCCTGATCTTTGATGTAGTAAATTAGAATACTGTGCCATGTAAAGATTTCCTTGTTACAACATCATCCTCCAAGTGTGATCCATTCCTATTTTCACCATTGCGTGTGTACACTTTGTTCGATAGCTGCTCATTATATAAATTGTTTTAGCATGTTATATGCAATATATTTAATTTATTTATATATTCATTTTTACACAACCATCTGTTACTGCATACCACCAAGTGGCAACTGTCTCATAATTATGCTGTCATCCGATTAGGAATGGATCAGCGTCTGCTCTGTTTCAATTTCACCGAACTACAATACCCTACGACAGCATTAAGCAACTTGATGATGCTCACTGAGAGCGAAATCCGTTATAATTCATTAATAACTTATGTGTTTTTATTTTGTTGTTTTATTTAAAATTGGGTTCTACCAAGAAATATTGATTAAAAATACAATAATTATTTGTCTACAATGTTAGATACCCGTCCGTGGATAGGAATTATTGTGATTAGATGACCGCGTATGTGTGGAGTAATCAATTGGTATAGTTTACCATTTGCTGTATATACTGAAATGCAATGATTAATTACTCAAAAAAAATATTAAGGACGCATTAAAATTAAACAAAATAACTTACCAAACAATAATTACCCTTGACTTTATCTTGCAGTCTGTTGTACATGTTTATGCGAGAATCATCAGTTTCAAATCGCATAGGTTGTATAGAAAGTGTACGTTTACAGCAGACTGTTTGTTAAGTAGCATCATCATATCATCACAAATGTTTATCACCAGTATAGGGAATGCTTTGATAGTTTACTTTACATAAAATTCATAATATATAGTTTTTGGAACGTTTTCAATGTATCAATCAAATATTGTATGCATTTTATTTCTTATGTACCTAAAAATATTATTAAAACATGTATTAATTAATTTAAAATAAAAACAAATAAAATAGATCTGGTTCAAAAGTTATGGAAAAGGGACCAGGTAGAATTTCACCGGCTGCCGAAGCGGCTGGATTAAATATAAATAATGAAAATAGTAGTTTACATACATCTTCAGAAGATAATGATGAAGTGTAAGTATATATTTTTATATGTTATGTATGCACAATTTTCATATATTTAATTATTTCATTTTTTTCTTCACTTCACTTAATATTACAGCATTTTACCGGAATTAAAATTAAATCAAAATGCTACCATATCGGAAATATTTGATGCTATGAAAAGTCCAATAAATGGTGTACCATTTTTTGGTAAAGTACCAAGTTTACCATCATTTACTTTTGTATCAAATGATGCTATAAATTGGATAAAAACACATATAGATGGACAAATTAATCCAATTGAAATATTAGAATTAATGAGAAGGTTAGTGTGGCAGCGAAACGTTAACGGTTTTTTCCAATTATATAAGTTAATAACCACATTTTGTTTTATTATTATACAGTCAACGATTAATTTGTCATGCATCTGGTGATTTTTCAAAACCTATAAAAACAGGATTTTATTTATATTATGTATCAGCACAAGATAAAGAATCCAAAGACTACTATCCGCCGTTGGGTGATTTAGAAGCATTTGAAAATGAATGGATGGAAGTGGAAATAAAATTTGCCGAACAATTGCCAATTGATGAATGTGAAAAAAATGTACCACCTTTTTTGCGTGAACAAGTACAATTGAATCGTATTGACGGTTCAATATATAAAAAAGTACATTTAGATACGGATATAACATTGAAAAGTGATCGTATTGAATGGGGTCATACACGGTATCATGGAACTATGACACCCGGTTATGCATATGAAATTATTGTACAATGGTTAATTGCATCCGGTCCGATAATATATGATTTAATAAATGGTTGGTGTTGTCGCAAAGCACCACAAAGTGGTTTTCAATTAATACCCATACCAGCCGATCCATTAGCCGAACCATTTACCGATAAATCGGATCCATTACGTGGTCCAATTTTTGTACCATTAAATTTAGATTGTTTAAAACAACATCGTGATTTTTTATTCGAAGGTATAAATGCATATAAAATATGATATTAAGACATCATAATAATAGAATAGAATGTGTCATCGTGCATTTTCTATCTATATATTGTAATTGTATCTATATAATATTAAATATATTGGATTAATAATATATTTAGATAATAACATTTTAATTCTATCCTATGTATATATATATATAGAATTTAAAAAGGATTCATGGCCTGATCGTTTAATATTATTTCAAGAAGCTATTGTACAACGCTTTGGATTTTTACCATGTTATGTAGAAACAAAAACTGGTTCCAATCAAAGTTCATTTGATCATCATTATGTTCATTGCACTGGTTATATGTTTATTTTGGTACCGTCACCAAATGAAGGATTGAAAATTCGACAACGGTTAGCTTCTGGTGGTGCAATTAAAAAACCAACATTTATTAATAAGTATTGGTTTTTTTTTTTGTATATGATTAATATTATATTTTAAGTAATAACAAGATTTAATGTTTTTTTTAATTTATTTCAGAGTTACACAACCGACTCTTCATGCTGATTCTCAACAATCACACGAACTAGGTGGTGTACGTCATAATAGTAGTAAAACCAAAGATTCAGACTCAGATGTTGTGCTGCCACGAAAGGTAATATTGTTTATTTTATGTCGCCCAATCTTGTAAGTTTGCAAGTAACGATAGAAGTTACAAAAATCGCCATCAATAAATAACGGATGCAGGATAAGTATTATATTCTGCTACGCATATGTAATTACTACGCCAGTATGCGACTCATCGCTAATGTATTCACAATGCATACGTGTATGTATATTTCATAGACTATCAGTTTGATCAAGATTTTTTCCGAAAAATGTTGATCCTTGTGAATCTAATTTGAGATCGTGATATTTTTGATTTGCACACTAACGTTACGAAAAAATTACAGAAGCTGCAAAACTAAACTAAGACCACATATTGGAAGAACCAGATGATACTGTTTTCTCTATGCTCTCTATATATATATTTGGTCAAAAAGTTACAGAAATTAATGATACAAATATGAGACTAAATCAAAAAATGTGATTTTGTAATTTCGACTTAGCATTTATCATACCAATAGTGATTCTATTGAGTTCTTCACTAACATATTAATTTTATACACCATAACTACCTTCAGTATTCACTAATGATAAGTTAACAATAAATAATATATAATTATTTAGTATTACACATTTACACTTTTCTAATTAAATCCTTTATTGAATTAAATCCATCTGGTTGGGATCAACAATGAAACCGCCTCATTCTAATCCAGAATTACGAATTCTGTAATAAACTAACTACCGTCCCCGAATTTGTAAATACGAAATAAATAAATAAAAACTTACTTGTCGTTCTTTTTTCCAGACATATTAATTTTTGTGTTAATTGAATAAATTGTATAAGCCTTCAATAATTATAATCTTTATGCAAAATTTAGCATCTAAAGCGGTTTATTGTTCTATTTCTGTGTTCATCGTGGAACCTAAACTTTTTGGTAGTAAAAAAAAAAAATAGTTAAAATATGAAATTACAAACATTAAATCATAAATAATTATTATATAAATATTCGTATTTTATTTCAGGTCGGATTTTTATGGTCATGGAATCATATGATTGCCAATAAAAAATGGAAATCATTTTGTTTAAATAATTCCAATGACTGTGAACTATTTCAATTACGTATGCTGCGTGATTTTAAGGAATTTTGTTTAAATCAAAATAATCGTTTAGTTAATTATTGGGACGAATGTTGGGTAGCCAAAGAGAAATCATCAATAAAGGAAAATGTTACGTAATATTGTCCATATTTTTATAAGCGAGCTTAAGGAGATTATTATTTTTTTTTTTATTTCCATTAAATATTATCATCCCACCTCACACCCATCGGTCAAACACAAGCCAGTCAAATGCGCCGACAAACATATTAACACAATTAAGTTAACATGACGTAAATTTTATATTTTATATTAGGTTATTTTTTTTTTTTATATATATATTGTTAATAATGAAAGACTTAAAAGAAAAAAATAAATATAAATAAATTATTTTATTTTATTAAAGAACTATATGTTTTAAGAGATTTCATCTTTTGTATAAGAAAGAACAGCAACAGTATTCAATAACTGTCTCTTGAATTCAATGGATCTAAATATTTAATTATATTAACAATAGATACTAAATTTTGCAGCTGAAGGTAGGTGGTATAAAGGTTTTAACGAAGGGTGCAATCACCACACGTAAACAGCAACATGGGTTCATTGTGATTTACCCAACAATCCTACAAACTACCGAGTGAAATATATGGTATATAATTTATAGTATTCAAGATTCATTAAGTATATGTTAGAGGTTTATATTTAAGCATATTCTTACAAACTATTAATGAAATGATTATAAATTTGCATTATGTATATATTTTATAGGTGTTATCATCATAATTGCTTTTATGAAATCATAGCGAAGCTATTTCTAATGCTACCAGTATTTTTCACGTAGTTCAAGTAGTTAGACCAGACAGAACATACATGCAGACATCGCTGTATCTATAAATTTTGCTCCTACTGGTAGACGAGGAAGAACATTTATGCATTCGTAGAACTACAAGTTTCTTAAATAATTTCTTCTTGATTTTTACCCACAATGTTTTCAGAAATTGCACACAAGGCACTAAAATCCACATAACAATGTAATGTACGGCTAATGTTCAGGTACAATGTACCCATATACCATTAGATTCTAATGATATTTTGCTATTTTACATACACAAATGATCATGAAGTGCATTTAAGAGATATGGAACGTATTGTGTCCATTATTTTAAGGACACATTCCGGCCACTAGTGCTTGTGTTTTGTGTTGTGTATCTATCATAACATACAATAATATAGATACATGTGATACAATGAAAACAACTTGAAGCAGACTATCATTGAAAAATATTCCAGAAGCAGGGCTTCATCTTCATGCAACACTACAAATGAACTAAAATTAATTTTAATAACATAAAATGTTTATACCTTATTAAGGATTTGCCTACACAACGTACGGAAACAAATGCACACATATATACGAGATATTTTTTCATTAAATATTTCATCATATTGTTTATTTGTGTTCTCATATTACTATTACATATGATAGTTATTCAAAATTTAACATTTTAATTTAAGCCCAAGCGTTTTGGACTTTTTGCTCTGAAAGTATCGACAAAATTCTATGTATCTGAAAATAAAAGTTTATAAATTACGTAAGAAACCACAAAAAATTGTACCTCGTTGACAAATCAAACATTTTAAATTAATTAATTTGATTTTAGAAATAATTAATAATAATTAAAAGATTATAAAACAGCCTAAATTCCATTAAAAGATGATGTAATCAAATAATACTAAAATGTCTGCAATTATTGCAACCCGTCAGGAAAAATTTGCGTAACACTAACGTTCTTGCAATTCAATTTTACCAATTAGTAATCAAGTTTCATGAGTCACATTTATACATTTAATCAATTTTTCTTGTAAATATTATATATTGATATAGTGATATTTGTTTAAAACTTTAAATTTAAGTCAAAAGAGCCTGATTTAAGTGATTTCTTAGTAATTAACCCAATATTTGTTATGGGGAATGTTGTATTTTCTTTTACTCTCAAAGATTTTCAAATATAATCTACACTTTCATCGTTTTTATAAAATAAATCTTCTTAAAATTATGAACAAAGAAGGTAACGTGCTATGAAAATTATATTTCTTTTATTAGTTTGCAGAGAAAAATGATATATTATTTGATAAATTACAAATAAGATAAAACCTAATTTAATTTTATTCAGTTATTTTTTCATATATTGCATTATTTTGTAGAAAATGCAAATTCAGAAAAACCACAAGTTTTATGTTTTTATGTATATGAATGTTTACATTTTTGTTCAAATTACTGACAAAACAAAGCTTTTTCAAACAATATTATTTTAATTTTTGTTATGTTTGCGTTATTCCTTGCCAGTAGGGAAACAACATTTAATGTCAAAATTCTGTAGCGTAATTGAATAGCGTAATCGTTATATATTTTTATTATTTCATTTTTGTTTTTTTTAATTTCGTAACGGAACATTAAATTTTCTGATTTTTGTTTTATTTAATTTATTTTATGTTTTATTCCTATAAAGAATATCCAAAGTTTTAATTATTTTGTTTTTCTCAGTTTTTATAAAATATTTATATTGAATGTAAAAATGAATAAAGGTATTTTAATATTAGTAATATTAATTCAGTAAGTTTACATCAATTATAATATTGTGGGCTGAGCATTGGGTGCAACAATTTTTTATAAATTACGTACAAAGCATACATGCAACATTAAAATATTTAATTATTTGCACTTGCATATCCAATATCCAAATCCTTCGATGTTTGAAATAAAATATAATACTTCACGATCGTCACGAATGATGAACGAATATTATTAAAAAAATAAGTATTAAATTGGATGAAATGAAAACAAAATTAAAAGGTAATTTTTTCTTTATCTGTACATTTAAATATTTATATTAAATTCACAAAAAAAATAAAAAAGGAAGATGGTGTCTCACATCGGCGAAATATTTTCAATTACACGTGGCAAAATTTCCTAAATTGCAAATGAATTCACAGATTCACTGTTTTAATAAATGGAAATCAGTAGTACAGTTTCGAATTTTAATCGGATGACAATATCTTTTTTTTACTGGACGTGAATTTATCCATTCAACTGATTTATTCATGTACCATAACCTATAAAAACCAAATCTCTGTACTTTTTTTTTTTTTTTATATAAAATAAATTTATCAAATATTTGCTAATTGTTATAAAAGGTATCCCTATATACTAGATGGCGATAATTGCAGAAGATGTCCAACAATCGACAGATAAATTTTATTAAAAATAATTAAATTACCACCGCAGGAGCAGTATACATTTTGGTTAATATCGCAAATTATTTAAAGCATTTATTATTTTATTATTGTAAAATCAAATGTGATCGATAGTAGAATATATATTTACAATTATATGCACGAAAGATCTAAGTGAGGATTGCAGTGGAATCAGAATGGTATTATATGCACTATAAGCAGGATCTACACAATTAAGTGGTAAGTACCGTTAATGTAACATATATTGTATACTGTATACATGTTATAAATACATCTATTGCGATCGCATTCACTTTTAGGTGGATATGATTTTTTAAATCTACATATGGGTCGTTTACGTTTTCTACCCAATGCGTTAAAATTAGTAATATTGCAAGATATCTATTTTATACCCTTTGTTCCTATCTCAGGCTATCTCTTATATTTGTTTACTCAAGCTATGAAATAATTAATGATGTAAACTATTATAATATATTATTAATTATTAATATAAATTTATTAAAAACATATAATTTATTACTTATCACAATCACAAATACTTAAAAATAAATTCCATTTTTTAAATAAACAAAGTATATGTGCGGGTGGTCCATTTTTTCTGCATGATTAAAATATCACCTCTAACTTTAATTGAACTCACCACGTCTATCTAGATTCTATAGCACCATCTTATTCGTCACGTCTTATTCAATATAATTTAATATAATATTTTGTTTTTATTTATTTATTTTATTTTATTTTCTTGTTATATATTATACAGAAAAATTATAATTATTTAATTAATTATTTTAAATTTATGTCAATAAACTAAAAAATGTGAAAAAGAAAACCCTGTAACCTACTTTTATTAACTTTTAATATAATATTATTGCGTGTATATATATTCAATTCTGCATTTAGAGTTTATTTTACTGTGACGAGATATGATTCCCTCCGATAAGAAATACATATTTTAAAAAAGATTTAGTTAAATAAATTTTAACAATAAATGTTCTCGTATAGCGTCTGTAAATTGTGTACAGAATACGAATTGATTTCCTGTAAAATTTCTTAGTGTATAAATTATCTTACATATAATTTATTTAATTACAAATAATAAGCTTTTAAAGAAATATATATTTATCTCTTATTAAATCAATGAATCGTCACTGCGTACATAAATACAAACGTAGGCCAGTTCGAAAAGTTTCCTTTAATAACTAAATATATATTAACTTAACAACTCATTTCTTAGAATTAAGAAGGAATATTAGTGATAGGATCAGCTTTGTCGTAAGTCTTGTTTCCATAAATTTATCATATCCTTCAGTATGAAATTAAAAAGTGTTGAGAGAAAAATTAGATTTTTAATTAAGCATTTAAAGGAAACATTTTAGACTCTGCCCTCGTTCGTTTAGTTAAACAATCAAAAGAATTTTAAAATAATAAAAAAATGTATAATTTTTAAATATATAATAATTGTTTTTTTTTCCATTTAAATTTATAAACTAGTTGTTAAATGATCAGCACCTTCTTCAAATTCATCAACAATTAATGGTGTTGTTAAAACAACTGAGTATTTAATTCTTTTGTTACTAAAATAACTGGTAGTATTGTCAAAAACAACATAATCTATGATGGGAATAATAATTGTGATAAAATATAATTAAATATAAATTTTTGGCGACTGGTATGGGCGCTCGCCTCCGTATACACTTACATGTACAATCCGGTTGACATGTTATAAAACCTTCTTCATTTAATTGATGTGATGCTACACTTTTTAATTCAATTTCTTTAGTATCTTCACCAGTTATATTATTTATACATTTAATACCAAATCTAATGTCATGATCAAATGTTCGAAAATCCCATCTATAAAGATTAATAGCATATGTATTTTAAAATTAATAGTATGTTTATATATAATAATATAATAATTTTCCATTTTCTTTATGGGAGTAATCGCCTGAATTTTTTATTTATATAATATTTTTATTTTGTTCTATAGCAGCCCGTCGTAGAATCAGAACATCACCAACATTAAATAAATGATTTTAAAATGGATTGTTATATGGGAATTATTATGTTTATGATGCACCACCATACAAAAATTCAAAAAATTGCTGTTTATATTTTAATGAAAATTTGACGTAATATAACAAATGCAAAATATTTGCACGATTCGATTAATCCAAGCCGTCCAGCCGATGCAGGCTATCACGCGTAAGTATTTATTGTAGAACACAAATTCGAAATTTTTACTTTAAGTAATATAACTCTATTAGTCATTGTTTGTCAAAATCAAAGCCATACTATGATTTATCCTTGGAAATATCCAAGAAATCCATGTACGGCTATATCAAATAATAGTGAATGAATTATAAAATAAAATAACGGTGACAATATAATATACAGAGAGGACTGATAAATTTCTAAAGATTATCCATATGTGAATACTTAAACTCATATGATTTCAACCGCATAATGAATAAGGCCTGATGATTTTTAATGAACAATTGTTTAAAATTTGTCGGTTTATTATTACTTATAATATTTATTGATACACTTACTTTAAGAAACATCCTGGTTCTTCACATTTAAATTCTAGTTTAAGTTTTGATCCTTTTTTAATAACTGTATCCACAAATTCAATATTATTATTATTTGCAATATCAGCTTGATCTGTATATAAATCTTTTGGAACTTTACCACCCCATTGAATCTTAAAAATAAATATATTGTATTACACATATTAATAAACATTAAAATTATTATCTCGAATCTAAATTATTCATACATAATTTCATTTAAGAAATAATTAATAACTATTTAACGCAATTAATTGTTTTAATTACAAATAATTAATAATCATTTATAAAAGAGAAAATTACGATATTCAAATTGAAACTTTTGCGGCGGCGTTATTCAAAAAATTAAACCAATATTATTATACCTTTGATTGACATTTTGGATTATCATCTTCATCAGTCATTGTACCACCAAAATATACAGGAATTTGTGATGGATCAACACTTTCAAATAATTTTGGTTGCCATTTTTTTGGTTCATTTTTATATATTAAAATTTTACTTAATGTGTATTCATCCAAAAATTTTTTAACAATATTAAATACAAATGCAAATACTTTTGGTACTGTGAAATAGATTTAAAAAAAAAAAAACACGTTAATTAATTGGTAAATCAATTTGAATACTTATGGAAATATTGTAAGAGTCAGAGTCATCTGTTATATATATGCTTGACAGAGCATAGAACAGACAGGACATGTATACACAAGACATGTAACTCCAAGTGAAGCTTATGGTATCTACATTCATTACAGTGAAATTACTAATTTACTCCGCTTCATCTGCAATTATCGAAAGGAAATGGTTTCCTTAATTTTATTATCCTTTTTGCCTGACATGCCTCAGACTAATTTCGATTCTTGTTTGCAAGAAAATACAGTATATAGTGCTGTTTGAATGTGCAATAGAATAAACAGTCATTTTTTTTCAATAAGCTAAGTTCTTTTCGCGATTTCTCGAATATATAGATCTATAGCAAATAATTCGGTTTGGCAGCTGATGTTGATTTTTTATCGAAGAAAAAGAAGAAGCAGGCTATAGTTTCCTTCATAAACTAAATTAAATTTTCCCCGCCAGGCAATCTCGTTATATACAAATCAAACAACTTCAAAACAATATTTCCAGAACTTGTCCACTTTTTATAAATCATATCTAATCTTAAATAACATTTTATGAATACACACGCACCTTCGTTTAGTTATTACTTACCATTAATAATATAACAACATTTTAAAATTTCCGGATAATTTGATTCATAATTTTTAATTAAAGAAATAACAACTTCACCGGCTGTAAACAGTAAAAATACAATTTTTTATTTAATATAACATAAATTAGATTTTAATTATATATACAATAAATAAATTATACCCGGTCTCCATGCATATTGTTTAACATTAAAACCTTCCATATCAAATAAAACAACAAATTGTCTGGCTTGTGGACCATGTTTTTGACCTTGTTCATAGGCAATTTTCATATAACGTTCAATACTTTTGATAGTGGCTCTAATAAAATCAGCTCTGGATACAGTATGTAACATACCCCACATATCCATACCAGCAAATGGAATAATTATAACTGAATAAATATTACAGATTAATAACATAGTAATTAATATGTTGGTTATACAATTTCCATATATGTTATGTACAATATAATAATTACCTGGTGATCCTTCTTTGTCAAAACCACTTAAACCATGTGGACAATAATCAATAAGTGGTTGTGGTGTTACCCAATTTTCAATATCATCAACACCCCAACGTTCACGAAATTTCATTGATTCACGTAACATTTTTTCAGCTGCTTCAACATTCCATTTACGTGCTACATTAATTATACAAACATTTAATAATAAAAATTAGTGATGGCGAGTTATGTATATAAATCCATATTTAGCAATAATAATATCAGGTCATAGTATCAATTTACCGTACCATTTAACCAACGAATTAAATAATAATCATCATGTTCTGGCTTTGTTATATCCGAAACATCTCTACGAAACTGTAATGATATGAAAATTAAATGTAAAATTTATAAAAGATATTCAAATCAAATATGTAATTTTATATAACTTAAATATAGCCGAAGATATGGTAAATTCTTGTACATATATAGAGTGGAATATTATGAATTCATTACAGAGAGTAGTTATTAATTTCTTCCTTTTTTCTGTTTACGATGATTCTACAAGAACAATCATCAAAACTGTGTTATAATTTCCTATAATGAAATCAAAAACTTTCAATGGTCAAATTATAAAATATAAACTATACTCCACCGTATAGAAAACCAACGATGGTTTAATATGAATTCAAAAGTTATCGTAAAACAATACCAAAGACATTATTTTGAAGCTTTTTGTTATTTACATAATTACAGAAAATATATATTATTTCCGGGAAATAATATAGATCTAATAATAGTAGGAAAAAAAACCCAACAATTTCAAATATATTCCAAATAACAAAATAATTAATAATATATTAAATTGTCCAATTAACATTCAATTTTTATACATTATACTTAAATTTCACTTCCAAATTATTATATTACAAAATAATAATATGTTGTGTGTGGCTGTGTGTGTGTTTATGTGTACACTTTAAAAATGCAATTAATAAAAGAAAAAGTCCAACGAACTCTTATTATAATCGTACAATTTTTTTTCTACTTTTTCATTTGTATTTTGACTAAAATTGTTTACTTTCACATTAAAAAGTAATAATTTATTATTGTTATAAGTTTTTTTTTGATATATTTTTAAATTCACCTTATTTATGTTTTATATTTTTATGTGTTTGTGTATTGGTTTGAATGTTAAGTAATTGCATATTTTTTTTATGACAAAATAACATATTTCGCAGTAACTTTTATATATAATAATATGATCTTTTACCATCTTTCAGGCAGTAACAAATATTAATTTCATGTTCATTTAATATCTGATTTTTATTATATGGCAAAGAGCAACTGAATCAAATGTCGTTCAAGTGGTTATGCAAAGAATGAAATTAATTGCCATCTGATTTTGTAAGGACTTGTATATGATGGATTATGCAACACATCCCAACCTAGCTTCAATTTGTTGACTATTCAAAAATGTACATGTGTTCCACACCAACATAATAACATAATTACTTTACTTGATGAATATCAGCTAAAGATGTTGTTGAATTTAGTTCATCGCGCTTGCTCGCAATATTTTTCGATTAACATTGTTACATCATGCAGTTGTTTAAAAATTGAGGACTTCCGTACAGCCGTCATATTAAGCAAACCGTAGATGTTAATGCGCTAACATTACAGATGAGTTTCTTTAAACTGATTATGTAGTCTTACGCATTGTTCTATATAATAACAACTCATCGTTATACATTTTGTTACTGAATCACAATTAAAGTACCTATATAAAGACGCTTTATCAAACAACAATATGGGTTGACTTTCCGTAGTGAAACACGTCATTACTTAGTACTCCATCCAATAATATATAAAGTTATTAGTTGATTTTATTTATAAATGCTTGGTTTATTATAAATATATTGTTATGTTCGCATATACTACATACATTACACACTATATAGAGAAGAATTAAATTAGGCGAGTACATTGTACCATACAAATTATTTATAACTATTTTGGTATATAATTTCATTTTAATTATATAAATATAAATTATATAAATTATATGTTAGAAAATTAATAAGAAATCACACGCACAAAGAGCATGCGGAGAAAGGAATAACATAATAATAGAAATTTTAATTTATATAATGATAGTAAAGAAATAGTAATCTTTATGGATGGTGATACAATTCGCATGTGATAATATGTTACCAATTTTAGCTAACCAAGAATCTGTCCATATGTATAACACCGCAGTTATCCTGGAAAATATATTGTTCTATTTATACTGATCCTGATGATATGCATTCTTCCTATTCAATAAATATAAGAATGAGATAATCAAACGCTGGATCAAGTTATATTTTTAAATGTCTCCTATCATTAACTATATATAATTAAATGGTATACATCTGTTTTTGTTCTAGAAGCTAAAGTCATTCATCAACGATTTTTAGAAATATCGTAAACAGTACCGTCAATCAATCATGTATATTGTCATTCTGAACCTTATGATTGACATGTTGTATACCAATCCAATGTTCAATTATATCAGTAACACTAACACATCAGTTATGCCCTACTAACATTAACTTAAGCTAACAGAAATTAATTTTTAAATTCGGTGTATATTCGTGATTGAATTTGAAACACACAGACAATTAGCATAAGTGAGCTACCCACGTCATTTTCACTCAACCTTGGAAATAACCTGAAATTTTATGAAATTAATTTTGTCCCTATATATACTTTACTTACATCTTTGTCAATGGTTAAAAAGATTAATAAAAATAATAGTAAACTTGTATTGGTTGCATTACGTCACATAATATATATATATTAATCTTGCATCGTGCGTACTTAATTTAAAGGTTGAGTTTGCTTTTACTTTTCTTTACTATTTATAATACTATTTATGTAGGTACAAGAATTCAATGTCAACAAAACATATAAAAATGTAGTACAATATTTCTTTTATATAATTATGAGCAATTATGAATAAATTTAATATTTGTTTATGTTTATGTATCGAATAGGGTGATCAACTTTTAATGTAACACCTGACTATAGCAATCAGAAATATGGTATTATCTGAAAGTGGAACAAATTATGGCTTGAAAGACCAATATCAAATTACATAATGACTTATTGGTGTATATTTTGAAATATTTGCAAAAGAGGATGTGGAAAAATGATGTAAAATACACCATACCAATGATCGGATGAGACATTTGATGATAATAACGACAGAAACTCAGATTTCAATGAGATCATAGGTATCTACCGTCGTGAGAGACACATGTATAAGTCCTATATTTATTTATCAAAAGAAGAAGAAGATTATGTATATTGTCACTCGATTGAAATTCTTCAAATGCCACTCTATGCGATCCACATAATACATCGAATTACTTTTGTTGACAGAAGCAAGCATTATTTATATAATTTTTAAAAGACAAAAAAACGTAATTTAAATAGAAAAATATATTATTTAATTGTACAAATGACATTACGGTGTGTATTTATTACACATAACAGCATTACCTGCACTGTTATAACCTAAATACTATCTTGATTTTTATGTAAAAAGAAATAATTAATGAATGCAAAATAATAATACTGGTTTTTTGAATTTCTTGCATTTAACTATTGCAACAATAATGGACGGAGGTCAAGTCAATAAATAGGTGCAAAAAACATATTAAATCTTATTACATTTGCTTATGTACATTTATTCCAAACGAGCCTACATATTATGTACGACAATTGTTCACTAATAATAGCGTAACACACTGCTCATATACAAAATTGAATTGAATTTTATGTAGGTAATTTTTTTACATAATCCATACGTTTCGAACAGTCCAATATCTGACCACCATCTGCCATATATAATTTATGCTCGAATTATTTTTATAAATGAAGCAAAATTAAAATTTTTAAAAATTATTTAAAATTAACAATAACCTTTAAACAATTTTATTTTATTTATTTACAGACTGACAATAAATTTCTATGATAATTATAGGAAATAAAATATATGCGACAAAATATTAATATACGCAGTATCGCAGCTATCATCTGTAATTATGGATGTTATTGTTATTAGTTAAAATTTTATTGTTACTACTGGCATAAAAAAACATTCGTTTATCATTACAATAATAATTTTTATTCATATACACACGTAATATCATTGCAAACAAATGATTTTAAATTACGGAGGATACGTATATATAACAAAATATTTAAAATTTTGAAATGCTTACTGATATTGATCGCATATAATAACTAGATATATATATATATATATATAATAAATCCCATTAAATACCAAGATTTCAACACATCGCACACCGGTAAGTAACATTTTAAAATGTTCGATTTCACATTAATGTTATTTGGATCTGTATAGATTAATATAGATGATATGGATTAATATAAAATATTATATTTAATAATTGACAATATGCATAAGCAAAAGATTTATATAAACATTCTGGTGAATTCCTATATTACTATGATTACTGAATAGATGTGTATATAGAAACTAATTGAAATATTACAAAATAAATTATTATAGTCTCACCGGGAAAATTTCACAATGTGAACCGTATCGTTTTTTAAACATTGAATTTAGACAAGATCGATAATGACATGTAAAAAGTTAACATATATGCTGAAATAGATTAGAAATAGATTTTGTTTAGTAGTCAAGCATTTGTACAAAAATTTAATAACATATCAACTCACATTAGTTAATTGTGCAGTTATGGTTACAATAATTTACTGATATGCTGAAACTCTCTATACATTTGTAGACTTTATCAAGTACTACAATATTATGCCTATATATTTATACTTCCTAATTTTGTTCCAATTGAAGGTGTATAGTGAATATGTTTTGTTACATTATATGATTAATTAACATAACAATTACATATATGTATTAACTTTAACCAATTTTCTATATTTTTTATAATTATGCTAAAAGAAGTCGAAATGACATACATTTTGCTGTAATAGAGTGCATGCAATGCATTTAAATATATTCATATTTGGTCTTGAGATTTATAATAAGTTTTTAATACCTATATTGAAAAAAAAAAAATTACTTCAGCATAACTAACCAAATTGAAAAAGGAATTATTACATAATTCTCAAATTCATATATACTAAAAACGCCTTGAAATTGTTTTCCAACTACAATAGCTTTTTATCGTTTTTATTAATATATTTGCAATATTGCAAATTGTTTATAAAAATAATTATTAAAAATATATCATTCAATCGTAATAATATTTTTATATTATATTTTTGTATATCTTTTACAATAATTTCTATTGCAATATGAATTTAAATTGTGTATTTAATTATAAAATAAGGTTATCAGCAGACACAAACCCATTGTTTTTTTTATTATAATAATATAAAGCGTCAGTCAATGAATTATTGTACTCATAGATACTCTATCTAATATATTATTTAATCTTTCTGCAGAAATTGGGTCGAAACTACAATGTTTTGGTTTCCCACTGATTACATTTATGTGTTTTGTATACTCTAATAACATTGTTTACAATACAATTGAAAGTACATCGAATTCGCAAAATCATCTTCTTAAAGTATATACGTGTTTTTGTGTGTCCATAGTCACTAATGCAAAATAGATAAAATGTTAACATTTGCATAAATTAGTAATGGAAGTAAATGTATATGTTGTGCATTTGATGGAACCAACAACATGTGGTCGCTATAAATAATATAGGTAATCATGAACCGAACTGAAAGAAAAACGTACAGAATATGCTGAAAGACATGCAACAAAATTATTCTGCAGCACGTCAATGCTAGGTGCTATATTTTGCAAAACTTAGATACTTTAGAAACATTTGACTGGACAGCATTACCCCAACCACCGTATTTAATACTTAATACTACTTCATTAGTACTTCAATATAATAGTGTGTTACTGTTTTACTATTTATTAATTTAAAAAAACGCACTAATTATGTGTTCCAGTCAGTGATAATAGGATAATAATCAATCATTACTATCTATACTAAATAGTTATTACAATCAGTTTTAGCACAATACCTGCCTCCATGATATAATAATGATTATTAAATACGTATGTTAATTTATATGAAACAATATAGAGGTACATAAATAGAGACGTAAGTGCTACTTATTGACCACTAATTAAATATACATATATTTAATATTTATTAACAACCATTTTCAATTATAAATTAAATAAAACCGATTGAATTGAATAGACTCTGTGGTTTTAACAATACTAATAAATAAGTTAGTGCGGAATAACCACAAAATTACATAATTCTTTATATTCGCACTATTTATCAATCAATGACGTACATATTTAAACGAAAAGAGATATACATCAATTTTATAATACAACAACAATATATTTTCTATCATCACATAAATTTATATTATATATATTATTATTTGAGATATACTTGTCTAGACATGGGAAAAAAAAATCAAATCAGTATTACCTTTTACATATTTATTTACAAATCTAATTTGCATAAATTATAAAAATGAATTGTAAAATTATAAATTATTCATCATTCTATTTATAAGTAGTTGCAACAACAACAAAATGTGTAAAGCGTAAGTTTGGTAGTTTGCAGATAATATTCTATGGAATCTTTATAGATATTGGCACTTTGCATGGGAGCTCAGGAAGAAATTGTTATTGATGAAACTTTGATGGAATGGAGAGGAAAACTTATCTGCAGACAGTATATACCAAATAATAAGGTTCATTGTACATAAAGTTATTCAAAATATGCTCAGTTGAAGGTTATACACATGGACATTAACCATTTATACGGGAGAATCCCCATCTGGGGCGAACGATAGATTGGATCAGAAAAAAATGTATGCCTTGAACTCGCTGCAAATCTCCTCATAATGAAGATAGCAACCTATATATCGATAACTTTAAATACGATAGTTATGATTTAGCAATAAACTTATTGAAGTAAAAAACACATGTTATTGGCACACTAAGGTCTAATAAAAAAGGCATTCCTAATGATGCTCTTTTTACTAAACTAAAACGAGATGAAATCATTTCTCGTGCGAGTATACACATGGAATTGTTATACTAAAATGGAAAGATACTGTGTGATATTAGGCTGTTTTCAACAAAGTATGCATCACATCTTGTACCAACTCGCAGATGGCAACACAACCACATAGCAGTAATGTTCAACCTATAATGATACATCTCACAAAAGACGAAAAGCCTGCAAAATATAGCTGGTGATTCATCTGTAACATATTCCAATAAACATCTGCTTATAACTATACCCAATGAAAATGGCCAAAAGATACGTAACGTAAATGTGTAAAGTGTTACTAAAGTATGCAAAATTGAAGAAGAACGTGAAATAGTAAGAAAGCGAGCACCAATGGTTTATACATACTGTGGTCAATGCTCTGGGTTACCTCAACTATATGCCTAAACTGTTTTAATTTAACTATTATATAATGATATGAAACCTTGATGTTTCGTGCAAAACATCTCAAAGAAGAGCATTTTCATTTATTTTATAAATTTTTTTTATTGTTAATAAGTGATTAATTTAAAAAGTATATTATAAGATTATATTCGTATTATTTGTACCGCAACGATTAATTGTACTTGGGAAATAAATTATGTATTTTCTATTTCTTACATATTTGTATTCTCTGTGTATTCACACACGGTACGATATAGTAGCTGCGTGTATTGGCGATATAATTCAAACCATAAAATATGTGAATGTGAAATTATTAAAATTATTAGATTTTAAATCATTGTTGACACTACTAAAACTATTAAGATTTCTCTATAGGTAATACATACGCTTTAAGTATGTGAATTTATTAATTTTACATTTTATATATGGTTATACCATACATTAATTAACTATATATAATAATATTTAACTTAAATTAAACGATACGTGTACGAATATATATTTATATTAATGATGTTTATGTATAACAAAAGAATACCTTTTATTTAAAACGTGATTTTTATAATAATATGTGTACTCGCGTTTACATATACCATATAAATATCATATTAGGATAGCAATTTCACTTTTAAAATTGTAAATAAATATAAATAGTTAGAAGAGTTTGAGTTATTTGTTTAGACTTCAGATTTATTTATTTGATGATATTTTAATTTTACGTATTCGGGGAATTTTTTAATATATTATCTATATTATTTATATGTATTATTATTATTATTATTATATTGATTGAAATAATTTAATAAAATTATAATATTGCAGTTTCATCATCGATATATGGATATGGACAAGTACAATAATTTACGTATATGTGTATGGAACCAACAACTTGTTATTGATAAATATAAAATGAATATTGAGCTGTATATATAGAAGGATATCTGCAGTGCACATTTTTCAAGACAACTTTTTTCATGATATAGTTATTAAATGTGGTATATCGCGTTGACAGTCGCGAACGATAGCAGAATTGCATTCCGGTTTTTGAAATATGAAAAATAGCATACATCATCATGTAAGTTGAATTAATTTTTTTTATTTATTTATTTTATTAATTGAATAAGATTATATAGCCACTTTTTTTATAACCATCGTTAAATAACAGAATTAACTAAATTATATACTACCACTTACAACTTACGAAAATCTGATAACCTTTTAGAACTAAAACAACATAATAAGAATTCGTATAGAAAATATGTTGTATATTATAAATCTGGTCATTATGATATACATGCAGGTTAGCTTATAAAATACAGTGCATATACACATGATTAGACTATAAAACTATATGTTGATGGATAGTGATGATGTCGATTCTATTTATTTAATGAATGCAGAATTTGATATCATATCATATTATAGCTTTCATATATGTACCATATGTACAATGTATTGGTTTTATCTGCTAAGATGATGAATATCTTTACAAGCGGAAAATGAAATAAATGTAGTGTTTGAAAGGTTGCATCGCCTCTATATCGCATATATTGTAATGTTTTTCTTAAAAAATAGTTGATATCTTGGAAGTTCTGGAATAAACAGTATAGAACTATGTATACCGGCAAATACAGTAAATGAAGTTACAATTAATTTCATCCTAACTAGAAGTTATGTAGGCTGAGACATCGTTCAGGATACACGCAATGTACCATACATCGTTCGAGTGTAAAGAATAGAATAAATTATAATAATTACAAATAAATTTCATATCATATTTCAATCATTTCTATGGTTGCCTATAATATGAACGTTTACAGAGCCAGAGAGAGAGAGAGAGAGAAAGATGACGCGTGGGTTAGTATGGAAATAAAACCAAAACCAAATGGTATTTTACATGCGATTTATTTTAGATACCATTTTTTCACTTTTCCGACAAATTTGAATTGTTATTGGCCACAGGCCAATCCATTCATTGATTTCGTATATATATATAGTTCTTTTTTGCCAACATTGAACTGTACGACTGTCGCGAAACATGTGTGGAAGGGTTAATAAATGATCATTGGGTGTGAGACTATTTTTACAACAATTTAACCATAATACATTCTATGTCTCTCCCTATCTGTACGCATTACAATGTGTGGGTAAATTTAATTCTAAAATTGAATGAATCTGTAATATGTTTAACACTGATGATTGGAAAAGATCATCGCCAAGTAACTTATAAGTAATTTGGTTTGATTAAATGATGATTTCTTTACATCTATCTACACTTGCACTTTTTCTTTTGATCACATGCAAATAGTTCTGACTAACAAATTTCATAGGGGAAGGAATATTGTTTTTTGTTATATTGATGGCTTGTTGTTTTTTTTTTTTATTAATTTCGATTTAATTTAATTTAATTTAAGTCAATAAAATTACTTTGTAAAAAATATAAACCACTTTTAGTACTTTTTTTTTTAGTACACTGATTTTTGTCACTGCTAAATAATTACTTGTAAGCACTTGGCGACTACCAAATGAAAACAATTAATATTTCACATAATCATGTTTACCAAATGAAAACATTTAATATTTCACATAATCATGTTTTTAACAACATATTAAATTCAAACAATATTTAATAATATGGCAAAAAAATACAAAGGAATAATCGCTATATGTAATAATTTAACTTTTTAAATGATATTCATATTTAAATTCGATTGTAATATATTACGCAAAGTTTTTTTAATTATTCAAATTTTAAAACTGAAATGCATTTTTATATTATATACGAATATCAATATATATATATATGTAATATAGTTACCTTCATTAATGCAAATTTTTGATCATCTTGCAAAGTCGGCGATCTTTTTGAGGTCATTATAATGTAAAAAATAAAATAAAAACTTTATATGTTTTCTATTTTAATTAATTTTTTATTATATTATAAATTTTATTTTATTGATTGAAATGGAAATTATTATAAAATATTTATTTATAAATAATAACACATTAAAAAAAATTATATAATAAAACTTGTTTTCACATATAGTAATAAATATATAAATTGCACTCGCTATTTCACAATATTAAATGGTTTTTATATTTCAAAGAATTTCACTAACATTTTTTTATTTTTTTTTTTGTTAAAACGGAATTTTGTTATTTAACACAAAATATTTATAAAATAATTTAATTTGCAAATAGTTGTCTCACAACACTTTTTTTCTTATTTCTGATTAATTATTACACTATAAAAATATTAAATTTATATTATAATTTGATTAATTGATTTGAATTTATTGAATGAAACGATAAAACAAAAATACTAAATAGATAATTAAATAATATTTAACGTTGGTTGTACGTTATTTCATCTACTGTTGTTTAAACATAACTAAATATAGAAATCCGATAAATCTATAGAAAAGTGTTCAAAGTTTATTCAATTATTTACAACACACTGCGATTCAACTGAACCGTACACCACTCGAACAATCACAAACAACAACTATCCACGAATAATCTTTTAATTCACTATTAAATCCGCACACACTCACTCACTTGTTCATTTATTTTATAATAATAAATAATAATAGACATTTTATATTTTGTTAATGGCATTTATTGTTGATTGTTGTTGTTTTTGACTTTTTTTTTTTTATCACAAAATTGTAAAATCAAATATTGTTACCTTGAAAAACAGGTGAAAAAGAAAACGTATAATGCTGCTTTTTGTTTTTGGTGGAATATATTATTCAAGAGATGTGTGTGCGTGTGTGTGTGTGTGATGTTTTGTACTGATGACGAGAGAAATTTCACTATATAAAAATTTATTATTATTTATTTTATCATAAATTTGAAAATATATCGTAGAAAATATCCATCCAAATTAGGAAGACTTGTGTTGTATATACAACCAGCCACCGTTCCAAAAATAATGAGAATGCGGTTAAAAGAAAAACACAAAAATTTAAATTTGACAAAAATCGATATATATTTATTCGAAATATTCTCCTTCAACTGAAATACATTGATTTGTATGTTTTTATGTCGATTATTGGAATTGTATTCAACTGATGCAAAACAGTTTCCATGCATAGCCAATTTGCAGTAAATGCAATAAGGAAATAGAAAATAGTCGAAGGCAAATAAATCAGGTGAATGATTAAACAAAATTTGATTTTTAGGCAAAAGCCGTTAGATGAACCAGGTACATCAATGCCAAAACAAAAAATTCCTGAAAGTAAGACTATGCTCTACATCTGATGGAACCAAACTAGGTGTAGTATACTATATGTGCTGCTCAAGCCAAATGAAATATTCATCACAAATGATCATTAAAAACAACAGTAGAACAATATGAAACCAGCAATAAAGGAAAAACGTCCATAATATGTAAAAAGATATGAATAGATTATTGTATGCATCATGCGGCAATGCTAGACCGCATTTTATAAAACTGGCTAAGGACATATTAGAAGTATTTGCTTGCGGTGTAGTTTTACCACAACCACCGTATTCACCAAAAATTGCTCTATCAGAATACCATTTGTTCGGGTCGATGTAACAAACGCTTCAGTTCATACGACGCCATCAAAAAAAATGATCAGATGACCGGATCTCTTCAATGGAAACAAATTTGTTTGTTCGAAGCATATGTTTATTATTCGAAAGATGAACACAATGAATAATAATTGCATGAAAATACCACATATAGAGCACTATTGTGCGATGATGACGGGCTTATGTCGGTGTAATCAAACGAAAAGAACTCAATTTCATACTTTAATTTATTATGTATTTATTATAATTTAACCAATTTATATGGACATAATTAATATGTCAAAGCTTATATATGGATTCAACTTTAGGCAATACTTAACACGTTGTCGCCATATACGTCTAACATCGCATAGTTATACACTGCAGCGAAGAAATTCTTGATAAAATACATTAATATCATTTTTGAAACGTTGCAGGTCGAATTAATATAGCCTAAGATGGATGGTATTGTAATAATAAATATCTGAACGATCATGTACTCTTCTATATACAAACTAAATTTTGGTATACAATTCGTTATAGTAGTATAATTAAGGACGCGGAAAGGAACTAACTATCTATAATAAAAAAATATGCTGAAAAATAAGTAAATCAAACAAGGCAAAAACAATACATTCAGGCATTCAGTATTATTATGGACATATGATATAATATTCATAGACTATGCTGAAAGAGAGTCTACATACAATCATATATAGGAAGATAAAATGGAAAAATCAGAAATATTTTACTTAACTTAAGAATGAAGACATATAGCTGAACACTTATTCAATTGCATTTATGTAGTCTGCTGATGCACATCAGATTAATTTTCGTACTTTTTGCGTCCTGTGCGCCAGTGTGTTCTGAAAAAAAACCATACATATTTATGTGCGTGGAGTTAATTTAGTACCATCGTTATTAATATTTTTTATTTCATTTCACATTAGAAGATGTACAAACAAATTCGCAAAAAATTTATCATCAAAAAACAACAAATTACTTTGATATAATTGCCCAAATAAATTTATATTTATTTTTTTGTCCGATGAACAAATATATTATTTTATTAGTTTACATTACACACACATTATTTATATATATACAATACGAATAATATGACACATATTGCATGCAAATATATACCATATATAAGTTATAACAAGAAAGAATATAATAAAATTATATTGCTATTTGTGAAAGCTTATTGAAAATTTATGATTTATTTATTGTGAAATAGATCTGTAAAGTAATTAATTATTATATAAATAATAGTATTTTATAATGATGTGGATGGTGAGGCGATGCTTTATTTACTGCTGCATCATTTAATTAGTTATATGGTATACTTTTTGCATTAGAAAAAAAACGAAATTTTGAAAGATCAAATTATTTGGATATGTCTTTCTATGTACATCATAATAACGTATTATAAAATACTTGGGTATCAGAACTGTGCTAATCATGTTCGGAAACCAAAACCATTCAATATGGGTGATTAAATGTTTATATTCTGGTTTACCAAATATTCGTAAGGGGTATTATAACATTTACCAGATATTAATAACAAAACGAATACACATAATTATTAATGTTTGGAAAACCCCATGGTGTAATGTTATTTTTTAGGATTAAAAAATATTATGCGGCAAACGCATAATTAATAATTTTGTATATTTTTAACATTTTGCTTTTAAATGCGAATTCATAAATGTCGTCGTAGGTCATTTCATCAAGGTTTTTTTTTTTATGTTTAGAAATAAATGATCAAATAAATTACAAAAATATGTTTAAACACCTGTGAATTTAATTTTATTGGTATATAAAATTCTCGTACACGGTGTGTTTAATAATAGCATAGTCCATAACATTGCAGCATTCAAGTTGGTAAATTACTCCGGTATGTGAGTATATAACAATTCACCAATTGGTCTGCATTTATGTATCAATATATGCTTTATATTAATTAAAATATTCTAAGAGAATCGTTCATAGATTTTTGTATAGATTTGACATTTTTAATGTCTGAATAGTGTCCAGCAACATATTTTCAAAGATATTCACTCTTTGATTTCATCATATACAATATTTCAATTGACTAATTTTTAGTATATGAAAAATGAGGAAAAAATGTTTTCATGTCATTACCGGAGATCCAAAACATAATATCCGTTTCGAATGACAAGAGCTTTCTATAGCCACTATACAACACTTAATAATCAACCTTAGTACAACCCAATATATGGTATTATAAGCATCATCATAAATCCTAAAACAAATCGAAATTACCTAGGTAATGAAATGATGTTAGGTCTTTGAAATTTCGTTGTATATCAGAATGGGAATAGGATTCAGATAAGTACACTTTCCTTATCTACTGACCGCACGCAAGATCAACGATAATTTCATCGAAGCATAAGATTTTTTTTCTTAATTCTTAAATGAATATATGATCTAATGCAAATTAATATTATTTTAAATATAACATCAAATTTTATTTATAGTAAACTAAATAACCTCAATATGTTTCAAATTCGCTTCGTTGAAACTTTATGATTTGGAGAATATTATTGCATTTTATAATTGTTTTGACATATCGACTTGTTGTAGTCAACATTCAGTATCTTTCTCGGTCATCATTTCATTTTTTTTTTCTTTTATTTTGACAGTGATATATAATTATAATAAAATGAATATAAATAATTACTTTATAAGTCTTTGATTTTATTGATCCTGCACGTACTATAAAGATTATATGTATTTATAATGAACTGACGTGTTTATACATATAATATAAATGATGCTAATGTGCGATAACCATTTGTGTCGAAAATGTTTCAATAGCAAAAATAATATAAAATAGTATAATAACCAAATATTGTGTATACCTATGATTCCGTACCTTTTTTTTTTTTTTTATTCACATTCAGTTTATTTTAATATTTGGGATTTAACTTCTGTTTTTTGCACCAAAAGAAATAATTATTCGCAAAGTTTTACTTCATTTTTTTTTTATTATTGCAGAAACACATCGTTTCCATCTATAGAAATTATGGTGCGAATCTATGCTAAATCGAAAAAAATTTACAAAGTGCAGTGTGGTATATTGACACCAATAGGTTTAATGTTCTACGAGCTTGCTGAATATCTGTCGAATGAATTCATCACAGATCATGATCGCTATGTATCAACAATTAATTCGACCGACCACCTGCAACAACATACCATTCTAAATATTATTATTTTAAATAATTTATTTATTTATTTGAAAAAAGGACGTAATCATAGGTACACACACAATATCGCGTATATACGCCTAATATGTATTTATAAAATTATTATATAATAATGAATTATAATGAAAATTAGTTGATAATTTAAAATTTAGAATAATCATATAAACTTATAATATTATGATGCTAAATGATCACGTTATGAAGAAAACGCATATTTAACCCTTTAACTTGAAACTAGAAAAATAGAAAATTATGGTATACCCAGAAATTTTGTAACGCATTATTACGGATTATGATATAGGTCAGTCCTAAACACAATATTTATATAAAATTTATCGAAAATATAGGAAAATGAGACTGGACAAACTCTCCCTCAAATGTGTGAGGATAGAAATGGTTTTATTGTTATTATTATTATAAGTAACTCAAAGCTATATTTATTTATTTAAATAAAATATTTTATAATAACAAAATCAAAACAACACAGGAAATTATATTTACAACAATTTGTAATTATTAATTAGATACATGTTAATTATTTTTGTCGAGACTCAATTGGATGACTATATACTTTTTTTTTTTTTATATAGTTTATATTATAATTATAATATAAAATTGTTTAATAATAAAATACATGATAATATATAATATAATATAAATTCATAGAAAACATTGAGATAATAATACAGTAATTAAATTTATGCCATTAATTTGATTTACTTACTTACTCGTTTTGTATTTATTTATAAATTAAAAATACAAAACATTTCAAGGATAATTTTATTATATCACTTGGACATATGTGTAAATGTTATGTGTATTTCAGATACATATAGAAACCATACAAGTTTATTTTTAATATATGAATATTTACAATGTGTGTATGGTATGTGCTTCTTCAGAACTTTTTCGTAAACTTGTTAAGTACTAAATGTGAAAGAATGTAAAATGCACATTAGAATTATTTTAATAGGAAAATAAGGGGATGATTGGGATACCTAATACGAGTCGAAAAATAAGTTACTTGAGTATAGGCTATAATAGAAATATAGAAGCGTATGTAAGATCCACTCAAAATCGATGCAATATATTAGATCTATCATTTCATAAATTTAGAAGTGTAGAAGTGTATGGTAAACATACACAATAAGTAAAGTGTAACGAATCGATCAAGAGTGGTATATGCTACGGAATTGTAATTGTTGTGATCAAAGGTCAGGCGCGTAATCCCGTGGCTGAGAAGAAGTTAAAATTGTGACTGAAAATAAATATAAATCGTCGCTGTTCTATTTTTGTTCTACGATGCCACAATGATAAAATGATCTACGCATGAAAACGATTGTCCATTTACATTAAATTGTAATTGTAAAATTCTATTGTTCTCGTACATTTGAAATTTTGTAACTGCATAAGTTACAGAATTATGAATACAAACTAAAAGATATTGTAATATTGTAAATAAGAAAATCAATTTTTTTTTTTTAAAATAGTAAAATTTAATCAACGGACAAATTTGCAAACTAATATTTTTTTGTTGATAAGAAATTTTAATTTCAATTCTGAAAAAAAAATTATTATCAATATATGTATTACTTGTACATAGCAGCGCGCATAGGTGATAATATTGATAAGATTACAAAATTATGATCTATATTTATTACGAATTTAATCATTTTTGTTACTTTGATTCACGAGTATTATTATTTATTTTTTTCTTCAAAAATAATCGTTATATGTTGTATTACAAAGGTCAAATAACTCAAAATATATAATATGTAATTACAATATATTATTTTTATTTCTCATTTTACTGACTGATAATAATTGCAAATTTTATTTTGATAAAACTGTTGCTTTTTTTTTTTTTTTTTTATTAACAGATAATTTATCAGGTAGTAAATTTATTTATTGATTATAACTTTTTTGATAATATTATAACATTTTAAAATGCTAAATAATATTTACTTATACATATCGATTTTGCAAATAATAGCAACCATTTAAAAGCTAAGAAATATATATGATATCAATTATCATTAACAATGATTAATAATTAATACACAGGTTGTCGTAATATTATGTATTGTATACACAATAGCACGACGAAGTGTTTATAGGGACAACATATTTTTTGTAGCAATGCAACTATCAAAAACAATTGTGCAATTTAAATGATAACGCGTTTCAGCACATAGTCCCAAAACCATGAGATATTATGTGTAGACAGTAGACACCTTCTATCGAATAACTAAGCTAATAATAAGTTACATCACGGATCAGTCATACATTACGATTCAATCAAAAAATTGTACAATTTTATTGCACATTAATTGGTGGTGGAAAAGTCTCACAACTGATCATCGTTTACATCTTCAAACAATTTCTAAAAGTTATTTTGTGTCCGAATCCGTTTTACTGCGCTATTATTGATTTGAAATAATAAAGTACATGTATAATGAACAATTACAATAACTGTTTCGAAATAATTGCATCTTAACTTTATGCAGTAGGTCGAACCTTTTCTACAGCCGCTACAGGTGGCCACACGCACAGCATTATCTTTCTATATATTAGCAGGGTATATGGGTATAAAATGTATAATTTGTGAGATTGTAATCGTTCTTTTGACATCAAAAGTTAGATGGTTAGTTTTGCTCGTTGTCAAAATCTCTGCTAAATTATCCTTTCATCAAGCTTGAGCTATATTTTCTGTATGGTGTGGTGAACATCATCCTGTTGAAATATATAATAATGAACGTTTTCTTTTGGTAGTCATCAACTACTAGTACTTATTTAGCAGTGACAAAAACCTGTGCTAAAAAGTACTAAAAGTGATTTATATTTTTTTACAAAGTAATTTTATTAACTTAAATTAAATTAAATCTAAATTAATTAAAAAAAAAAAACAATAAGCCATCAATATAACAAAAAACAAAATTCCTTTCCCTATGAAATTTGTCACGCATGTGATCAAAAGAAAAAGTGGGAGTAAGAGAAGTAGAAAAATTATCATTTACTCAAACCAAATTACTAAAAATAAGTACTTGGCGATTATCAAGAGAAAACTATTTTATAGATTTGAACTACCATTCGGCTTCAGTTTTACAATATATCCAGCGTTAATTTGAAACTTCTCATTCTATATAAATGCCAGCGTTAGCCTAACCCGTTTCCAAGCAGTTACCCAAACCATGTGCGAAACTGAACTTTGTTATCTTGTTATATTTCTGAAACGCCCTCATAATTGAAATCATATATCATATCCCGATATTTTAATAGTATTATGTGATCACTACAACACAAACAATTTCTTATCCGAGAGAAGTAAAATTCATTATCACCTTGCCAAGCAAATATATTATTATATGGATTATGTCTTTTTTTCCGTTTGGTGTTGCATTCCAGGTCTATTTTTAAAACGTTTTGAGCACCTTTTATTGCCAATTTTCATATTGAGCGATGATGTTTTTCATTAAATTCGTTCTCGCACGACCACTAATCAATAATGGTCGGAAGTACCCCTTGCGAATATTTACAGCCAAGCGGTTGTTATAAATTCTAATGGTTCGGTAACTATTGAATCTTGCTTGCTCCAAGGCTTGAAGAATACTACCGGGAAGCGTTCCGTTTATAAATATTTATTTGATATAATAACACGACGAATTGGCATTTATAAATAAAAATTATAAGCTATCGCAGGACCATAAATGAAACTGATTCAACAAACGTATAGTAACACCATTTTTTTTCACTAACATAACTTTACGATACAACTTGTCGCAACAATATTATAATTTTTTTTAAAGTATATGAGCATTTTTGTGTCGCTGATATTACAATACAAAACATATTTAAATATAAACGTAAAAATTAATTCCGTCCCGTCCAAGTTATGCGTTTTTGTAATTGTAGATGCATCGAGCATTTGATTATAGTATGATCACGAATTATTATTATATAGTTTACTATAATTAAAAATTAATAATTATTGACGTATTCAATGAAATAATAAATTTCAATTAATCGGTTGTAGTTACACACAATTTTAATAATATATTAATTTATTTTTAAAATATAAAATAATAACAGATCTTTTATATAATAATAATAATAATATTAATAATAATAATAATAATAATAATAATAATAATAATATTAATAATAAATAAAAATTATTGATGAAAATTTAACGATTTTATTTAACAAATAATTAGAAATTCTGTAATTCAATTTAAAATATTAATTAAATAGTTTTTATGCCCCCCATTTATTTTGAAACACAATTATTAATTAAATTTTGTGTAACATATTAAAATTAACTTTCCCAATTGAAACAAAAAAATGATGAAGAGTTTTCCCTCTTCAATAAAAAAAAAAAAAAACAATTTTTACTCTTTTAAATTCTTACTACTTTAAGTAATAACAGTTGGTTCATTACGTCCAGTAAATGTTGGTAATTTTGAAATGTCTAGTGCAATTTCAATTAATGGTCTTAACATATCACTTGCTTGACCCAAAACATTATCCTTTTCATATGAATCAATATACAATCTGAAAAATTAAACAAATTTCGAATAAAATATAAAAATGTATTTAACAAATAATAAATGTAACAACGTAATGTGAATAAGACAACACTCAGTGGGACTACATTTCGTCTACAATTTTTTATAGATGCGAAAATTGTTCAAAGAATTCGTCGTGTTCGATTTCCTGAAGCAATTGTGGTAATCAAGAGCTTTGGACGAAGAATAAAAAACTAGCAGGATTGGAAGGCACAGGCAAATAGGAAGGTTGCCCGATAAAGGGATGCAGTGCAGATTTATAAATGATTACATACCGTACAGTTGCACCTGAACTGCCTGTGCCACTTAAACGCATTACAATTCGACTTCCATCTTCAAATACGATGCGAAGTCCCTATAAAAAAGAAACAATATATATATTACAATAAAATACAAAAAATAAAACATCAACTAAAAAAAAACTTACTTGTTTTGTCGATATCGATTTATCCACTGGATCGGTATAACTAAAATTATCAGCTATTTTAACTTTATATCGTTTTCCAGTGTTAGTAAATTCTTGTCCAATAAACGATACACTTGTTATAGTATTTTCAAAAGCTGTCATCATTTCATTGCTTGTCTCTAAAGCACAATCTTCATAATCATATCTAAAAAATAAAATAAATAAAACAATCATTAAATTAATAAATAATAAACAAGAAATTTCTTGACTGATTTCTTAGTTTTTTTTCTTCAAAATTACAGTTTTTTATGCTAATATAAAAACCATTTGTCATTCAATATTCATTTATATTGATTTGCTATAGATTTTGGGTGATTTATGGAACATACATTCTTACCATCATGCGTTAAGAGTATTAAGGGTTTTGAGCTTATGACTCTTAACATTGACTGTGAGCAGTACATAACGTATCTATTATTTTAGATTAAAATCATATTTAAACTCACATCCGTTGAAGCGTTATTATTTAAAACCATAAATTTCTATTGTAATTATACAATTATTAAGTGTGTAATACCTTGTAAAATAATTCCGACCATATGTTGACCAATGTTGTTTCAAAATATCTTCAATACTTTTACCAGTAAATTCCATAATTGATAACCATGCTAATACAGCCCAAATACCATCTTTTTCACGTATATGATTGGAACCAGTTCTATGATGAAATTTAAAAATTAAAATTTAATTCAAATTTTTGCATTTCTTTTATTTAATTTACCCAAAACTTTCTTCACCACATAAACATAAACGACCATCATCCATTAAATTACCAAAATATTTCCAACCAGTTGGTACTTCAAATATTTCTTTACCCATTTTTTGAGCAACTCTAAATAATACATTTATTATACATATACAAAATATGAAAGAAACGAAACATATAAAATATATAATATATTTCTATTATAAAATATAACTGCAGCAGCTCACCTGTCTACAGCCGAAGCAGTTGGCATACTACGTGCAAAACCTTGTATTCCCTTGTTTTTAAAATATGGAATACATTCTAAATAATGTGCAATGACAGCTAATGAATCACTTGGTGTAACAAAAAATGCTTTATTACCAATAATCATATTACGATCACCATCACCATCAAATGCAGCACCAATATCATAATCACCATTACGTACCGTATCAACTAATTCTTTAGCATACGTTAAATTTGGATCTGGATGTATACCACCAAAATCTTCTAATGGTATTGTATTTACAACATTATCTTTCGTTGCACCCAAACAATTCAAAAATATTTCATTTACATATGAACCGGTAACTAAAATATTAAAAAATTTTGAGTTAATTTAAATTATAAAATAAAATTGGAATATATATTGAAAGAGGTGATTTCTAAAAATGTGGGCCATTAAATGGTTAATGGATCACAATATTTGAGAAGTCCTGGGAGCAAGTAGAAGCCATTAATTATGATATAACTTAAATACGAAAAATGTATCGCCGAGGTTCGACAATAAAGATGGATTCATTCAAAAGCATACTGCTAACTAACTATCCATGTCATTTATTTCTGTTACTCCAATTACAATGCTGCTCCATGACAATCTATCAATTTTGCGACAATTTTCTCAGCAATAAAATTTTATTTCTCATTCCATCCCTCGCTCGTATATGCAAATAGAAAAATATAGCAGTTAATACCAACAGATCTCATCATATAATCGACATCGATGTTGAATAATACCGTGAAAGAATGTAATCTGTTTTACTAGTGCTCACGCGGAATGGTGTTCAAAATTTTTGCGATACAATACCATAAACTTACATTACCTGTAAAGTTCATTAATCATGTTTAATGAATTTACTGGGGAGTTCATATTTCGCTGAAACTTTCCATGGAAAATCCGTGTTTACGCTGCTTACAAAGACACATTGAAATCTAACGATCAATACATGGATTGCCGATTGTAAGTCCGCAGAGTGTTCGATAAATATGCTGAATGGGTGTCATTACATAATTTCTTTATGCGAAAATAAGCTTGATCCCTACGAAACGATATGTTTGACGAAACAACTCTAGAATTAAGTGTTTTTATGGGACTTTCGTTTAGTATATCCGTGAAACACTTTGATTGCCGCCACATATGTTCAGTTTGGCAAGAAAGAACTAGTCGTTATTGTAGTGATTACAATACCGGTGTAATTTTTCAATAATATAATCATGAATTAATACATTTTGATTTGTGATATTATAAAATAGAAATCAGTAGCGGTTGTAAAAAGGTAGTTTTATGAAAATAACAATATAGACGCAAGACCAAATACCATAGAGAAAAGCATAATATAGAGAACAGGTGTACTCTTCACATTTATTAATATATTAATATACAAGTAGTGTTCAGTGAGTTGCAGGAAAAGAGGTAATATAGGGCCAGTTGAATCGATACTGACATTAATTATAAAGAAATAGTAAAATTTCATAATTTATTGGACTTTTGATCTCGTAATGTTTTAGAAAATGTTATGTAAGAACAAAGATGTAAATAAGTCATTTATTGGAGAACCATAACTAATTTATTCTTGCCAGTAAAAAAAGTAGATTCTAAGGTGAATCACTTTAAACACAAAGACGAGTGATAGTGACAGTAACGCAGTGGTATGTTATTCAATATAGTGGTTGCGAGTACAATTCCAATATTCAATTGTTCGTTTATGATACCAAAAAGTGAATATATTTGAAAATATGGTGTTAGACGGAATTATTGAATTAATAAATCATCACTATAGCGGAGGGATGGTAGAATGTCTGGGCAATCAATTCTTATAATCTACTACTAATTAGGGTCACTATAGATCTTTTAATTCAGTCATCTTAAACCTTTGTCTGAAGTTATGAATACTATTTCCGTCCTTTTGCTGATAATATACAATTTCTTATAATCAAGCTAAAAGATAATTATTATTATTAAAAACCAAAAACCAAAAATACATACCTCCATTCATCGAATCAATACGCATCTTAATTGGTTTTCCTGTTGATTTTCCCATAACAAATGATTGTAATTTATCAAAGTCAAATATTTCTTTCATTAATCTTACATAATCATTTACTGAATTGATTATTTCCACAGAAAATGGTTTACCATTTATCTAAATATAATATATATTAAAAATTAGTCAATGCTAATATACAATGTAATAAGAAAATTAGAAATTACATACATGGTAATGATTAATACCAATTTTTGATATATCAATGTCCAAACCTTCAGCTATTTTATATTCAGAAATACCAGTTGATAAATGATAAATTTTATTTGTTACTTGATCTGGTGCCGGACCACCATTTTCACAATTGAATTTTATACCAAAATCATTTTCAGGACCACCTGGATTATGCGATGCAGTTAATAATATACCACCTAAACAAAACAACAAGACAAACAAAAATAATAACCAAAACATATAGATTTATACGTATATCGTATATAAATAGTGTAATAATTTGGCTAGACTTATTTATAACTAACCAAGTGCTTTATTATAACGTATAAGACTTGATACAGCCGGTGTTGATAATATGCCATTTTGTCCAACCAATAAACGTGACACACCATTTGCAGCACATATTTTTATAATAATTAATGTTGCTTCTTTACAAAAATAACGGCCATCACCGCCAACAATTAATGTTGCACCACCAATTGCGCTTTCATTTGAATCCAAAATACATTGAATAAAATTTTCAGTATAATTTTTTTCCATAAAAATTTTAACCTATATATTGAAATGAAATGAAAATGTAAAATTATTCTCTGGAATTTATTATTTTGTTTTTTTTTATAGCAGTTTTTGAATATTGTCGACAAATGATTTAAATCTCTGATCCGGACAACCTGATTGACAAAACATATTTAGATTGATACTGGCAGTAATGATACTTTAATTGACTATATATAAAACAGTAAATAAATATTGATATTGTATTGTTATCCTGATACATCTTAATATTTGATATTGTAGGAAACATAGTCAGTATCGAACAATGATGACACCTGATCCTCCATTTGCAAAATCACTTAATTTAATAGATACTGATAAGTTAGGTTTGAACAAGAGATATTAAATTCCCACATTTTATACCGAATGTTTAGCACGGAAATTCGCTACACCAATAATATAGAATATTATAGAATTTTATTTTAGAGAAGAAACAACGTAACATGGTCTGATGGATACTGCTTAAGCACAATTACAATGTCTCTTACAATTAGCATCTTAAATGCTACAAATAAAGAGATATTGATACTGATGTTAATGTCAAAAATTGGCGGGTTGCTAACTTTTCCATATGCATCTAATCAATCCAATGTCAAAAAAAATCTTCATGTGATATTAAACTTTTAAATATTTGGGCTGTTTGTTTAGCACATAACTATAGACACATTTTTGCTACAGCATATTATATATATTAATTTAAAAAAACCCTAACCAGATTAACCGCTCCTGGTTAAACTATATCTGTTATCTTCACATCATTAATTGATTGATTACATACATTAATTTATTGGTTGATAAAGATATAATAAAACTAATGCCATAAAACCACATAAAACTATATCTTCATTCAGTAATATCTAGTTGATACTTGATTGATTGATTCTTACCTGAATTTTAGGTACGACGTCATTTCTTTTTATCAATATTTAGTGTGCGTGTCACGATGAATCTTAATGCAAATATAATACACATAATCTTTATCTAATATTCTAATCTAATCGATTCTTATACTTTACTTACAAAATACAAAATACAATATTTACATTTAAAAAATAAATAGAAATAACAACAAAAACAATTTTGTTTAAATGTGGCGAGCGTGCCGACGTGCGGTACACCTGTACACCTACACAAACACATTTTTAGGCTGGTAATCACCAATATCACAAGTATTTTATAATTTTTGCCGGATACGATAAGAATTTGTATTTGGATTTATATAATTATAATTTAATATATTTATCATAATATTATTAATTATATATTAATTAATAACTATTACATAAAATCATTTCTCATTATCATGATAAATCAGTACATTTTATTTATATAAAAAAAAATACAATAAATATGTGTGTATGCGATTGTATTTGTATTTATGAATTATGGAGAGCGAAAAAAAAATAATAACTGATGTTGCTTTTGCTTTTTTGTATTGTTTTTCTTTATACAGTCAATCAAAAAAGTGTTGGTACATGTATGGCGAATCGAATCATATATACATTAAACTCTGAGATTAGCGCTCAGGTATATCGTGAAATACGTTAATGCGTGTGAGCTAGGAATAAAAAATACTGGAATAAAATATTGAATGAATGTTGAATAGAAATACAAAGTAAGGTTAACAGTTATCAGTCGTTTTTTATAAGTTTATTTTCACAAACAATTATTAATTAAAGGAAAATTTCTATGAATTTTAAAATGAATTGCTTAGTTTAGTTTAAAGAGAGAATAATTTATACTTTATTTTATAATAAGAAAAAAAAACTGTCCATAAACTTTTTTGTTTGACTGTATATTTTGTATATAAATAAAAATCTAATACATTCAAATATTCAATTCAATCAAAACCCACGAAACCACTGCGGCTGAAAGCCACAGATTATATAGAACAGTTGTACAAGTTACAAAAATCGATTTTAAACTTGAATTTTATGGGATTTTTTCTTTTAATTATATTAAATACGCATTAAATATTTTATTTTATTATAATATACTTTAATATTGAAATTTTGATGTCGTTATGTCAATGAAGTTCATTTTACCAAAATTATATGTATAATATAAAAAAGTAAATAAAAGAAAATGAAAGTAAAAAAACAAGAATGCCATGCCATGCTTTTCAATTTTTAATTCATTTGTTGCATATATACATCTGTGACCATACTAACACCAATGTAGTCGGAATTGCATTAGTATTGTAATATTAGCAAAGTGTGTCATTTTATGAATACATACGGTATACCACACCTAACAAGAAATTTAATTAACAATTCCAGTCGTGCGTCCATCCATACATACATTCAAGGTTTTTTCTATATGTTAATTTAAATTTAATCTGTAGAATTGTTGCATTTAAAAATCTTTTAATCTTTTATTTACTTTACTTATTTGCTTGCTTGAATGCTTGCACATAGTGCCTTTGGTTACAAACACAAACACACCAAATTTGACAACATTTTTTTTGACATTTCTCTGCCAATACCTTTTTCAAAGGAAAACGTTACACACGCATCAAGTCATTGTCAAAATCTACACCATTTTAGATATTTGTGTGTAAATCGTTTAAATTAAAAATTACGTCACGCATAAAAGTGTAATAAAAATAAAACCTATACATATGTACACATACATTCATATCGATATCATCATCATAAAATAAAACATATACATATGGCTATAATTTGTTTTACAAATACGGAATTGGTGATCACATCATGATCACATCACTGTTTTATTGAAAAAAAAAGTAAAATAAAATACACATTCCGAAAATTTAAATGTAAAATTGCATATTCACAGTGTACACGCCTACTACTCAATTAAGTTATAAGTTTAAGTAAGTGCTAGTGCTACACAACTCAACATCAACAGCAACAGCAGCAAAATAATAAATTTAAGAAAAGAAAATATAAAAATAAATAAAATAAGTTAAACAAAAAAAAAAAAAAAACGAGAAAAGAAAAAAAAAAAAAAACGGGAGCGCCTGCAATTAAAATACAACAAACAATATATAAAAACGAATACAACAAATGGCCACAATAGATGGAAGACCGGCACAATATGGTATATCTCTTAGAAAACTTAGAGAGCTCATGGAGCATCGTGGAAATGAAGGTATAAGTAAAATACAAGAATGTGGTGGTATACAAGAAATATGTAGAAAATTATATACATCACCAAATGAAGGTTTAAGTGGTTCAAAAGTTGACATTGAACATCGACGAGATACATTTGGTTCAAATGTAATACCACCAAAACCACCGAAAACATTTTTGCAATTAGTTTGGGAAACATTACAAGATGTAACACTTATTATTTTACAAGTAGCTGCTATTGTATCACTTGGTCTATCATTTTATAAGCCCGAAGATGAAGATGCAAATAAACACGCCGAAGATGATGAACATTATGGTTGGATTGAAGGTGTGGCTATATTAATATCTGTTACAGTCGTGGTATTTGTAACTGCATTTAATGATTATTCCAAAGAACGACAATTTCGTGGTCTACAAAATCGTATTGAAGGTGAACATAAATTTGCTGTTATACGAGCTAATGAAGCCTGTACTATACCAATAGGTGATATTGTTGTTGGTGATGTGTGTCAAATAAAATATGGTGATTTATTACCAGCTGATGGTATTTTAATACAAAGTAATGATTTAAAAATTGATGAATCATCCTTAACTGGTGAATCGGATCATGTGAAAAAGGGTGAACAATTTGATCCAATGGTATTATCTGGAACGCATGTGATGGAAGGTAGTGGAAAAATGATTGTAACAGCAGTTGGTGTTAATTCACAGGCTGGTATAATATTTACATTATTGGGTGCAGCGGTTGATGAGCAGGAAGCCGAATTACAAAAAATGAAAAAAGAAGAACGTAAACAACGTAAGAAGGCCGGTGGTATAGATGGTGCTGACGGTGCAACAGGTAATAGTTATGCAATTCAACAAGCCAAAGATGGTGGCGTCGAAAATAATGTATCTTCAAACGAAAACGATGGTGGACACAAAAAAGAAAAGTCTGTACTTCAAGCCAAATTGACTAAATTGGCTATACAAATTGGTTATGCTGGTTCAACAATAGCCGTTTTAACAGTTATCATTTTAGTTGTAAAATTTAGTATCAGTACATTTGTTATACAAAATTTACCATGGAAAAGTTCATATGCAAATCAATTGGTAAAACATTTAATTATTGGTGTTACCGTTTTAGTTGTTGCCGTACCCGAAGGTTTGCCGCTGGCTGTAACAATATCGTTAGCCTATTCAGTTAAAAAAATGATGAAAGATAATAATTTGGTACGTCATTTAGATGCATGTGAAACAATGGGTAATGCAACAGCAATTTGTTCAGATAAAACGGGTACGTTAACAACAAATCGTATGACCGTTGTCCAATCGTATATTTGTGAGAAATTATCTAAAATAACACCAAAATTTTCGGATATTCCATCACATGTTGGTAATTTAATAATTCAAGGTATATCTATAAATTCAGCTTATACTTCACGACTTATGCCTGGCAATCAACCTGAAGATCAATTTATGCAAGTTGGTAATAAAACGGAATGTGCATTGCTTGGTTTTGTTAAAGGATTAGGTATGAGTTATCAAACAATACGTGATGATATACCAGAAGAATCATTTACACGTGTGTATACATTTAATTCAGTGCGAAAGTCAATGAGTACAGTTGTACCACGGGCAGGCGGTGGATATCGTTTAGTTTGTAAAGGTGCATCAGAAATGATACTTAAAAAATGTTCTTTTATATATGGTCATGATGGTGTTTTAGAAAAATTTACACGTGATATGCAAGAACATTTATTACATCAAGTTATTGAGCCAATGGCTTGTGATGGTTTACGTACAATATCGATAGCTTATCGTGATTTTGTACCTAGTGGAGCGGCATTAAATGAAGTTGATATTGGCAATACGGAACCAAATTGGGACGATGAAGAAAATATTGTTACAAATTTAACATGTTTATGTGTTGTTGGTATCGAAGATCCTGTTCGTCCTGAAGTACCAGAAGCTATACGAAAATGTCAAAAAGCTGGTATAACTGTACGTATGGTAACTGGTGATAATATTAATACAGCCCGTTCAATAGCGTTCAAATGTGGTGTTGTTAAACCAAATGAAGATTTTTTGATATTGGAAGGAAAAGAATTTAATAGACGTATACGTGATGGTAATGGTGAAGTTCAACAAAATTTATTAGATAAAGTGTGGCCAACATTACGTGTGTTGGCACGTTCATCACCGACTGATAAATATATTTTGGTCAAAGGTATTATCGACAGTAAAATTAGTTCAAA
This sequence comes from Bibio marci, assembly GCA_910594885.2. NCBI lineage: Eukaryota > Metazoa > Arthropoda > Insecta > Diptera > Bibionidae > Bibio > Bibio marci. The sequence goes on along the minus strand of OU343115.1, from coordinate 19,216,938 downwards.
TCGTGAAGTTGTTGCTGTTACCGGTGACGGTACAAATGATGGACCAGCATTAAAAAAAGCTGATGTTGGTTTTGCTATGGGTATTGCCGGCACTGATGTTGCAAAAGAAGCATCCGATATTATACTAACCGATGATAATTTTAGTAGTATTGTAAAAGCTGTAATGTGGGGCCGTAATGTTTACGATTCGATTGCAAAATTTTTACAATTTCAATTAACTGTAAATATTGTTGCTGTTATTGTTGCATTTGTTGGTGCATGTGCCGTTAGTGATTCACCATTAAAAGCTGTACAAATGTTATGGGTCAATTTAATAATGGACACATTAGCATCATTGGCACTGGCTACGGAATTACCGACACCCGATTTATTATTACGCAAACCATATGGTCGCACAAAACCATTGATATCGCGTACAATGATGAAAAACATTATTGGGCAAGCAATTTATCAATTATTTATTATATTTTCATTATTATTCATTGGCGATCAACTGTTTGACATTGAATCGGGTCATGAAAAACCACCTACACAACATTTTACTATAATTTTTAATACATTTGTAATGATGACATTATTTAATGAAATTAATGCTCGAAAAATTCATGGTGAACGCAATGTATTTAAAGGTATCTTCACAAATCCAATATTTTATTCGCTTTGGGTTTGTACGTGCGTCGCTCAAGTTGTTATTATTCAATTTGGTAAAATGGCATTTTCAACAAAAGCACTTAATTTAGAACAATGGCTATGGTGTTTATTTTTTGGTGTCGGTACACTATTATGGGGACAAATAGTTACAACAATTCCAACGCGAAAATTACCAAAACTATTATCATGGGGACGTGACCATCCCGATAAATATGCCAAAGTAATGGATGCCGATAAAAAACCAAGAACCGGCAAAATTTTATGGCTTCGTGGATTGACACGTCTTCAAACACAATTACGTGTAATTCGTGCATTTAAATCACCCTCCGAACATTTAGAAGAACGTCGTTCAGTTCATAATATGCATAATTTACGAACCTCAAAAAGTTATAATACACCGGGTTTATATAAACAATTGCAATTAGCATCAAACCAAAATTTATTGCCATCAAAAAATAAAACACCGACATCGTCACAACAAGTGCAACCACAGCAGCAGCAACAACAACAACCAACAACATCAGCTAATTTAGCAGAAATTTCATATATTGATGAAGATCCACAACAACAAAATGGGTCTAAGAAATAGTAAAAAAAAAAAAAAAACAACAACAACAAACATATTAAATTAATAATTAATTGTATTAAAGATGCGCTTTTATAATACACCGCGATATTGTATTTATAATATGCAATAAATAACGAAAAACGATATGACGCTGACGGCGATTATGTAAAAATTAACGTTGTCTTTTTTTTTCTTTTTTTCTTTTAATTTTTCTTTTTTTTTTTCTTTTTAGAATAGAAAATATTTATATTTTTATATTTTGGAAAATTGATATAATTTAATTAATGTAATAATAAAAAAAAACAAAAACCAGTGTAAGAAATTTAACCAAAACAAATTCGTATCTTATTAATTTTAATTTATCGGTGGAAGCAATTTTTAAATGTACGGCAATATAGCGATTCCCATTGGTCACTGTGCATAGTCTAAAATCTAAATTACATTAACGGAAACTTATAAATATTTCAATAATGTCACGCAACCAAATAAGAAATAGCACAATTTGTATTATTTTTGCGATGATGTGATCAGAGTGGAAAGTAATTTGTGAGTTGTCTTTTTAGTTTTATTTCTATAATTATCAATTTAGCTCTATTATTATATTCATGTCATTAAAATACCTAATAATATTTCAAACAATGTGTTGCCACTCTTGAGTATTTCATTTTCAGTATTTGTTTCAAAAGTTGTGTATGAAATGCTCCACTTATCCGTTTTTTATATAAGAAATTTACAATTAAGGTCACTCAATGATTCTTTTTAAAAATTCGCTGGGAACAATTAGTAATGTAGAATTTTACATTATTTATCTATTTGAAGATAAAAATATTCTTTATTCCAGCTTTATCCTTCAAACGAGCCGACAGGTTTTTGTAATAACAAACAACACACACAGTTCAAAAATAAAATGATTTAACTAAATGGAATTTATACCAAATCAGCTTAATCACTCTAGCCTTAGACATAATATTTATGCATTTAAATTTGCTGATAAATGTGAATATATCACAACAAAAACAATTAAGATATGAAAATCTTATGACCATGCAGCAGAATAGCAAGATAAACTAAACAAATTAATATAATTTCATTTATCAATGCTTAAAAAAAAATTAACAATAACATAATTTATATTTACCTTTTTCCGTAAACCGCTTGTTCCTGGTTTTTGACCATCATAGGGAGATGTTGAAATTGTTTTTATAGTTAAACTCATGATAATCGATATTTATTATTATTGTTGTTGTTGTTGGTTTTCTATATCGTTGCTGAAAATGACGATGATAAAATTATTTTACTGCTGTTAAACAAATTTAATTTGTAGTATTATCAAACTGATAGTTGCAGTTTACAATAAAAAATTTAAAACAACCGGTTGTATACAACACAAATAAGAAATATATGGAAATCAATTTTACGTTGTACCGTCTAGTCGTCTTGGTCCTTCCTAACTTCCAAAATAAAAAAATTATTGATAAGTATACGTTTTCAAAGTTAATTAAAGGTCATCCGGCAACAAAATTATATCAATAATAAAAAAATGCAACAAACATAACCTCAACCTGATTTCTTATCAATGTTTTTTTTTCATTTATTTTGTTATTGCATATTATTTGTATTTAGTAGATAGTAGTTTTACATATATAAATTTAAATTCTTATCAAATATTATTTATAATAATTAAAATAAATAAATATTTATCTAATTATATATTATCATTTTAATCATGAAAATGAAAAGAAAAATAAAAGCAATAATGAATAAAAATGAAAATGGAATGGAATAGGAAAAATAATAACAAAATTTACAATCAAAACAAATATGGTCGCAATTTCTGAATAGAAAATAGATGTCACTTATAGCGAAATCGTTTGAAACCCACCGAAACCCAGAAATTGTGAGAAATTATAATTGTGTGAACGAATGCAAATTAAAATGTCAAAAAATGTTTGACAGAATGACAGCTCAACTACACGTCGCTCTACTCGACACCTTTTCATTTTTTTTTTCTTGTTTTTTTTTAGCAATGAAAAAACAACACAAGCAAAGCAACAAAGTAATGTGCATCGTTGGAAGATAGTTGGAAGTAGAATAGAGAGTTTTTACATTTTTTTTTATAAAATTTAATAAGAAAAATATACATCAACGTGTCGTGTCACACACACAGAAAATTTAATATATTTTATTATAAATTTTAAATAATAAATTAAAAAGGTAAATTAAATAATTTATTAATAAGAATGAAGTTTCTTTTTATTTATTATAATTAATTTTGGTATTTTTTGGTTTTATCTTTTTTAGAATAAATTGCAGTGAAAATTATAAATTCTAAAATGAATAAATTATTTATTACATTTTCCACACTATTAATATTATTAACAAATAGTTTAGCTTCTGAAGATGATATTAGTGCAAGATTATTAGTGTCTAAACAAATTTTAAATAAATATTTGGTAGAATCCAGTGATATTGTTATACGATATACAATTTATAATGTTGGCACCGGAGCTGCAAGTAAAGTTACGTTAGGTAATTGAAAAAAAAAATATATATTAAATTATATTTCAAATTTTTTAAACAATTTCTCGTTCGCGTATATATTAAAACATTTGAATTTATACAAACTGCCATTTATTATTGTAGGAAGTAGCCTAAAAAATTAATTTGTATTGATGTGTGAAACTAATTGATCTCAATTCAATTTTACTTTCACTTCACTTTAACAGTAATAGTAACTCAATTAATTTTAATATATTGTATAATGCGATTTCTAGTCTATATTTTAATTTTTATTGGACGAAGCTTTATATTTTAGTGATAGTTCGGGGGATAACGAAACACACGTGTGTCATTTCATCTGTATTTTTATGAGATTTATTTTGGTAACGCTCATAGTCTGCGTGCGTTATCCATGAGAATTACCATCTATTTTAAAGATATTATCCTCACGATTTGCAATAGTTTCCTGGGTCTTGTCGAATACTTAGAATTCTACTTTTGTTTATAATCATCGAAGAGGACATCTAACTATACGTGATATTACTGATCGCATCCAATTTACTTACTGGTAGCGACATATTTTCACCAAGTGTTTTGTTACATTTCTTTATTCTTTTGATCTTTAGTTTTCTTATCGATTTGAGAAGATCTAGAACCTTTCTATTTTCATATATTATGCTAATTTTTGTGTCATTTACTCACACGCATCATCTAGTGCACACTTGTTAACTTCGTCTTTATTATTAATAAATCCAGCTGTAACACACTCGAGACCACCTATGCAATAATAATTATAACTTAGAAATTTACAATAAATAATAACATTAATATTTGCTTATTTATTTTTAATATTTTTAATACAGTTGATAATGGTTTTCATTCCGAAGCATTTGATGTCGTTGGTGGTCAATTATCCGTTACAATTGATCGCATTGCACCGCAAACAAATTTAACACATGTTGTTGTTGTACGACCAAAATCATTTGGTTATTTTAATTTTACAGTTGCTGAAATAAGTTATAAAATGGCCGAGGATTCAGAAGAAGTAATATTTATTAAATTGATAAATTTAAATGAATTATAACCACCATTTATTTTATTATCTAGATTCAATATGCTGTTAGTTCAGAACCGGGTGAAGGCGGTATCGTTGGTTTAGCTGATTTTAATAAACGTTTTTCATCGCATTTATTTGATTGGATTGCATTTGCAATAATGACATTACCATCATTAGCGATACCATTCTTTTTATGGCACTCATCAAAAACAAAATATGAAAAATTAGTTAAATCAAAAAAAGGACATTAACAACAAACACCAACAACAACAGTAGTTGCTAATAATAAAAATTTAAGTGTGTAATAATTGTGTTATATGATGTGGGTGGTGCGAATAGTAGTCCTTTCATTCCAAACTAATATCAACAATTTAATTCATTATAACATCTTCTTTTACGCGTACATTTTACTCATCTCGATTTTTCCTTTTTTTTTTTCAACTTATGTTTTTTTTTCCCTTTTTTTTATTAAGTGAATTTTGTAACAAATTCTTTTGTCACCTAATTAATTACGTTCATTCATTTAAAAATTTAATAAAACCATAATTTATTGTGTGTGTGTGTGTGTTTGTGTCTCTCTGTGGTGTGTGCGTGTTTTTGTTTGTGTATACCACACACACGTAATTGTTTAAAAAATAAATAAAAAATAGACTGAATGAATTAAGAAAAAATAAAAAAAGCCTCCAATGAATACAAGACACAGAAATTAATTGTGAATAAAATTTTGTTAATTTGATTTGGAACATTACTCTTCGTTTTTCTTTTGAGATTTTTGTTCGTTCGTTGAAACAATTTTAACATTTTGTTTTACTGTTTAATATCAAACGATATCCGTAATTATCATAGCGATACACTTTGTTTTGGCTACTACTAATCGTACTAATCAGCTTCAAGTTATTTGTTTCCAAGTGGATCATATACCATTTAACCAAACTTTCATTACATTAAAGTTGGTGAATTATACTGCATAAGAGTTAATAATAATTTAACATTACGTCAATAATCAAAAGATTAATGCTTTCCAATTTTCACTGGTTGCTGCAGAATTTCATAATCATATGTGGAAAGTAGTAAATTAAAAATCGTTATGTTTTCTTAAAGTTTTTGGCATCGTATGACTATTCATTTATTGCATTTTCCTTTAATTATATTATTTAATATGTTGTCAACGGAGTCGTTCTATTTCTCTGGTACACATAATCACACAACAACTTTTTAATTAGAGGTAGTTTGTTTAAAAAAACAAACATTCAGTCATTAATCTGTTGACCCATCAGTATTTTCTTGTTTCCCATTATATTGGCATTTTAAGCTTAATAGAAAGAACACAATTGTTAAGAATCTTTTTTTTTCGTTTTATTTGATAAATTTCAAAAAATTTATGCAAGATCCAAACCAAATAAAAAAAAAAAACAATAATTTTATTACTTTTTTTCGCTGTAGCAATACCGAATAAATTTTCTCATGCGTAATTTGACGTACGTATAAAAAAGTAAAAGCGAAGAGTTTCATTCAATTTCTTTTTTATTTGCTGAGAAAAATTTGCATTTTTTTTTATGTCGACGAGTTGATAGACAACGCGGTCGCGTTTTCTTTTTTTTTTTTTTTATTTTAAATTAGTGTGGTTTAGTATTTTTTTCTTGGTGTTTTCTACAAAGAATTCGTAAAATTTCTAGAAAATTTCATCTAATAATCATGTAAATGTAAATGAAGATTATACATAGAACGTAATTAATTGAAATTTATTGTTTGGTAATTATAATTTATAACTTTTGTATATTATTATATTACAAGATGATGAATTTCAATATCTGTGATAATAATATATTTATTAAATAATAATATGATGGTTTTTTATGTATCGAAATCAAATATCGATATTTGTGTGTACGAAATAAAATAAATAAAAACCGGAATAATTAAAAAAAGAAAATATAAAAAAATATTGATCAACAAAAAAGAATATGGATAAAAATTCAATTTCAACAAAAGATATTTCACAAATTTTGTCAACGTCTTTAAATAATAATAATAATAATAATAATAATAATAATATAATCATGAACAATAGTAATAAGAACAGTATTAATAATAAAGTTCAAAATCAATTGTTGGTACAACAGAATCATCACGCCAATTCAACTACTGGAGGAATGTTTCATGAGCAACAACAACAAAATCATCATCATCATGTACAACCCGTACATTATTTACATGAATTGCCGCAAGCAGATGAGGAACGATTAGAAAAAATATTTAAGAGTTTAGATCGTGATGGTAATGGCCGCATTGATATTCATGATTTATCGGATGCACTTAAAGAATTTGGTTTTGATCATAATTATGCGGAGGTAATATTTTTTTTATTTGATTCTGTTTTTTTTTTTTACTACATTTTTTGGTGCAATGCACCGAATTTACCTGCGTTTTTATATTTGCCAAAGTATTTTGTTTTATGTTATGTGTGACAATTGTGTTTTGTTTCATAGCTTATTTTAATAACTATAATTTTTTTTTTTTTTTCAACAGTCATAATTTATTGATGCGCTATTGACCCACATTATTTTGTTTCTTTTGTTTTTTATTTATTAATTGGATAAAAAACTATAAAGACATAAAAAAAATTGCAATATATATTTATTTGTATAACGCAAATTTATAGTGATGATGATTAATTTTACAATTTTACGAGAGCCCCATAACGTTGTTCATTTAGTTTTCTATTTTTATACTATTTAATCTAGTTTTTTTGTGTTTTTTTTTTTTTGTTTTTTGGTGACTAATAATGTGAAATGTATTGTACGTTATTTAGACACTCCTATTTAGTTAAATTAAATTAATTTTGTGTGTGAATATGTGCGAGAATAGGTAAAATCAGAATATATTTGATTTTTTTTTTTTTTTTGTGTAGCTCTTTATATTTATGGGTCCAAATCTTTATACAGTCATGGTGTTTTGTATATTTTTGTACAGCCAGACACAACAACTATAACAATATTATTTCTTTTCAATTTAATATGCGTTTATTTGTTTTAGATTGAAAGATGCCGATAGCCATGCGAAACAAATTAGTTTCAATTATAAAATCATATTATAAAGAAATAATTGCGATGCCATTGATTTTATATGTACTACGACTGCGCGATATTGAATAGTAAAAGCGAATTAATTAGCCGGTAACAATTTCTTTGTAATTATATGATAAATTGCATGTAATTATTAAAATCATCGCTTAACGCATTTGTCTCTAATAAGTACAAGATGATTTTAAAATAATAATTATAATAATTCCGATAATAGTTTCTATTTCAATAAGGGAAAACCGGTTAGGTGTACCAAACACCACATGCTGGTGCAATCGGAATTAAATTTAGTATATTGGATGGAATCATATGTTCGAATCCAAACTCAATTGGAAACTATATAAAATACAAAGAAGATAAAGAAAAAAGTGAAAAATGTGATGTACATATACAAGAATACATTCGGTACTGAAATCGTATATTGTGCATTCTGGATGTACAGTATTTATCAGGCCCATTTTGATTTATGCGGTTGACACCAAATTCTTCCTGAAGATGCTGATGATGGATTAAAACATACACAACTGGATTATATCATAAACACAACGGTGCTCATATAGATTGCGAGAGCTTCACAGCCTGGTGTCATAAATTTTGAGACATGTTAAGTTTTCCGAATCCATTACATCACAAATACTTTTTTGATTCAACGAATTACTGCGGTAACACCAATTGGACAAATCCCATTATATGATTGCACCAAGGAGACCCAACAAATTTCAGAATTACCATTCAGCTGTTTAAATAAACCGCCTAACTGCTGCAGTGTATTTCAGACTCATTTCTATGCCATAAGCATGGTTGATTTTCACAATGGATTTAGTTCCTACGTCAATAAGTTTTCATTTGACACTTAGCACCAATCGAATTAGGCTATTTGTGTACGGGATTATTTAAATATACGTTGAGCTATCTGTCAACATAAAGTTATACTGTGTTGGGTTTTCCGGTAATTGTGGTGTGACTGGACACGAAAAGTCAGTTAAACTTGGCTGTACTGGGCTCTAGCATGGATGTATGGCTGAATCTGAAATACAATTAAAACATCGGATAGAGATTTATAATCAATAAACTATAACGACATCGATTAAACACCACTAATAAAATTGAAATATACTTTTACGATTTAAAAATACATCGTTGCATGTACTAAAATCTCTGTTTAATTATAAATTGTATTTATAAATCAATTTAGTTATAAATTTGGATTTGAAAAGTATATAGAATTGGCAAAATTTTAATTATACTTAAATTAATGTGTAAATGTATTTTTATACTATTATGTTTAGTTGATTTTAATTTTATCAATCAATTATTTAAATAATACTTTATTTATGTTGGTCTTTTATATGTGTCGACATATTGCCAATTAAAATTTGATTAACGATCTGATGTACTACGTGTACTCGTATATTATTTTCTTGATTTTAAAATCGATACATGCGAAAAAAAATAATTTAATTTAATGTTATTGTTATTTTATAAATACACATATGGAAAAGTATAAAATAATGATTACATATAAATTAAATGATTATAAATGTATGCGATTAGCAAATAATTGATAAGAAAATTTCATAATTTTTCTAAATTTTAATCTCTTTATAGATATATATATATATATTATTTAAAATATTAATTAAATATATTGACATTTTTTGTATCATTCGTTCAATTTTTTATAATTGATTTGTGTGTTGCGGCGCTACGAAGGATTCATATATTATTAAACTGCTGAAACCAAATGATGTTGACTGCGACAACAAGTTAACAACAAACAATTTGTTAAAGCGTGAAGTGAATGAAAAACGACAATAAGTCACAAATAAACAATATATAAATAAAGTTATTTTCGTCATGACAGTGTTCGATAACATGTTACACAAGCCATAGAAAATAAATGAGCTCTTAACCAGCCTCGTGTCATCATCAAAAATTGCTTCTCATAATGAATGGAACAGGGTGTATTGTCACAGATGCGTCTTATCTCCATATAATAACCTTTGCTATACCATAGAAGTTCCTACTTCTTTTGTATAGACAATAAACTATGTCGTAGTTAAATAGCTAGTGTGTGGTTCACACTCTATCATTGACCATTATGATATAACATGTATGTTATTACCATACATAAGTTCCTTGACTATAAACATAACTTATTAATAAAAATGTCTTATACAAAATCCTTGCGTCAAATAAATCAATAATATTTGAAAATTAAATAAATAATTAATAAAAAATTTATTTTATCTCCAAACAAAAAAATTATAGACATTTTTACAACAATCTGATAAAACGGCAAGCGGTGATGTTGGTTTAGCTGAATTTATACATTATGTACGAGAACATGAAAAAAATTTGCGATTGCAATTTTCACATTTGGATAAAAATCGTGATGGTATATAAAATTGAAATAAAAATTAAAAGCAAATTTCTACTATAAATAAATGTATTATTGATTTAAATTTAAAGGTAAAGTTGATTTAGAAGAATTGATATATGCTTTTAAAGATTTGGGCATTGATATGGATCGAAATGAAGCACAAAAATTACTTAAACGGTATAATTTCGTACATTGTTTGAATTTTAAAACACCATATGTGTCATACATTATTAATTATATATTTTTTGTTCTTATAGAATGGATCAAGACGGTAGTCTCAATATTAGTTTTGATGAATGGCGAGATTTTTTGTTATTGGCTCCATCAACTGATATACATGGTTTAATAAAATTTTGGCGGCACTCCACTGTAAGTGAATTTAAAATATTTTTTATTATTATTCGTATATATTAATATCAAAGCCTACTGCTTGGAAAGAACTCTCAATAATTATATATCTAAATGAAAATAAGGTGTCTATATTATAGTATAAGTTACACTTATAATAACTCTGAACACATACTTTTTTATATTGACATTTTACTTGTAACAACAAATTGTTTAATTGAACACATTTGTTGGGTGATTACGTATTATATTATATTATCTTTTATATGGGCTGCTTCTTTGAAATTTTTGTTTTACAGTCTATAAGATATATATTAAAGGTTTAGGTTTTGAAAATTTGTCGGAAATTAATAGCCTATGTTGTAACTCGTAGAAAAAACCTTATAGTGACCATTTTGTTCGTCTTTACACAGGTTTTAACATTTCCTATATTTGTTTATTCTTGACACGTATGTCAACATTCAGAGGTGCAGTGGGTACCATTCATGCTAATCGATCTTGAAATCCCGAATTCAATTTTCGTAATTTACATGAGAAATTGTTCGGTATTGATTTTAATACTTAATACTTTTTTTTTTAGCTAAGTTAGATCGTTAGATAATTGCAGATCAATTGGTAAAATGTTATAATTAGTCTGGATTTCATTGCCATGCATGTATATATTGGGTTATCTTTCATTTGTTAATGGGTTATGAATCTGAGAGAAGAGACAATAAATGTGTACTAGAAATTAGTTTTCAATTATTATTATACCAATAGGTCGAAGGATTTCGAATTTGTTATAATATAGTTTTGTTGTTTGGAAACAATCTTTAGCCAACCAGAATTATTAATTTTACAAATACATAGCAGCAGTTTTTACTTCATTCCAAATTATATGAGATAACATTAATTTAACTTTTTTCTAAAGTACGAAGTAAACGGAAAAATAATTATATATTTTCCTTTCATGTGGTGCGTTATATGTTTTAATTTATTATATAATTTCAGAAATATTCATGTTAACATATTTCACTTCGGTACTTCAACAAGAATCCAATTTGTGTGCTTCTATTTTGCATATAATATATATAAAAAAAAATGTGATTTCTAAAGTCAAGAGGAAATTCAGCTTAAGCGGTTGGCAGACAATATGAGGCACTACCCTATAGTATGTGTGTTTTGTTCTGTGTATTTGCGTCCGTCCGAATATGTTGTGTGAACAATACACATGATACAATTGTAATATAGGAATAGATATAAATTTATTTTCAATGACGGTTATTTTTTTCTTTGATTAGGTAGGGCTGAGGGCGATAGGCTTGAGTAGGTCATACGTGTGATATTCCTTTATATGAACAAACTAAATCACTGATACTATAGTACTAGTTTATGAAAACTCCTCCATATTATGAGTAGATATAATAACTGAATCACCCTATGCAATTATAAATTATACTTACTTTCAAATGACATTTAATTATTTCCTTTTTTGTTATTGTATTTGTTAATTATCTTATTTAATAGACCCATTATTGTTTTGCATGCGACAACAAATATTTTTACTATATATGATATGTTTTCATACTATTAAAATTGATTACGCATGCATGTACATCAACTTAGAATAAATTGTTATTCTGTACGTTTTTTTTTAACTAAATACACAATTATATATAAAATTGTTATTATTTATATATTGTGAAATATACGCAATGTCTGAGAGAGGTAGTTAGGTAATATTTGTATTCTGATGACAAATAAATGATTACACCGATAGATAGCTTAATTTAGTATAATTTGTAGCTATATGATTACATTTTCGGAATGTTACTGTGGTTTGTTAGTAGGCTTGATTGTATCTATGTGTTCCCACATTCACCATATATTTCCAACCTTACACCATCCGATTACCATTTATTTGTTCTTTACAAATTTTTACTTAAATGATAAGAATTTCAATAATGATGACGATTATGTCAAAACGCACTTTGTTGTGTGTTTTGTGTCGATACAATAAGAACCTCAAGTTCTACAATACATTGCTACTGAATATGAAAGTATTTCGTTCCAACGTTTTGTCCTCATAAAAAAAATAAAAAAAAATACGTGCAATCACTTAGTTGTCAACCCAAAATTTATATTTATTTTATAAAATCCAATAAAAAAAATTGTTTGTTTTGTGTTATCATTTTAAAAAAACAACTTAAAATTTTTTATAAACACCATAACCATAAGAGATTATTATTTACTATTATTATAAAACATGATGTGAAAAATTTAAATAATACTAAAAAAAACAAGGTCAAATTGTATTGAATAATTATTATTATTATTGTACAGAACCAATTAACCAATCAAATTGTACAAAATTATTGGCGAGCCCAACAAAATATGACATTATTCGTATAAAATTAATGTTAAAATTGTAGGTCATTCATCTCACATTTTAATATTATTACATGCAAATATTAATAAATATTTTATATATATAGAATACTTACAGGCGAACTTGCAAACATTCATTCTAGTTACGTCAATGAATTCGATAATTATATAGTTGTTCAAATTACATTTGGGTTATCCGATATATATATAGAAGCTATCACGTATCTAATGAATTAACAAAAACATTAACACAATATTTAAGGAATTTATTGAATTTTTACTTTATTAACTATATATTTCTCTGTCTCTATCTCTGCACACAAATTACATTAGTATATTATGATTATTACCATTTATTATTACAATTTATTACTATAACAACTATATAACAACATCCAACAACTACTTCCATATACACAGATCTAATAATTTTAATGATGATATATTTCTTTCTTAATTAATTGTTTGTTTATTTGTATAACCAGTTACAACAAGTGCATTATAAATTAAATAAATTACATTTTTATTTGTCACAGTCGCACTTACTATACATATTTAGAAAACAGTTCAAAGTATTTTAATACAATAATAAAATTTATAGATATGTGAATTACGTTTAAAATTTAATGAGATTTCAATTAATTTTATAATGATCTCATTATAACATTTTCTATTTTTTTATTAAATAAATAAATGTGTCTACAACAATTAAGGTAAATAATGAAATCGTCACGAATCCAGACCACAGAGTGGTCTATATAATCTTAATATTTATATATTAAGGTTTTTTTTATCTTATACAATATATTGAATTTTTCATTATCTTCTGTTTTAAAATCACTGCGTATGCAGTTAAGAACACAATTTATTAAATAAAAAAATATTTGTTTTCAAAATTCAAAAACAAACAAACATTGTTTTCAAACATTTACACAATATAAATTCCATATATTGCTGCAGCGTATTCTCTGCATTTTAATATTTTAATTATAATAGCACAAACAAACACTTGATAATTATTGTTGTATTAAATCAATTTATATACATCCGTATTAATTTGACACGGTTTGGCATTCAATCCTCGGCGTGTTGATATATTACATTTTTTTCCCAATTGAATTGCTATCGGTTATGGACATAATTCGAAAAGCGATTATCTTTGGTTAACATTTCGGTTATGTATAATAAATGGAACCAATACATAATTTAAGAATTTATGCAAAAACTACTACTCATCAAATTTTTTTATGTTTCTTACTTTTAATTTTAGGTATTATAAATTTGAAGAAATTATTGACAATATTTCTTTTCCAAATTTTAAAGAGAAATAAACGAAAATCTGCCTAAAAATGGCTACGAATGAACTAGCGATAGCAGAAGTGTTTAAATGTCATTGCAGTTTAAAGAAATTATATATGAAAAACAAATTTCACATCAGTTATGGTAGCAGTAAACTCTACGAACTTACATGGTGCTTTTTCCACCAGTTTAAGTACATTGAATTCAACTTGGTCACACGTATCATGTATTGGAGGATGCACGTGTTCCAACAAAAAAAAAGTTGAATGGTAGTCCAGAAGGAAGAAGAAAAACCCGAAGACGTAAGGCTATATAGCTATGGATGCAGCAGGTTGTGATATTAAGATCCTTAAAATTCCGGTGCACATAGATCCGGTTGGAGAAGGCTAAAACCGCATCTGGGTTTAATGCCATGCAGTAAATAGTCTAATGATTTGATGTGCATAAACTGGTGGAAAAAGCATTTTAAATTTCGTATTAATTATAATTAATAATGTTTCCATAACGTAACCAATGTAAAACAAAGAATTCGCTGTAGAAAATATTAGTGTAGTTACTTTTACAGTGCTTATATTAATTCGTTATTAACTTTTCATAACCAATAATCACCTATATAAAAATAATGGAATCTAACTTTCGTTAATTGCAGTACGATTAGTAAATTGTTATATATTCCCATGGGAAGTAAATTAACAACTTGATTGTATAATGAATGTTTGGTAGATGCCATAAGATTCACATGAAGTGACATGACTATGACTATTCATATAGTTCCATTATACATTTACATATAAAATTTGATCAAAATTGACCAAATTGCAAAGTTTCAAGAAGCTGATCCAGGAAAACCGGTTTGGGAATGAAATTAATTGTCGATAATTTACATTTATAATTTCTTATTAGTATATAATGTCGTATCTATTTTGGAATTTAAATTTTTATATAAATGAAGAAAAATTATGAATCTGCTCCACTTTTGCTGCCAAAACTTTATTAATAATTGGAAAAAAAATTAATTAGAAGACTTAACTTTTGATACATACTTTCCTTTTCATATTTCCAACCGATCTGGCTCGATAGATATTTAAAAAAAGTGTGTGTTTAACTTTTTCGCTCAAACTATGTGGGTTTGGATTATAATGCGGTTCATATAACTATCACATAATTCAAAGGATACCTGTATATAAATAACAGTAGTCTGTAATTAATAAAATCAATGTTTGTGTCATATCACGACGTCACATAAATACCAACACATTCCATACCTGTAATTAAAGTGTAAATAAAATACATTTGAAGGTTACCTTTTCTACTTGTTTTCTTGTAATATTCCATTCCACAGCAACTTATGAATGTAATTTATGATATGTGCGTACACGTAAATAAAGTATGTTTATTATTTAATAATTTTACTATACTACCGAAAAGCAAAGAAATGTATTTTTTTACATTGACTTAAAAACTTCCTGATGTCACAAGCAAAAAAAAATAAATAAACCCATTAACATTACCAAGAAAAAAGTTGTTTATTTACTTACGTCATTTGTATACACCATAAAAAAATATCATATATTATAATTATTGTAGATATATATTTATTGTGTTACGACGTCATTTTTAATTCACAAAAATGTTTTGGATTTATTATTTATTTTAAATTTTTTTCAAATACGTATTGGGCGTAGTGTGTGTGTGTATGCGTAGGGATACAGACAGTAGATACTGAGAACATAGAAAATGTAGTAAACGTCATAGATTATTATTCAATTCAAGTCATCCAAATATTTATGGAATATTGTAAATGTATATGATTTGTTTATGTGATTTTGATCTTTAGTCTTCAATTAAATATCAATTAGAACATTTCTGTTATATACGATTATTGTATTAGTCGTAGGGTATTGGTGGGGTTTTTCATATATATACTAATTTATTTGATCAAAGTTTAAATCAATTCTTTAACGTTGAATTTCATGCGTATATAATCTTTTCAAAGACATAAAGTATAAATTATAAAAACATTACTTTTCAATGACTTTTTATATTTTCTTGTTACACATACACCTACACACGAGTATACAATAATATATATATAGTTCAAATGTTAGATAATATAAATTGTTGTTATAGGTTAAATAATAAATATTACTATTATAAACAATATAATTTAAAAATGTAGTTTACGCGCAACTTGTTGAAATATCGTACGCGTATATATATGAATACATTTAATGTTGTTTTGTGTATGGTTATTTTCCTACTTATTTCATCGTAGATTATATTTTTGAAAAATTTTCCTTTGTTTGTTAATTATTAATTAAGCGACAGACAATTAGTTTTATAAAATTTTATCGTATTTATAATACGTATAGCATTAAGATCCATCGCGACACATTAATTCATGTGAAAAAATTATATATTTTACATTGGTGTCCGTTTTCTTAGTCACGCTATATACAGCAGAGTGGGCTATATGAATTAATCGTGCAGACATACTCCACTTCTATATCCCATATATTCCGTATTCCATCATATAAACGAACAAATGTTATTTGTGTTACGAGTAATATTTTGTATAAAAAATATTGAAAATTTTTCTCATGATAATAATGGAAATGGAACTCACAATACCACCCGGATTGAATCATACGCTTCGTCACAGAATTACAAATTCGTATTTTATATAACACATAATATTTTCAAAGAAAAATTTATAATTGATTGATAATTTTTGCAAAAATTAAAATGCCTGAATGTCTGACTGAACCATGTTAACTATAGAAAAATAAAAAAACAATAAACTGTCAATTTATATTGTTTCCAAATATGCAAAATGAACCATAAATCAGTCACTGCCATCTGCTAATTTAATCACACTTTTACTATTTATATATAAATTAACTTTTGTCAGTCGATAAAATTTAAATAATATTGCGTATAACAAATTGCTTTTTAGAAAATCTCTCTTCGCAACTAAAGAATTCATATTTAATTTACTATTTTAATAATATATATATTATTGCGATTGATCTATAGTTAATTGGAACTTTTTTTCATTCATCTTATCCATATTATGAGTATTGTTAAAGGAATCTTCACGCAATAATGACGGAACTGTTACTTATAATTGGCTGTAATTTATTATAACATTAAATTAATTGATTATATCATTAATTAACCCTTTCATACGTACATTTATAGGCGATTCAACATTTTTGTATATACGACATAGTGTATAAATCGTTGGAAAGGATTAAAAATAAATTTTTAATGTATCCGAAGGATTTGAATAACTTGTCGCTGTTTTTTTTTTTCGTGAATATCTTTGTTTTATTTAATAAAATTAGTAAAGAACATTACTAAATTTAAAATATTTTCCATCACCAGCGACTACTTTCTTCTATCTTTATGACTACATATATACGAATACCATGTCGAAAGAACAACTCACCGGTTGAGATTATTCACGAATTGAACCACTTTTTGACATCCTCATAAAAATTAAAGTGCTGCTCAGCTATGCGATGAGCCATCGATCTGAGAAAATAGTATAGGAAGAAGTAATGTCCGTTTCCAAGGAGGTTTTTTGACCGGTTTTGCTATATATGTAACTATATGTTATACTACAAAATTACTTTCTTGTGTCCATCTGCCTCGTATTGTGGCTGTTTTTTCCTTCAACTCAATCGCATCAATTGTAGTCGATATAGCTCAATAGTTTGTGATGGTTTCGTTCGATTTGAGGAGCTGATACCACCAAATACAGAACATAACTTTGAAATCATGGATAAAATAGGCTTTGCCGTCGATGATGATGCATGACGAGGCTTATTATGCTTTGGAATTTCGTAGAGTATCCACTTTTCATCATCAGTTGCGCGGTATGATTCAAAAATTGTTTTTTCTTTTCTACCGCCGTTGAAGTAGTTGTTCACACGCTGTTCAAAGTCTTTCGGTTTCAATTCGTATACCGTAGCACTCCATTTTCATGCTATTAAATCATTCCTAAACACTATAAGATAACACCTACCGGCAAATATTGTACTTATTTAAGTTTCTGATAATTTACCCATTTTATTAATTAGTATTCTGATTATGATTTTATAGATAAGGAATTTTAATAGTATTAATTTTTATTAGATTTACTATTAAAATCAAATACTTTGCATGACTGTTAAAGTCAATATTGTTTTTCACAAATACAAAATGAGTTTTAATAATATTTTTTAATACATTTAATTGAAGTATTCCGTCACAGCGACAAAATAACTTTTGTATATCTAATTCACTTTTAATAAAATTCTGTTAAAATAATATTCAGGTGTACAGGACATTTACAATTTATTAAATAACGAATAACACAACACGGTTTAATAAAGATCGTCAGTCAATATAAATATATCCTTAATACCTTTTTTTAAGTAATCAATATCTTTTGATTTTACTTCGGGTTATTGGTAATGGTTTATATTTCTTATATTAAATACATACAAGCCGACACCTAAATTAGGATTTAAAATGAATGGGTGTTGTATACGATTCATTAAATCATTTAAATATTGTTATTGATTTTTGAAGGACATTAATTTGATTTATATTTATAAAATACATTCTTTTTATAGTTACGGTTTTTTTTTCTTTAATTTTATTCAATAAATAAATAATACCTTTTAATTATTTATTTATTTAATATATTTAGTATATGTATTAAATAAAGTGCGAACATTGATTATTAGCATATATTCATAGCATCATATAGTATTTTATACCATTTGCCATTGTTGTATTGGTGTATTTGCATATATTTTCGCGCTGTAATTAAATAAACAAAATTTTTGTTTATTAAAATAAATGATTTAATATTTTTTATATTTTATAGTATCACAAACAGAACGTAAGATATTGTTTAATTAAATATTTATAATACATTAGTATTTAAATTATTATAGTAAACTATATTAAATGTTACATTTGTTTGTTGACATTATACAATTGTGTGTATAGAATTTAACTTTATTATTTATTATTAATTTATAAAATATGATAAGAATAAATTCATATATTGGAATTGTTGTGAAATTCTTTACAATAACACAAACACTTTACAACAATTAATCTGTGTTTTAGTAAAGTTTTGAATTAAAAAAAAATCATCGGACTTCGATCTTATCCCATAATATATATATATATATAGATATACTAACAACACACTATTACGAGTATTAAGATTTGTAATTAAATTAATGATATCACTATATATACGCCACGCGCGTTATTTCACTTATACATATATTTTAAATTACTATAGTTATTATATTTTATAGTAGTATGAAAACATATATATAGTCCTTTAATATAATAACTCAATTCAATTGTAAAACATTATAGTCATATTTGCATTACAATATAAATAATATAAATTTATTGCCGGAAAAATATTCAATGATATAATGTAAATCGACGCAATACGACGCGATAATGTTGATAATTTTTATTATTTGAAGAAATGAACAAAACAAAAAACTGTAAACTTGTGTTTCCCAAATCATACGTTGTTGACGTTGTTGTGCTATCGTTATATCACATTATCTGTATATACGATCAATCGAAAGGGATCGAAAAAGTTTACTGATGAACAAAATCATTCCATTTCTTATGTACAATAGATGTCTTTGCCGCTTGCATTGCCACATACGAAGCTAGAAATTTATAATAATAATTATATTTAATTTGAGAGGAGATACGAATAAATTATATAGATTATTTGAAAGTAATCTTTGGCCCGCAATTTTTCATTGATTTTCAAAAATATATTATTAAAATCTTACTAAAATCTTTCAGTATACCATGACGCAGAAGACGAATAAAATTTCATATTAATATTAAAATCTATCGATTCAATAAAAAGTTATTGATGGACATCAAATGTCTGCAAATCCGAAAATCTATTTATTTTATTCGTGTCTTCAAAAGATAAAGTTTTGATAAATTTTGACTAGCCCATCACATAACGTCCCATCCACATGTTAAATGTTCGATTATTTTAATAACTCGAGAATATAATAGTAATTTATTAGAGCTATATCCGACTTAACAACTTAAACTTATGTTTTTGTACGTTATTAAATAAAGTGTAATTAAATAAACAAAATATTATTAAATAAAGTGGAGGTCAAAAAAATTATAATAATCTTCCAATAATTTGGCAATTACAATTTGTTACACATTGTGCATTTGCATTTGAACTAAGAAATTGTTTTTAAAATTTGATTATGCGTTCTGTGTTATTTCGCAGGGATCACATGTCACTTTTAACATTAACCGCCTTTCACAGAGCTGCGTATACAATTAACAAGCAGAAATGTTGATAAGTATTTTATATTATATAATATTTTACCTTTGGGACTTATCAATAATTATTCTATATTCTATATATATAGGATTATGAACTTAAAATAAATACCTTATCATGGTCACTTTGTCCGTTTGCGTCTATTTCGTGTGTTAACCAATATATCTTTGGAATTGCTTAATCGATTTTAGGTAGGACGTCTGAGTTTTCGATATCACGATTAGTTAGTAAACTTAACGGTTTGGTAATTTGATCTTTAACTTTTAAACTGAATATAGATAGTGATTTTGCTAAATAGTCTAATACTTAACCCGCCCGCACATTTAACCTGAATAACTATAATAAAAAACCATTGACACAATTTTCGTAACATTTTGAACATATACATCACATCAGTGTGAGGACGGGATCCACGGCAGCGAGGTTAAACACTGCTGTTAAAACAGTTTTCTTTATTTTCATATAACAATTAAGTATTTTGGATATATTATAAAAGAAATATTCATTTAAAAAAAAAAATATTAACTTCATATTTTTCCTAATATTAGTAGAATACAAATAACATTAATTAGGACAACGTATACCTGCGACCGCAACACGGTCAACACCTACAAATATATTCCATATAATGTTATCTATTGATACCCATATATACCATATTTTTATTTGTATATCATTACACCTAGCAGCGCAATCGAAAAGCTTTTAGCCATAAATTCATATACGAAACATATTACAATAATGAAGGGATAATATTTCTGTTTCTTTGAGCTTTTGTTTATAATGAATGTGAATGGTACAGCATAAAATATACCATATGACATAAATATTATATTTGGTAGCAGCATCGTATAGTGTATAAAATTTTAAAGCTATATCTTTTGTAACGTTAAATTCTACATTTTGTCTATATCATTATTGAAATTGGATATTGAAAAAAAAAATACAATGGCAATTGTTAGAATTAGTGTGATCATATTTTCCAACAATATTATAGTTAGTATTCGCAATATTTAAATTTTTTAATACTTCGTGTGTGTGTGTGTGTGTGTTTATGAATTTAATTAATTTATTTAGTTTTAATAAAATGAAAATTGCGGCTTTGGCAAAAAAAATCGTTGCAATATTAGAAAAAAAAAAATGTTTAAATTTAAATTGATTGTAAGTTACTAAAGTTTAGTGTAGGTGATACTAAACTCACTGCTATGGAGATATAGTTACAGTTTGTTGGCGGATATTATTGCGAATAGGTTGGGAATTAGGTTGTATATAGGTGCAGTTGTTGCAAAAACTTGACGAGAAGTATATGGTTGGAGGCGAGATAGTAGAATAGTAGATGAATCTTTATGTTTAAGAATTTAAATTATTTCAGTACATCAACTAAATATGTAATTTCAAATTTTTCTGCGTCCAGTAACACATAAATACACTTCTCTTTAAATTCCACTTAGCAACAACACATTATACTATAAAAAATTATATACTGTAGATTACAAAATTACTGTATTTTTTTTCGTATACGGCTCTCAGTTTTTTCATATATATTTTTATATAAATAAAGACTAATACTAGTACTAGTACTAGTTTATAAATAAATATTTTAGTATATGTACTAATGTTTTCGGCGAGTATGTGTGTGCGTCTCTGTCGCGATATATATTTGTATTGTACTATAATCAACAGAATGTGATATATGAATGACTTTTGATTTTAATTTGTTGTAATAATAATTATAAAATAAATTGTATAAAATACAATGAACTAACTAAGCACATGGCATAGCAGCCAATATATTTTTCACACAGCTGATTATTATTGAATAATTATGATAATTTTGTATATATATTTATTGGTTTCTTTTTTTTTCAAATCTACTCATTTATATATGACAAAAATTTGTATTTGTTGTGTGTGTGTATTGCAATCGTAAATATGAATACTTAATTTTAATTCTTCGGTCAATGCAAACCTCATGGGTGTATGTAAGTTTTCACTTTTCAAATTTAAAAAGCGCTATATAAACAACGTAGGTCAGTCGACTTGAATTTTTCAATAGGAAAATTGAGAATAAACATATTAAAACTTTTCCATTTTCAATATTATTTTTTATAACCTCCCTTCAGTCATTACTGCAGTCTTACATGTGTAAGTAATTATTCGTAATACATCATTATCTTACGAACCGCATACAAGATAGAAACATGAACCCAATACTGCGATTGATAGGTTAATTAAAACCTCTATAGTTCATATTACGATAGAGAATATTTCTAAAAAAAATCTAATATTATGGATATTCTGGAATTGTAAGCAACCATTGTTTTATAATATGGTATTTCTTGTGTCATTTAAACAAAACGTTGTATGTAGCTAAAAAAAATGGGATTATATACTTAAACAGTGAAATTTTGTATTCGTACACACAGGAAATTTTTCCTATTCTACAAAACTATAGTAATAAATCTCATAACTGACCCAATTTTCCAGACTGTAGAAACTTTTTGTACATCAGAATATACAGTAGAGTCTTCAACATATTAATCACTTTTGGATTTATATTTCTATCTAGTCTGTTGTTTTTGTGATTTAATGTTTATGTACAACAAGTTTATTGACTTACAACATATAAGAGCTGAGTGTGGTGAAGTGTAAAATTCACATGGACAAAATTGTTAATAAAATACATAATATAATTTCGTATACCATACACTCAAATGTATTTATTTATTGTATACTACTGCTCTTGGTCGCATCAACATCAACACTCAACTCGTATATAAATGTACATAGACCAATTTCTTTCCCCATTAGTTAGATTGTGGTGTGTAAACAAAAATTCCACTACACTGTGTTGACTGGGTTTATAAGAAAACAAAAAAAAAAAACCTATTTATACTATACTCACAGACACAATAATTATATAAATAAATAAAATAATATACATTTACACACAACCACAAACGAATGATGAATGTTTCAAAAGTTATTTTAAAAATATAAAATAAGAAAAATCAGTTTGTTTCCAAGTGCCGTCGTAACTGGTTGTTGAGCAATTGAATTTAGTGTGTTAGTGCCTTTGATATTTATACATTAAAATATATAATTAATAATATTAACCAATGTACAAATATATTCAGGCATATGATAGCAATAGAGAATTGTGTTTGAAACGTGTAAAGTAGTAAATGTTATTTGTTAGTTCATAAATTTATATAATTTTAATTTCAATTAATAATTACTTAATCATACAACAGCAAAGGTTAAAAGAAGCGGCTCGTCGTTCGTATGAATAACAGAAATTTGTGTATATAATAAATTTAATATTATTATAAATAAAATTAATATTTTAATTTAAACGATAGGGTGGAATTAATTTTTTTTCCATCATTTCATTGCTGTTCGGTGTTAAAATATTGATAAAAACTTATTTAAATCGAGGAATATTTCAAAGATATACATAAAAAATGATAGGAAATGAAAAATAAGTGAAAGGAATTACAATTAAATATTTTTTTTGAAAAATTATTTATGCCATTATTAATTATATTAAAAAAAAATAAATAAAAGTGTTTGACGCTGCCATTACATTTTTGGCATTATATTGACTCAAAATTGTACGTCGCATGTATTATTAATATATGAGTAATTGTAAAAAATTGTTATTAAATATAAAACTATATTGAAGAACTATACACACACACACTCACACACACACAAACAAAAAAATAATTAACTAAATTCAATTGTTAAAAATAATTCAAGTGAAAGTTTAAAATTTTTTTTAGTCTTTGAATTCCGTTTAAAAATTTTTTATATAAATTTTAATTTTAAAATATTTTAAATTTAAAGTTGTGTGTGCTAATTTTTTACAAATAATAATTGTACGATTATTATAAATATTTTTTAATTATTATTGATTCAATTAATATTAAAATTAAGAAAAAAATCATGTCGCTGGAACATACAAATTTACCA
This sequence comes from Bibio marci, assembly GCA_910594885.2. Classification (NCBI taxonomy): domain Eukaryota; kingdom Metazoa; phylum Arthropoda; class Insecta; order Diptera; family Bibionidae; genus Bibio; species Bibio marci. The sequence continues at coordinate 19,192,356 of OU343115.1, read as the reverse complement.
TTAGCTGGTGACATTCTTGACGATTTTGCGATAATATTTCGTGAAGTAATTGCAAAGGTATATTAAAATTTTGTTTTTATTTATTCAAATAATTTATTATAATGACGTATATGTCGATTTTTTTTTTGATTGCATAACGTGTATAACTGCCTTTTTTTTAAATAAACCGCGTAAAATCTAGAATTATTATTACGTATGTAACTTGCTGCTACTACTAAAATACTTATGGAAAATCTAATTTTCATAATAGAAGAAAAATAATCGGTATAGGAAATTTTCTATTTTTTATTAATTGATTTTAAAACTCAACTTTATGACCAATAATTTTTGGAACAAATAAATTTTAATTGTTTTGTTGTTTAGCGCTGATTTGTTTACATTTTGTCACTTTAACAAATATCGGTCTTTGGACGGATTTTCTTAATGATGATTCATTACTTTACTACTACTACATTTTATACATATACGTTAAAGTTAGCAATTAGATAACATTAGGAAACAAATGAATGTAGTCAAATATGGTAAAGCACCGCTGTGATGACACACGTAATCAGTATGTAGAGAGATAGAGTATTGCCTACATTTATTATTACACAATAATTTAAAATAATCGTTAACAAAAAAATTCAGTGTAATTTTGGTTTTTTTTTTTTTTCAAATTATCATATTTTTATATTTTGCCTCGTGTGCGGTGTTGCTGCATTTTTTTTACATATATATTGATTATTTTTTTCACTATGTATTAGAACTAGAACCACCACTTACGTTACGACGAATATATTAATATATTTTTGGGACTGGTGAGACTATGCACTCACTGTATGATGTTGATGATAAACAAACAATTTCATATTATTACTCAATATCTTGGTTCTCTGAGGTTTATATTTGTATTTGTATGTTGCAACTCCTACTATAATTTTTTTTGTTTATGTATGCGTGCACACGTGCGTAATAATTATAGAATAAATATAGATTGATAAATCTTTATCTTTTCAATGGATGTTTACAATGAAAATTAGTTGTTTTTTTGAGTTCCAAAAACCAGAAACAAATTTATTTTAACACAATTTTTAAAATTTTGCGTATCATAACTATACAAAAATTGGCTATAAAGTCGTTCAATTGCATCAATGTGTTAAATAAATGTAATGTACCAATAAAGGAATAATCTGCTGCTATTACTAACTAATTTTTCTATATATCTTGGTATGAACTGAAATGCTGATCAGAATATAGTCGATATACATTTGATATAGCAATGTTTAGTGAATAGCTGCGGATTTGGATAAGAAAACTTTACAGTCAAATGCTTCTAATGTCTCTGTAGGAAAGATAACTAATTATTTTACTATAGTACAAAATAAACAGTATACTAGTGCACACGCTAAACCTGATTTACATGCTAGGGTTCTTTTAACATGTTGATGTCCTAACGAAAAGTCGATTGTCCTACGCTACATTACTTTCCAACTATATATAGTTGAAAAACTATAGTTATTTTGTACACCATTACTGTAATAGAAACACTTGAATTGTTGTCGGTGTAGTTATGAGGCTAGACGTTAATCGTCTCAAGGCGTATATATAAAATACAATAATGAAATAAAACTTTCCGGCAAATGTTGTTTTTTTTTTTTCTATTGTAAGCACAAAACTTTCCATAATATAAACAACGCACTAAAAAAAAAATCCATGTTAACCACTTCAAACCATTAAACCATAATGCCATATTACTCATATTATATAATAATCAATAACAATCAATAACAATCTTGTAATAGTTATTGTAATAGGCCCAGAGGGAAAAACATATACAATATTTAGGTAATTTTCAATGTAAAGACCCCATATTTAATATTTTTTGTGTGTGTATAGTTTTGGTTACCCAAAATCCAAGTAACATTTTTATTGTGAAATAAAATGTATATAAAAAAAAATGAGTATAGGTTGTTCAATATTTGTTAAAACAAAATATTGATTATTTGACCTAGTTTCTTATCATTATTATATTTGAATTAAATTCAATTCTATAGATATACATAAATTAATATAATAAGTGTACAATGATGAAGTAGCTATAGTTTACAAACCAGAGTATATAGATTTGGAGTTCAAGGATAAATTATACAGTAGCAATTCACAAAGAAGACATAAATATCTTGGTTGAAGGACAACCGTCAAAAAAACCCTTTTTTCCTTTTACCCTACAGCAATACGGAAAAACCAATCGGTGACTGAAAATTTACTTTAATTGACAATATGGAGTTAAAGGAAATAGTCATAGAGAACTGTGAAGTATTGCCCTCACATCAACCATCGATAAAATATCAGATTAAAGTAATACAAATAATCCAAAACGGAAATATTTCAATTTATTTTCTTGTAATGTATTTATTGCAATTTCCAAATATTCGTCGCAGTCTGTGTGTGTGTGTGTGTGTCTGTCATCTTTGATATTATTTGTGATTTATTTTATCACTTAATATTGCGTATAATAAAAACAGATACTAAAATACTAAACAAATATTTCGCTATAAATAAAATGTGCTAATAATAAAAAAATTAATGTAATACAATTAGAACCTAAAAATAGAAACGCATTAACTATAGCTATCAATATATGTGCAACCTCTGTCGCATAATAATCCGAAATGGATTAAAGAAGCACATAAATAAATATTAAATTTACACAAAAACAATTTTATTTATTCAAAATAAACTCCGTATCAAATGAAATACAATGATTTGTACGCGTTAAACAAGTGAATCAAATGACTTATTTGATGTCTGTGATTGAAATGCTGTTGATAACAGTGCGGTCGTAGCCTTTTGAATGCCTTCAACTGATGCAAAACGCAGTTTTCTTTCATAGCCAAATGAAGGAATTTAGAGAATAGAAATTAGTCGCGCATGAAATTAAATTAAGTGAAGATGATGGTGAATGATAAAGCAAAAAAATTTGTTTATTATTTTAAACCATTGAATTCAGTTCGTCAATTTCGATGAATCTCGCTGAAAATTTCTTATAAATTTGCACGAAATTACTTACTTTTTCAATGTTTTCTTCAGTAAATTCCTTCAGATGGTCGGTTTATTATGGGACAGACGGTAAATATTGTATGAATGATAATTGATTTTCACTCTGTTATATATTTATTTATTTTCATAATTATATAGTTGCTGTTTTTTTAACGAATTATATAATATTTGTGACAGCGCTTCAAGGATTATTTAAAAAAGAATGTGTACAAAATGGGAGTCCTTCACCTATGGATATTTTTATTTATTTTTAACAACGTATTTTTCACACATTTTGCGCATTCTTTTTAAAATTAATTATTTTATAATTGTGACAAAATAATATTCGTCGTATACACTTTATTTCGAATTCCAATATATTGCCATGACAATAGCTCGTATAGGATCGTAATCGTCGGCATCAATTCCTAATCATATGCAATACGTTATACACATATATACCAGTGATGATTTCCTAAACATTTTATAATTATAGGATGTCCAAACTTCTCATTCCAATAATTTCGGATGATAGCCTTTACCTCTGGCGATTGGTTAGATGTAAATTAATAATTTCTGATACATTATAACTATTACAATATTATGTCACAATGCGTCAACCCCTGGTGTTGTCAGTAATTGTATTCAACAACCATACCGTACCACCATATCGATATATACCGAGGAAGCATCTGTCTTTCTATATATATAGTTGTTTGATGAATTGTTGGTATGACGAATATGTACAATTTGAATCTTGAGTACATTGAACGCGAATGACGTCGACCACAATCATTAAATTAACAATATGTAAAGTAAATATTATTGTTGACCTCATTTGTTGTTACAAATATTGAAAATGCGTTTATCACACACATAGAAAAAAAAACAGTAAGAATAATTATCGAAGGAAAATATTTTGATTGGCAAAACAATGGAAAAATCATCTTTCCGACACATGACAACATTTTTATTTATTTTACCTATTTTACGTATATATTTATATTAAAATACCCTTGTACTTAATTATATTAAAAATATTTTCAAAACATATTACGTTGTTATTTCAAAATTTAATATTTAATTTAATATATTTAATTATATTTTTATCATTTCATTTTGAAGTGTATAATATTTTTTTAAATAACATATTCAAAAGGTTTGTCGATTAATTTAAAAATTATTGTGTGAAAAAGTATATTTTATATTTAAAGAGATCAGCGTAACAAATTGGTTTGACATAACTTTTAAATTATTGTTAACAATATATATCCGTATATTCACCGGCATTTCAGATCGGGAAGTTCTATTATTTTAAAGTACACTAGTTTCAATAAATTCGATGATTTTCAGCAGTAGATTTTTTTTTTACATTAACACATACCCCGCTAAATTTATACTCTTTTGTATATAGGATTTATTTTAATACGTTGTTTACGTTGTGTACGGACACTTTTTATCAACACAATACCATGCGTAAATCTAAAGCACTTCACAGCATTGATCTGATATCTCTAATATTGGGGCAGTATATATCTATTATATATTGCATGTGTGAGTGTTAATCGCTTGAAATGATCAATTCGGTGCAATTTTTATGGGTATTACAATCAATTGAGGTGGATCAAACTCGGAATTCATCTTTCGTAAACCAATTTTTTCAGTAAAAACTCATGAATTATATCATATGTTTCATTTCGATGAAGATTTCTTGATAACTTTCACAAAATCACGTACTTTTTGGATCTGTTTTCTTTGGTAATGGTTGCGTTTGATGGTCAACCACCAAAATCTTCTCTATGCCATCGTTGAATCGTCGCGTACACTCAAAAACTTGTGTTTTAAAAAAATATAATTATTACCATATAATCGCTTTAACCCATTTCATGCATTTCGTTGGTTTTTTTTTCTCAATTTGTTTTTATAATAAAATTTAATGTTGACCGCTTTATACATTTTTCGACTGACAATTGATTACTGTCAATTAAACCGTTGTGCATTAGTTTCCACTGAACAAAATGTTATGAAAGAGTTTGGACATTTGTTACTATTGTTTCAAAATACATAAATCAATCAGTAACAACAAATAGATGAAGTTACCAGTTCAGCTCCAAACACTTATTCCAGCAGATATTTTTCGGATAGAGGCGGTGTATGTAAATGTGTTTTCTAGTTATAAATTTATCGCACAGATATGTGTTGTGTGTGTGATGAGTAAACCATATTTTCCAAAGAATACTTCACCAAAAAATTCGAATAAAGTTATTTTTTTTTGCGTCACATTGTAATAATTATTGATTTTAATTTATATTATTGCTTTTAATTTAATTAATTAATTACACTACTAGTTAATATGAAGCTAAGCTTTCTAATATAGTAAATTATAAATAGAAAATCTTATGTGATAATAAAATACATAACAGGGAATGTGTGCGGTATTTGAGAAAAAGTTAAGATTTGCATTAATTTGATTATATATTTTTTAAAAGATTTATTATAATTTATATAAAATAAAAATAAAATGCTCCTTATTTATGTTAACCATATTTTGGTAGTTATGTAGCATTCTTCAGCGAAGAAATTGTGTTATGAGGATGTTTATTAGTGTCGCACGTTTAACTACGACTCAAACGTTGTAAATAATCCAGGGGATTAAGGTGTGGGGAAATAGGTGGCTATAAGTTTGGTATGATGTGATCATAAAAATTCGCAACCATCACTGTTGTGTCAAAGTCTTGCTGTAATATGTATGGTCTATTTCCACACACGTACTATCAATCCAGGATTTCACAACACTTCCTAAAACATCGATGTTGGCGGCAGCATTAACACTAAGCTACTATGGGAAAAGAAGTGCGGTGGTATAATATTACCTCGTTGCTTACAATAGCTAGAAATTTCGTGTGCATAGTTTCTGAACATAGCCATATCTATTATTTCTCTGATTAATTTTTTGTTAATTATTAGCATAGAGAATTAATTAATTTTTAATAATATATATAGAGGAGAATGAGACACACATATTAATGTATAAATAATACAATATTATTTTAGTTTAGATAAACAAAATGATTAATTTCTATATTGACTGGATCATATGAAAATAAAAGTATTAGTAAAATTAAAAGAATTATTATTACTAAACAAAAAATCCCCGCACACACACACACACAAATTGTACTCTTATTTATAATTATTGTTTGAAGAATTTAATGATTGACATTTATTATTCGTTATACAAAATTATTGCTATAATTAATAATTCAAAATAAAAATTTCCACTTTATATTAAAAAGTATCTTATCACAATTATTATTTTTTTTGTATTTTTTTCTTATTTACTTCGTGTAAATAATAATTTCTCTTGTTTTTTAAGTAATTAATTGTATAACAAAACATTAAAATACAGAAAATATTGTGTATAGTAAATAAATACATATGACCCAACAACAATAACCAACATCCAACAGATGATATAGACAAAATACATAAAATACATATGACTATAATTAAATAAAACAGATATAAAAAAAAATTAATTTTAACACATTGAAGACGATTTACGTTTTTTTCACGTTTTTTAAAATTTCAACCAATGATGTAATGGGCTAGTGATGATTTTGAAGTAGAAGAAGATGTAGCAGATGTTATACAACCTGGAACTTCTACTCCTACCATGCATGCTTCTTTTTACGATCCATCAGGCGGATTATCTGGTAATATGGGACTACATGTTTTAGAGAAAATTGTCGATAGTGGGAAAAAAAAGTATCCATGTAAGACATGTCTTGTATGTAAGGTAAACAACAAGAGGAGCGAAATTCGATATATTTGCAAATTTTGTTTAGTACCTCCTCCATAAGGGGACACTTTCACTTCTTTTCAAGCATATCATACGAAAAATACACATTAAAATAGCTTTATATATGTTAATAAATCTTTAATAATGTATCCGATTTAATAAATGTTATAATTTTAATTTGAACAAAATATGCGGGAATTTGGGGTATATGCATACCGTCTTCAAAGTGTTAATATAGATTAAAATTTTTCAAAATTATGTAAATACTTTATTATATATTATTTAATAATAATACTGTGCTATAATGTTATAATTATTTTAATTTATTATATCATCGTATTAATTTTTTTTAAATTGAAATAATATAATATATTTAAAAAGTTAAAGTATCATATATTAAAATACATATTTATAATAATTTAAGCTTAAAATGAATTTTTCCAACAAAAATAGATTTTGTTTTGTTGTGTAAAGTATGTAAAAATTTGTTGGTTCAAATTAAAACAAATAAATAATATCACATTTTAAGTGTTATTTAAATCTTTATAAATTATTATGTAATCAAGATAATTATAACATTGTTACTTTATTCAATATAAATTCATATATATGTTTTGTATTGATTATACTTTAATCGAAACATATTGAAACATATATATAATTTAACACGTTAATCGCCACGATATTATCAGACAAATTTTCACATGGGCCATGGGCCTTCTACCAAATCGCGTACGTCAAACATATATGTCTGACATGGCTGATGTAGAACTTCTTAGCGTCACACACATATGACTGACATGGCGATTAATGTGTTAAAAATTACCTAAAGTGTAAAAATCTCTTTGTAAGAGCACATACCATCATCACATACCTCCAGATTCACGAAAATTGACATGTGTCAACGTTTTTTTTTTTTTTTTTTCACAAAACAATTTGATTTCATTCAGTAAAATTATTATTGTAATTAATTTTTAAATCTATTTATAGTTATTGTTTAATCTGTATATTTGTGAGTTGTAATTTAAGGTATAGCATGGAGTGTGGAGATACTTATTTAAATTATATTTACCAATTTTTTTACATTTACTTTTAATATTTTTATTTATACTTTGGAACATGCTTTTCAAAATACTACAAATCTCTAATATCGTACAGAACATTGTATTACAAATATATTGTATTTAGAATCACTGCGAAATCAATGCCACTACCCGAATTTGAATAAAATTGATTACAAAGATTTTATGGAATAATTATGGACAATGGAGTCTTCATTGTATATTGAGTAAATGCATTTTATAAACTATATTCTATAGATTCTACATTCACATATAAATATTTAAAGCCAACGTTCGTTCGATTATATGCAGTCACAGATAAATATTTGCGCTACGAAAATGTGATTATCTCAATATTCTATTAATTAACTTTGTTATTTCTGTAACGTTTTGTTTTGTTTTGTTTTTATTTATTTATTATAGCAGAGAATCGACAATATAATATAGGAATATATTCTCGTTGTAAAACCTATACCCTATACACCCTCTGTCCCATAAAAAATTCACGGCTATTTAGAAAATCTCATAAACCAGACAATTGTGATAATATTGATGGGTAAAGAAAAACATATCTTTTACTGATGTTGTGTCAAAATTTCATGACATTCCATTTTTTACAAGCAAAGTTATTGCCATTAGTTTATTAGTGACCGCCGTAACAAAAATGAACTTCAAACAAAGAGCTATTATTAAATTTTGTTTTAAACTTGGCAAAACATTTTCCAACGTGTTGGAAATGACAACTTATGATGAGCATAATCTTTTTTTTTTTCAAAAATGCTCGTCAACACAGATGAGAGACATTATGGTGATGATGAAAGAAGTGGAACGGAATTAACAAAATCGTACCAAGCGTAGTCAAACTTATCACTGTAGTATTTTTCTTGTGAGTTATAAAACATTTTCTTCATTGTATCTTCATCGTATTCAACGAAAATATCAAGATAATTCCAATTTTCATCTTGCTCATATGATATTAACTCTTCGTAAATGGATCATTATAAAAATTAATACTTGTTTAATAAATATGTAATAGAAGTTGATTATAAGGTATACCGTATATACTCGCCGAACCTATATGGGTGCTCGATTTAACCTCTATATTTGTAGAAAAAATATCCATAAAACTATTACGATTTATGTATGCGACAGATAGTGTAGTGAAGAAGATTTTACAACTATATCAATTCCGCATAATGGTCAAAATTATGTTATAGACTGTATGCCTGGGTCACTGTGGCATAATGACAAAATCGGATAGCCTAACAAAAGTATGGGATCAATAAAACACATTCCGTAGAGTAACACTTTTGTGGAATATATACGAAACCAACAAGTACCCAATGCGAAAAATTCTGAAATCACCAACTGAAAACAGAACGGGTTAAGCTAAAGAATCGGAGAATTAAACAGTTACTGGTTTGGTTTAGCACTACTTACGTATCCCTATAGATAGATTAATGAAACAAAAACATCGGTACAATATCGATAGCGATGAATGATATAAATCTGCAAAAGAAATTTTTCTGCAAAACAATGATAAATGCAAAATTTTGTAAATCTATTGAAGAAATTTATCCGTAAAAACAAGAGATGATATTTATTAATGAAAAAAACGTATCTGAAATGAATATTTTGAGGATGGTAAACACAACATTATACCACATAGAGGAGGAGTAAGGTCGTGAACTAAAATAGATATTTTTGGTTGAAATAATTTATAATCACTAAACTAATCTAATAATAATTTCTATAGTTATTTTTATATTATTTATTAATTAATTATATGTGATAAAATAATAAAATTGTTTTGAGATAATTCCAATTCTGTCTATAGATAAAATCAGGCTAAGTCATGGTATAAATATACTTTTTATAGACAGGTGTATGTCTCCTGTCCGAATGTGTACATATTAGATTTCTATTTCAATATTATTATCTCTTGTCAATATATTAGTTCTGATAAATAATATTAAATTGTGATTATATAGAAACAATTAAAATTATTATTTTCTTAAAAATCTTTCGAGTGATGAGTGAAATTGAAATGTCGTGTCGCTCAGTCGCTATAGTTATACGAACTTTATTTTTAATTACAATTTTATATTTATATTATTTTAAATGAACCTGTATGTAAGCCAATGTATTTATATCTCTTCTCTTATATCCATAGACATTTCATATCGATAATCCTTTATAATCTTAAAAAAAAAATTTAAATTTGAATAAGAGAATTGAAAATTTTTCTATAAGTTCGCGAATTTTTATAACTTTGTATTAATATGGTTTTTTTGTTTGTTTGTTAATTTTTATTTTTTTTTTGCAGCTTTGTACTTAAAACAATAAATAAATAATCTTTTTTTTTTTTTATCAAATTTTTGTCTAATTCAAAGTTTAACACATTCGATTACAAGTTCTATTTCTTGAAATGGTCACACACTAACTAAAATTCTGTTTGTGGTTGTCCGTTTTTTTTTTTTTTTATGTTTTATTTCAATTACCAAGCGCGCTAATATTTTTCAAATAAACTTTATAGAAATGAACAACGAAATGTTTAAAAATTCAGTCACCGGGGGCTGTAAAAGTGTTAATAATTATTCGGGTTTTTTTTTCTGCAAATATTTTGTGATAAATTAATAAAATAATAAACCTTTTTTTTATTTTAATTTATTAATCTCGAGATAATTATGATTTTATAGCCACAGCTCTATACTATTTAATTGACATGCATTTGTCTTATCATAAAGAAAAAAAAGTCATCGTCATATGATGGTTTATTATTAATTTATAACTTTTATGCAATGTTTTGTGTATATTTTTCATATATGGTCGGCGGATCCTCATCGTGTAAAATTGATATTCATTTATAAATAAATACACGATAAGATTATTGGAAATAGGCGAGCGGGAGGTATCACATCATACGTTTATATAATCTTTCCGAACTTATATTGTTTATTTTTTATTTATTAATTTTTTTATTTCTTTGTTTATTATTTATGTAATATTAATAACAATAACAAAAACAATAACAATAATAATAATATTTATAATAATAATAATAATAATAATAAATTATACTCGTACATTATATAAAAACAAAATATTTGATAAGAATAAATATTTATCAAATCGAAATTCAAAGTTATGTAAAACTTCTTGTGTTATGCAAAATAATACTTTGAAAATATAATATTAAATGTGTGCGCGACCCAGACTGAAAAAAAATATCCATATTATAGATAAAATTTTGTATATCAATTTTACAAAACAATTCCACACAACCATTCCTCCTATAATGAATGTTGTGAGTAATCTATATAACCATTTAGTTAACGTCCAGGTATTTTGTGATATTGTTATTTTATAAAATTTTGCTTCATTGATTGACAATTGGATTATATGAAAAGGTTGTTATTAACTGTCTAGAAAATTATACACATCAGATTGGAACCAACATTTATAAATTCCAGAAACCTGAACAATTTGAGCATTCTGTCATTCAATGTGTTGATCAATTGCCGTAAAAATATAAGTTGAGAATATGGAATTATATTATTAGTGAAAGGAAATATCATATACGAATGTTAAAATACTCACTCACGTGGACTTATGTTTTTATAAAAACTGTTTATTATTAATCAATTATATTTTTTTATAATCTCCATCCTTTTTTATTATCCAATTTGCCAATGTTCTAGTCATTTTTTTAATTCCAAATTAATAGAATTAAAACATGTTGGTTACATATTGTTATCGATATCTTCCATTGATCTGATGTTTTTACCATTTCTGTAGAAATCAGAATAGATGGCAGTCTGAAGGAACAAGAATATGAATGATTAATGAATTATATTTTTTTTATAATCTCCATCCTTTTTTATTATACAAATTGCCAACGTTCTAGTCATTTTTTTAATTCCAAATTAATATTGTAGAATTAAAACATGTTGGTGATATTGTTGTGGATATCTTCCATTGATCTGATGCTCTAATCATTTCTGTAGAAATCGGAATAGATGACAGTCTGAAGGAACAAGAATATGAAGTGGTTAATGCTGCGAAATTTCACATTTCAGACGTAAATTTTTGTGTAGTCTGGCTGTAAATTACACATTATTCGTAAGCCAAATTTTACGTTTATTGCTTTATCTGCAGTCTATCAATATTATGAATATATAGTGAGTTGTTCGCAATACTTGTGTCCGTTTATACATTTTACCACTGTCCACCAATCCCACACGGTAACACCTTAATTGAATGCAAACCAGATTTTGCAATTCCTTCCACTATTTTTTTTCTCCATCAATTTTTAGTTTCATTGAACGTTATTGTATTGTTGAAATAAATTTTTTTATCGCTTGTTACCGTCTAATTTTTATGCCGTCTAGAAAAGAGATATTCTGCTTATTTTAATTTTTTTCAGTCAATGAATATCGTATCGACCATTGAAATGACTCCCATCTTCTTTAAATGGCAAAATGCATAGTTGAAATATCAATGTCTTTTCCATATGTGTTGTGTGTGGATTATTTTCCATACCAGAGATACTCACACATGATGATTCGGCCAGAAATCTTTGATTGATCATTGAAATTAAAATCTACCAAATAATTTATTTAGTGTTCGTAGGGCAAGAGCACTATTCAAAATAAATAGTCTGTGTGAATAGTTTTTCCGGGACAGTTCCAACACTATTGATTCCTTTACGAAACTCTCGTAATATAGTTATATGCGATAAAATGAGATGATGTAATTCCATTTTTTCATTCTCCATTTAGAACAATGTATGTTAAACATCCACCCATTCCGTGGGAATCAAAATAATAAGGCGATTATCAATTTATTCGAACGTATTCTATTTTATTGTACATTAACGAATTAATTTTACAAGTTGAGGAATTGATGCGGGAAACAATTTTGTTTTATTAAAACATATAAAATATCCATATAAGAGAAATTTGTAATATTTATATATGGGAACGCGATGCATATATATATGCGATATATAAATGATTGATTTTGCAGATCATATGATATCGCGCGTGTATTAAGAGAATAAATATCAGTGTGCTAAAGATGTTAATTTGTCGATTTTTAAATTTATATATAGCGGTGTAATTTTCCAATTAACCTTTATATGCAAATGATGACGGTTCCTATAATAAATTTCTCATTATACTTTTGTTATGGTGTTGCATATATATATTGTATATGCAAAAGAATTATTTGTCAAAGAAATGGTATATAAGAACTTAAATAATTTAAATAATTTAAATTCGAAAATCACGTTTTCACATTGCAGATCACATGTTTTATTTATTTTTTCCAAGTGACGACTACTCTAAAGTCTCTGTTCGGTTTTGTTTACATAATTGTAATATCAAATGTTACATAGAGAAATTTACTATAATAATAATAATAATAATAATAATAATAATAATAATACAATAACAATAATAAAATAATAAATAATTTTATTGTATTGTATAATAAAACATCATAATACTCATCGCGTCCGCCGTATACTGACTGATATAATTTTATAAGATATAGAATATATTAGGTTGTCAACTATCTCCCTTCCGCCTTTTTGCTCTTTATTCAATGCTTTATAAAAAGTGTTACAGTAATCGGATTTAGTTCAAATATGCGCCGTTTTGTTCGATAATCTGTTTCCATCTAGACTGCAACTTCATAATACCTCCCTCGTAGAAGCCCCCCTCCTTATTTGCGAAGAACTCGGACAGCCACTTTTCACAAGCCTCTTTTGAGATCAACTTTACACCACCAAGGGCGTTCGCCATGGACAGGAACAGGTGGTAATCACTTGGCGCTATGTCCGGGCTATATGGTGGATGCGATAAAACCTCCCATCCGAGCTCCCGTAGCTTCTGACGAGTCATCAACGAAGTGTGTGGTCTGGCGTTGTCCTGGTGGAACACTACACCCTTCCTTTTGGCCAATTCTGGACGCTTCTGGTCGATCGCCTGCTTCAAGCGGTCCAGTTGTTCGCAGTAGATGGTAGAATTAAGCGTCTGGCCATATGGGAGCAGCTCATAGTGGATGATTCCCTTCCAATCCCACCAAACACACAGCAAAACCTTCCTGGCCGTCAATCCCGGCTTGGCCACTGTTTGGGACGATTCACCGGCCTGCGACCACGACCGTTTTCGCTTGATATTGTCGTATGTGATCCATTTTTCGTCGCCAGTCACCATCCGCTTCAAGAATGGGTCGAGTTCGTTCCGTTTCAGCAGCATTTCGCAAATGGAAATTCGGTCCATTAGATTTTTCACTGTTAATTCATGTGGCACCCAAACATCAAGCTTTTTTTTGTATCCAGCCTTCTGCAGATGGTTTAAAATGGTTTGGTGACTAACTCCCATCTCCTGGGCGATGTCACGAGATGCCACATGCCGGTCTAACTCGATGTATTCCATGATTTGATCGGTATTTGTCGTCACAGGTCTTCCGCCGGCTGGCTTATCCATGGTGTCGTTTTCACCGGCTCTGAATCGTCGAAACCATTCCTCCGCGGTTCGAAGTGATAGAGTACCATCCCCCAAAACACCATTAATCTCACGGAACGTTTCTCTAGCGGATTTGCCTTTAACGAAGGAAAACTTTAAAATAGCGCGAATTTCGGCGTTAGTGAACTCCATGTTTACACGTCTATAACTGTTGAACGCAATATCCAAACTAATCATACATAGCGTCGTTTTGTTTGTTATGTCAAGAGCTTTCAAATTATGTACAGTGTTGCCAGATACGAGCTCTGTAGCGCTTTGTACATAGCCGCGAAATTAAAAAGACAAAAAGGCGGAAGGGAGATATTTGACAACCTTATATTTTTATTATATTTTTACGCCGTACATTATATGGACACAAAGACACAGCGTATACGTACACAACGTCATATTTTGTATAGATCACATGCTAAATATTAAAATAGGTTTCATTTATTTTTGGTTTTTATTTCTTCATATGTGTTGTATATCTTTTCAGTATATTTACTAGTTATTTGCATATAACATTTATAAAAATAAATAATACAATAAATACACCACACACGCGCTTATTATATTATAAAAAGCACATTTTTTTATTTAAATTATATACTTAATCGTATAGAAAACACATAGACAGAATGAGTATTCGAAAAAAAATTGTTAATTTAATTAAATATTTTTACACTTAAATTTATATATTATAAATTATATATTCTAACAAAAATATACAACAATAATAATGGTTAAAAGAAATATAACACTTTTAACACTTTTTAACACTTTTTATTGTATATTTTTTTTAATACTACAATAGGTCTATAATTAAATTATATTATAATTTTGCCAAAATCTATAATTATTTCTATATTATAATAACTATTGTGAAATAAATATATACTAATTGAAAATGTGAAACATTTAAAATGATCATATTTCTTTAACATGATTATAGAATATGATTTATGCGTGTTCAATTTATGTGTAAATAAATATTATATATAGATTTGGAAAGGGTTATTTTTTTTTGGGTTATATTAATTTTTATAATTATTTTTAAATTTCAAATTATTATGCATTTAATTTATAATTTGGAAGGAGTATTTAAAATTCATAATATAAAGAGAAATAAATATAAGTTGTGTTACATTTATATAATTTTATTAACGCGTTTTATATGAGCAACAGTTCTATACTTTAAAGATGAAGATGAAGACTAAAGATTTATATCTCTTCTTCCACCACACCGCCATTGCTTTCTTTTCGATTTAATAAATATTCAAATTACACATAATATTGCGAACATCAACGTTTCGATTTTATTGAAAGTTTGAACTTAAAATTGAAAAACATTAATAGTTTCAAATTTGAACATAAGTATTTTATGTGTTAATTGTCTAAAAATCCGCTGTAACGGCTATACAATTTTTACGCAAAATTTGCGATGATTTTTGAACAATTGTTCACTATTAAAAACTAAGCATGTCCGCCTTTAAATACATATACCAGTGATTTATTGCGACCACTCCCTTGAATTATGCGATATTGTATTGGATTTATGCAATCTTTCTATATAAAAATGAATTTCTTTGCATTCGGAAAAGATAAAAATTCATAAACGTAACGCCATTTGAAAGTTTTGTTTCTTTGGTTAGATCATCATCGCGTTAACAAATTTTAGACATCTATATTGGGAAGTTCTGAGACCGCATAAATGAATGAATATACGCGCAGGCAAAATATAGTAAATTAGATTTAGATTTTTATAATATCGTAATTAGATTTAAATAATGCAAATTTGATAATATTAACTGATATAATATAATAAAATATGTGGAAAACTGTAACACATATAAATTTAGTTTAAAGTTCACAGAATATCGATTGCATAGAAATTTAGTAGACACTGTTCATATAATCCTATATTATACAACTACCCCAAAATATATAATTTGATTAGAATTGATCAAATATCAATATTTCAGGAAAACAATTTGGGAATGAATTGTCGATTAATACCTTTGTAATTGAATCTATTTTGAAATTTTTATGTAAATGAAGAAATTATGAATTTAACATAATTTACTACAAGAAGAAGCTAAATTTTGCTCCACTTTTGCTTCCAGAACTGCCAAGATATTAATTATTTGAATATATTAATTTTCTTAAAATAAATTAGAGGATTTAAGCTTTGACACAGATATTTATTTCATATTTCTATAGACGACCTGGCTCGATAGATATTTAAAAAAAAATATATATCTGGTTAAATTTTCTTTCAAACTATTCGGTTTTGGATTGTAATGCGGTACAATACTATCGAATAGTTTAAGGAATGTTACAGCAATTTAATAATAATTGAAATATATACCTGTTCCAATTAACTTTCCAAAATTACCTCAAAAAGCACGCATCGCAAGCTGTTTGTTTGTATATGTATATGGTCGAAACAATGTCCCCAAATGGAATAGCTCTTTGAATTAATTTAAAAATGTGTGTATATATGTAAAAAGCGGCGCCACCACCGACCGAGATCCGATCCCCATTTGTATATAAATTATTTATTTTTAATTGTATATGTACACAATTTTGATTATTTGAAAATTAAAAATTTATTCTATTTTTAATTTAATATATTTATTTATTTATTTATTATAATTTTTTTATTTCTTAAAAAATGTCCCCACATATAAACATTTAAAAAAAATATTTTTATTTTACAAGAATAACCTTAACATTATTTGTAACCTTGCCAAAAATGCCAATTGATTGCAAAAATGAATATAATGAAAATTATACATTATAATTGCAATAACAATATAATAATAACAACAACAACAACAACAACGTTTTTGTTAGGATTTTCTATTTGTATTATTAAATTCAAAAAATTAAAAATAAATTGTATTGGGTATTAGTTTTTTTTTTTATAAATTAATAATTTGTAAATGTTTTAGTTTTAATTTCTAATACAATTGTGTAACACACACAAACAAATTTAAATTTTAAAATAAATTAGATAATTTATTTGTAATAGATGTATTCCTATGAAACAATCTGTGAATGTATGGTAAAAAAGTACTTTTATATTGCATTGTTATTATGATGAAATATTCTTTTATTTTGATAATTCCTAAACGCACAAAAATTATTGGTTGACCCACAGTTGATCCTCAGTCAATTCGACATCATAAACAAAAAGTAGTATTCATGAACAATAGATTATTCGTATGTGATGAGATCGCAGAATGGTGTGGTGTGTTATGAGTGGTAAAAAACCAACAGACGTGAAACAGTCACTGCTGATGATTTCAATAATTATGATAATCATGTTTTAAAGTAACAACAACGTTATACACTTTATTGGCTATATAATGTTTTGATACAGCAATTCAAGAAACATTCACTTTGTTGCATCTTTGGTTAATATTTTGTTTCGAGATATAGATAAGGCAAGATGGCTCATTGATCGGACCACTGAACGATAAACATCATAAATATTCATTATAATTTATTGCAATGAGCTTTTTTATACTTTCCCCACAAACACACAATTCTAATTTGCAATTAAACCATATATTATCTTTCAATATTAGTTTTTGATATAGTTCTGTAATTTCAGCCTCTCAATTTTTGTGCTTTAGGTGTCATTTTAAATAGAATGCATATCGTTTTTTATTCCCCCACCCAGATACATTGTCCTTACGAAGAAAGATTTTTAGAGCTTAAATTTACTGAATTTTTACAAACACAATTAAATTTGTTGGTATTTTAATAAAAATATTAAATTAACCTTCAAAATATAGAATATATTTAATATTTTTTTTAATCACTATTATTCACTAAAAATTTTAAATTTTTTACCACATCTGCATGGACCTAAACAACACAATTTACTTAGTTTACTTATAATGGCCAGAGAAATTATAGGTAACACATTTTTTTCCATTATAGAAATTATAAAAACATATATTCTAATAATCAATCGCAACGAATGTGTTGTGGTTTAAATTTCATGACAATATATTTAATTTTATTAATAATACTAATTTGCGTGCGATGTGGTGCATATTGTGTTAAGGGGTGACATTAATAAATCTCGATTTATTCAATTTAATAAATAAATATTATTGTATTATTCAATCATTATGGTTTAAATATACTCTATATTCATTTAATTTGATAATAATATCTCCTGAAAGTATTTAAAGTTATTTTACTTCAAAGACTGAATTATATGAAGTTAATTTAAAACCGAGGTGTGCTGTCTTAGACTTCTCCAATACGTTTCTCCGCAACCGGATCTATCTACAGCTAACGTCTTCCAATACCGAATTTTAGGGATAGTAATCTAATTAATTCACTGCATTTAGCCATGTAGCCTTAGGTCTGTCGGGTCTTCTTCTACCTTCTGGATTAATCATTCAACAGTATCTTCGGCATACGTTCGCCTCCATGCTCAACACATATGTCTAAGCCTTTTCCAATACATATACTATTCTTTATAATTTCTACGCATACATTTCTATAAAAACACATATTAGTGTAACTCTTCATTACCCAACCTATATATAGTCTATAGATAATTATATAAGTGACCCATAATAGTGTATCTTTCCCTACACTATACAGACATACGACAATATTTTAAAAGATTTATCCTTGAATTATATTATACCTTAATATGGATTATAATATACGAACAGATTTCATATATATATATGCAATAGTAATAATAGATAAATAATAGATAAATAATAGATAAATAATAGATAAATTATCTGCGTTGTCGGTTAAATCTTTAAATTCTTTATATTATCGTATGTTATTAAAATTGTTTACTATATGGAAGTATTTTCATTCATTCAACTTAAGTGGAATAAGTCGAATGAATATAATAACAAAAATGGTAATGAATATATTAAATATACTAATAATAATTTACAGTGAGTATGGCATTGCGGTGTATCCTATATAACAAAAAAACTGGGTACATTTAACTATTAGCATTGAAATAGATTTTAAGAGTATAGATTTTATAACATATATTCTTCATATTTTACCCGGTATAAATATTATATTGTAGGACATTATAATAAATGCAGTCTTATTTTTTTTTTTCAAATGTATGTCATATTACATATTTTTCATTTAAAAACCGTTCTACTTTTATTATAAATTGCATATGTGTGTGAGTCTATGTACATTTAAATAATCAATAATGTGCATTTTATTGTATATGGTATAGATATAGAGTAACGAGTAAATATATAACGAATATGAATAAGGATATTTGTATATGATCTTGCGCTATTCTATTGATTGTACAAAATGTAATTTATTTATTTATTTATTTATTTATTTATTTTTTCGCTTGCATTGCCCATTTGTATATGGGATATGCACGAAAGAAAATCATTTGCACATTTGTATTGTGTGTGAAAACATAAATTCAAAATAGTGTTTATTATTTTTTGATTGTTTTTCAAAATTTTCAAAGAAAATTGTGTATTCAAATAATAATTGCATGTTGTGTGTTATTGGATTTTATTATTTTAAATACTAAAATCTTTATTTATTCAATAATTATATTATATAATTTTAATTCAATTAGTGATTTATATTGAAAGTGTTGTTTTTATCAAATAATTTATTAGAATTGTCCAAATAATAAGTTGTCTATGTAACAATAATTTTTTTTTGAATTTATTATAAATTTTTCTATCCACATTTTATGTAAAATTTCATTTTTTTTTTTTTATCTATATCTGACATTTTTTTGGTTTTTGTGTATTAACTAATTAGAATTATTGTATATATTAATCAAAAACATTTTTAATACTTCCTGGTTTTTCCTTTTTTTTTCTTTTTTATTTTTCACCGGCGCCTTTTCATTGATTAATTTTCTAATAAGAAAATTTGTTTAAATGATTACAAATAAATTATATAAATTCATTTTCAATTATGTCACAATATTCTTATTTTCAAACAGTGGCAATTAACGACATTGATTACAACATGTTGGTTCTTTATGTGTCGGTCTTATGTGATACTATATATAATAATGAGTAATACTAAATATATTCCTGATCGAAACAGAAGATTTCAAATCAAATATAATTTTTTTTACTTTTTATAATGTTTATGATAAAAATAATAGCAATGTGTAAATTTTTACATGACCGAAAAAAGATATTTATTTGAAAAAAAGGTTACAAGTTTTTTTTGGCCAAGGTACTTATCTTGATTTTGTCATCTATCGTGCCAATTGTGCGATATATATTATAAATATCGTGTCGATAAAATGATATCGGCTTCACGACGATCCGTTCTTCTATCCATTTTCGCATATCTTCAACATTTTGATAGCAGTGTACTAGTTAGAATGATAATCAGAAGGCGTTATTTCTGATGAGTATACGGAAGCATTTCCCATTCGAAGTGCAACTATGTATCCTTGACATATTTTGCAACGTGTGGCCGAGCATTGGATTACTACGATTGATGCTCGTTATTTGCTGACTATTTTTCGCAACAATTCTTCATTCAATTGATTCAATCGACGTTGGTACATAATGGCAATAACAGTTTTATTACGTTTTTTAAAAGTCGTGGTAAACAACTCCATTTTGGTGCCACCAAATAACAGAGCATTACCTTGTGACCATATATATGAATGTTTCGTTATGGCAATGCTATTAATGTTTCTCCTCTACATATATGTCTTATTATGAATATACCAAGAAAATACGAGTTGTCATTGATATCAAACTACGGAATGACACAATTTTATGTCTTCTCAACGACGGCATTTAAAATATGTAGGCGATGTTGGTTAATCACAATAGCATGCTTCAAGCAATCGATGAGGTAAAATGTACTTGAGAATATTTAATAGATCATCAATTGGTCTGCAATTATCAAAAGATAATAACCCTCTTATTTGCTAATTTTCTGAAGTTTTTATCAACGCAAGTGCTTTTATGATCTTAAGAAAAAATTTTAAAATTTTGTCCTTATATCCAGCATGGTCTAATATTTTGTATCAATCACAGTAGCAGAAATAATTAACGGTGTTTGATACAGACTCTAATAACTTTGTCGCAGTTTAGCGTTTCGAGATACATGCAATTAAATGCTATAAAATTTTGAAATTAACTTAATTATTTTTAAACGTATATAAATACAATAATCACTTACACACAGATTGAAGATATGAAGCTAATATTAAAATCTATAATAAATTCATTAAAAATTGTTGGTTATAATTTTATTTGAATTTTACATTAATATATTGCTTACTTATAATGCGTTTGTTAAGTGCAAAACAGAAGTGAAAAAATAAAACATAAATTTATTATGAAAATCATTTACGATAATATAATCGATATCGAATCCAAAATTCAGAAATTGTATATGTGAAAGTAATCCATATATAAACTTGAACAATAACGCACGTACATCTACCTACGCCGACTAAACGTACACACTCGTTTAAAATGAAATTTCAGAAAAACTTTGAACAGAACAATGTAAGTAAGTTCGTCTTCAAATTCAACATATTTAACGCTGACATTATTTATTTAATTCCCATCTATTCCAAAATTATCTAACAATTTCTATTTATTCAATTTTTCGTTTTTATTAATTATTAATTTCCAATTTTCTATTTTATTTTAATATTATTTTAGTATTTGGATATTGGAGAGGATATGAATATACCGGATGACTTTACGCCAATTGAAATGCAAACTGGTAAATGGTGGCGACACTTAGCTGCTGGTGGTATAGCTGGTGCTGTTTCACGTACATGTACTGCACCATTAGATAGACTTAAAGTATTTCTACAGGTAAAATTTTATTAGATTTTGTTTAATATTTTCAAATTAATTATTTATTCATTCATTTATTTATTTATAGGTTCAAACAACCAAAGCACGAATCTCAGATAGCTTTTTTTATATGCTTAAAGAAGGTGGTGTCGCTAGTTTTTGGCGTGGTAATGGTATTAATGTATTAAAAATTGCACCCGAAAGTGCAATAAAATTTGCTGCATATGAACAGGTGAAACGTTTGATACGTCAAAATGAAACACGACAAATGTCAATTTATGAACGTTTTATAGCTGGTGCATGTGCTGGCGGTATTAGTCAAACAGCAATTTATCCATTAGAAGTATTAAAAACACGTTTAGCATTAAGAAAAACCGGTCAATATAAGGGTATTTTAGATGCAGCTGTAAAAATTTATGGTACAGAAGGAATACGTAGTTTTTATCGTGGTTACATTCCAAATTTATTAGGTATTATTCCATATGCTGGAATTGATTTAGCTGTTTATGAAACATTAAAAAAGAAATATTTAAATAATCATGAAACCCATGATCAACAACCAAGTTTTCTATTGTTACTTGGTTGTGGTAGTGTATCAAGTACCTTAGGTCAAGTATGTTCATATCCATTGGCATTAATACGAACTCGTTTGCAAGCTCAAGGTATGTATGTATGTGTGTATGTGTGTTATACATTATAACATTATCTATTTTATTATATGTTGTGTGTGTATGATTTAAAATGTTTGTAATAATTAATATTTCTTCTTAAAGTTTAAAACAAATATAAGTGACACTTTAATCATGCAAATTATCTTAATACAATACAAATACAAATGACATTAACACATCGTTTCATGTGATATGTTAATCATAAGTTGGAATATAATTTATTTGCCGACGTTCTCTCTTCCTAATACAATAAAATATTTATTTATTTTATTAAATATTTAGTGAGATATTTATTTCGATATATTTTTTGTAATTAAAATATTTTAAATTCTATGGATGACGATTTGTTGAAATATCATTAATTCCATATATAATATTTAGTTTAATTTAAAATTCGATTATACAATATCTTATAATTTAATTAATGAATTTTTGTTATATATTAGTATTATATTATAATTAAGTCTAATTTATATTTAAACATTTTTGTATAAGGTTAACAAACACAATAGAATTTCTGGGTCACATCGATTTCAAAATATTATACATTCCTATATTATGTTACATGTACTTTAATGTGTGTGTAGTATATCGTACTGTATCGCCTAGGTTGAATGTTAGCCAAGTATTAATTTATCTATATATACCGTTGATTGTATATAGGATTGTTTCTAAAATCTCAAATCTGCGTGTGAACAACACTTGGAACTATTTTTCGTTATTAGATCTTTTCTATAATTCGATAGAGAATATTCTCTTCGGGTGGCATGGAAACTCCTAGAAGGAGTGGTATTACTATATTAAAAATTTCAAGAAAATCAAATAAATAGTTATTTCGTTATTCGAATTGGATATATTCAGGTTGTGTTGTGTGGTGGGGTTTGTGCTTGAATTAATGGGCTTAGCAAAACTTTTAAGATCAAACGATTAACCCGATTGTGTGCCCCGCCGAATCAACCCAATATTTTTCTATATATTTTTCGGATTATCGTGATAAATCTATTTTTCATCAATACAATACGATACCGTGTCAGAAAATGTCGACTCTGTTACTCAGGCATATCTGATTCAGTATAATAATACATTAATTTAACAATTTATTGTTGTTAACTAATGCTTTAGACAATTTTTTTCACTGGTTGACACGAATTTTTATGAAATAACAAAGTATAATAATCAGTTTCACATTCAACTCCTTTTTCATTCGATTGTGTTTCATAGTAACGATTTCTTCAACTTCAATAAAAACATAAAATAATCGTTGGATGCTAAAATCTTATGAATACAGTGAATGTGAAAACAATTCTCAATAATCCAATTTAATCAATTTTGACAATAAGGAGTCGAAATGGGTGCATTTATCTACATAAATTTTAAGCATTTAATTTATCTAACAACGTTCTGTTGGTATTGTTTTACCTGTTTTCTAAATAATTGTCTGTGAATATTACACCCATGTGCATGCTATAACAGTGGCGATAACCACTGTTATTGAGTTTTTTTTATTGTGCAGACACTGTACAGGTACAATACTGATATACTGATATTCAACAAATTATGAATTTAAATGTAGAAATTCTTTTAGTATTACACACTTAAACATGTTCAAGTACACGGTTTGACGTTATTTCAGTTGATTGTGTTTAGATTGTTAACAAACGTACGCCCATCATCTTGTTGCCAATTATTGCATATACAAATGTTGCATTATCCGAGATGTTAACGATATCATCAATCTTACTTTAATTATAACATCACATTTCTATTGTTCAAAGAGTTTTGCAATCATTTTTTTTTTGTTACCACGTGTTTTTCATGAACGTGTAGCCATCAATTGTTCTTGAATTGATTTAAATATTTAAAACAAATGTGTTAAAAATTGCAGTTAAAATATTAATTCAATAAAATTACTGTATCGCATACAAATTAATATCGTTACTTACAATAATTGACAACATCTCGTTGTCATTATTTATGGATATTGTGTTTATGGCATCTGCATGTCGACGATTCCTTATAAAACTTATCAAACAATTATTAATTAAAAATGTATGTAAAATTGTATTGCATATGAGTGAATGAATGGAATTTATAAATAATATTGTTAATAATTAAATAAATGTTTTTCATCCTGTTTTTTTTTTTCTTTTTAGTAATTTCATCCGAAACAAATCTTCGACAAAATCAACATACAATGGTCGGTGTATTCCGACGTATTTTAGCAACCGAAGGTGTATCCGGTTTATATCGGGGTATTACACCAAATTTCATTAAAGTTTTACCGGCTGTATCCATAAGTTATGTTGTATATGAATATTCAAGTCGAGCGCTTGGTGTCAATATGACATGATGCAATTGCTCTCTAGGTTTTAAGTTTTTTAAATTTATAATATTAATTATTACAATCAAAATAAATATAAAATAATTAATTTTTTCCGAATTCTTTTTTCATTCTAAATAATTAAAAAAATTTTTTTTTTTTTTTGTTTTAATTTTATTTTATTGATTGATTAACTTTAAATTATCTGTCTCTCTCTCTCTCTCGTTCCACTCTTATCTATGTCTAAATTGGAATATTTAATAATTGACATTTTGATTTAAACAGAAAGAATGAAAAATAAAAAACAAAAATTCAAAACAAAAAAAAAAAAAAAAAATTTCAAAAATACAAAAAAACTAAATAAAAAAAAA
Organism: Bibio marci; assembly: GCA_910594885.2. Classification (NCBI taxonomy): domain Eukaryota; kingdom Metazoa; phylum Arthropoda; class Insecta; order Diptera; family Bibionidae; genus Bibio; species Bibio marci. The sequence continues at coordinate 19,166,769 of OU343115.1, read as the reverse complement.
AAATTACAAAAAAACTGTTAAAAATTCAAACAAAAAAAAACACAAAAATTATAAAACTGATAATTATTTCGTGTGACTATTAAATATTTATAATAAAATATTATATATATATAAAAGAAAAAATAATTAAATTTAAAAACTATTAAAAATATTAAATAAAAATAAAATTGATAAACAGCAAAAAATGTGCTGTGAACAATTTTGTAAAATACATACTTAAAAAGAAAATGTTTAAAAATAGTCCTTTCGTAATTTATTTAATTATATTAACACAAAAAACCAATTTAAAAAATTAATAATAAATTATTTAATTAACTTAACTATAATATGGAAAATGGAAAAAATTAAAAAAAAAAAACCTGATAAAACATGGTGAAAATTTATATATTTAAATTTAAAACTTTTAATGTGATTTATTATTTAATTAAAATAAAAAAAAAAAAAACAAAAAAAATACAAATTAAATGAGCAAGGAAAAAAAAAAAAGGGATGACACATCACATGCCAAAAATGGAAGCACACGGCGGCGGTGGGTGTGTATTGGCCAAAAAAACGGCAATTATTTTTAATAATATTATTGGCAAACCGATTGTCACATGAAAAACAAAAAAAAAAAACGAACGTCAGTGCATAGATTTTTTTAATTTATTTATTATTTTTTTTCATTCTCTTTTTTTTTTTTTTTTTTTTTTTAATATTAATTTTAGTAAAATTTTAATTTAATTAATTTATTTAAAAAAAAAAACAAACAAACAAACAAAAGCCTACAAAAAAAATATCTAAGTGAATAAATATCACAGTGCATTTATTAATTTTTTTATTTTATTTTGTTTTGCTATTATGAAATGAAAGAAGAAGAAGAAGAACATATTATTTAAGTTAAAAAATAAATAAGTAAAAAGTGATATTGGATGTTTTTTTTTTTTTTTATAAACACAAAATTATCATGTCGAAACAAAATTAATTAATTAATTAATAATTAATATAATATTTAATGAATTTTTTTATTTTTTAAAATTATTATTTCTTAATTCGTAATGTAAACATAAAAACATAAATAGAGAAAAAGAAACTAAAAATTAATAAATTTAAATAAATTGAAGTTTTTTTTTTTCTATTACTTTTTAACTTTTACGAAAGATGTCCTCATATTGTTTTAAGCAAAGATTTTTTTTTTTTTATAATTTTAAATAAAAATTGAATTTTTTGATCGTTAATTTTTATTTTTTTTTTATTTTATTTTATTTTAATTTTTTTTTTTTTCCATCAAACTTCAGATTTCATTTGTTTTTTTTTTTGATTTATATGTCACATATTTGTGCAAATGTCAATTTTGATGTGGATCTTTTTTTTCATAAATGTTTTTTACACGGAAAATTTTACTAGTTTTAATTATTTTAATAATTATTAGTTTTGTTCTGATTGTGTTGTGTGTGATATTTTAATTATAATTAAAAAAGAAAAATGTGATTAACAAGAAAAGAATAAAAAAAAGAAAAATACGAATAAGATGTGAGTTATTTTATAATTAATTTTATTTTTTTTTTTTTTTTTTTTTTTTTTACAAACACAAAAATTGAAAAACTTAAATTTCTTGTATTTTTTACAACAACAATTTTTCTTATATGAAAAATGATATTCTTTATGATTTCTGTTATAAGTCCTATTTTATAACATTTTATACTAATATAAAAAATTGCATTTCATTTCTTTTTTCTTTAAAAAAAAAAAAAAAAGAAACTCATTTGCATGTTTTATTTTAATTTATAATGATTTTATACAGTGAATCACAAAAAAGTAATACGTAAATTTAATTTACATACAAAAAAATATGATGCTATAGATTTAAAAAAAAAAAAAACCAAAATGGTAATTTTGCGGAGCACCTTTTTGTGATCAGTTTTTTTTTTTTTTTTTGTTTTCTAATCAAAACATAAGATTACACATTTTTGTATATAAACACCACTTACAACAATTTTTTTGGACATAATAAAAATAAAAAGGCTATAGATTTAAATAAAATTCGTGGAGCACCTTTTTGTTTTTTTTTTTTTTTTTTTTTTTTAATCAAAAATTATAATAAGATTTTACAAATATTTTGAACAATTAAATATAATGCTCTACACAGTAGTTCAACAATTAACATGAAATTATGGTTTTTTAAACAATATCATCTACCATAAACATAAATTGTATATTGAGTGAATAATTATATATTCCTGAGGCATTTTTTTTTGTACTATAGAAATTTGTTAATTGAATTAATTTATTGTTTTTGACGATCAGCTGACATCGTTACATTTGATTCCAGCAGTTTTAGCACGTCGTAATTATACCAAACCATGCTATATATGGTAAAAAAAAGTTTAACCTAAAAAAAAAACCTACGCTCTTTCGAACTTGAATTCTATCGATTATGTTCAATGTAATTTCTAGAAACAAAGGCACTTTTCTTTGTACAATTTTCCATATTCAGTACAAAAAATACAAAAATTTATGTTTACACACACTACAAACAAATTTCATGTATTAAAATTAAATATTATAGCTTTAAGAATCAGGTTCATTAATATATTCACATACACATGTATGCATTGTAATTAGTTGAATAAATTAAAGTAGTCGTACTAATGACATACAAAAAGAAGTACTTATACTTATACAATTTGATAACAGAAAAAAAACCAGTTGTCTTATTATGAAAGATAAGTCAATAGTTCATAATTATTTTCAGTTAGTGGTGGAAATATACTAAGTTTTAAACACTTGCTACAATTTAATTGTTAAATAAAAGATTTATAAGACTTATTATTAATAAATTAACCAATCGATTAGAAAATATGAATACTATAAAAATTACCATAATATATAAATTATGTAACTAGAAATATGTGAGACGATTGATAATTGTTGAAAAATTAGATTAGGTACAATAATTCCTTTTTAAAAAAATGTACCAAGGTAACAAATTACAATCCTCACAGTTCACAGTTATAGAAATTATTATTTGGTAATTTTACTTTCTTTGATTCATTTAATTAATTTGATTTTGTTTTATATATTATTTTAAATGGGGGTGGAGGAAGTTTATATAACTGAAGCTAAATTATTTACGGGGCAGGGTAATCATTATACATGGAAATGTTTCTTAACTATTATTGAGGTATTGGGTAATAATTCCCATACAAAAACAAAATAAATTAAATTCAAATTAAAAATTACACAACTGAATTAGCATTGGGTCTCGTTTATGAAAATAAAAAACGAATATCTTTGAATTTGTATAATGTTAGGAGGACACTGTTCAAAGATAAACAAAGTCTCCAAACATACTATACACTACTCGTAAAACGTTTCTGTTTTCATAATTGAGTCTAGAAGAAGTACTACGTACACGTAAACTAACGAAAATAATCTATTGTACTAAATAAAAGCATTAACTTAATATAAAATCGCTATTATTTCATTCATATTCAAGTATATAAATATTAAATTAAGGAAAATCCACTTGTTTTGATTGTCTTAAATTACCTGTACGGAAAATTTAATAATTTAAAACAAAGAGTTGCATTTATTATAAGAAATATTATCGCAATATTTTAATTATACAAGTTTATAATTTTCATTATTCTGTGTTGTGGTATTAAGAAGTGGCCTGGCGCGTATATTTTGCGTGCATTAAATTAGGATAAGTTAAATTTTTAAAGTCTGATATAAAGTCCGGTAACCGGGGTAGTTCAAAGAATAAAATATAAGTTAAGGTTACGAAAATACATAAGTAGCGGTAACATTCAATTGTTTGGATGTTTTGTAAGGGCACGCAACGAAATCTTTTTACCATTTTAATTGTAATATATAAAACAATCGTAGTTTTTAGATTTTTGGTAACTAACTTAATTATATTTAAGCTGTGAACCATTGCGTAAAGTAACCAACTATAAATAAGGAATATTTAAACAAAAATCAATTTATTTTTCAATATAATCTGCTGTTAAGCACTCCGTACAACGGTTTAATACAATCGTTTAATCCCTTCCGAATAATAGAGAGGATTAGTTGAACTATGCTAAATAGACGTTTGTTTCGTTGATTACTTCGGCAATTGATGCATAATATTATCTTTCCTCTCCAGCTATAGTTATTTTTTGTATGTTTTGAAACAGAAAACACTGACTGCTGGTTCCAAAACCGAAGAATATTTTTGTCATGTTGGCATTTGCTAATGTGTGAGATGGTACATTATTAATTATCGTGATTAAAAAGCATGTTTTTCATTGTTATCAGCTGCTGGAATAGTTTTTGCCTTTTTTGCTGCGCTTCTGTTATGATCATCACCCACTGCTTTGACTGTTGTTTTGTTTCTGATGTGTAGTCAAGTGAATCCATGTTTCATCGACACTGATGAATAGACAGACGTATACGATGACGAACACGTATAAACAATTTCAAACATCGTTGAGAAGTAATTTCTGTAGTGAAAAATAATATCGCTTTAATGATAACACGTTCGTCGTCACTTAGCAGTTTTTTCCTCTTGTATTTTTATCATAAGCCATGACCTTCTATTTATCTTTTGACAGCCTAATGCGGGAATATATCATGTCCAAAACCTTTTTGGGAATTTATATCGTTATTAACACTCTCCAATACATATCGTATGATTGGATAGTAATAGGATACACACCACACTAATTACATGCTAATAATTCCACTGCAGCCATGAAATGTACCGGATGGAGTAGATTACTATTTGATGTATTTATTAATGCATGTCTTTGAAATATTTTACTTATGTAAATTTATCATATGAATTTTGATGTTGGGGTAAGGACTGAGGCAACGAAATTCATCGTATACCACAGATATATTCTAATGACATATTAGCTATATACAAAAGTGTAGCTATTGCAATTAGGATGATTATATGCGATATCTATTGATGAATATTTATAAGTCTTGGGTGACGTGGGGAAGGGATAGTGTATATAGTTGAGGAAGACAGTTGAATAATGTACACCCGTCTGTTAAATTACTTTGATACTATTTGAATCTATGTACACCTCTATGCATATTGTTCTTTCTACACACATAAATATTATATTATTATTAATTAAATTTTTATTATGGTTTTTATTTTTCTTAAATATTTTAAAAAAAACTGATAAATTAATTAAATTAATATTATATTTTAAAATATATAAAATTGAAAACATTTAACATATTTTGGAAATTTTTATTAAATATTTATTTATCTGTGTATTTATAAAATTGTATGCTTATGCTTTCTTTAACTTCTTTATCCAACCTAATAAAAAATTAAAAACTCAATTTATAAATTACAATTTTAACAATTAAAACTTTAATGTTTAAAAAGAATATTACAAAAATTATTTTTAATTAAAAATTTTGCAATAAAATTTAATCAAATTTATAAAATTCCTTTTTATATGTTAAATATAAGCTTCAGAATTTTATAGCTAGATAGTAATTTTGAAAATTTTTAATTACCAATAAATTATGATAATATTTAATAGTAAAATTTAATACATGAAACGGAAAAAAAGAAAAAAATCAATTATTACAAAACCAAAAAATTTATATTATATTTAAAAATTAATTAAAAATTTAAGAAAATGTTAATTTTTAATTTCTTCTTTTTTTATTTTATTGAAAATATTTATTTAATTTTAAATTGATAAAAATAATAATATAATAAAAATTTAATTTAATTAATATAATGGATATTTATTAAGCTATTTTATTCTACATTTCAAAAAAATATATGTGCTGTAACCTTATCAGGGTTATGCGCACCTTTATCACTTACAGACGGTCTTATTAAATATTTTTCGGTTTCTATACGTATTTTTCTATATGTTTCGCATTCCACCAAGTTATACTCACATTTTCACTTATGCTATTGCTTAAGAACAATTTATATGCATTATATTGATATCGAAATTTGGTTAGATTGTCAGGATTGCATATTTATATAACAAATGTATCCATACTCTAAATTGCACCTATAAAGATTTCACCATTACTACACGATGGGGATTTCTAAAGATCTAGTTTGTATGCATAAGCGTCATAGTTCTTGTGACTGATAGTTTGTTGATTCAGTCATATACGCGGTAACCTATCATTTAAATCTACGATGAAATCATCATATCATTATGACCTGGTGTTGTTTTTATCAAAAATTAACTGATTTTTCCATTATTTGACCGAATTTTTATTGTAGAATTAGCCAAAATGGAATTTTTATTTAACGAATATCCATATACTAACACACAGCCGATGCGATGGAGATTTGCCTGAATGAATTTAAAAGAGGATTCCTTGTCTTTGCTATTTTATGCTAACTAACTCGTCATTTTGATCTGCGGATGATTATCAGACGTATTTGTGATTTATATTATCGGTGTCCAACGATAGGAGAGCTGAGCGTCTGCTGCGAAATTGCGATTAACGCTTTAATACCTTATATCCGTTAACCTACTGAATTGCAACAATCGGCAGTGCTGTGGAATAGGTTCTAAACATCTTTAGAGGTCGCACTTTGACAAGATGTAAATATAAGTTTGTCTCAATATAGTTGGCCAAACATAATCGATGGATTTAGCCTGATAAGGAGTATTATTTTTCAAAATGTCATCGTGGTCTTTTGCCATTTAGTGAACTCCTAGCATATTTTATTACTGTGGCTGTTTAGGTCATCTGTACCGATTTTCTATACATTTTGGAACCCAAGGTAAATTCAATTTCTTTCCGTTGTTACACCTATGATCATTTGATGTATTTTTTTTTTGTGGAGTTTCAATTCGATTAAATTTCTGAACCTGTGACGTAATGACATACGACAAATTATTTGTATAATTATTGAATGAATGATATGACTTGAGTTATTACATGTATCAATTTTTAACCAATGAAAACTTATAACAATAAAATTAATTCATGAAATAATCGAACTATTTTCGTAATTGTAACAATATTCATATTACAACATCCAACTGTGATTGATAAATCCAACTTTCATACACATTGTCCATTTTTATCAAATAGATGTTCTGTTTTGGATTATTATCACTTAATAAAATTCAACAAATTCAGTGATAGCAATCAAAAAATTGTAATGGAATCTCGCTCGCGTCGTAAGTCTTTACATACAAATATAAATGCAAATTTCAAATTATCAAAATATTTTCAATTTATTTGAGTGATAGGAAGGAATACAATGATTATGGATTATATGATTTTCTGAAATAATTAAATTGTATTGTACGACCTACATTCAATAAACAGAAATCTCAACAAAAAAAAAAACACACACACACGACATATTTTCATTTCTAAAATTTAAAAATTTTTTGAAATATATTTCTATGATTTTGGAAAATAATTATCTTAATTTTATCATCATCATGATCATTATGTAATTATTATCTATCATTTGTTATATAAAACTAATATGTAGCTTAAAAAAAAAAAGAATTAAAAAATGTTTAAAAATTATTCTATTTTAAAAGCCACTTTAAAATTACCAAAACAATATATTAAAACAAAAATATACAATTTGAATTAATTATTAAAAAAAAAATATTGGAAATAATAATAATAATATTAATAATAGTAAAAATAGTAATAAAAAATAAACATTCATATTTGAACAGGCACTTTTTAACTTAAACAGCGACAATAGTATTAATTAAAATATTAAACAAAATAATTAGTTGAATTACTTTATTCTTTTTTTTTTTGCATATTTTGCTCTCAAAGCAAAATGATATTAATTTCTGTGTGGTCATAACTGTTTTTTTTATATGCATTTATGTATAATTTGAGGTCACTCAGTGGACAGAAAACATTTTAGATTTAATTTCCTTTATACTTTCATCTATTATTTATTTACATTGAAATGACGATTATTATCAACCTTTCTTTGTATACTACTACTATTTGTATATACTTCATTTTCACCTTTAACTAATGATAATGGATCACTTTGCATTGGCAATAAGTTGGTAGGCGTTGATCTGGACACCATCGTTGAATGTGGTGAATCGCCAAGGCGTTGTCTTTTATGATCGGTATATAATAAAGAATTAATACCAGGCGATACACTACGATCTCGAATATTAAAATTAACATAAACATCATTATTATAATTGCCTCCACCGCCACCGCCGCCAGTATTACTACCACTACCACTACCAGCACCACCACCACCACCACCCCCGCTACCACCACCACCGCCGCTACCACCATTACCACTTTCTTGTTCCTCTAAAAATCGATCCATATAATCGGTTAAACTTGGATGTAAACTATATTTCTTTTTATCCAAACGTGTTTTATTTGCAAATACATCATGACGTTCAGTTTTTTTCCATAAATAATAAAATTGAACTAATTCACCAACAGATCTTGTACGTACTTTTGATTGTTGTATTGTATGAAAATCCTTACCATAAATACGTAAACCACCTTCAAAATTACGACATTCTTCTTCTGACCATAAACTCATTGTATCAGATGATGGTATTGTATTCATACGGCGACGTCGTAACGCTTCATCAATATTTTGTCCACATTGTAATAATAAATATAATGTTTGTTCGTCATCACGTAAATGATTACCGGTGGGTAAATAATTAATATTATTTTGTTGTTGCTGTTGTTGTTGTTGCTGTTGCTGTTGTTGCTGTTGCTGTTGTTGCTGTTGGTGTTGCAACTGTTGTGATTGTGATTGTGATGATTGTTGCTGCTGCTGCTGTTGTTGTTGTTGTTGTTGTTGTGGTTGTTGATTATTTACAAGTGATGAATTACTTGCATGTCGTAAATAATTTTCAATTTCCTTATCAGTTAATTCGGTTGGATTCCATACTAATTTATCTTCATTTTCATATGGTAATGCATCGTCATATCTACATAAACCTTCTGGTATTACAGCTTGAAATTCACTACCAACCATTATTGTCTGAAAATGTAATATTGAAAAATGTATATAAACGATTTTAAATGAAATAATTATTTATAATTATATTAAATTTGTTACAATTAATTTGTAATAATAATCGACAGTTTTTGTACAGGCCGTGGACACACTACTTTTATCTATCCCCCTATTTTTTTTTTATAAAAATCGACAGTTCAAGATGTGGTCAGCCACAGCCCACACAATAATACAATAATCTTTTATTTTATTAACTAATTGGTACTTATAATTACCCAAATTCACGTAAATGTATATTGACATGAAAATGAAGCATTTATCAACTTACTTTGAAATAGTTACAGCGTATTTTGTTACTGTCTACGTCAATTGGTTTCATATAGTTATTTATTTATTTTGTTAAACTAATTAAGAACAAAAAAATATAAATTCACCTATCGCGTACTTATTACTTAACGTTATTCAGTGATCGACAACGTCGTTACACACCAACCCTATATTAAATTAATAAAGTATCTATCGAAATATAATTACAAATCAATTAATGAATTATTCTATAGTCAGTAAATTACATATGGTGTAGTTTATCAAGTAAATACTGTAAATGCAATCGTCTTTGCGTATGTTTAAGAAACTAAACGTAAACTTGGTATATATGTACGGTTGGGGGAGGTTTGTGGGACCGATATAAGTGCTCACACAAAAATGAATATGTTACCACCACATTTAAATTATACATACTTTTTTAAATTCATCTTCTGGTGAATATTCATCATCTTCTTCTTCGCTATGTTGACGTGAAAATGCTATAATAAAGAAAGTATAAATTTTATTATTATATTTTTACTACCAAATATTAAACGAATTAAACATGTGGCATAGATAGCAGACTATTCGTAGAAGTTTTGACGCATTTACGAGGGATTTCGAATCAGACGTCCCCTACCGAATGGACTAACATTATTGCGGTCAAGTTTATAAATCACATATATGAGTGCATAATAATTCACAAATTGTTCTACAATTATTTTTCGATAGATGTTTTATTAATTAAATTATGATTATAAGTGAATCGCCTACCGTGATGTGTGAAATCATTGTTAAACTATGAATGGCGTCCAACACCATATTCGATATTCGCTTAACGAATACATTGCGATTCATTTGAGTAATTTTCAGTATGAGAAATACGGTAAAGTTTTTCTCATATCAATACTGGTGTTGAACACGCAACCTCCGAATTGAATGGTATGTGCAGTAATAAAAGACTGTATCCTTACACAAACAACAGTTTGTATTGTTTAAAAATTATTATCCAAAACGGAATGATATAATGTTAATGCAGTCACCATGCCACAACATATAGTTATGAACAATCGGTTCAAAATATCATTGATTAAGAACAGCGAATTCATTGGAACGTACATTTGGGTTTGAAAGTATTCAGGAATTTTCCCAAAGTGAATGAAATTCAGCTAAAATAGTACATCAGAACACATTTTCTTATAACTTAAAATCGGTACAATTAACTGATAAAAAAAAAATCATAGATTTCACTTAGAAAATGTTGGTTGAAATTAACGTCACAAGTTCGGACATCATATACATATTAACATGGATAACTGCAATACCCTGTCAAGTACGGAGAAAAAAAAAAAATTTAAATAGGCTGTTACATTATACAATTTAATATTTGACAGAGAAATATCATTCCGAATACATGATATTGCTCTTTATATTAATGTAGAAGTAAAATAATAATTTATTGGAAGATACACCGCACCGCACAGCAACTAATTAATTGCGCGCAACTGTGTATGCAATATTATGAAAACTGATTATTGTATATTTACTTCTGAGAAATTTTTGATTTTTTATTTTATATGTTTCTGGATATAATTTATGCAATTCCGACTCTTCCTCCTCTTCTTTATCATCGGTACCATCATTTTGTTCTTCGCTTTCATTTTCATTTTCACTAATACTTGACGATTGTGGTCTTGAAATATCTTCAGCAATTGAATCTGATGATTGATGACAATTATAAAGTGCTAATAAATCTGCTAATGGCATATCACGTTCACGTTGTAAATTTGATAATTCTGTTGATGGATCTTCGGATTCGGTAGCCGCTAATGCTTCTTCTTCTTCTAATGTACGTTCATCATCAAAATCATTGACCATCATTTCAACAGATGGCTCAAATAATGTATCACCATTTACAGTACGTAATGTTGATGATGATGAAGAAGCTGGTGAATGTGAAGGTGTATTTACTGTTGTCATGGTTGTTGTTGTTGCAATTGTTGCTATCGTTGCTATTGTATTTGTTGCTAATGTAGTTGGTATTGTAATTGCGTCTATTGTAGTTATTGGTGATCGTGGTGGAGTTGATGATGTTAGTGGTGTTGGAGGCGATGGTGTATCTGCTTATAATATGTAAAAATAATATTAATACATTATTTATTTTTAAAATATTTATTGATAAAAAACAAAAATTTACGGTTGTCTTTAGAATTATTTATTGTTATTGACGGCGATGACGATGACGATGATGATGATGACGATGGTGATGATTTTTCAAAGTCATTCATTATTATATTTTATATTTCTTATGGTTCAAAAATAAATTTAATTTAACAAATAAAATAAATTATCTGAAACATTATTTATTATTTATAAAAAGAAAAATAGTTTTACCGATAAAATATACAATTTCCTAATACTTTACTTACCAATAAGTAAAAAATATAGAAAAATAGAATAACTGGTTATAAATTAAACAACAACTTTTTAAACTAAAAGTAAATACTTAAATAATTCTCTTATTTTATTTTAATGTCCACACAAACCACATATTCATTTAATTTAATTTGTTTAACTTTTCATTCAAATTAATATTTATAATAATAAATAAATTAAAATGCAAATATTTTAATGTAATTTATGGATTTTCTTGGGAAAAAACGAAAAACTAATGTTTTATTTTGTAGAATCACCGGTGGTGACTGGTGAGTGTAAACAATTTTTTTTTCTGACAATAAACAAATACACTAATTTTATTTTCGTTTTGTTGCAACTAAGTATTACACTTAATTTGTATGTGAAATAAACTCCATTTTAAATTAAAACTTATAAGTTAATAATCAAAAACATTTAGTTTTGTTAAAAATATATAAATTAATATTGTAACATTTTTGAAAATGATTAAAAGTTAAAAAGAAAAAGTAATCGACTTGAAAAACAAATTTTGCTAATATGAATATGAAGTTGATAAAGGAAATAAAAACACAAAGCCAAAGCCAATGTCAAACGAAATAAAAAAAAAAAGTAAAATTGTCAAGGTTAAATGATTTGTAACATAACCTATAGAATTGGAGTTGCTGGGCGGGTTTTCGATTCAGCTATTAATTCTCTATTGTGTAATCAATAAAAGCACAATGTTTTTATTTTAATATTTTTCAAAAATATTTATTTTAATCGAAATTTCTTCGATACACAATGTTATTAACAATTTTAGTGGATATTAGACAAATTAATATATAATATCCACCAAAAATACAATGGTTAATATTTTTGCTCGATTTATGTTAAGACAATGACGTTAAGTGTTAATGTTTTTTCAATATGGCTGATATGTGTCAAATTTGTTGTTGATGACACATTGACGTATATCATAAATGACATAATTCCAAATACTTTTCTGGGTGTAAAATAAACATCGAAAAGTTTTTTTTGTCGATTTGCAGTGGTAATTTATAAAAAAAAAAAAAAAATTCGCTGATTTTGTGTATCAAATTTATTTTACAACAACGCATTTTATTTTCAAATTCTAATCATTTAAATAAATATATAAACGAGAGGACGAAGTATCACAAACATGGAATTTATATATTGTATACTTGTGCACTTTCACTACCACAACAACAACATAATTTACCGCATTTTTATATTGCTTATGTATGTTATGTAATAATATTCTCATTAATTTACCGTTGTGCATCTGCTTGTGATTTACTGTTTCATCGCCTCCATCAACGCACCAACAAACAAAATCATTAAAATTAATAAAGATGGAAATTGGAAATCAAATATCAAATTGGTGGTCTACTGAATAAGGAAATAGGGGATTTTAATTGTGATAGTAATAATATTAATATTGTGCAACTGGTTTTTTTTTCTTCCTATAAAGGTAAACAGATTATTATTTAAAAAATTTTAAATTAATTAAATGCTTGTGTGTGATATTGTAAATGTAGATGAAATGTATGTGATGTCATACAAGCAACTCCGAAATATCATACTATTAAAAAATAAAAGTAAATATATAAAATCTTTGGATGTTAATACTACGTCCATGATTTTATAATTTACTAATAATAATATTTGTGCATCGTAACCGCATAACAATCTAAAAATTTTCTTTCTATAATTATCTTTTTTTTAGGGGGTTTGGGGACGAAAATTTTATATTTTTAAATATTTATTTAACTTTAACTAAAAAAAAAACAAAACTTAAAAACAATTGTAATATTATATATTATTGAATTTTAATGTGCATTCGGGAATAATTAACTATCAATTGACTTAATATTTTTACGTAATATTAATTAATTTATGCCTCAGTAGCTTCTATACTTCTGCTGTGTTTAGTTAAGCAAAATAGCTATCATAATTTTATTCTGCACAAAAGTAAGATAATGGTAGCATTTTAATATTGTCATTTTTGATTTCGAGTACACGGGATTTATGTCTGTCTAGTCACTTAATAGCAGCATATGCACTTAAATCTGCTGACAATATTAAAGCAAAATAAAAACTGCTACATTACCCAATCGTTATAATTATAATTTAGATGGTATGGCTATGGTGGACTAAACGGTTAATTAATTAATTACAAGCCAAATTTATGTATAAAATTCTTTAATAACAATATATAAAAATAATAAATATTAATAGTAATTTTTTAACACAGCCATTATTATTATTATTATGAATATCACGACCTGAACTTTTACTATATTGACCGTATGTCATTCTATTTCTAATGGATGAAGGACTTTTTAATTTTAAAATATTATAAATAGATTTTGTTCCTACACCATATTTATATTTTATCGTATCAAAATCTGTATCCAAATTTACACATTGTGAATTAAACCAATTGCCAATTATACCTTGACTATTTTTTGCCAAAACACATATTTGTAAATGATTGTTATATGCGCCATTTGTTGGTATTTCACTACCATCAATTGTAATTTTACGTTCATTATATGATAAATGACGTTCTGTATAAATTTTATTTTCATCATCACGTATATTTACATAAAAATCGGCTATATCATTATGTTGTGATATAACAAACCATTGTGCAGTTAAATTACCCTTTGAACTATATGCACATAGAAAACATGGGAAAAATAGTAATTATTTAATCAATTTATAATCAATAAATACGAATAAATTGTATACATACAATGAAATATCACGAAATTTAATATCAGGTAATATATCAAAATCTTCATCTAATTCTTTTTTCGGTTTTGTTAATGTTGTTTTTCCAATTGTTGATTGTTCAATACAATTAAAATGATCATCTGATATATCAGAAATCAATTGTCCTTCAATATATTCTGGTTTATTACACATAATATTTCCATAAAATAATGGTTGTTCTGTTTTACTAAATAAATAATGTTTTAATGGACGAATGTAACAATCACAATTTATTGGATTTCCTATATATAGAAAAAAAAATAATTAAATTAATAAATTATATTTTCTACGTATAAATTTTAACAATTTTGTTATGTTGGCTAAGATTCCTCCATCGAGTTTGGTGCGGCGATGATGATTTCTCCACAAACACGTTATTACAATTAATCTGAAATTACTAATGATTTTTTATTTCTGTCAAAAACAACCCTGATAAGGTGTTTGGTATTTGATTTTTCTAGGGCTATTGAGTCGATGCATCACAACACTCTTCTATATAAATTGGAACTGTAATTAATTAATCAATCTTTTTGAATTATAAAAATAGACAATAAACGCACGGATGGTATACGGTGTAGTTATACAAAGGTTAATAATATTTTGTAGCTTTAATGATTGTAAACTCTTTATCAACTACGTGCAATTATACTTTAGATCTTGCATCTTAGATATGCTTTTAGGAAAAATAATACTTAAAATAGAAAAATATGTAGATGCTTTAATGATGCTGTGTCGCAAGGAGTGTTAGAGAAATAAATAATGAGTACATAATGACACAGTAATAATATGTTCGCATCGCATTCACACCTAATTATATTATTCTTACCTTCAAAATAAATTTCCGTTCCATTTTTAATTTTTTCAATAAATTGTAAATCAATTGTATTCATTTGATTATTTTGTAAATCCAATAATTTTAAATTTGTTGCATTTTCAAAACTTTTCAATGGTATTTTCATAATATTATTATTTTGTAAATAAACATGTGTAATATTTGCAGGTAAATTAAATATATCCGGTTCACGATTTAAATCTTCTAAATTATTAAATGATAAATCTAAGATTTCTAATGAACTTAAATTACCGATAATACCTGTGGGTAGTTTGATAAAAAAATAAAAATTTCAAATTAAATTGTATTTTATACTTAATAATAATAATAATAATAATAATAATAATAATAATAATAATAATAATAATGAATTGAATTTGTATATTGTACCTTTACGTATATCATTTACATAATTATGTGATATATTTAATAATTTCACTTTTTTCGTACCAAATGTTATGTCATATGTTAATACAGGCATTAAATTATAACTTAAATCAATTTCATTTAAACGATAGGGTATATAACGATTTGATGGAAATGTTTTTCGTGTAACAAAACTTATTTTATTATGACTTAAATTAATCTGAAATTGAAAAAAACATGATATTAATTATTTAATTATACAATAATTAGTAATAGCACATACCTTTTCTAAACTTAAGCAATCGTCTAATAAACCATTTGTTTTATTATCTAATTTTTCCATATAATTATGTGATAAATCTAAATTTCTCAGTGACACTAAACCAAAAAATGCTTCATTTGGTATTGTACGTATAACATTTGATGATAAATTTAATGTTAATAATTGTAAGAGTCCATTAAATGCATGTTGACTATTGGCATATAGTAAAAGAAAGTTAATTTTTCATTCAATAATTAATTTAATTTGAAAGTTAAAATTTATTATCTAATTATTTTAATAAATTCATTGAAGAAACTTTTTAAGTCGTTATAGGTTCGATAAAACATAGTCAATTTTTCAATTGTTGAAAAGATACGAAATATAAAAAGTGCTAAACAGTAGGTGGACCCACTTCTAATAATGAGTACACAAAAAATGCAATGTGGAAGGGTATGTGGATTGAGATGGGTATTTTCAGAGAGGTTAATATACTGGATCTACACTGTGATGGATGGAAAAGACAAAAGACAGTAGTGGACAGCTAGGAAGATTGCAAATACTGACGTGTGCCGAAGTTATGCTGATGATGCTTGTCGCACTATGACCACCACTTTATGTTAAAGTAATATGCGATGGGAGATATTGAGGGTGCTAAACCTATCTTGTTATATAAGCATGTAGATATATTCCAAGTAGATATGTTAGAGAATTGTATTGTTTGATGCACCTAGAAGAGGGTCATATGCAACAAAGTAAATTATTCATTTTACTTCACAATTTGATAGGAGCCTGGAGCGGCAGATATCTGTACATCTATGGCATTTTAATGTGTTGGAAGACTCAACGGGAAAATACGGTTGGAAATGAGGTTTAGATAAGAAGACACGACAATAGGGATAGATTGAATTAAAAAGGCAGACATCCTAGCTATAACACTGTCCTCTCACATTGTCAGAGGAATGATATAACGTATCTAATCGAACATCGAATGCGTATGGAAGGTGATATATTTCGGAGTCGCTTAAACAATTGAAAATGACATCGAAATCGTTGATTTATTTGATTCAGCCTAAATTTTAGAAATATGTTTTCTTCACTACACTTGTCATACTCTTATCTGTGTTAACCATAAATTAATGTTAATGAATATCGCATTAATAACTCACCTGATATTTGATATTTGATTATTATGTAAATTTACTTCAAAAACGATTGGTAATTTTCCGAAAGCTCCTCTGGACAAATTTGTCAAATTATTATTCTAAAAAAAATACAAAAAATATGAAAATCTATATATTTTGATAATTTAATTAAATAGATAATTTAGAAATGCTGTAGTTAAATTGGTTATTGCATATCATAATTTCACATTCATAATTCAAAACTAATATTAAAGAACTTACCTCAAGATGTAAATATTGTAATGTTGATAAAACTTGTAAACTTTGCCATGGTATTCTTGAAATACCATTTGAATTTAAATTTAATGTTTGTAATGTTAATAAACCACGAAATGTTTCGCTGCCTAAACTATCCATTATACGATTACCGGATAAATCTAATGACAATAAGGCATTCATAACGGGCCATGTATTATCGGGAATATTTGATATCCAATTATTTCGTAAATTTATTGAATTCAATGATATTGGAATTTGAAAAATTTTTTCCAATCGATTATTTTCTAATGTTAACATTCTTAAACTTGCTAATTTTGTTAGTGCACCACGTGCAATTTCATTTAATTTATTATTACTCATATCCAATTCTAATAATGTTGGTAGTGTACCAAATGTTGGCGGCTTAATTTGTTCCAATGAATTATGGCTTAAATTTAAATTACGTAACGAAAACAATGTTTGAAATACAGCATTTGCAATGGTTGTTAAATTATTATATGATATATCAATGGTATGTAGTTCGTATAATTTTGGAAATGATTTTGGCGGTATCACTGTAATTTCATTATGTGAAACATTTAATATCTTTAAACCGGTCATATTGTGTAGGGGTATCTGAAAAATAATTAAATTGTTATTCATTTGGATATTATAAAAGCTATGATTAATTCTATATAAAGGCAATTATAATACGAATATCTAAACTATTGTTTCAGTGTAAATTCATGCTTTCATGGAACCGAATTCGAATTGGAACGCATATCTTTGCGTTTGGATCCAATTCATTTATAAAATAATAATAACATTGTCTATACACAAACATTTAAGCTGTTGTAGTAGTCAATCTTTGACTATTCTACAATTCGTCAAATTGAATCAGCACTTATTATCGTTGATAACATCCTCCTATCTATTCATTATAATTTCTATTTGTTTTATATAATTACTTACCTGTGAAAAATTTGTTAAAAAATTATACGATAATTGTAATTCATACGCATACGTTGTTATATCAAATGCATAAAGTGGTATTTCACTAATTAAATTATATGACAAATCTAATATTGTAATGTTGGCACAATTTTGAAATGCATTATCTTCAATTTTTGATATAGAATTTTTTGATAAATTTATAGTTGTTAAATATAAATCGGTAAATGATTGTTTTTGTATTTCTGTTATATTATTTTCTGATAAATCTAGAATCTATATATATAGGAATAAGAGAGAAAAATCATTTTAATTTTATCCAAGACAATTTCTTAACGTAATTTATATATACTTCAACATAATTTAGTTGTGCAAACATTTGATAATCAATTTTTTTAATTAAATTTCTAGCTAAATCAATTGTTCCAATTCGTGTAACTGCACCAAATGTACTTCGGCCAACTTCATTTATAATATTATCACTTAAATACAGGCGTCTATAAATGATACAATTCAATAAAAAAAATACATTATTATATATATAAAAAGTGTTGTTAATTGCATAATATTGCTATGCCATGTGATAAACAAATTAAATGATCGTATACGTTTAAGAATAACACGAAAATTGACAAATGAATGAGTGAGTGATGGTGTTCTGAGGAGTACAAAATTTGTTCATCATAAGCTATAGAATAGTTACCAGTCCCAGACTTAACTGAGGTAACAGGACATGGGGAATAAAATTGTTTTCATGATATTTTATTCTATAAATTACTCAACTAACTTATAATTTGTTCGTTTAGGAAATCAGAAAGCGAATATCTTTGAAGATATTGTATTGGATGATGTATTCAATTAATAACAATGCTTTTATACATGTAACAATGTACACCGTCTGATGCGGACTACTTAAAAAGCATCTAAAAAATCATTCACAAAAGCATTGGTGAATTGTTAAATATTCACATATGGAGTAATAATTATTAACTTTGATTGTAATGTTTTGTACATAGTGGCACTATTGTTGTGTCGGGTTGACCTGACCTTTGTCCAGGAAATTCACCCACATAGTTAACTTGGCAGCGGAACAGACGGTGTTCTGAGCAAACACAATGGTCCAGTATAACTCTTCGAGTGTAAATACTGGCATAGTAGCTATATCATATATCAGCATTAGTTCGTATTTTCGTCAATACACTGTGCGTGTGTATATGATCAAAAACTGCATCAATATTTTTTCTCATTGTTTTATTTCGTATTTTGTATGGGTTTTTATTATTTTTATAAATGACGCACGCATTAACCAAATATGGATTTGTTTGTAAATATAAATAAAGTTTAGTGACCTATAGAGACATGGCATAATAATTTTGTTTATTTAATTTACTCAATCCGAATTTAGCAAATTTTATATTTAAACTTTAAATGCCAATCATTTCTATATATGACTTTTTATATATTTAGTTTCATTATATATTTGATAGATTTTGTAATTATTGGTATAAACTAAAAGGTATTATTATTATTATTATTATTATTATTATATTTTATTTGTATAAAATATACAAAATACATACCTTAAAAATCTCATACCCCGAAAATGATTTGAATCCAATCGTTTAATTTTATTAAATGACATATTTAATACTTTTAAAACGGAATTTCTTGCGAATGTACCCCTATTGAAAATAATAAAATTTATTAATTATTTAATTCTTCTATATCCATATAATATTAGGTGTGTAAATAAGTTTTTTCTGTCTTTTGTTTTAAAACTATTATAAAACGATTCATTTTCGTATTGTAATTTATCAATTGAGATGAATTGAACAGGAATATAATACAAACGCCAAAGAAACTACAGAGGTTGATAGCGATACACATGGACATTTATACTATGAGCTCAGAATGGGATATTGCATTGTGGTGGAGTAATTTTAGTGCAGTTGTCTTCTGCACGTTCGTTTTAAACAATAGTTTGACTATATGTCTGCATCGCCACTTACTCCCCAATGTGAATACTCTTCTTTCATGCAAAACGGTGGGTGGTACAAGAAATGTTTGGCAAACTAGATATCTTTATTAGGTTTTACCTCGTGAGAATACGAATCTATTCTCTATGGTAGACTTTTCGTTTTCTCCAATAGTATAGTACCACAATCTATTGCACACTCCATTGGTATAATTTTTTTTGTTGAACTGCTGTACTGAGATTTTATCTATATAATATTCTTATCCCGTTTGATGGGAACACGACATCATTTTTATATATGGATAGATTTTACATATATCTCGACTTTATTAAATCGTAGCTCATGTTGTCCATACAAATCTTTATATATCCACTTAGGGAAAAGATGCGTCCAAGTACTTATTTAGCAGTGACAAAAACCTGTACTAAAACAGTACTAAAAGTGGTTAATATTTGTTACGAAGTAATATTATTAACTTAAATTAAATTAAATTAAATCTACATCAATTTAAAAAAAACAACATAAAAACCATTAACATGCTAAAAAATTATATTCCTTCCCCTATATGTTATACTCATAACTACTGGCATGTGATCAAAGTTTGAAAGTTTCTTTCGTCGGTTAATATTAGACCAAGATCAAGACCGCTTTTTTTAATACATATATAAGTATATGGATTCTGTTTCAACTGCTTCGCTATGGCTCCAAACCAATGCACTTCCGTATAGGCTGGAATGGGCCTAATGCTTAAACAATGTACTGTTTCAGATGCCACTCCTTATTGAATGTGCTTATATACACATAGAACACAATAATTTGTTATCTCTCTTAAATATTCTGTTTCCAATTGGGGTTTTCTATATATTGTTCAATCGCAACAACAATATTTTCATCTGAATCTTATTTTTTTTATCCTTTTTGTCACAAACGAAAAAACTTATATTTTACCCACACCTAATTAATTTGTGCATATAGGACACATTTTTACCTTGTAAATTCAGTTAATTCATTATTTGAAACATTACACCAGCCTAATTTCGTTAAATCGGATATGTGAGATGCATCTAATTTTTTAATATTATTATGGCTAATATCTAATACTTCAACATCACGTAAATTTTTAAATTGACCTTTTTTAAGTGTTGTTATTTTATTTCCATGTAAATCTAATGTTTTTAATTTTCTTAATGTCTATATATATATAAAAATGTTCGTAGTTAATTAAGTTCTTATATTAATTGTATATATTAATTAATTTATAATAATGTATGATGTACCTGAAATGATTCGGTTGGAAAATCACTTAAATTACCATTTGTTAAATGTAATCGTTCTAATTTTGTTGATGCTAAACTTTCAAAGAATATTCCTTTTTCTAATGCCGTAATATTATGTTTATTAATTTCTAAAATTGTTAAATTTCCTAGTATCTAAAAATTGGGTATAGTTAAATTATGTTGTGGAAGCGAAAGTTTGTAATTATTGATAAGTATAAAATTTAATTTGATGCAGGCAAAATAATCATTCGGTATAATATTGGTTTCCATTTGCAAAAGAATGCATGGCATATGTTCTAAAGTTTGTGAGAAATTTTTTGAAATCAAATAAACGGTATGTTTCGGTATAACAGTATGCCGCAAGTATGTTAGAAAATGATCATCAGCATTTAACGAAGTCTTTATGTTACGTTTACACCATTTAGACGTTGGCTGTCGAACAGAACAGCTTACACTGTGAATTGCATGAAAACTAAAAGTCTTCTACGCCCTTTAACAAATAATCGATTCGAAAACTCACCTGAGTAATTATGCATAATTTCTATGCATTTGATTTCATTATGGAAAGAATGTATATTTTGCTTGCATCAATAAATTCTCAAATGATTCTTACTTTAAATGCTAATTTTGGAAATTCAATTAATATTGAATTTTTTATATGTAATTCTTGTAACGTTTGATTTGTTCCATGAAATGTATGTTCATCGATGTGAGTTATTGGTGTATCTTCAATATTTAATATTCGAATTTTAAGCTTATGAAATAGCGTTCCGTATAGATTTTCTAAACATATTATTTATACCATGAAATTTTAAAAAACAATTACGATTATATTAATATTCATTAATGTTATGGTGAGCAATTAAATAATATATAAATACCAAAGTGACATTTAAATAAAGTTAATTCTTCAATTGGTACATTCATTAATGCTAAATTACTAAATGCCACCGATAAACTTGCCAAATTTGAATTTTCACATCGTAAATTTATACCATTATCACTTTCTTTTATACACGCACAAGGATAAATTGCTTGTGTTCTAATAAAAATATTAAAAAAGTTTATTAAATAATAAAAAAAAAATACTATTATTCATTACATTTTTTAATATATCTCTTACTTTATAGGACATCTATATTTTGGTCCTGGCGGTATATATTCGGATTTTATTGAATCAATTAAAATATAAATGATTATACATTTCTTTATATTATTTAACATTATATTCTGTAAATTAAATAAATAACATTAATTATAAACAATCTCATTTTCTTTACTTATACAGGTTGAACCAGTTTAATATGCCGTTAAGGGATGAAATATAGCTCATTTGCATCTAAATATATATTACTATTTAATACATTACCAAGACGTGGAACAAAATTCATGCATACGTTTAAAAAAGCAAACATCATTCAACATAGATTCAGGTTAGATGATATGTTTCTTTCAATTATTTTAACTTTGCAATCAAGTTGGTAAATTACTTCAATTGTGAGTATATGTATAATAATTCACTAATAGATCTGCTATTATGTTTTGATATAGATGTTAATATAATTAATAATTATTCTTGCATCGTCCATATTATAGCATTGTGTGTGAAAGACTCAATTTTTCTCAAATCAGTACCACGAAAAGTTTCAACCGTGAATGATCTGGCTCTTTAACTAAACTCTAAAGAACATCATTGATAACATCGATAATCTAAATAGCACACAAAACAATACATAAGTCATAGCGGAAATCAGTGCGAAGATGACATTGTATATGTGATCAAGAAATCTCGCTTATGACATCTACTTCAAGTTTAATATAAAAACCGAATTCATTATCTATATGTAAAAACTATCGGTAGACTGAGAACTTTGCCTTAAACAGGGTGAGAATAACGTGTACATTGTACAGTCAGGCTGAACATAGATTACTGTACGCAAACCTAATAAAATCGATATGTGATCCGGCCAAAAAATTACATTAACATACATTTACATTACAATTATTAAGAACTTTAGATTATATTTCAATATTGATTGTATTACATGAAATGATATTATAAATTAAAAGAGAAATTGTCAACTGTTTATTGGTGTGATTCCTGCGTACAACGCTTACTATTCGCATTAGAATAATTTCATTGCATCTTTGAACTTAAGCGAATTGAATGAAATTTTTGGTTGAAGTTGGTGCCACTATATCGGTTCTTAATTCTATCAGCTTCTGTATAATTCAAATATACTGATGGTTAAACTAAACTATAGCCGTTTCATTCATAGTTTTGATCTTATTTATTTTATGCCTATATTTATTTATTTGAAAGTAGTAATAGTTTTGCGTAAATAAACCCAGTCTTACCTTACAGCGTTTATTATTTTTCTAATTAGTCATTAATAATATAATTACAGACATAGGTGTAGTGAACGAATGTAGGAGATTATATTAAACAAATGTGTGATGTTATTTTTTTTTTATAAACAAACCTACGATTTTTTTTACGTAATTTATTCATTATATTTATATATACACAAAGCGACTAGACTGGTATTTATAATATAATTTTAACCTCTTCTTGCATCGACGTGCTCAATCCTCATATGTTATTTAAGTTCAATTTACCTGAATTTTCACTTAAATTTTGTTTACTTTGATTTAACATCAATATATAGTTTACTCATTAATTTATTTATATATTTTTTAGGATGTGACAAGTCTTGTTCATACCAAACATTACATAAAAATTATAGATTGATTCAAATGAAATTTAAAAGTGGATTTGGATAATTACAAGGTTTTTTAAACCATCAGAACTAAATAAAAAGAAATATAAATTCTATTTTACAACTTATGATTAAAGCCAGTCAATTTATTTCAACTTGTTCATATTGGGTACATATAAATTAGTATGATATGTTGGCTTCATTTGAAGACGGACCTATATCACCATCCACAGAATCATATTACTATAGATAGTGTTCTGGCTGGCTACATATTTTTTAGAATATATCCAAATATTTAATAATTTTTTGATCACAGAAACTTGGTTTCGTATGCAAGCTGAGGTTAAATTGTATAAGATTTTATTAGTCATATATACAACCACTTTCTTAAGTAGGCAAATTTAATTAATTATAGAATTAAAAGAAAATAACAATTGTCATAATTTAATTTACGATAGATACAGAATGTATTTAAAGGTATAGCACCCAACAAAGCATCCTCTGTTTAATTTGACGATGATAAATACAAACACATACTACTTTTAATAATACAGGCAATATAAAAGGACAAACGTTTTTAAGTATACCCTCTGAATATTGTGATTATAATATTTTGTTAACATTATCAACTTTATTATAATATATTCAAATATACGCTAGCGTAAACCAACTGCACACATTAATATGTGTCATTTATTATTAATAACATCACATTTCCAAAAAGTATATTCTCATTAAATTAATTTTTTTGTGAATCATATAATTATGTGAACGTACATATTAAGTCATTTCTTGTGATCATTGTTATATTATATGGGAAGATAGGGTAATGTGAGTTAGCTTAAAAAAACACCCTCGCTATATGGAAATGAATGTAATCTACACTCCATGTTTCGATTACTATAACCGTATTTAATTGCAAGCTTATTCCGTTGTAGTTTTACGGTTGGCACAACCGCGCGATTTAAGAACAATATTTTTCAAATGTAAAGCTTTGAATCTAGTAATGAAACATTAAAACATACCAACCACAATTAAAGTTGACGACGATGTAATATGAAATGTTGTACAGGTTATCCAAGTATACATATATGCTTGTTGGTGAAAGATCAGCACTATACATATTTGATGGTGAATGTTGTAATACAATCAATAATTTTTACCTTAGTGATCAAAAATGTGTGCTATTGAAATACAATCAATTTACGATTTACAAATTCTTTAAATGCTTCCATATATATCCACATATAGTTTCTTTAGACGTTGCCAGTAAATATCTGAATAAATTATTTGGTTCCTTGAATGCACCTTTGTAATTCCACGTCGCTTTTTAATCATCAGATTTATTTTAAGAAACTGGTCGAATACATTGCGTTTAAAATGTATATCACAAAATAATGAATCGTTGTGTTAAGGAATTGTGTTTTAGATGGAACCAATTCATCGAGTGAGTCCATAGACATTTTAAATGTTTTTCAATTGTTGTTGTGTTAACTTTTGTACAATCTCTGGCCGTCGCCCAGTTATATGACAATCCGATTCTATTGTTTTTTTTTTTTGATTGCATCACCTTTTAGTGATGTGTAATCTTAAAATCGATATTTTTTAAACAAACTCTGAGACGTGGGGTCTCAGTTGTCATAGCAACACCATAATTTTCTTGTATTTCGACCTTTACGGAAATAAAAAAAATAAAATATCACAATCGTTTGATTTGGTTGTGCCGGCGGGTTTGTGGTGTCCGTTTAAGATAAAATAAAAAAATATACCTGAAAATTACGCAACTTCCAATTGTAAACTATACATAGAAAACATTAAAAAAAAAAAAAGTTTATAAGGATGAACTGCATCTTCACAGTCTTAATTGAAATTTAATAATCTAAAATAGTAAGAATTCTTCTTAAATTCTTCGCTTCAAAGTTATACAATCGCATAAATTTCGTAACAATTTTAGGAATTGAGTGACCGCGTTTGCGAGAGAGAGAATGATCGAGTTCGTTTTGGTGGTTCAATGGTTCAAGAGTTAACAATTGAATCACATGGAAATGGGAACAAAAGTGTTGTCATGAAAATAGGTAACCGGAGAAAACAGTATATGTTGTAAACACCTTACTATTATAGTGTAACAAAATAAAAAAAAAACACGATGTCTCATTTTAACCTAACGTCTTTTGTCCTCTGTTGCATATGTTCAAAAAAATTAATATATTTCAGAATAAAATATTCAAGGTAATCATGTGTTAAATTTATTATATACCAGTACATTAAATCTATTACATATAATACTATATATATAGATAGAGTGTAGAACGAGCATATTATCCGGTTCCTGTATATAACATTATTGCTTAAGATTTATTATATTTTTTTTATATATAATAGAAATATAAATATCATGGCCTATTTTAATTTAATAACGTGAAAGTGTTAAAAAAAATATCATAATCATTACCTGGTTTCTTAGAAAAGCAATTAAATTGGAACACTTTATTTACCTCTTACAATAACAGTAAATGTTGTAAGAAATTAATTATTTTCTATATTTATTATTTTTTTTTCTGTTCACTCTCTGCTCTATCTTTTATGTCGTGCGATAACTTCTTCTAGATCACACAATTTTTTTTTCCAAACATGCTATAAACTATTACTGTATTTAATGGTAAAATATTGGTCACGAATATATTTTATATTTATTTTCTTACTATATATTACAAATGCAATAAAGAAACTTGTTTTCTATAAATTTAATTATATTTAACCATTTTTGATACATAATAAGAATAATGATAATATTATTAATAATAATAATAATGGTATTCGATATATATTTAATAATTATACATAATTTTTAAATAGTGTTTTACAATTATTTATTATTTTTATTATTATTTATAAATTACATTAATATTGTTACAGTACTATATAAAATAAACTAAACTCTTACTACTATAATATTGTTAAATTATACTTGACAACTAATTTTCAGTTCATTATTATAAAACCAGTATAACAAATTCTTATGTGTTGAGGTGAGATGGGTTTTTTTTTTGTTTTAAATATATGGTAAAAAATTTAATAGTGGGGACTACTGGGAGAATGGTTTTTACTAAACGAGTATACGTATATTTATTGAAAGTCTTTCTTAAATATTATTTTATTATTTTTTATATTTGTTTTGGTTTATATAAAGTATATATAAAATATTTGTTATTAAATTGTAATTGCGATGTCTATATGGATATCGCGAAAATTCATTGTAGCGTATAATAATAATTACAAACATAAAAATTTGGTTCAATGAAATGAAAATCAATTAATAATAAATGGTGCACCATTACAATTTGATTATAAAATATTCATTTCATTGGATAGCAAATTTGGTGTGTACCCAATTATTATCAATAATCTATATAAAGTTAATTTCTGTGTGCTGTGTTTCATTCGTTTTTCTTCGATATCCTTTTCAATGACTAATCTGCCATGATATTTTGTCTGCAGTAATTTTAGAGAGTATCAATCTTATTAATTCGATCACCTTATAACAAATGGATTTCGTTAACATATGACCAAAATAATTTCGATAATGCTGCGGTCAACACAATTTATCAAAATTAAATCAAATCATTTGACTGTCGTAAGCTGTGAGCATCATCTAATATTTATAACGAGTATTAAAATAAATCGTGAGAAATGGCACATGTAAATTTGGTGTATTGAAACTGGATACTGATTCATTATCGATTAGCATATGTATAATAAAATGTAAATTTTGGAATAATCGGTTTAGTCGACAGTATGGTTTAACCCATGAAAGTCAAGTCACAACGAACAACAACAACAACTAATGTTTAAATGATTAATTATGAATTTTAATCAAGAAAATGCATAGTGTGTAATACAATTACACAATGCCAAAGTAAAACTATTAATACGAAAAATGTATCATCAGTACATCATCAAGTTATGGTATACCAAGTGTAGCTTATGACATTCATTATAGTCAAGTTGGTAAATTTAGTCCGCATGTGAGTATATAACAATTCACCGAGATTGGTCTTCGTCTATTAAAACATATATTATTATTTATTTTTATTAAATATATAGTATGTGATTAGCTCATAATAGTGTGTGCACGCATTGTTAATTGTTTTGGATTTATAATTATTTTATTATATAGTAATATTTATTATTATTTATAGAAGTAACAACAGTAAACTATTTTTATCTTTCTTTTAAATTCAAAATAATAACTTATGTTTAAATTTTGTGTCATATATTTTGATTTTTAAAACTTAAAATTTTCGTTAAATTGAAGTAAATAAATATTTCGGAAAAGCTCATTTTAAATAATACACATTTATATAGTACGAACACATGTATTTCACAAAAATTGCGGCTACTGAACAATTTAGTTCTTGTAGAGCAGTCCTGCCCATCCCGCCATACACGAATAAAGTACTGAGTACAATACAAATGCAATGAAAATTTATAGTTATAACTACAATCTCATTTAAATTTCATAGGGCGTAGAAGCCGCCAGTTAGTATGAACGCTACTCACTGCGGCGTGACTGATTTTTAGAAATTTTTCTGCTGGATGACCATTTGTTCGTGGAATAAAAAAAAAAACGAACATCTTTGAAAATATGGTGTTGGACGCCGCTACTTAAAGATTAACAAAGTCTGCACGCACACATCATTATATGGGCTAATCACTCATATAAAAATAATAGAATTATGAAAACATATATATTTCGTTAATAGCAGTACAATTGGTAAATTATAATGCGGAGTAATTTATCGACTTGGCTGTAATGAAAGGTTTATTAGATGACATAAAAAGCAATATAAGACTTAAAAGAAAAAAAAAAAAAAAAAAAATACATTCAAATTTTTAATCCGGAATAGCCGCCGTAAGATTTAATAAATCAATTATTGTTAACTTTTTTAATACCAAAACGATGGCATCATATAATTGTTCGTATGAAAATTTGTATAATTTGGAAAAAAAATTTATAATCTTATTCATTTTCCTATAAAAATTTTTACTTTTGGCGAATTTTCTTAAAATTAACCAAGAACATCGAGGAAATTCCTTTTGAATATCTCTATAATTTTCTAATGTTATATAAATTTCTTCTGACTTGAATTTTCTTACAATTTGATATTTATTCATACATAAAAATTGAAAATATGTAAGTGTATGCGTTTTTGAAATTTCAAATGATTTCATTTTCTCTAATTCATTAAAATACAAGAGTAATTTTTTATAACAGCTATAATCTATATCAAACGCACTACTCAAATTACATATACCATCTGGATTCAAAATATAAAATATCTTTTCTTCACTATTATGCAATAATTCGTGTCCATTCAATAGTAGTAATAATAAAAATTGTTGTCCTTCCTTATTCGATGATAACAAATCAGTAAATGATAGCGGACAAACTACATCGCATCCTTCAAATGCTAATGTATCCATTAAATCAAATAACCATGACTGTTTAGTACTGAGAAAAGGATTTTCAAAATAATTATATTTCTTTACATTATGTTTCTCAGTCATATTTCTAGTATATTTACAGTATGCATATGTAATCATCCTAAAAGCTAGCCATATATCGTTTATATGAACTTGTGGTATACATAATTCCACCAGTTTATAATTCTTGTGCAAATCACTAGATAGCGAACAAGTAGTTGCCCAGACTGTAAGCTGTAACACATCCCAATGTTTTTTCCCCGTAATGAAACCAATATCGTAACTTAATAATAAATTCAGAATTTGTATATCAATATTAAATACATGACAATCAAGATTAATATTTCTAATTTTTTTTTTATCAATACGTGATAAAATTAATTTAACAATATCTAAGTTATTATAAATTAGTCCATTTTGTAATACAATTGCATCACAAAATGCTCCATGTTTTAATAATAATCGAATTATATTTTCATGTAATTTCATTGAAAGTGCTGCTTGCAATGGTGTAAGAAAATCATCATTTAATTTATTTATATCAATACTTTGTTGTAACATTAACCTTACCATTTCCGTATTATTAGTTTTACATGCCTCATGTAATACATTCTGATTAAAAATATTACGAACATACGGTAACATTAATTGAACACAATCAATACGGTTATTGGAAATGGCTTGAAGAAATGGTGATATTTGGGATGTGTTTCCTGTGTTAACATCAAATTCGGGATGCTTTAAAAATAATTCAATAATATCAGTATTTGCATATTTTATAACCAAATGTATAAGAGAATTTGCACTATGATTTGGAGTTTTAATATCAACTGATGAATTCAACATAATTCGAACAATTTCTGTATTATTATCAATAACAGCCTGAATCAATAATTTTTGAAACACTAAAAAAAAAACCAAAAAGTAATTTTAATAATATGTTTGTTTTTATTTAATATTATATAAAAAATTTTTTTTATAATTTTGAGGGTCTAATTAAATGATAGTTTTTATTTCGGAACAAGACAATGAAATTTTTCTGTGGTACAAAAGTACTAAATAGTTTATAAGTTTATTTATAATACATTTTTATTTTTTTATTTTTTTCTTTTCTTTTTTTTTTTTTTATATTCGGTATTTTTGAGATCATTTTCAAGTCTTATTTATTTAACCCTTTCAGTGAATTTATGCCGTATTTGGCACATTGTCTAATAAATATATTGGTGGACTCTATTCAAAAGCTTAACAATATATATGCATCACTAGTCAGAACACCATAGATTAATTATTCAAATAAAATAAATTGTATTAGGAATCATTTATTTCAAAACAATTACAAATTAATTGCTGAATTGTTTTGTTATATTTCCTTGTTTTCTTAGTTTTTTTTTCTCGCATTAATACATTTAGAAATTTCATGATTTAAAAAGAAATGTATACTTACAAAACATATCTTTTGGTTCTACTTTTCTTTGCTTTAAATTTACTCGTACTTCTAATAATTTGGGAAAACGTGTTTTGAAGATGTTATCCATGCTTATATATTTCATATTGTTTTCTCGATTTGTCAACGTAAATTATTGAAAAATAAAATATTTATTTTAAATTGTTTGATGAAGCCGTATTAATTACATAAATGCCTAACTATTAGAAAATTCTCACATTTATTAATTAGATTAAAAATTCAATAAAAGAAATAAAATTTTCAGGAATTAAAAAAACGTTTTTTCCAAATTGTAATTATAAGCGGTTTGGTTTGTTATGAAGGTTATGAATGCTAAGAAGAATGACAGATGGTGCAGGTTGCGTATTTATGCAGTAGCACAGAACTGCAAAGAATACACTATATCAAAGATGTCAAAAATATACTGCATTTTTATTCACATTAGGTGAGTTTATGTGCGCAAGTTTTTATTTGACCTGACAGAAAAAAAACGACGAAATGTGTAAATATAATACACGGACAATACCATTTTGTGCGTACTAAAAAAATTGCCAAAAAAATTTGTTTTTCATTGTTGGCTTTTTTATACTTTTTTTTTTTTTTGACACATAAATGCAAAAAAAATCAATTTTATCGACTAAAACATAACCTTAATTTTTCATAATTAGTCGTCACTTGTTATTGCCGTTTTCATACATTATAAAAAATTAATTATATAAAATAAAATAATTAATTTTTATATTATTTTATAATTTATAAAATAATTATAATTAATAAAATGAAGGTTATGTTTTCGTCGACTAAACTGACTAAACTGACTAAACTTACACATAAATGTCGTAAAATTTCCACCTAAAAAATATTTAGTTAGTTTTTTTTTTTTAGTAATTTCTTGATTTCCAACTGAAGATGAATAATATTCATCTTAAGATTGTGCTTTTAAAAGATGCCTCATGTAACAAAACTTCTAAAAAAAAAATTATTAATGTATAAAAACATTTTGATTTAATTAAAAATAAAATTTAATTTATATTTTAGTTAAATAAGGGATTCAGCTGCAGTCAATGATTATGTTAGTAATGAATTTGGTGTTCGAGGTAAAGAAAATTGAAAATAATATGTGCCTATTAATACCGTAACCAGTTTCAAAATTGTGATAAAGCAATTTATACGTAATTTGGAAGAATTTGATTTTCATTCATTACAGAGTTATTTTGATTTCTTTTAAGCAGCAACGATATATTAAAAATTATGTCAGTACAGAAACAAATATGTCATCAATTATCATACATGAACAATCAGTGATAATAATAATGAATACTATGATGTGATTAATTTGTTAAATACAGTCAAGATGTAGCTACAGCTATTTATATTTTTGCAAAATTATCATTTGATCCAGTACCTAATGGTAATTGTCTAATAAAATCAGTAAGCATCACACAATTCAATATAAGGTAAGAAAAATACTATAATTTAAAAATATAAAAGTCTTTCAATTTAAGAATATTAACATTAAATTATATATAAAACAAATTATATAAATTATAATTAAAATTAAAATTAATTTTAAAAGACTTACCTTATTAACTTTTTGGGTATTATGTTCAACTAATATTCCGGCTTTTCTTTTGCTTTTAAAGAGATTTAGAAAGACGAAATGTTCTGTAATGTGAGCACCAATTATTGAAATTAACGTGTGAAATCAATATTATGAATATTATGAGGATTTTATTCATCGGAATAGAGGTAATTTATATTTTATAATAATATGTAGCTAATTAATTAATAATAATAATTTAATTTATAATATTATAGCTGAAGAATATATATGGTAATGCTAATTCAAGCAGAGATCAGAGTTATAAACATAGTCATGATATGGTTTACCAACCACTTGTGTCAATTATTGGTCAGGTTAGTGTTGGAACATAAATTAAATTTACATGTATCTGTACCATATTAGAAAACAAAACAATTAGGCTGCTTATACATTTCGAAATATTAATTACGCATGTAATATTAATTAATTAATTAACTTTAAAGAAAATTGTTAACAAATACCTGTATAATCCTATTTCGAGAACCTATATACAAAATTTCATCGAAATTGGTCAAGAAATGATGCAGATATTTCTTTTAACAGAAATGCACAATACAACTACATAAACAGACCAAAAACTTTGAAATACAACAAAATTAACATATGCACAAATGATGTAATCACATCATTAAAATAAATTTAGATGCTGGTGTACCAAAATATAAATTGGAATTATTACGTTCGTCATACCATTGGTGAAAATTAGTAAATATACTACAAGACCGCAACCAATGGAAGCTTATGTATAGCATTTTTTGCAGTTATTTGTGATAGATAACTACAACAAAAATATATGTCACACGTGGAGATAATACAAAATCAAGAACATATATCATTACAGTGAAGTTGATAAATTTGACCTAATGGGAATCTATAACAATTCACGAATTGGTCTTTAATAAATTACCGCAAATTATAAATTATATTTTATTTGAGTGATTGCTCGCCCCCATATTTGTTTTGTTTACTGGTAATATCAAATGTTTTTAAAATGAATTCTCTGTAATATTAATCTCAATTTTTTTTTTCTATATTTGCAGATGATTTAAAAAAAGTATATTGAAACAACACATAATACTCTTATTAAATTGTGGAAAACTTATGTTACTTTTGACATCATAGTATTGTTAAATGATTAACAACCATGAGCAACACACCATTCTATCAAATTGATGATATAAAATATGATATTTTAATAAATATGTAAATAAAATAAGTTTTAGCTTTAAGCATGAATTACATTTTACATGTAATTGTATATTGTAACTATCACAATTAAATAGTATCCTCGTATTAGAAGTTATATTATACATTAAAAATGAATATGAAATTTGCTAAATTAAAATTTCTACCAAGATTTCAATTTTACAAATTAGCTTCATTTTATTATAATTGAATTTAATTTCATAATTATAAAGTTTAACAATTACAATTATATGTAACGCTTATTATATAAGAAATAACAAACAAGCCCTTAATTATAATGTAAAACTCATTAAATTGATTCATAATTTGCATTTTAAACTTATTATTTAAATAGAGAATGTTTTTTATTGAATTTAAATTAAAAAATTAGAATTCGTTCAATTTAGAATATTAAAATAAATTTGTTAAAAGAACTTATAGTTATTTAAAATTCATTTAAAGTATGTAATTATTAAGATGTCAACATAAATATTTAGTTAATTCATTTATGTTTACTGAATATATGTTAAAAGGGTTAAAATTTATAATAGATAATAATAGAAATAAGATATTTATATATAATTATAAGTGAAAATGAATTATTTATGTGTATACTGTACAGATAATTCGATATTAATTGACTACAATGCTCAGTACAATTTGATAAGACATACAGAAAATTATTACAAAGAATGAAATACCTGTATACTCCTATTTGGAAATTTTGTATATAATTTCATCGAAATTGGTCAAAAAATGATGCAGATATTTCCTTTAACAGGAATGCATAGCATTACGTATACCTACAACAAAAACTTTGAAAAATAACCAAAATATACGATTTTTTTAGAATAGTTATTAGGCAATCATAACCATATGATAGTGAAAATATTGTTTAATTTTTATTTATACTATGTGGTTTGTCTAATAACTATTCTAAAAGAAAATCGTATATTTTGTTTATTTTTCGAAGTTTTTGGCCTGTTTACGTAGTTGTGTGCATTGTATGTATACGTGTGGCATTCCTGTTAAAGGAAATATCTGCATCATTTCTTGACTAATTTCGATGCAATTTTGTATATAGGTTTGAAATCGATTTATACAGGTGTATCTATTAACAATTTTCTTTAAAATTAAAACCTAGGGAATCTTTATTAATTGTACAACTGAATGATCTCTTGGCTAATTTCGTACCAATTTGGTATGTAAGTTTGGAATGAGATTATTTACAGGTGTTGACTTATTAATAAGTAACAAATATAAATAACAACAACTTACAAATATCAGCAGAAGAAATTTTGCTTTAATAAAAACAAACAGCTTCCTTAACAATGAATTGCAGAAAAATATACATCAGAAAAAACGTTAAACGACCGTCAAGTGTTTTCATCAGCCATTGAAGATTAATATAAAATAATATAAATAATAAATATAAAATAATATAAATATATACTAATTTATCACTAATTGTGAATCTTTATTTTAATGTTATAATTAATAATTTACATATTTATTAAATGTAATTAATTTAATGTAAAAAAAAATATTTGTGTAATTATTTTATTAAGTTCATCAATAGTTCCCCAACCGTTAACTTCGTAGGTAATGTAAACCTATCGTTTGATACCTATCCCATCCGCCCATCACTTCAAACGGCTGAGTTATAGCGTTTTTAAGAAATCCATAAAAATTTCCACTAAAATACCAGGCAATTTTAAGATGAAGTAACAGTCGCGCAGAATTAACAGGAGGCAAATTTTTTTTTTATTTTTTTCTTTTTCACTTTTGACCCACTTAGAGGCGGAATTTTCGAAAAATCTCAACGGATTCTTGTTCGCACGATCAGCCCCGATCGTTTGAGCCTATTTCCAGCCATAAATTTTCACGGAATTTTCCGGAATTTTCTTTTTTTGTTTTTCATTTTTGACCCACTTAGAGGCGGAATTTTTGAAAAATCTCGACGGATTCTTGTTCGCACGACTAGCCCCGATCGTTTGAGCTTATTTCCAGCCATAAATTTTCACGGAATTTTCCAGAATTTTCTTTTTTTGTTTTTCATTTTTGACCCACTTAGAGGCGGAATTTTCGAAAAATCTCAACAGATTCTTGTTCGCACGATCACTCCCGATCGTTTGGGCCTATTTTTCAGCTATTTTTTTGGAAATTTTCTTGGAAAATTTTTGGAAAATTTTTCCATGTTTTTATGTTACCAAAAGTTAGGTTATGTAATTACCTTTCGTTTGATACCTATCCCACCCGCCTACTACTTCAAACGGCTGAGTTATAGCGTTTTTAAGAAATCCATAAAAATTTCCAATAAAATACCAGGCGTTTTTCAGACGAAGTAACAGTCGCGCAGAATTACCAGGAGGCAAATTTTTTTTTTTAATTTTTTCTTTTTCATTTTTGACCCACTTAGAGGCGGAATTTTCGAAAAATCTCAACGGATTCTTGTTCGCACGACCAGCCCCGATCATTTGAGCCTATTTCCAGCCATAAATTTTCACGGAGTTTTCCGGAATTTTCTTTTTTTGTTTTTCATTTTTGACCCACTTAGAGGCGGAATTTTGGAAAAATCTCGACGGATTCTTGTTCGCACGATCACCGCCGATCGATTGAGCCTATTTTCAGCCACAATTTTTCACGGAATTTTCCGAAATTTTTATTTTTTGATTTTCATTTTTGACCCACTTAGAGGCGGAATTTTCGAAAAATCTCAACGGATTCTTGTTCGCACGATCACTCCCGATCGTTTGAGCCTATTTTTCTGCTATTTTTTGGAAATTTTCTTGGAAAATTTTTGGAAAATTTTTCCATATTTTTATGTTACCAAAAGTTAGGTTATGTAATTACCTTTCGTTTGATACCTATCTTTCCCTCCTACCACTTCAAACGGCTGAGTTATAGCGTTTTTAAGAAATCCATAAAAATTTCCACTAAAATACCAGGCAATTTTAAGACGAAGTAACAGTCGCGCAGAATTACCAGGAGGCAAATTTTTTTTTTATTTTTTCTTTTTCACTTTTGACCCACTTAGAGGCGGAATTTTCGAAAAATCTCAACGGATTCTTGTTCGCACGATCAGCCCCGATCGATTGAGCTTATTTCCAGCCATAAATTTTCACGGAATTTTCCGGAATTTTCTTTTTTTGTTTTTCATTTTTGACCCACTTAGAGGCGGAATTTTCGAAAAATCTCGACGGATTCTTGTTCGCACGATCACCGCCGATCGATTGAGCCTATTTTCAGCCACAATTTTTCACGGAATTTTCCGAAATTTTTATTTTTTGATTTTCATTTTTGACCCACTTAGAGGCGGAATTTTCGAAAAATCTCAACGGATTCTTGTTTGCACGATCACTCCCGATCGTTTGAGCCTATTTTTCTGCTATTTTTTGGAAATTTTCTTGGAAAATTTTTGGAAAATTTTTCCATATTTTTATGTTACCAAAAGTTAGGTTATGTAATTACCTTTCGTTTGATACCTATCTTTCCCTCCTACCACTTCAAACGGCTGAGTTATAGCGTTTTTAAGAAATCCATAAAAATTTCCACTAAAATACCAGGCAATTTTAAGACGAAGTAACAGTCGCGCAGAATTACCAGGAGGCAAATTTTTTTTTTATTTTTTCTTTTTCACTTTTGACCCACTTAGAGGCGGAATTTTCGAAAAATCTCAACGGATTCTTGTTCGCACGATCAGCCCCGATCGATTGAGCTTATTTCCAGCCATAAATTTTCACGGAATTTTCCGGAATTTTCTTTTTTTGTTTTTCATTTTTGACCCACTTAGAGGCGGAATTTTCGAAAAATCTCGACGGATTCTTGTTCGCACGATCACCGCCGATCGATTGAGCCTATTTTCAGCCACAATTTTTCACGGAATTTTCCGAAATTTTTATTTTTTGATTTTCATTTTTGACCCACTTAGAGGCGGAATTTTCGAAAAATCTCAACGGATTCTTGTTCGCACGATCACTCCCGATCGTTTGAGCCTATTTTTCTGCTATTTTTTGGAAATTTTCTTGGAAAATTTTTGGAAAATTTTTCCATATTTTTATGTTACCAAAAGTTAGGTTATGTAATTACCTTTCGTTTGATACCTATCTTTCCCTCCTACCACTTCAAACGGCTGAGTTATAGCGTTTTTAAGAAATCCATAAAAATTTCCACTAAAATACCAGGCAATTTTAAGACGAAGTAACAGTCGCGCAGAATTACCAGGAGGCAAATTTTTTTTTTATTTTTTCTTTTTCACTTTTGACCCACTTAGAGGCGGAATTTTCGAAAAATCTCAACGGATTCTTGTTCGCACGATCAGCCCCGATCGATTGAGCTTATTTCCAGCCATAAATTTTCACGGAATTTTCCGGAATTTTCTTTTTTTGTTTTTCATTTTTGACCCACTTAGAGGCGGAATTTTGGAAAAATCTCGACGGATTCTTGTTCGCACGATCACCGCCGATCGATTGAGCCTATTTTCAGCCACAATTTTTCACGGAATTTTCTGAAATTTTTATTTTTTGATTTTCATTTTTGACCCACTTAGAGGCGGAATTTTCGAAAAATCTCAACGGATTCTTGTTTGCACGATCACTCCCGATCGTTTGAGCCTATTTTTCTGCTATTTTTTGGAAATTTTCTTGGAAAATTTTTGGAAAATTTTTCCATATTTTTATGTTACCAAAAGTTAGGTTATGTAATTACCTTTCGTTTGATACCTATCTTTCCCTCCTACCACTTCAAACGGCTGAGTTATAGCGTTTTTAAGAAATCCATAAAAATTTCCACTAAAATACCAGGCAATTTTAAGACGAAGTAACAGTCGCGCAGAATTACCAGGAGGCAAATTTTTTTTTTTATTTTTTCTTTTTCACTTTTGACCCACTTAGAGGCGGAATTTTCGAAAAATCTCAACGGATTCTTGTTCGCACGATCAGCCCCGATCGATTGAGCTTATTTCCAGCCATAAATTTTCACGGAATTTTCCGGAATTTTCTTTTTTTGTTTTTCATTTTTGACCCACTTAGAGGCGGAATTTTCGAAAAATCTCGACGGATTCTTGTTCGCACGATCACCGCCGATCGATTGAGCCTATTTTCAGCCACAATTTTTCACGGAATTTTCCGAAATTTTTTTTTGATTTTCATTTTTGACCCACTTAGAGGCGGAATTTTCGAAAAATCTCAACGGATTCTTGTTTGCACGATCACTCCCGATCGTTTGAGCCTATTTTTCTGCTATTTTTTGGAAATTTTCATGGAAAATTTTTGGAAAATTTTTCCATATTTTTATGTTACCAAAAGTTAGGTTATGTAATTACCTTTCGTTTGATACCTATCTTTCCCTCCTACCACTTCAAACGGCTGAGTTATAGCGTTTTTAAGAAATCCATAAAAATTTCCACTAAAATACCAGGCAATTTTAAGACGAAGTAACAGTCGCGCAGAATTACCAGGAGGCAAATTTTTTTTTTTATTTTTTCTTTTTCACTTTTGACCCACTTAGAGGCGGAATTTTCGAAAAATCTCAACGGATTCTTGTTCGCACGATCACCCCCGATCGATTGAGCATATTTTCAGCCACAATTTTTCACGGAATTTTCCGAAATTTTTATTTTTTGATTTTCATTTTTGACCCACTTAGAGGCGGAATTTTCGAAAAATCTCAACGGATTCTTGTTCGCACGATCACCCCCGATCGTTTGAGCCTATTTTCAGCCATAAATTTTCACGGAATTTTCCGAAATTTTTATTTTTTGATTTTCATTTTTGACCCACTTAGAGGCGGAATTTTCGAAAAATCTCAACGGATTCTTGTTCGCACGATCACCCCCGATCGTTTGAGCCTATTTTCAGCCCTATTTTTTTTTACCTTTTTTGACCTGCAAAAGTGTGGGTTATAACCCACTGCCGAAAAAATTTTTTTGCCCGTAGGACATTCATATTTTCAGGGATTGTAGAGCTAGAAAAAAAAACGCTTTCTGTCGACCTCTTTTCCCAATTTCCCTAAGGGGGCGGAGCTATGACGCTTCAAAAGTACCAAATTGATCACTTTTGGACCCCTATAACTCCGGAAATACTTACTATTTCGAAACGAACTTTTAACCAAAGATAGTCCTCGTGAAGGGCTACAAATTATATTATGGGGGTGACTTTCTATCTATAAGGGTTTACCAACTAGGGGTGCCTAAAGTTCTGAAAATTGATTGCAGACCAATCTTAAGATACCTGGGGAATTGGCAAAAACTCAATTTTCTAAAATGTAATGATGCAGAAAAGTAGAGAAAAGTTCAATCTAAGTTTTGAAACTCTTTTGGAATTTTCCCATGGGAAATACGGATTTTCCAGGAACAACGAAAAACGTCGATTTTTGCATGTTTTCAAATGGGAATTTTCCGGCTTTTCCAACCGAATTTTCCAATGCCCTATTTATCGCAGATAGTAGACTATATGACACGACTTTTAAGCCCCACCGCAACTCTCTAAGTCTAATGGTTTTCACACAATGACCGCCCAAAGTTAGGCTTACACGAAAATTTCCAAATCTTAAATCGGTCATAAGTCGGCCAATAGATTTTTCACGGAAAAAGTCCAGAAGCTTTAATGTGCGTATTAAGATTCTCTATAATATGGCTGTGACGAAAATTGGCTATCTAATTAATTTTTTTCGAAAACATCAAAAAGTCCGTTTTCAGAAATTCCGGGAAATTTCTCCAGCCCAAAGTTGATGACTTACAGATGTCTTATAGCCATAAATGGATTTAGATGGTAAATGTACTGAGCGAGTGGTACTGAAAATGTTTCCTAACTATTACAGTTTTCCCGGAATTTCCCGATACAAATTAAAATTTTCCGGATTTCCCCGAAAATTTTTAGATGTCTTGATTGAATATTAGAAACATTTTTTACCACTAGAGGACCCGAATCTATTTACGGGTTTTCCCGGAATTTTCATAAAACGGTTTCATATGCATGGTGATAAATCCATGTTTTTTTTTACAAAAAGTTAGGTAATTTAATTACCTATCATTTGATATCTATCACAACCTCCTACCACTTCAAACAGCTGAGTTAGGATTTTTGCCGTTTAAAAAATATACCATCA
This sequence comes from Bibio marci, assembly GCA_910594885.2. NCBI lineage: Eukaryota > Metazoa > Arthropoda > Insecta > Diptera > Bibionidae > Bibio > Bibio marci. Next base: position 19,125,725 of record OU343115.1, on the reverse strand, counting down.
TTTTATTTTAAATATATTAATAATAATAATAGTAATAATAATAATAATAATATAATGTAATTGAAATTTTATATATAACTTATATTGAAAATAAATTTATATTTAAAAACAACAAATACAAGTCATTTCTTTTTATTTATTGTTTTCTTTTCCATTTAAAATCATGTATACACAAATATTAACACTCATACATACAATACACACATAAACAAAAAGGCAAAAGAAATTCCAAAAAATATACACAAAATATACGATTTTTGACATGAAGTAATAGGCGATCATAATCATATGCTAGTGGTAATATATTTTTATTTTTTCCATTTGTAAACATTACAAATATCAATGTTAAAAATCAAAGGCTAACAAATGTCCATTTCATACTAAATTGTTGTCTTTGCTATATGAAAATTTTTGTTACCTATATTTATTTTTACGCCAAAATATATGCAATGTAAATATAAAAATTAAATAAATTTTTGAGAAATAGAAATAAATAAAAATATATGTATTTTTTCAGATTTGTACCAGTCCAGCAGAAATTATTAAATTTATTATTTTTTTGAATTTTTATTTTATATATTTATTGTAGGAGAAAGATATTACAATAATAAAGTTTTTTTTTTCTATTTGTGACGGAAAAAAGCAACAACAAAATGGTAAACAATAATAAAGAAACGGAATGTTGTGTTGTTGTTTTGTTGTACTATATATATAAATTTTGATAATAATAATGACTTTTTAGAATTTTTAAATAAATTTATTAACATTTTAGTTTGTTATTTTTCAATATTTAATTTTGCATATTATCATTTTTTCAATTACTTTAGTAATTAACATAATTGTTTTCTTCTTTTTATGATTTTTGTGTTATCTATTTATATGTATGATAAAATTTTGATAAGAATAAAAAGAGACTATGATTTCTTATATACATTTATTTTATGTATTTTAATTCTGTTTATATTTTTTCGTTTGTGGTTTTTGCATATATATTTCTTTCTTTAAATTATCATCGCACATTTAATCACATACAATTTATTTTTATGTTATTTCAGATACATACTTTTTTTTATTTATTATTATTAAAAAATGTTATCTTAATTTTCCTATTGATTCTGCATGGCACAATATCTCACGATCGTTTGGACCGATTTCCAGTTCCATTTTGTAACCATATTTTTCCTCATTTTATAAAATACAAACCCAGTTGATTATCTAGAAACATAAGATATTTAATGACCATATATCTTTTCCAAAAAAACCAAACGAAATCTTTATAATTCTATATCTCTCAATTATATTATTAATTTATTTTAATTAATAATTAAAACTATATTATGATACAAAAATCTCGTTAGTTATCTAGAAACATAAGGTAAACTTTTATTATTTCATATTTTTCAAAATAGTAAGCAAAACATTTTTGTTCTTTTTTATAGAAGCATACAATTATTTCATTTGGTTTATTGTAAAATATTATTTAATTTTTTAAAATTATATTGCAAAATTAATAATAAAAGAGAACAAAATAACACCTTTTCTATCTTATCTGGAACGGATCAGGTCAGTAGAATGATCATATAAGAAAACATAAAATATAAAATATGTTCTTTTTCAGCAGTATAATTCTTTTCACGTATCCAGCCTTTTTAAAATATGCTTACGTTATGTGTGAATCGTTTGCAAAAAAATGTATTTGATAAAATTATAGTGTACATTTTAAACCACACATTATAATCTTAAATATTCACAATTTAATTTTCTTATCTTATTGAATATAATTTAAATCATTTAAATTTATAGTAGTTGATAAACTTGCATATTTCTTTCATAATTTTGTTGATTTATTGATGGACGATGTTGATGTTGATCTTGACAACAGCTAGTTTGCGAATAAATAAATCATTAATTTACATTATAATAATTATTTAGTAATTATAATTTATGTACAGTATAAATACACTACATTTAAGTGTACACTTTCTAATTAGATTTTAGAAAAAATAATACGCTTTAATGTATGAATAAATGATGCATTAAGCGAATTTTCATATCATAAATGCAATATAGCTACCTCAACTCAATAAAAATTGAAAAACAGGAGGCAAACACATTAAATTAAGAAAATACACTGGCTGTTAACAAAATAATTTACTATCAACAAAAATTAATAAACATAATTATAAAATAAAGAAAAAAACGCGTAGAAGTATTGAATTTTCATAAAATTGGTATTATTTTCTATGAATTATTAAAACAAGAGTTTTTAACAAAACAAAATTCTACTATTTTAAACTATAAAGTAATAATAATTGCATAAAATAAATTAATTACCGAAAAGAAATGAAGTTATTATCAATACACAGCATAAATAACAGATGCGATTGAAATATTTAACTATGATTATACACTAAAAAAAACAACATACATACAATTAACAAACGACTTAAGCCAATATTACCATATATTGGTAAATTGAAAAAATAATAACGAGAATCAGAGGCAGTTGGCAAATATTTTGCACGTAAATGAACCATCGTACGACAACTGCAACATTTAATGTATTAGTTCCGTTTGACTATTTTCTATTGCCTAAACTTTATTTGCACGAGCAAAAGGAAACCGGTTCGCGTTGCATTTCAGCTGAGGGAGAATATTTCGAATAAATAAAATTAATTTAGTAAACATACATTAATTGTTTGCTTGTTCTTAATTAATTTCGGTTATTTTTCCAAATTATTTAATATTTATGCTCTGTAATATATGATGTTAATAGTAATTGTTAATTTCATGTTATTATAAATAGTTTAAATTTTATAGCACATGTCGTGATATAGTCAAAGTTAATGGTATTCGCTTACATATATTTTTTTTCTTCTGTTTTTGTTAATATGAATGAAATATTGATTTTTTTGTAATTATTATAAATAAATATCGATATGCATTTATAATTTCGACAAATCTTTTTCAAACGTGAATAAAATCTATTTAATAAATTTTGTTTAAGTGTTTAAATGTGTATTTTAGTTTATATATTGCATTTATATATTAGGCTATGTTTCCACTGGAAATGACAGACATATTCATACGCGTATGATTAATTGAAAATACAAATTTTAGATAAAAACATTTAACATACTTGTGGTTACTCGATGTAGGACTCATATGACGTTGATTAGTCATACGTATGTTAGATGTGTCCATCTAGAAAACGTATTTTAAACCAAGCATACGCGTATGTATGGGCTTGTCATACCCAATAGTAACATATCCTTACACATACGTGTTTTGTAAAGACAAAATAAAGTGTCTGTTGTCACTTTTAATAGTGTAATTATAATATCTTTGATATTATTCAACTAAAGATATAATATATATTATATTTTTAGCACTTTATTCATGTTAATACTTTTTTATTTAATGCATTCATATAGTATACTGTTTGTTATAAATTACAGTACACATATCATATAACTAAAATTATATACTAACTGTGTTATGTACGAGTATAATATAATTAATTACAAAATTACGTTATATTTCTTAATTTAAATAAAATTCAAAAACAGAATTTTTTACACAAATTAAATCACAGAAACAAAAATTTGAATTTTCAAAAGTAATAGTATTTATAATTTTAATATATTGTTCTTATAATTAATTTAATTATTTATTTTTAAATAATATATATCGCTTTACATTAAACGCGTACTTTTAATTATAATTACTGATATTATATATAGAAAAAAAAAATTAATAATAAATAATAATAATTTAATATATTATATTTTATTTTATTAATGATTATTGAATACATAATTATTGTCTTCAGTTTTAAATTTAGAATTGATTTTAATTTATTTAATTCAACGATTACATTGATGTAACTGTACGTACGTACGAACGACGCCGCCTCCAAATAAAAACTAGAGAGTTTCTTTTCTATTATAAGTACTTTTTTCTGCATATTATTATAAAGTTATTCGAAATATAAATTTGATGATGTTTATAGTTAGTTTAATAATTGAATTTTTAATTTAATTAAGTAATATAGATAGATAGATTTTATAATAATATATATTTAGTCTATATTTCCACTGGGTATGACAATCACATCCATACACGTAGTATTGATTAAAAATATGTATTTAAATACGACTTTGAATACCCAGTGAACACATAGCTTTATTCGTACATAGTCTTAAACATTTTTAATCAATCTTTTTTGTGTGTTTTTTTTATAATTATTCTATTTAAATTGATGAAATTCATCAGGCTTACACATAGAAAATGATGACGAGGTAGGTTATTTTCTAAATTATAAGTATTATTTTATTGTGATGTACCAATATTTAGCAAGGCATTATTATAGCAATATAGAAACTTTAATTATAATAATTTAAAAATGATATCTTCATATTAGCAACATGAGACTACTGAAAGTTCAAACAATATTATACCATATAGAAAATTATTAATATTATAAACAAAACCACAAGAATCTATTTTCATAATTCGGCTTTTACGGGCGGACACACGCAGTTTACTATAAACAACTAATCTATTATAGTTATGAAAAAAAATAAATATGGGTTAATATGGTCCCAATTTTATTCGGCAATTGTATTAATTCGAATAATCAAAGCAGCAACGAAAAGCGGGTGTACTACACAAAAAGTTACTTGTTATATGTTAATGATTAGATTTTATTTTACTGTGAATGTAAATCTAAAGTTATTTCAAATCAAATTCAATTGTGTTTGAGTGCATACAGTCGATATGTAGTATGAAAAAAGTTAACGTAAAGATATTTAACTTAAATTTTAAATATAGTACAATAAAAATTGCGTGATTATAAACGAATTACTGGAATGATTTCCGAGAAAATAGTTTATGATTCTGAAAGTTCTGGGAATCACAACAGTAAGTGGAAAATTTATAAACTGTATTTGTTATTTCTTGTGTTAAACTTGATGATAATTAATCTAATTTAATAGATTTAAAATAAGAATAAGTAAACACTTACAATAGCGATCACACAATTTCTGAAACAATGGGAATGAGCCAGATATGAGATGTTTGATTTCAGACATTTATATCTTTTCCCGTACGCATTTCTTATAATATATTTATGTTTATAATATTAATCATTTACAAATAAAATGGTTTAATTAAATGTTACAAAATTATACTCTATGAAGATTATCAATTATTATTATATAAAGAAAAAAAAAAATTACCAGAAATCTTAGCTCGCGCATAATATACAATCAATCATCAATGTATATTTATAACTATAACTAAATACTACTATATTAATTCTATTTGTATATATCTATAATAATAACTAAAATATATTGTATAATGTATATTATAATTCATCATATTAATAGCTATAATTAAACTAAAAGTATACTAAAAAAACACTATGTGTATGTTTTAAAAATAGATAATATCGTTAATTAAAAAAATATTTAAAATTAAAAGAATTTCTTTTATTATACACGCTTTGCTAGTTTAGTTTAGAAACACATACCGTGTAAAATACGAGTAATAACAAAAATGGATAATAAATAAAATAAATTTTATATCGTAATGCGTTCGACAGACAATTACTTTTTTTTAAAAACATTGATTATTTTAAATAATAATATTAAGGAAACAAAAAAAAAACAATGAAATTATGGAATTGAAGATTTTGAATCATCATCTAAGATACCATCATTTGGTAATGGACTCGATTCAATACTTTTATCATAAATTCCATTACTTTTTGTAGTTATTTGATTTATATCCAAATTTTCTGGTTCATCATTTTCATCATTTTTATTTATAATGTTATTATCTAATTTTTGCGAATTCTTTAAATCTTCATCATATTTTCGTAAATATTCGACAACAGCATGATGACCAAATGTTTCAGCTTCATTAATGGCTAAATTTCCCCAACGATCACGTTGATCGTGTGGCACATGACAATGTTACAATAAAAATTCAACACAATCTAAATGTTCTTCAGATGCGGCCAAATGTAATGCTGTACGTCCATCATAATCAGATAATGTTATATCCATACCCGATAATTTATGTCGTCTTAATGCTGACACATCACCACTTGCGGCTGAAAATAATAAATTTACAATTGATAAACATTTTGTTTCGTACCGATGACGACGTGGATCTTTTTTATTTGTTGCATGTTTTAAATTATCATAACGATGAAACCAATTCCTGTAAAAATTATTGAATTTAATATAGCCAGAAATTAAACTTAAAAATTAATATACAATAAAAATACAACGATATTGTCTTCGCAATGGTGCCTGGCATTGGAAACTGTTTCGATAAAAGACCTGTTACTGTTCTGATCGATTACCTGCGTGTTGAACTTTAACAATTTGTTTTACCCCGATATTATAACTTGTTGTATATTTTCAGACGCGACAGTATATTACATCAATGTTTTTTTAGATTTAGACAACCAATATAAGTTACCACAAAATGGTTTATTGAATAAGTGATTTTTCCCCCCGAAACCGAAATTTTCCTAAAATTTTCAATTGAAATTTGTCATATGTAAGAAGAAAATTAATGTTTTTATATAAAAGCTAGGGAAGGTTTTCCCGAAGAGAAAAAAACAATATAGATTTTATAGAATTTTTATTACTTCGAGAGTACTTTTTCTAGTAAAATGTTTGAGATTTCATATCAAATTGTCCAAAGAAAACAAAAATGGAACATTGTATTATGTAATGCACTTTGAAAAGTTCATAATGTAAACGTTGATTTGGATATAACAACTACCAATCATCAATTAAATTATATTAAATCGAAATGTTGATTACAATAATTGATTGATATGGATGGCACAAAAATCTGCATATAAAAATAGTTATACATTAGCATTAGGTGATGAATCAATAAGATTAGTTTTCGTTTTGTTTTTGTTACATTTATTAATTTTATACTTACAATTTTATACATCAATAAAAACCTTCAGATGGAATGGTATTGCTAGTGTAATTATATAGTCTTTCTTTTGTGTTGCATCTTTATACATTCAATTCCAAACATTTATGAGCTGCAGTCGAATACTTGTTAGGCTGTCTATCATTTTTATTTCTTCCTGCGGTTAAACATTAGAATGAATTGCACCCGATCTAAACTTACATTTAGTAATTGTTATTATATCACAAACTTTTTTATTTAACTATATTATTTTAATATTTTTTATTTATTATATATTTATTTATAATTATATATTATATAAAATAATTAACAAAACAAAAAACAAAATTATGCCAAACGAGAAACTTCACAAGCAACCATATTGAATTTTATTTATACTTTGACATACACCATGTGACCAAATTTTTATGGATATATACTTTAATAGCAATATAGCATTGTGACAGCATTTCCCCTCTTCCCAGATATTATTATGGTAGAATATCAATGAGAAACCATATGAATGTATTTAATCATTAACAATTTTAATTCCTGCAAAAATATATTAATTTTAGTAGCGCATAGTTTTTGGTCATGTTAATTCCTGTGGAACTTATAATGGTATCCACCAAACATTCATTACAATCAAGTTTTTAGTATTTTTTTTATTTATTTGAATTTAGTTTAAATTCCCAATAAATAAAGAAAAAGGAAAATTAATATCATAATAAACGTTATTAATTTTTTCTTATAATGGCTACATGATGATGTTTTTTTAAGATTGTTGGCGTTGTAGTTGTTCCTGGAGCATATGATGATAATAATGATAATGAAACTGATGATGATTGTTGTTATCATTGCATTTGTTATTATTGCTACTTTTATTTGTAATTCATTTTGTTCTATTTTATTTAAATAATAACTAAATCTATTTGGAATCTGAAAAGAGAAAAGAAAATTATCTTTTTAGTGTAATTACTATTTAATTAATTTAATTATCTATCTTTTGTGATACGTACCCTATCCTCCAACCACTTTAAACAGCTGAGCTAGGATTTTTATCGTGTACCATCGACACCATCATTTTTTCACTAATTTACCGATTTTTTAATTTGCTTTCAGAATTTTCAATTTTCCTGAAATTCCCCAATTACCTTAATTATAATATTAGAAGCATTTTTAATCAGCATATTTTAATTGGTTTGCACAGAATTTTCATTTGAAGCATTATACAGATCAATTAACACAAAATGCAATATGCAAATCAACCCACTTAAGAACAACTTGCGATTATCAAATTTATTAAATTTTTTTATTAAATTAATAATTAAATTTTTAAATATATCTCTTCTCTAATCAATGATGACACAATAGTAATAATAATAACATAGAAGTACATGTTGAATTTCAAAAACGTTAGAGCATTTATAATCTTTACTGAAATGGTCGAAATATCTTTCGTTTTTTATTAGGTATTCATTTTTTGATGGCATTTTATTAAAAAAAAAAAAAAATTATCGCATTCGCTTAATATAACTTGTGTGCGTGATGTTTTGCCTAAAATCAATAAATATATGTTATTTATATTACATATTTTAAAAATCTATTTTGTTTGTTCTTATGTAGATGTAAGTTTATATAAATTATATATAATATAAAATAGTAATTAAAAATGCACCGTCTTATGGTTATATTATAAAATTAAATATTACAATAATGTAAAAACTAAATTAATGTACAAATAGTAGTGGCTCTCTATGTATAATTGTATAAAAAATTTTTGAGCAGCAACCTGAAATAAATTATATGAATATTAATATTATTAATTATATATTGTACTTATACCTATACTTATAACTTAATACTACTCAAACATATTCATTACGTTGTTATAATCTACAGCAGCGGGTATAGTCTTTTGAATCAAATGACCACAAAACTTGTAGCAATTGTTATGGAACATATTAGTATAGATATTGAAAAAATATGAAATTATCTTACAGCTGATAGCAGAGAACTGGTAAAGTAAATTTGTCGCCAGTGAAAACATATTGTATGCATCCACCATGATTTTAATCTAAATATTATATAGTGCGATAGTTGTATATTTCATATGAGATTCCATCTAATTGTTCTTTTAGCAATAGAAAAAATAACTAATTAAGAAAAGACTTGATACCCGAATAAATTGTATGAGCCGACAATTATAAATGATAATTTAATAAACAAACATAATTCTGGTACAATGTCTCAGTGGGTATGGACTGGTTATAGTACATGTTGTATTAAAGTCGCATTAAATTGTGCAATAATAGCGATCCATATTATTAAATAATAGATTTAATTCATATATTTACTTACAACTAAAAGATTTCCACTTTTAGCTCTTGTAATACTCATTTCAGCTCCATGTTGAATTTCAATTATACCAGATTTACCACATACAGAATTATGATTGATTGTGCTGAAATTGAAAATTAACAATAATAATAATTATAAAATTTAATCGACAATCCCGTCACACGGTACTGAAAATCATTTCGAAAATGTTAATGCATCATAGTATCACTATATGTGTTTCTAAGTCTAGTGGATTACCAGAATTCATAGTTATATAGTGACAATATCTATGTATGCTTATATTTTAACAATTGAAAATAGTTGTTGTTATTTATTTCAGTGAGATTCATCTGGAATAGGAACTTTTAGGAAACAATTCGGAAGGCATAGATAACATCAGTGACGAAGGGCATGCGGACTTAGGTGGGATCTTTCACCGAGGTCAATGCACTGTATCTACACCAATGATGGCTTCTCTTGTGTGGTGACATAAAGATCGCATAGAAGGTAAAGTTTGGGGACATATGGAAATAGAACAAACACTGGCAATTGTGTAGCAGTTATTGATTCAAACCACGACCATGGCGGTGCTATTGGAACTGCTACTGCGGACTGTTTATGTGTTACAAAGACGATTCCTATATAAATGTTAGTTGGTGTTGTGTTGATGGTTTGGTTGATATAATGCCAAATGTAATGTTTTTGTGCTGTTGCTGTTGATATTACATTTGGTTACCATGGAAATTTTTTATATAACAATATATGTATAAAACATGAAAATAGCCAATAAGAGGTTGGCAACTTTTTTTTTATATACATATTTATATGTAATACTCTCTCTGCATTTGTATTGGTAGAATGATCCATCATTTTAATATATTATTTTATATAATATATGTGTATGTACTATCTATAATCTATATATATATATCCAATATTATATAAATATTTATATATTAGTTTATTATTACATTACATTATTTTTAATATGTCTCTTTCTCACACAATGAACTATAAATTTTGTGTTTGGAAAACTTTTACATTTATGCAAATAATTTTCTTTTTATATATTATTTTGTGGTGCGTGGGTGGCTGGGTGATGTGATGCGCATTATTATTTGTAAACATGTACATGGTACCACACACATACGTACATTTATTTATATACCATATATATATATTAACGTAAAGGATTTATGTGTAAACGTGTAAACTTTAAGGAATTCATCAAATAAATGTTTTCGCATTTCACCTTGCTAAAATATTTCTATAACATTTTTTTATGTTGTCAAAAAAAAAGAAATAATAATAATAATAATAATAAATATTATAATAAAATGGTTCGTGTACAAATATATAGAAAAATTGCACAAATACTGCAATAAACATATATAACAACAAACAACATAAACAAACGTAATATATTATATAATCGCATATATATGTATAAACTTAAGAAAAACAATGATGTGTGTGTGTATGTGTATGGAAATAAATGGAAAATTTTCACATCTTTTGATATCCCCATAGCATAAATAATGTGCTTTCATTAAAATAGTGGCAATAAATAAAGAAAAGAAAAATATTATTATTATTATCACATCGTTCGTATACACAACGGCTTATTATACACCTATGCATTTTTACATTTATTCTTCAATAACATTTTTCTTTCTAAAATAATGCAAAAATAATATAAAAGTTTGTAGATGTGAGAGTTCATTAATTTACTTTTAGCTAATTGTAAATGAATAACAATGTCAATTTTTCGGTACCTATACATAGAATTATTAATTTATCGAAACAAACCATCTCTATTTGGGTCCCCCTATCGAATGAACTATATGCTGTAGCATCTTAAGGTTGAATGTCATTCGGAATATATTTAACTCTCTGAGGAGATGATTTTCGGTAACGATCAACCTTTTACTCACCAAAGCCCGATACCGGGGATATTTAAATCATATAATTACGGAGACCTTGCTATAACGGATTACTTAAAAACCCCAATACAACTGGTACTACACCTTCTCGGAAAAATTACACATCGGCAGCGTATTTCATGTTGAAATCTATACCATAAATATGACGGCACACATGATCCAACCAATAGGTTTAATTAACCCCTATGTTAATAATGATTTATAATTTATATCGGATGCAGGGCAGAGCTGGAAGCACTGAACATTACAACCTAACAAATTAGAGTTATGTACGTAATTGCTTAAACATATTTCAAGTCATGCGTTAATATCAGGTCTCACTATACTATGTTTCCGGTGATTGAGGAAAAAGCAGATTGTACTGCGGCTCTCTATAATCGTACATTTGCATCACCATCAAACTAGTCAAGAAATATATAGAGGAAATTTCAACACAGATCAGATTAACGAAAATGACAATAGTTGTTTTCTTTTCGTAATCGCGAAACTCTTATAAGTAATTTGGTTTGAGTAAATAGTAATTTTTCTACTTCTACATACTCGCACTTTTTTTTTGTTCACATACAAGTAGTTACAAGTAGCAAATCTCATAAGGGATAGAATATACATTTTTGACGGCTCTTATGTGGTTTTTTTTTTCATTAATTAAGCGTTCATTTAATTTAAGTTAATAAAATTACTTTGGAAAAAAAAAATTAACTACTTTTAGCATTTTTAGATTATCTTTTACTTCTGTCATATTTTGAATTGCTTGTACTTTTGGCAGCTTTTTGTCACTGCTAAAGAAGTACTTATAAGTACTTGACGATTACTAAAAAAAAATATCTAATGACTACAAAGTTGTGTCGTTAAATTAAAACTAACCTGAACTGGAAGAAATCGAAAAGCATACTGATGGGTGATTAGCCAATAGTGATGTGTGTGCAGACATTGTTAATCTTTGAGTATGCTCACCCAGTAATTTACCGACTTGACTATAATGAATGTTTGGTAGATGCCATATGTTCCACTGGAGTAGTAGATGTTTTCAGGCACAATTTTTAAGAGCAGCAATATAATTAAATATATTTGTAATCTAGAGATCAACACAGAGGCTTAGTATTTTTTTTGAAAAAATTCAAGGTGTCGGGTAAAGTAAATATGTTACTTTTTTGACTAAATATGGTACAAGCGATTACATTTAAGTGTTATGTTTTTATACATTTTAGCTTCTCTGCAAATAAAATAATTAATTAAAACATTAAATAAAAGTAAACAATAACTCATCTTACTTGAATGTAATTAATATACGAATGAAATATCCAAAAATTATTAATCCCTTCTCCTTCGTCGACAACGTCATCTGGTAAAGCTGTATTGGCATCCGATATTAGATTTATTATAGAATCAGGTTTTTGTCATATTTGGTTTATGTGTTAACCTATAAATAAATTATATAAAACTTAAAAAAATCGATTTAAAATGCAACTAAAATAAACTACAATATTAATACATTAATATGTGACTTATTCTCATTGGAATACCATGAATTCATATCTGATATATTGTATGAAACAAGATCTATATATTTGCACGTCATCAGCGAACATATGCACGGGTGATGGAAAAGACTGTGGGAAAATAATTAATAGACATAGAAAACAATGAAAGATCAAGAGCATGAACGATCAATGATTGTCTATATCGACAATAATAATATATGATTAAATGATCAAATGCCTTAGAAACAAGTATTGTAAATTGGAAGAATATCATTTGTAATTTTTAATAAAGCTGTAGTGGTATATGCAATGAAAACATCATTTAAAAAATTTAGTTAGCCACTAGAAATTTGATGTGATATAATATGATCACTTCAAATGCCTTCGATAAAAGAGACAAGATTCTAATAGATCTAAAATCTAATCTAAATTCACCAGTCTGTTTTATATATATGAAACAATTTTAAACGATGGTATAAGAGATCTAATGCCAAAGAATTAGAGTAAAAAACCAGAAATAGCTGCCATTACCTCGCAATCACATGCAGCAACATTTTGAAATGAAAAATCAGTCTGCAATAACGAATGAACAGGTAAATTCGTAGGCAACATAGATCGGGAAATGAATCCGTTAAAATCATCAGTAGAAAATGGTTCATAGTCCACACCATCAGATGCAATAGTTCAAATATTTTTGTTACATAATTTTAATTTAGGAAGGTGACCACTAAAGCGAAACCCAGGGTAAGAAATTTAGGCATCACGCTTAAGCAACAATGTTACAAAATTTCCCGGACGAATATATACATTTTACGATTAATATGGCAAGGAAAACGTCGCCACTCACGTTATCATAAATCTTGATCAATAATTTCACGCTTAACATCAGATAGGAATACGGTTAGTTTTAGCCACAATCAATGAAGTCAAATTCAATCATTACCATATTTTGTTGCACAAATTATAGTTCCTGTAGTTCGCTAATAAACCACATTTTATTTTAAATTACGTTTTTTTAAATTTCGGGTAATTAAATTAAATATGTTGAAGCAACTACCAAATTTGTATTTTGTAAAATTATGTATAATCGATATTCGCAAGCAGATTTCGTCACTACTAACAGCCATAAACTTTATAGTTTTGTCATCATCTCTAATCTAACTTTTTATTATTCCAAATTCTGCCATTTTGTTCAGAATATTATTTTATGGATAATATGTATGCATAAAGTTGTATCCAACAGGTTGTGCACGCAATGATTATGGTGATGATCTGAATATTTCACGGTTATAATGAGTTGTTTTCCAAAAACAACACCTGAATTACATGTACTTTCACATTCCATCACGATCTGTTGTCAACCAACACAGACATTTTCTTTGTAAGGTTTAAATTGGATGTTATTAACTGCATGATTACATAACTTTTTATTATGCACTAATCAATCATATAAAAATAATGGAATTAATGAAACATCCATGTTTCGATAATTGGTGAATCGTTATGTACTCACATATGCAGAGTAATTAGTTGACTTGATTGTAATGAATGTTTCGCATATTAGTGTCATATATTCCATTCAGAGTAACGCATCTTGATAATGATGATTTTTTGACATAAAATTATAAATTTATTTTATGATTGTCATTCAATATTTATTTGTATAGTTGATTTTAAATCCCATATCCGAAATCATACACATATGTGTATATTTATTCCATATTTATTATTTACATCAATATATTTTGAATAGCCTTAGCTTGTTTCTGTGATAGTTGGAATTTTATAATTACATATAATTAATGTGCACTATGCGGCAATTGATAATGTTTCGGCACCAGTTCCATTCATATACCTGTTGAGTATACAAAATTGTATATAAATTATTAATAAAAAAATAAAAAGCAAATTTATTTAGGTTTATTTTTGAAGAATTCCGAATGGTCGAAAATAGGACATATTAGATATAATATTAAATTGTATAAACTATAATTTAAAAAATGAATTTTTGTTGGCCATAATGGGCATCTATTTCTAGATAATTGCAGAGCAATTGGTGAATTGTTATATACTCACATGCAGAGTAATTTACTAAGTTGACTGTAATGAATGTTTAGTAGATGCTGTGATAAGCATCACTTGGAATAACATTAGTGCGTTAATAAACATATACAAATATAATTTTCTAAATAAAATATTTCACAAACTTTTTTCAGAAGCTGCTTTAATTAATATTGCTATTGTACAATTATTGAATTTAATTAACAATAACACATATATTTTTATACTCTTTTTCAGTTTTAATGAATCTGATCACCGTTAATTTAGTGGTGAGTGATTTAATGTATAGAGATCATTGTAGGACGCAGTGATGGTGGCAATTTAATGTATGACTTAACACTTAACATTATATGATGAAAAAGTGTTGCATTATAAATATGACTGGATTCAAGGCACAATATAATCATACGACATGGTGTAGTGTTATATATGAATTTATCCAATAAAAAATTGGAATGGAAGAGCAACAGACTGGACAGCATTAGGATTTATTTTTAATATAATAAAAAATTGTGAAACAAAAATTGATGAACAGTTTTCATTAAAATGGATTAAATTTCAAATGATTTATATTTTTGTATAACATATTTGAATCATATTTGTCATGACATAAATTATATTGTCCTTGTTGACATTTTAAAAATATAATAGTCAGGTTTATGAATAATAATTTTGAAGATTTACATATAATGGGTTTTAAAATATGAATAATATAATCCTATTTTGAAATATATATAACATATTAACACAATACACATACAATATGAAATTACGAAAATATTATTCTAAGTCCCATCTATAAATTATTTCATTTAATATAAAATATTTAAATTATTTTTTTAATCTTAAAATTAAATAATATATTTATTTAAATTGATCGCTTTTTATAATGTCGTTCTTTATATATTATTAAAATTATATACATCATTTATTATTTGTTTGCCTCTATCTATCTATCTATGAGTTAGGTACATTATAAATTGTGTATATGTATATATTTGTATTTATTTATATCCATTATATCAATATTTACATGATAGATTTGTTAATCTTATACACATAACATATAATACACAATTGAAGAATTGTGTAACTATAAAAAGGATAATCATGTAATATTATTTTATAATATTTATTTAGTAATACAAAATGTTATGAGACGTTTGTTTATTATATTATAATACAATGTTGTATATAATGTATTATAATATATATATATATTGTCCACAATTAGACGAATTTGTATCATTTTTTAGTAAATAAGTAGTACTCACGAATAACAAAACCCTCTCAAAAAAGTACATATATATTATATTGTGTATATTATTATATGTTTGAATCCTTTTCATTTATATTTTAATGTACATATATAGGGAGAAATGGTGTCACATATAACATTTTATTTCGCATACCTATTTTTTTTTAATATCATATATCATCATTGGATACTTGCAAAGCAAGCTGCAACCGAACGCGTCCACTGATTGCTAATAGTGGGTTAGCTACGAATAATAAATAAATAAGCTCAAACAATTTGGCAGCTGTGCATTAGAATTACTAAGGTGTACTGTGTGAAAACAGTATCCGCTTAAAACTTAGTTAATGATTCAGTGATTACACAGTCATGGCGAGTCAGCATCATCATTATATAGCTTTCGGTAGAGGTGATATATACCCTACGAATTTACAGATTGATAAAGTAGGTTCGACGTATGGTTAACTGCCAACTTCGGAAAAACAACCAGTTATGAACTGTACAACATGGCCTCGGATCGTACAGGATAAAAGGCAACGACTCAAGCAAGACAACTATTTAAGATTTGTAAAATTCGCGCTTGGAACACGTTAGCTACAGATGGGTCGGCTTGGAGAATGCTAAAATCGCACCTCGGTTTTAATTCCATGCCATAGGAAAGTATATCATCATTGGTAACAGCACATACTACTATTTGATTATAATCAATCAAATCTCAGTTAATTTATAAGCACCCTATACATACAGGCAAGACGAGTAACGAAAGCGTAACAAAATTAAAGACAAGGTGTGTATTCGTGAACATCGCTGTTATAGTTAAGTACGCATTGTTTATGACAAAAATAGTTACAATTTGACAAGTGGTTTGTGAACCGTTCGTGAGCTAAAAATAGTCAACTATCTTTAACTGTCAGGTTAAATACTAACATAAATACTAATTTATTGATAGTTAACGAACACAAATGTTGACTATTTATACGGTGAGTGTGAAGGCAATTCAAAGCCTAATTTGCGTATTTTTGCTATCGTTTTTGTAACACGTCGCATTGCCTTGGTGAAACAAGATTTTTTTCTTCACCAAATGTGGCTTGTGGATTATTTTCTATATGTTCAAGGTAGTTAATAAAAATTAAAATTTTTTGCATCCCAAAATACGGAAGTCATTAGGTTGCCGGCCGATTGCTGCGTTTTTGGTCGCTTCGGACGACTTTCATTTGTAATTTCTGTAATTTTCATAATTTAAATATTTCGCAGGATATCTATAATCGCAGACCACTATACGGGTCCGCGTTTCGTCCTTGTACCGAGTGGACTATATGAATAGATTACTCAGACATATACAACAAGTCATCCTCCACAGAAGTACTTACAATTTTTACGGCATAAATATGTAATATTTTTTATTGACATGATTTTCGTAAAAATAATCCTGTGAGAATGAGCATAGAACGCATTGAACCACTTTTAACATTATATAAAAAATTTAACAAATGCAAGGTGATTAAATGACGACTGCAATCGCAACGCTTGATCATTGTGCCCCACATTCCCCACTATATATTGTATATATGATATACTATTCTCGTTTATACTATACGATTTTAATTCATTTTTCCATAATTATTTGTACATTAGATTTATTATAAATAATTTGTTTTTGAGATTTTATATTATTGTCATTTTTTGTTGGTAAACAATTTATATTTTAAACGTTGTAAATCTTTTGGGAAATTGAAAATGTGTCTTTTTTTTCTTTATTACTTTATATTTATGTATGCACATTTGTGTTAGGAAATTTATGATAACATTTTACTGTCACGATTACTACTGTTTGAATTTAGTTTTATATGGTATGAGTAAAACTATAAATGAATTGTAATATGTGAAAAGTTAATATAAATATAAAAAAAATAAAATAGGGGTTGAGAATATTTGGATTTATTATATTTTGCTGTATTATATTATTAATAGCCTTCAGGCAGTGGTTGTTCATTTTAACATTAGAACTATTTTTTGTGTGTAAATAAATATTGAAATTACCTTAATTTTATTCTAATCTATTCAAATTGTTGTTTCAGATATGACAATTCACCCCTAATTACAGCATCTTATGATTAACATTTTATTATATATTTATATATGGGCGATTAATGAGCTCATATAAAAATAATGGGATTAAAGAAGCATCTATATCTTTCGACAATTATACGCAGATAAATTGGTGAATTGTTATGTATTCTCTGAACTATGTTTGGTAGATGCCATAAGCTCTGCACTATGAATAATATTACTTGTCTACTTTCCATCATAGCTGCGATATCAAATGTTGAAGTATATATAGATTTTATAGTGACAGAGATAGTTACTATTATAACGTGTTGGCTAATATTAATTAAAATTATAATGTCACGAAAATTTTAAAGTAACATTTATGAATTTAGGCACGTTCTGGGCCACCCAATAAAGTGCACATATCAACAATAATTATAGTTCCAGATTCCAGTCATGTACAATGTTTAAAATGAAATAATGTAATAATGTAGTAGTAGTAGTTCGCCAATAAGTTGCTTCAAAATTGATAGTCTGTATGCGGAACTGTTTGGTCATCATGATCGCAAAAAAATTCGATGATCTTCTGAAAATTAATAAGAAATTTATTTAAGAACCATTAAATTCTACTTAATATTATATACAAAAAAAAATCAAATTTAAAATGTTGTTACCTTTAAAGTAATTCCAACACTATCAACAAGGTCTGTAATTGTTCACCGACGATTCTCATGCACCAGATCTTGGTTTATCTTGACGTGTTGTTCATCAGGAGGACGTTGATGGATGTCTGGGTCGCTCTTCGTTTTCAACTGTATACAGAACTGTTCGGTCATCATGATCGCAAAAAATTGGATGATCTCCTGATAAATAGTAAGAAATTATAAATTTTAATTAATTTATTTAATAACCATTAAATTCTACTTAATATTATATACAAAAAAAAATCAAATTTAAAATGTTGTTACCTTTAAAGTAATTCCAACAGTATCAACAAGGTCTGTAATTGTTTACCGACGATTTTCGGGCACTAGATCTTGAATTATCTTGACGTGCTGTTCATCACGAAGATGTTGATGGTGGCCCGCGCCGCTCTTCTTCTTCAACGAGTTCTTTGCCGTCTTGGAACATTTTGTATAACATTTTTTCTGACATAGTTAGTTCGCCAAAGCCCTTCTGCAACCACCTTTTGCGAATCTGCAAAATAAAAATTCATTCCGTAAACAAAATTTAATGAAAATTTTTTACTCAACAAAATCACGCATTATAAAAAACGTATATCAAGAACAATTTCTTGAATTTGATCTCAAGTATAATTTTGCAAGTAAACTCGAACTTATTTAACAGACATATATGATCTATCTTCATAAACAGGCAACCGAAAAGGATTATAGTTGACAGAAGACAATCTTAATTCAAATATATATCAAATTTTTTCTATTAATCGATTCAATTCTTATCATATGGTTTTGCACAATAACGCACAGATCAATTTGATTGGCAAAAGTATATTATTTTTTTTTATCAACGAACCTATAATCGACCAAAACAAAATTGTACCAACAAAATGGTACAAGTAAACCAATTTCGAATTCTTGTGGGTAAAGCTAACACTTTTTACATTTGTCAATTTATACTTAAAGTTAATCTATATTGATTTTACACCAATCATATATACAATGCGAATATTTCAGATTGTAAATCAATACAATTCTCAACACTATTTATTGATTTAAAAGAAATTACATCGTCAGCAAATATAATTTAGTTAATGTTTTATTAAACATGCACGGAATCGTGAATAAATAAATAAATACGATCATTTCAAAATGAATAAGTCTGAGATATCCGTATATGCAGCTCAAACATCCAAAACATTATAGATACACACCCATTAAAAACAACACACATGTGTGGTGTTTCGTGTCTTAATAAGTTTTGCTAAAATCAGTAAAAACAAAATTTACTATTAACACCGATTCAATCAATTTCTTCAATAAATTAGTAGTTGTTGATGGTACATTCAAAAATTCACAAGAACTTTATAATGATAATTTTCAATTTTGTTCTGCTGCACCACATGCAGTAGTGTAAAGTATTATTTATTAAAAATATAAATACAGTGGTGCTATACGAGTATATCATTATCATATGACCAACTTTGTTATCTATATACAACTTATTTTAAGATTTTGCGAGTTATCGATTATTTTTCTGTCTGGGATTAGCGAATATTGGGATTATCGAGTTGTCACTAAATTTGTGTATATAGTTATTGTATAGACATAATATAATTTCCATATATGTATACACTAATTATTCTATATATCCATACTATAAAAATATACAAGTTAAATATTCCAATATGAATAAAAAACAAGAAAGATTCTTCATCAACAATTATTATTATTATTATTATTATTATTGTATTAAAATAAATTGTTGAAATGTGGTGCAATAAAAAAAAACAAAAAAATGTTCAAATATATTATCAAGTGTTATTTGTTATTCGCGTAATGTGTTTATGAATACAAATTTTTTATTAAAGCAATATCAAACTGAAAATTTATTCAAATCTCTTCTCCATTAAATGATAGGGGTGGTTTTTTTTTTATTTTCAATTCAAATTCAATTCAATTTTAATGTATAACAGATGAATAAATGTATTTTTGTATATATGTACACTGTACACAAGAGTTTAAAATACATATTTTATGTATGTAGAATTACCATATATATATATGGTATATATAGAGACTATTTAATAGATAGATATATAGTACAAGAACTAATATATATAGTAGCACACCCATTGTTTATTCACGTTCATATATTGCAAATATATTGGAAATGTACAGAGACTTCCAAAAGTCGGTTAACAAATTTATATTTTATATAAAAAATATAGTATTTATCCTCAAAATAAATAAATACAATTCATATTCAAATAATTAAAACTAATATTATAGTTCTGTTCATATGGTCACATGAATGAATTATTTTCATACCGAGTGGCAGTATGCCAAACGATATACTACAATACAAGTCACTACAATTAGTTTGGGCTAAAAAAAAACAACTCAAAGCAATATATTGCCCAACGAATATTGACTCCACTGAAGTTGAGACTATATCAATTTCATTCGACTTCCTGGCATATAACTTCAACATTCGGAGTGATGCCAAGCACACGTTCTGGCGATCTACACTGATAAACACAAGGGCAAGAAAAATTTACAAAGCAGCAAGTGACTGTAATTGCGACTTTTTTTAAACTACTTCGCCTACCTACTGGCCGTCTGATACCCTTGAAGATACCTGACCTGATTGATTTCCTTGTGGACACGGGAGTCTCAAGAAGCAATATTCATCTGGCAAACAGTTAATTATCATCGGATATCTCGCCAGTAATTCTAACACAGAACGAATCTCCATATCACAGAAAGGGCAATCCAAGACTTACGAGCAGAACCACAAACTGGACAAGGTTCCAACATAAGCTATAGAGGAGTACATAAACATATACACTCCACTAAATTCTTCGGCAGATGTTGATAACGAAGAAACTGACAATCAACTTAAAAAAAAAAAAAAGAAGGAATCTATTGAGGAATTTCTTACAAACCTTAAAATGCAACTATTCTGTATGTAAGGTGGCTAAAAGTCTAAAAAGACCACAATACTAGATCGACCTATTATATAAACATGTGGATTGGCGACCCAAAATAAAAGGCTAGCACTTTTTGGTAGATCATATGAGTAGAACATTGAAATTATATCCGCATCCCAAGCCTATGGGAAAACGAGAATATAAGCCTAATGAAAGAATGTAGATGAAGGAGAAATTAAATTAGTCACACGGTAAATGCTTTTTTGTGCATACACAATTCCACACGAGCTTTAGTTGCAAGTAAATTTTGTTGTAAAAATCAGCAAAAATTGCAGTCACGCAATATTGAAATCGCCTACTGGATGTACATGATGTGCGTAGTCTCAAAAGAGTCTCAAACATAAGGATCTGATGTTCTAACCCCATGGTGGAAATATTGTTTATAATAATCTCCCGGTTATGCAATTTTTATGAGTGCGGAAAATCAATAATCGGTCGTTGGATTGGTCTTGATATAGAGAGAGAATGTTTTAGTGGATGAAAGGCTCAAGTCAATGGCGGCGAAGCGTGAAAAAATGTTTTCCCAATTACAATATCACTATATTTTTTTGGTAGGCAAATTGAAAGTAAACTACATACTAAGAAAATGTATACTAAATTTTCCGGAAAATCGCCTTTTATGAATTATGATCGTTATATATGAATTACGGAGTCATAGCTTTAATGGATTTCCATTTTTGTATACAGAATTTCAAATTATAATCAATTTCTAATCTTTTTAATGATTTTCCGTTTTATGTCAGTGAAATGTTGTATGAAATAATGATACCGTATACATTTTTTGTACCATTTGGGTGTTCACTTCCACAAATTTCTTAAAATTTTCTCTGCCATCGATTGGAAAATCGGTGCATATCTTTAAACAGAGTGAATCGATTTTAAAAATCTCATCTATGAAAGATTGGAAATTGTTTATAATTTACAATTTTGTCATAATTTTGTATAAAAAATTGGAAATCTGTTAAATATATGGCTCGTAATTCAAAAATATGATAATTCGTAAACGTCGATTTTCAGCGAAAATTTAGTATATAATTTCACCCAGGTCCTAAGAAAAATACGGTGATATTAAAAACTGAAGGCTATTTCTCTGACTGAAGTGCTCTCAGTATATCTCTATAGATTTCCAGAACAGAACATATTATAAAAAATTGATAACACAAAGTATATGGATTATGGTATAGTTATAATTTTAATCATAAATTTGAATTTTGTTAACCTACTTTTGGCATCCACTGTACATATATATAGTTGATTTGCTAAATAATGAAAATTCCTTGATGATTGCTGTTCTCTGTATATATTTAATATATTTATGTGAGCATTAGTTATAAAGTGCCTATGGTATACATTTATAGATTAGTGGTGTAGTGTATATATATATATAAGTTCGATGAACGTATCGTAAATATACAAAAAATTATTGAAATATTTGCTATTGTTTGTATATAGAAAATAATACTATGTTTTTCAAAATAACATTTCTCTTCAAATTTATACAAATACAAAATACATATATTATTATAATTTCCTCATGCAAACATATACTGTGTAACATTAACTTGTTAATAATAATAATAATAATAATAATAAATTTTTAAAATTAAATTATTATACAATTGAATTTTCCATAAATAAAACGCATATATATGGTATTGATTGCATATATGATATAGTTCAACATATACAAAACAATAAAATTTTGTAACTTGTCCCGGGTGTTCAATGACGTGATAATTACATTTTTTTATTTATATTGCCCACTTCAATTTTTATTGAATTGTAATATAAGTAACATTTTCTAAATTCATATATTGAATAATATAGGTATAAAAATATATACAGTGACATGTAGGATTTAATGTAACATATGAATTATAGAGTATATGTATGCAAATATGTTGTGTTATGAGATAAAATATATAATAGCGACTATAAAAAGTTCTGAATTCGTTGAAGTACGTGTGAGTGTAGACCTATCCTATACCTAAAGGCAAAATTATATGGTATTATTATATGTTTGCATTTGTACTTTTTAAATATTGTATAATAATAATTTTTTGCTTTTATAATATTTTTAAATCCTATATATTATTTCTGATGTATATATAAATTTGTAATAACGCAAATGCAATACAATAGTAATAGATATGTATGAATTATAAATATTTATGAAGTGATTTCAATTATCGCACATTTATAATGTAAAATATAACATAATTGGTTATTTTATTATTATATAATATAAATTCGATGGACTACACGTACCGATTATCAAAATTGGTTACGTATGGGATTGTATATAAATAGTTCAGGAATATCGATCTCACAGATCACTATTGATGCCACTTTTCTATGTCACTATCTATACGAACTGAACTTTTATATACAAGCCATCCTTCCACAGCAACAGCGTCTCTCGTCATTTGCCATCAGGATCCATGATAGAAAATCAACAGAAATATATCACTCTATTTGAGTAGTGGTGAATTCCAGTAAACTAGAAATTTTTGCATGTCAAATCCGCGATTAACATCTGCCATAAAAATAGCCACAAACTGTTTAAGGGTTCCACGCTCGATGCTTGCAATCCCCCTGTATTTTTGCTTATATATTGTCTATTTGTCATGTTCTTTCAACAGTTCCGCAGTTTCTTCAATACCGAGGACCACTGAAATTAAAGATAAAGCCCTTTTTTGCTGCTTGGTAATTTGACACATTTCATTTCTATCGATCCACATGTGTCGCCTTACCTAAACCGGGGTTGAGCTTATTCCGAGTCGCAATAGTAGCGATAGTTGCATTAAAATTATAGATTGGCGATAAGCTAATCCAATTAAGCTCATCCAGTTTTTGCAGCGTATTTTGTGACACATGTACACGAAGTCGAACTAAATCATAGTAAATTATTTGATTACAATCCTACCAAACGCAAGAAGTAAAAAATTCATTATAACTGCAAGACCAAATGGTTCTATAAATTTGCCTATTGTCAACAATCTCTTCAGTTATTATATGAGTGAATTATTTTATACCAGATTTTGATGTGGAAATCAAAAACAAATGACAGACGCTTTGAATGTTGTTCAAACAATGATTTGTAGACGTTTAAAAGTTATGAGGATGTTCCAAAAATGCTGAAAATGGATGCTACACATGAACTGAATGAAAGGAAAATGGAAAACCGAAAAAGGGGACCAGTGAAATTTTGCTTCAAAGGCATTAAAAGTTAACCACAGCAACATCGACTAGAAAACCAACCATCGATTTGGAAAGAAGAGGATGTTCTGGATTTGGTGCGATCGGAAAGGTATGGTATATTTTGAACTATTAAAACCATGATGAAACTTGTTAATACTGATCGCTACCGACAACAAATCATTAATTTGAACCGCATGCTTATTATCAAAAAACCGACCAGAATTTTGCTCAATCACATCATACCGTCACCCAAAGATAAGCCGATTGCGGATACATTCAAATCGTTTGGCTGCGATTTGTTAGCCCCTCCGCCAAATTCACCAGACTTGGCACAGAGCAATTCTTCAAAGCATTTGAAGAACACGAAAATTGAGTCTCTTAATGGTTTTCATCAAAAGAGGAACGTTTTTTTGAATGGAATCCACAAATTTCCAGGTTCATACACCTGGTATTTAAATATCGGTCACGAAGTTATACAATCTTCTAATCTAATTGCTTCTCTCATATTATTTGACAAATTTTGTCTCATCGAATTGAAAATAAATTCAATTGAAATATATTGATTAATCAAAAATTTAATTTTTTACCACAAAATTCTCATAAAATCTAATATAAATATGAAACGCATATTATTATTTAAAAATAAAGGACATTTTTTATATACGAAAAGTTAAATTAATTGAAATTTATAATAAAATAATATTGATACTAACACAAAATAAATTGTAAATTATAACATAAATTCATATATTCTTCTATTTTGTGCGACAGCGCGTATATATTATATTAAACCTTAAAGTCAACACTTGTAAATAATTTTATCCATGACTAAATCATATCAAGATAAATTTCAATCATTTTAACAGAAGAAAAAAAAAAATGTAAAATAAATAAATAAAATAAAATATCACTTTCAAGTTTTTTATCCCATTGACAAACAAAGATATCACATCTCATAGAGATATAAAATTATTACATGTATATTTAGACCCACACACATAAGCATTTAAGTGTAATAACTAAATAATATATAATATATTTGTTATATAAATTTACTTACAAGATTTAATAAAATATTTATATATTAAACCAGAAAACAACAAACAAAATTTACATATACATTTTTGTCAATATAGAGATGAAAAAAAATTTTTTTTTTTGACACGTATTTAATTGGAAATCGCACGTGTCATTCACGCGCATCCCAAAATAAGGGATATCATATAAATAAATGAATATGTTTTTATTAGTTTTTACAGCAAACACATATATTTAATATTATATGGTGCGCCTATTGATTATATTTAATATGTTGATATTGTTCTTCTCAATAACCTAAGGTGTAGAAATTAAAAATACCCATTTTATATAATAGATAGTGTCACTCATACTGGATTCGGAATTACGTGTATTTGAAAAGTATCTTTATAACATTCAAAACGTAGTATATATATATCGAAAAATTACATGTGAATTGCTGCTCCAAAGCGAAAGCAACAAAAAGTGTTTTCTGCATCGAATTATAACTGGAGATAAAAAAAAATGGATTTATTGTGAGAATCCTAAGCGAACCTTGGGTACAGCTGGTCCACCACCGGCGAAATATTCATGCTGTTAAAGTTATAATGCTGTGTTTCTGGTGCGATCCAAAAGGTGTTACCTAGTATGAATTGTTGAAACCTTCTGAAACTATCACTGGTGACGTCAACCGAAGACAACTAATTCATTTCAATCTAGTAGTGAAGAAAAAACGACCAGGATTGATGAATAGACAAAATCAAAAATTCAACATGACAATGCCAAATCTCACAAACTGAAAATGTCGTTATTTACAATGACAGAACTGGGAAGTTCTTTCTAACACGATGACAGACATAGAAATTTATTAGACTTATTCCTGTCGATGCAGTTAACACTTCAAAACCTATACGATTTGTTTCATATGAAAACATCACAAAATTGGTTCGATGAATGGATCGCTTTAAAAGCGAAGAGGAATTCTTCACGCAAGGAATCCAACAATTACTTGATGATGATGAACAAAGGTGGTAGCTTTCAATGGATCAATTGAACTATTAGTAGTGTATAGTTAATGAATGGGCCTGTTTTGTCTGCATTAAAACGGGTGTTTTCAATTTCTATACACCTATATATTATAGGAAATTAATTTAAAATTTACATTACACGCAGTCACCATTGACTTAATAATAATTAATATTAATATTTTCAAAATTATCGATAAAACAACATAATAACTATAACAATGGCCAAATTTATCTCACATAATTATGATAATAAAAAATTATTTAATATATCATTTTTTCACATTTTGAAATCAATATTCGTATAGTTTTTTCCAATACAAAATATATAAATATCCTTTTTCCCAGTTCTTATTTAAAATAAACACATATGATTAGACACACATTTTTATCATATGTACTTTTACATAACATGTACACATCTCATATATTGTATAATAAAGAATTTAATTGATATTTGTAAAGCGTGTGTCAACTTTATTAAATATTATTATAGGCAATGATATATTTCATTCGAATAGATTACATACCAAAATCAAACGATAAAGTAAGTACTCGTAAAAATATACACATTATAAAAATATGTACGCACATAGTTATTTCCAGTTGGTATTTTAACAAAGTTTTATTAAGGAATTTTTTTTTGTATTGTTATATTATATACGAAAAGATAAGATGAATGAATATACACATTCCAATTTCTGTCTATAATATCTACAGATTACACATGTACGTCAACAACGTACCTTCAACTACTAGCGTACATATACACATAATTTTGTATTATGAAATTTTATGCTATTTTATTTTGATGTTTATGCGATATCAAACGATGAATGAATGAATAGATGAAAGAATGAATGAATGTACGAGCACAAGTATAAATAAATATTAATTTATATTACATAAATATTTTGTGTATAGTAAATTTCTTTCAATCTAGGTATATTATAACATTTTGTATTAACGATTCATGTGTTGTAAACTAATTAATAGAAGCCAGGCTAAAACTAACTAATTTCTTTAATTTGGGCAGAAATTCTGTTATTCAAGGTTACATTCTGATGATTTTTTGCGTATATCAAAAGCTATGTAATAAATTTTCTGTTACTTTATGTAATAATAAAATGCTTCCTATTTTGTTTAGGATTCAATCGGATGTTAAAGAAAGTCCTAAAGATTTTCGGAAATTCATAATTAATAAGTGCAGTATCTCTCGTTATCCATCTCAAATGTCTTATATATAAATAATGACTCTAGAATTATTGGTATATTGTTTGCTGATTTTTTTCGCAAGTGTATTTGACTACAGTGTTTCGGTTGGTGATTTAAATGTTCAACAATTTGAACACAACCAATCATAAGATAAATTTGATCAATTTCAATATGTACAATTTATTTCTGATGAAGTTTTGAGAGCGATTGATAGTTGTAAGGGTAATTTTTCTTGTGAACCGAACGGCATACCATTCGCGGTACTAAATACTTGTGCTCAAAATAAACCGGATGATTATTTTATTTATTTTTTTTTATTAAAAACTTAACTATTTAGAAGGTTCCAGCAGCTAATCCAAATACTTTTTACTTCACGATTTTATATCTTGTAAAATAACAAAGTTATGACAATTTTTCCGTGCGATAATTCAAATACATAAAAATCTATACATATTTGCAAAAAAAGCGCAAGGATTAACGCTTTTAACGATTATTATTGTTGTAAATATGATGAAAATTATCGGTTGGTCATAAACAGATGCTACCATTCGTTTCTTCTAAAAATATATTGTGGTGATTATATTTTTAGAACTTAATGGTTTAGCATTAACAAAATAATTAAAAATTATAATTTAAAAAAATCTTGTACCAAAATTGTACGGTGTAAATGTGTAATTTTTCTCATCCAGATTTGCAATATCAACGTAACGTAATTTTTAATTTGAATGGGGAATAACAAAATACATAATAATATCCTTTGATCATATTTCAGAATACTACAATATAATAAAAAAAAAAATAAAATTATGTAATAAAATATTTTCCATAACTTTGTTTACACAATAAAATAATATATACAAAAAACAATTTTATAATAAAAACCCTTTTTGAAATTTCATAATAATAATAATATCCTTTTTGTGTGTTTGTGTGCGTTCACATTTTTTGTATGGTATATTATTTATACAAGAAAACAATAAAGGAAAAGTTAAACCATTCCCCCCATTCATCATAATAAAATAAATAAAATTGTATAAGAATATGTATAGATTGAAATGAAATCGGACTTTCATAGCATACAAATAAGTGTACCAGCATGACTTTACGATTCAACAACATATAGAGATGAATGTCTATTTTATGTGAAATTATATTCTGAAAAATCTTTATCATTCCTCGGTGAGTAAATGAAAGCTGATTTTGATATGTCATTGGTAAATCATCTAAAAAAAAATTCAAAGATACTGAATTGCAAGATGATGCACATACTCAACCAGAACTGACCGATTCATTAAATGTAAGTCAACTCGCCGTTTCTATATAATAGTTTACGAGTAATGGAAAAGATTTAAAAGGAAAGAATATGAGTGTAATGTGATATGATTTTAGTGACAGAAGTAAAGAAAAGTGAAATTTAAATTGAAAGACAGCAAAGGAAGTTGTTTTTGCATCGTATTGTCATTGCGGTTGCTGTAAAATTTGTATTATTTTGATAATCCAAAACGATCGAAATTTTGGACTGATCTAAGAAGTGAACCAGTAAAATCGACTTCAAAACACTATATGAAAAGAAGGTTTTGCTGAGCATTTTGCGCGGGCTCAGAAGAATGATGTGGTTGTGTATTATGAGTTGTTGAAACCTGGTTAAACTACGATAATTGCAAACGATAACAACTGATTTAATTGAACCGTGCATTGACAACAAAATGTTCAGTAGACTTAGTAAAGTGATTGTGTTGCATTACATTTTGCAAAACTAATGCAGGAAACATGTGAAGCACTTGGTTATAGGCAATGTGTTGACACTACTCGGTGTATTCACCAAACGTTTCACATTCTCATATCGATGGAATACATCTCTCTGTTTGTCTACAATTATGAAGACGTGGTGGAAAATGGCTAAAAATTATTGGATCACAAGATCAAAAGAGGAAGAATTTGACCGCAAAGTCATACTTGTACGCCAATTAGGTCAAAAATTATACATAACTATATAAAATGTAAATAATATATGAATGAATATAATATACAAAAAGGAAAATTTCAAAAGGTTTTTCTTATGCCTATAAATTTTTGAGTTTGAATGTTTTTTTTATAAAGCTAATGTAGTTGATTCCTAAATATTTGCACTATAAGTTAATTAGGTGAACTTTTTTTCTGTTGGCACAAACGAAAATGGTAAAAGAACACTATAGATTTATCTGTTTACTGAATGAAACTCTAGTATTTCAGCTGGGAAACTTCCCTATATCAAGTTTTACTTCTATTTCTGTATAAATGATTTTTAATACTATTTTATAATCCGATCGTTTATTGTAAATTGTAACACATTTTAGAACAATTAGAATATATTTATAAAATAAAAGATTTTATAAGAAGTAATATAAACATAAGGAAATGTGCTGCTCTGTGTATTAGAAGGATTATTTTGTATTTTTTATTACTGGCATGGTAAAAAAAAATAATAAAGTTACAGCTTTTTAAGGTTATTATGAACATGGAAATATAAAAGACAATACAAATTTTTCAATGTAATGCTATTACAAAAGCAATGAATGAAAATATTCTTATCTTGAAATTTCTCTATAAAAGGCGTAAAACAAGGATTATAGGTTCGTTTATAAATCCCTTGTACAACATATAACTTTGTGCGTTGTGCACTGTGTGTGTATGTAATTATTAATAAATAATGCAAGTAAATATAAAGATTAACTTATTTTTATGGTATACGATAACATATCTACTATTATAATAAAAATAAACTGGGACAAAAATATAGAAGAAAGCTTATTTTATTGTTGTAATATTTTTTTTTTTCGATTTTGAAAAGGACTTGAATTGTTGTTCTGTTCTGTTGAGTTAATGGGGCGCGATGATATAATGAAACATAAATCATGTTATGTACAAAAAGCTTTTTCAGCATATGTATAACAAACAACAGCCACTCTCACAATTTTTAATTTTATTATATTATATGAAGAAGAAAACACACTGTGACCATAGTTTCGACGGGGGTAAAACTTACGGTTCACTATATATGGCTTACCGTCAGTGGCGTTGCGTGCATGTAAACAAAGTAAATAGCGTTTACCATAAGAAAAAAATGCTTTTTTTAACGAATATTTTGTATCAATATTTTTGACATTGGCTGTATTTTATATACAATTGGTTAAAATTTACTATATAGTTTTATCTTATGATATAAATTAAACTATAGGTAGAATATCGCAAATATACTTTCCATAAACAATTAAAGTCATATATGGTGTAATTATATTATATAATTAAAATGTCATAAACAAAAGTGTACTCACCAATTCGCTTTTCCACAAATTAGCCGCAATAAAGCGGCGGTAACAGAAGAATAAATATTCTGCACATCCAGTTCAATTTGCAATTCCATCTCACAAATAACAAAATCGAACCGCCACACATATTTGGTATATCGCTAAAGAGACATAAAAGAAATAAATTAATATTAATATTATTATTATTAATAGGTAAATTTAATAAATTTTGTATCAAATCAAATTAAATATATTTAAATTTATTTTTTATTTTTTTTTTTGAAATAATTTGGTACAATTTTAAACATAAATACAAAAATAACAACAGCAACAGCAACAAGAACAAGAACAACAACAATAAATGCTGTATATAACAATTTCTGTCACCGCGGCGTCACACAGACACATTCACATTTTTTTTTTTGCGTATGCATATAGGAAAAAGTCAAATTAAATTATTAAAAAACTAAAAATCTATACCATCTTTTCCAATAAAATTAATTATTGTATTAATTGATAATTGTTGGGAAACAAATAAAATAAAAATATGTTTTAATTATTTAATTACAATATTTATATATTTTAATGTATAAAATAGAAATAAATGTGGAGCACCACTTACACATACATCATTAACGAACAAGGGAAAAAGAAAGTTAACATTTATTGTAGGCATTTTTAGAAACACACACTAACTAAACACTGTAATAATATATAGACAATAAAACTTAAATAATATTAAATATTAATATTCGGTTTATAAATTTAAAATAATAAATTATCTACTTTATATTAATAATTAAATATAAAATTATCTACTTTATATTAATAATTAAATATAAAATAATTAAATGATTAATAAGCAATTTTTTTTTTCCTATTTTTCATTTACTATACGACGTGACACACAAGCAAAACAAAAACTAGCAATAATAAAAATCGAAATTAAAAATGTGTCACACATGAGAAAAGGAAAAACAATTGAATTTATTTCAGCTATATAAGAAATTCAAATTTATTTTTTATTATTATCGTAATTTTATTTAAAATTTAACGAATTTTCAAATTTAAAAATTTGCTCATTTTTGAAATGTATTCCAATAGATATTGTCACTTACGCTCACTGATGATTTAATAATTTGATGTACTTTTATAGTAATGAAATTTGCTTACAAAATATATCTATCGATTTTGATATAATTTAATATTATTTAAATTTTTGGTATTAGATAATTTTGAGTTTTATCTTGCTATAATTGAACTGCTCTTCTCGCTGTCGGTTTTGGTCACATATAACGTATATGGTGTATCAACGTGTACAAAAAAAAACTATTGAATGGTATAACCGAAGAAAGTACGAGACCTAAGGATCTAGATGGAAAAATATAGTGAATGGTAACTTAAACCTCATTAAAATTCAGAATTGGAAAATGTAAGCTGCGGATAAGTGCATGTTGTAGACGGCTAATTGCGCGTTTCTTTTATAGAAAAATATGGACCATTTCTAAGGTAAGTAAAAATGGTACTTCGATGGAAAGGCAGTAGTTATAAATTAATATAAGTGAATGTGGGTATTAATTTAACGTCACAAATTAACATTAAGATTTAAACTATAGTACTGCCGATCTCAAAGATCTATATATTGCATCCTTAACTTAACATTAACATTGAGTAAAATATATAAATAGGATTGTTATGACCGCGTTAGTTTACTGCAATTATGGAGTATATTGCGTAAATACTATTTTATCATTAAGTCATGTTACTCTCCAAGTGCTTATTGCATCTACCAAATATTCACTACAGACAAGTTGGTAAATTCTCCGTATGGGATTATATAACAATTCACCAGAAATTGATCTAAAATTATATAGAAAGTTGTATATTAATTTCATTTTATGTATATGAAAAATTAGCCCATAATGGTGTGTGTGTGTGTTGAATTGTTAATCTATGCTAGTATAGCGTCCAATTACCACATTTTCAAAGATATCTAATATTGTTATAATCGAACAAATGGTAACTAAATGTACGCTACCGATTATGCGTCACTGAGTGTTCCACCTAAGTATAGGAACCGACTTCACTATAAGTGGTTTGTTAAATTTATTTTGTGACGTTGTATATATAGTAAAACGAAGACTGTTGAAATTCCGAACTATTATTTCACAAAACGCTTCATTAAATCCTCAAAACCCGAATTTATGTACTTAAAAACATAGTTATAATCTTTTATACTTTATACTTAAAAAAAAGTATATTTTCTATAATGAAACGGAACATTTTGTATGTCTTGATTAAAGCCCACAGAAAATTCTTCATTTACACAATATAATGAAATGGAACCACATCAAATACAGTCGACGCTCCCATAACTAAACTAATTCTATGATGGCCGCAGGAAAAGTATAAATTTCGTAAAAATCCATAGCTGAAATATTATATAATCCCATTTTTAACATATTATATACGACATTTAGAACCAAATTGCATAAGAAATGACAATATTCTATTATTTTATAATGGATAATGGACATGTTGTAAGTGTAAGCCACAGCCAGTACCACAACGTAAGGGGTGGTCAACTGTATATATATGCGGTTTTTAATTGATTTTTCTTTGTTTTAATATAAAAGGGATAAGTTTATTAGTTTTATTGGCACGTTATATATATTTTATTACTAAAAAAGTGTATACACTTTCTCATACTATTGTTTTGTTTCCACAAAGTTTGTTTATATAGTGGGGGTGGATTATATATTATAGAAATTTACGTGAATTTTTATATGTATTTAACGCTGTAGTAGATTATGTTCTTTTCTATATCAATATTAATTCACTTGGCAAAAAATATACTATACCAATGGATTATGCTTTATATTAAAAGATTATATATTGTATATTACACGTATGATGTTATGATTTCATCGATGAGATTAATATTAATTTGCAATGCATCAATTTATACGTAGGGATTCGTGTAATAAAAGTCTGACTGCACACTCGATTATTACGTAAGTAATGTATTTTTGATGAAATTGCTAAGACTTTCTAAATGCAATGATGGTAATTTTTTTTGAACCTTGGCTTACTCTATAGTTTAAGTTGCATAATCTGAATCCAACAAAGTAACATCATTTGAAAAGTATTCTCTTTTAATTTAATAATATGATGGGAGATACGTGAAATGTTCATAGAAGCACATTTTGTGCCAATATTCCATATACATAAAGAATGCTGATGTTCTTCATAGGGTATTGGAATATACTACGTGGACATGTCAGTGCGCCTGAGCATACCTATGTGTATGTGCACCATAATTTTTCAATGGAATATTGTGACAATAACACATTGTGTAGTTGCGTAATTATGGAACGAAATTGTTATGGCGGTGGTAATCGAAATATAATGTTCTAACATTGTGCTTGCTGCTATTGATGATACTAAATCAATCAAATCGAGGATGTTAATTGAATGTGTTGGTACACTTAATTAGAGTGTACACTGATCGATCGCCAGTAATTCGATAAAATTGGGCGCATTGTTGAATGGATAAATGAAAAATTTGTATGAATATGCGAGTACGTGTGATGACTATCATCAAACGAAAAACTTTGGTTGTCTGTATTGTTGGTGTTGTTCAGAAACTAATTTAAATTGATAGTGCAAATTGGTACTTACTGATCATTGATTGCAAATTTTGTTTGTACTAAATATTTCTTGACGTAAGAATCGGCATGGCAGTACTTATGTGCGAATACTCAGCTTATATACATAATGCAATCACATATAATATATACAATATATAAAGTGCACAATGTACCTTTTGTGGTAGCATCTTTATAAATATCAATAAATCATTTCCAAATTAGACTGGAACCATATGTGGATGAGTAGGCTGGAATGAAATTAAAAAAAAAACAATAAATTAATACTACAGTAATATATGTGCGGGTCATAACATATATTGTCATGAATCTAATGTAATTAATGATCGAATTCGAAAGAGTATTGCATATATAATGAAATGGTATAACCAAAATGAAACTGTTTCTGTAGAACGGTAACAACAGCAACGACTGATTATTATTTAATGCTGAATCGAAAGCAAACCCCGAGTAACGAACACACAACGTAAAGTAATTTTTTGACATGTCAATATAGGCAATGGCACACAATATGTCAAGATTAACTAAACCGTAAACCGCATATAACCCATCATCCGACGTGTTGCATTCTATTCAGCATGGCTTTGTAGGCTATGTACTTCCAAACACCGCGCAATAAATATGAAATAAAACGTTCACACTATTATTCTCTATATTTGTGTTTAATAATTACCATCGCATAATAAATACAAATAATTCTAACCATTATATATCGATGATTTTATATGGATTGTAATAATAAATAATTAAAAACGATTAATTTAGACTATAATGATTTGTATATATGTAAATAAACCATAAATATAAGACCGCATAATATTACAGTGTTATATCTGCGATATTGATTGAATGTATATGTACATATGGATACTAAAAACTAATACAATTTTCCCTTAATAAATCCATAATTTCCTGCTTCCTAATTTTTAATATAATACATATATCCTTATTTATTATTCGCTTGCATTTAATTTTAAACCTCGACATAATACCTATATATACCATATATTAACCATTTATATATATTATCAGGGGCTATATTATACATATATCATTATTATTATTATTATTATTATTATTATCAAAATATCAATAAAGGAAAACAGAAAAAATATTATATTTAAATACACAAAAACACATTCTATCTATTTCTATTTTATGATATATATATATATATATATTTACACATTACATATAAACTCCAGAGATTAAACTACATATGATTGTCCGTCCCCTCTCATTTATTCATTATTAATAAATTGTTTATTTCTGAACCTTGATCACTTGGTTGCTCATAATATGGGATAACTATTAAATTTGTACACTTGGCACTTTCAAAAAAGAAAAAATTTTATACAAGGATGATAAAATCAGTCCTATTGTGTTAAACTTATACACATAATAATAATAATAATAATAATAATACTCCTTTTAAATGAGTAATTTTAGATATAACTAACGTCAAACTATCATGATGTGCAGGGTGATGCAAAAAAAATACATATCACCATATATAACTATATTCTTGTTATGTCATTAAAATTATATAGAATAAAAATTAAATCAAATTTTGTCAAATTATAAATATATATATTCAATATATTTCTTTTGAAATAGACATACAATATACAACACTACACTACACACATATTTATTGCACCCCCTCTGATATACATGTATTTAGTATTTATATATAACTATATCGATATCAATATAATACATCATATGCGATGTGATATATACATAGTCCTTATGTATTATAATAAATATATAATATATATGTATATAAATAGAGAAAATCTCCTGAAGTGTATAAACCGAGCGTAAAATATTACTATATATACACAATAATCTTCAAATACCCGCTGTTTACAAATAACAAAATAGCGTAGGGTGTAGATTTTTTGGTTTTCATTGAAGGATTTAACAAATACAATAGAAAAAATAAAATACTCAATAAAATATATTCAAACTGTTTGTAATATGAATTTTTATTGTATTATTAAGAATGCCTATATATTTATTATTATCCACCTTCACTTTATGTAGAGGAAAAAAAATTACCCTCTTATATATATTATTTATATTTGTATGAAACTTAAATATAATATTGCATACATAAATTGTATATATATTTTATAAAGCAGAAAAAAAGCTTAAGAAGTTTTTGCATCAATAATTTTTAATTTTGACTTTGTTAAATTATTTATACGTTTATATGTGTGCGTGTGTGTGTGTATATATATACATGTTCAGTTCAGATGAAAAGAAAAACGTTTAGATAGGTTGAAGAAATATTATTTATACACATAGGATTTTCATTTTATTGCATCAACAACAACACCACCAAACACAGCCACTCTTTGGATTTTCCATTCAGTATAATATAACAATATAAAAAGTTTTCTTTCCTCCTTGCAAAAATTTTCATAGCTTAAATTAATAAAGAATAGGATTTTTTTATTTAATTAAAATATTTAAACAATTTATTTACTTACGGATAATATATGTCGAATTCCAATCCAAAATCCAAAACAAGCTGATTCATTAGCAGCTGCATTCGTATTATTTCACCAAGATTTTAAAATTTGCTTTATATATTTCATTTCGGCACATGTTAAATGTTCTTTAATACACAAATGTATGTATATAGACTAAAATATTTGACAAATAATTAAATAAATTAATTTCATTAAATTAAAAATCTGAAAATTAAGATCTTAAATTTAAATAATTAATTTATAATATATATATAGTTATAATTTACACATATATTAGACTATGAACCACATACTCCATCATAACGTAATCTACGAAGTTGAACATGTGCAAAAATAGCTAACTTACGTTTTGCATATAATTCGCTATCGTGAAATCAGATACTCTAGTCGAA
Source organism: Bibio marci (assembly GCA_910594885.2). Taxonomy (NCBI): domain Eukaryota; kingdom Metazoa; phylum Arthropoda; class Insecta; order Diptera; family Bibionidae; genus Bibio; species Bibio marci. The sequence goes on along the minus strand of OU343115.1, from coordinate 19,087,672 downwards.
AACTAACCATTTATAATGTACTGAATGTAAATTATTCAACTAAAAATTGTTTTTTTTTGGTTAGTTCACTGCACACCTGAAACATTTTCGTAGTAATTTTCCTTGAAAAATACACCTACATTTACACTCCTGTCACATTATACATTTATTAATACTTACTACGTTCAATTCAATTGTACTTGCATTGTACACGATTGCAATAGAAAAATTTAGCCGCATCTTATAAACATCAAAAAAAAACTTTAATCAACAGAATCAAAGGAGATTTACTCTATATTAATATAGATTTTGATTATTGTTGTCAAATAAAGCATAAATTCCATTCCTCCATCAATTTTTTTTAATATTTGTTTTTCCATACAAAAGAGCACTTCAATTTTGCATTTAGATAAGATTATCTGAAATTGCAAGTTAGTTGTGATGACAAATTTGTAATCTGAAAAATATTTGTGATTGATTTGCGAATCTGAGATTCGAAAAAACTATAGAAGGGATGTGAAATTTTAGTATCGCAGATGTGGCCTTTAATAACAAATCCATATATATTGTGTAGTAAAAAGTACTAGAGAAGTTTACTTTCAATGATTTACATTTCTATGACGGAATTTCACAATAAAAATATTGTAAAATAATGTTGTGTGCCAAGGTGTTACTTCAACTCAGCATTAATGATTGTAGAAATATTGGTCATATCATCGATAATCTCATAAAAACGAATGGATTATATTTTTCAATTTACGATTAGAAGTTTGAAGTTGCGTTTAACAAAAAAAAGAAGTTTGTTTTATGTTTTATTCGTTTAAAAAAAACTTTAAAAATAATTTTTGTACTTTTAGCTATGGATCAGAGATCGACCGGAACGTAATTATTTTCCTATAAAAAATACCACTACAGGATTATATTTTGATCCTCGAGAATTTTTTAAGTTGATTTTTTGCTGATTATAAAATGAATAATAAATTTTATATGTAATTCCAAATGCATGTGATAAATTAAAAATGTCATTTATTATTACAATTGTATTACGAATTGAACAAACGTTAATTTTGCAGCGACGAATGAAAATTATGTGTAAGTAATCAAGTAGACGTAGAATAATGCAAAACTTTTGATTCAGATTAAGTATTAACACATTTTCTATTATAACAAGCAATAAAATATTTTATTTAATTTCATACCTCTTTTTAACTATCCATATCCATAACTATTATCCTTTACGTGTAGATAGCAAAAATCCACTATTTATTTGAAAATAAATCATTTTATCATATTTCGAAACTAAACGCAGATCATGCACCACTAAATTACTAAATTTAGCTATTTCGGCCATTTTATTTTAATAAAATCTTTTGCATTATATGGGTTTTGCAAAAATTAATTTTTACGTTCCTCCTTTTTTTTAATGAATATATTTACTAAGTTGCTGTTGTTCTTTCTTGATCATTGTTATTGTTATTGTATTATTTTTGCTTAATTATATATAATTATCAATTATTTTAATTACAATTTCTGATTATTAAAAATGGAAACCAAAACGAATAAAAAGCAAATCTAAAATTCCAAAATGATCGAAATCGAAACCATCTCCATCCATCTGAATTCTGAACAATGATTTTAATAATGCTCATGCGCATATAGAACCATAATGACGTCTCGTGTGCAAAGCTCCCACGCACGCGGGGCTAGTACGAACACAATTATTTATTGTCTAAAGCATGGTTTTCTCTCACTTAAATTAAACAGAAACGTTCACAAATGGGCGCTTATCGATGGATATGTTTCTCTGGATATTTTTTTTGTTAACGCAAATGTTAAGCGGTGTGATATTTTTGTAGTACGAAAAACAGAAAATTAATACTTCACACAGGCAGAGCACAATGGATCTTAATTGGTCTAAGTGCCGGAATTAATTCCTTTTTTATTAAATCATCATCATCAAAATAATATGATTAAAATGAATTTTATAATTTTAAAATTACTTTCATATAAAAATCAATAGTTTATTATTCTACAGCGATTACCTAAATTTTTAAATTCACTGTATCGGCGAATACTCTTTATAGTAAAGATAATTATTTGTCAGATACCAACGTGTGAGGCGAAAAAATTGATCTTGTAATGCAGTTCATGTATTACTAACTCTCCATTCATCAGAGAGTTTTATCCGGGGGAGAAAAAAGTTAAATTATAACTTTAACCTTTTACACCACACTCGCACAAATATAATTAAACGAACGTCATTAATCCATAACAAATTAACCTATATTAGTGAAAAGACATTGATAACTATTTGCACAAAAACTCGTGTTTGTCTTCTGTGGGATCATTTTCTTGAACAATAATGTTTACCCATTGTTTGTTTTTTAAACAAGGCTTTAAACTCCATATCACAGGGAAAGAAATTTGTATGAAAGTTTATACCGTATAAATCAAGCTTAACGCCGAACATGTTCAAATTGCTCATTTTATGCATAGTACGTTTGGTCGTTTTGGTTTTGTTCGTATTGTTGTTTTTCGTGCACCGAAAGAGAGAGTAGCACTAGATTCCGTAGCACCACCACTGTGTAGTGTAGGTAGCTGCAGCCTCTAGAGATCATTCTGAGAACGTCTGAAAAAAATTTTAAATGTAATAAGGGTAATATAAAAATAAATTATGAAGATGATAGCCTAATACGAGAAAAATTAAATATGAAAATTTTTATATTGAAAAATTTGAAACATCCAATTTTAATTCACAATTTATTAGACATCAATCAAAAATTTGGATTCGAGTGAATTGGCATCGGATATAATTACGGATAAAATACAACATTAATAAAATTTAGGTAAGATTTTTTTTCACTGAGAAATTTAGATGAAAAAAATGGCCGTTGAGCTGACATTTTTTTTTATTAAATAATGGTTTTTTTTTTCATTAAATATATGTTGCTACTAATTATTTAAACACGTTTTTTTCCTATTTTTTTGTCATTATTAATACTGGTGGATTATCAAAATTTGATTATAAATAAAATTTTCGAATCTTGTTAATTCCCATACCTGTAATTAATATTCCGTATTGTCTCGTCTCATTGACTGTAGCAGTGATAACGAACAAGCTCCTGACTGATATTTAATGTTTTGGAACATTATATTGGAAACATTTTATGTAAAAACATACATATGAATGTAAGAACTATTCTGATTATAAAAAGCGATGTTCATCAAATTTGGTTCTAACATTGAAATTGTAACATTGTAGCCGAATAAAACTTGCGTATCGTATACGTAATTACTTATTTTCAGACATTTTTATGTAATGTAAATGTAATCCCTGAAAATACTTAAAACCTTAAAAGAAAACATACAACATTGTATTAATAACCGATATATTATTATAATTACTTTTTAAATATACATTTTACATTTATATCAACACAAAAAAAAACAGCAACAAAAAGACACATTGATAAAATAATAATCTGAAATAAATGTTACAAAATAATAATGCATATTATTTTAAGACATATTATAAATTTATTATTATAAGATATGTATGTAAATCATATAATTAATATATGTCTTTTAAATTATGACCTCGAAAAATAATATTTTTGTTAACAAAAAAAAAAAAGAAAAAAATCTTTTTTTATTTAATATATTTTAGTCAAACATACAATTTTAAGATAAATTGTTCGCTTTCTGTTAATTTATACATATAAAAAGTAACAATTAATTATACATAATATATTATTATATTTATATTATAATAATAAAAAAATTATCAGCAACAACAACAGTTTGAGATAAAAATTCTCCTATAATAAATTTAAGAAATCTTATGTAAATATTAAAGATTACTTATCTTAACATTTACTAGCGAAAAAATAACATAAACAAGCGTAAATTAAAAAAAGATTTTAAAATAAAATAATATGTTATATATTAGAGAAAAATTAATGATTTAATGATTATTTACATTTTATATACCTGTACGAGGGTACAGTGATAAGTGCTTATGTTCGAGAAATTGTCAAAAGTTTGAATTACAAATATTCATTAAATAAGTTAGACGATCTCGTTCAATTCACATACAGTTAACAGCTTTGGTTATTTTTTGAATTGTGGAGCGATAATTATTGTAATTTGACTTTGGTAGTAAAAATGTATGGGTAAATCAAGGAATTCTTCTAGAAACTTGCTTAACCGCTGTATCACTGTTCCTTCAGATTGACAACCATCACACAAATGTTTCAGATAAACAAAATCCAATTGAAGAAATGATTGGAAAAAGTTCATTACAAAGAAGTGTACGCGGAAGTATGTTTAATTGTAATCCAGATGAATTTATTGTGCCGTTACTTCTATTTTTTTTATAATCGATTTGAAGTGAATCCAAAAACGGTTTTGTTTTGATTTACTTGAACTTTTAACCCTATCTATTTGATATCATTATTTTTATGATCTGGAGGATGATGACGCGTTACTCTATATTATAAAAATGTGGCATATCAAATATACTTTAATTTTTTCACGAAATTTATTGGTTTCAGGTAACACTTTCTGAGGACGAAACCGGAACGCAAATTTTAACAATATTCTTGATAAGCAGCTTAATTTGGACACTAAAATATAGGTAAATCAAGATCATGCCTTAGTATTTGCAAGAGAAAAGCGGTTTGATAGCATGAATTTCATGTTTGTTATTTTTATCACCTAAATAACAAAACGAAAAAATCAATATAAAAGTTCTTAAAATATCAACAAATACACAACGGAGTAGAGCGAATCACGCTGCTTATCAAGAATCTTGTGAGCATGTGTATTCCGGATTCTTGCTGAGTATACCGCTTTCACATGACATTTGATTCAACACTTTAATTATCGGATTATCGTTTACTTTCGAATTAACGGATATTTGTGTACACTAACATAAGGATTATCAAATTACCACGTTGTATTAGTTAATGCAATACATATCATTTTTAATAAGCGAAAATATCCACTTTCATTATGGACACAATATTAGATGTCGCACAACCTCTATATGGGGTAAGAACATTTTGATAAAATAGTAATCGAGTCTGTCTAATATTGTTTGTGTCACTATTTACTGTTCAGCAAACGATACCTTCTTGCTTATACTGGACAGTATGTATACTAAGACGATCTGGACGATCTGATCGGTAAATTCATTGACCAACATATCTAAATGAATGTTATCAAAATGGTGTAATTTACAACTGCTTTACAGTGCATCCAGAAGATTATCTTTACAAAATAAGAAAAAATATTCTTGTGTTTTTATGTTTTTGTCAAATTCATCCGATACTTATCACTATACCCTCGAGCTAATATTCGAATATTATTTAAACTTTTTAAATATAACAATCATAATAATAAAAATAATCATTATTATTATTATTATTTTGATTGTGTACATTATTTTATCTTACTGTAACAAAAAAAAATTGTCTATGTACTTACAAACGTTTCATGTACCAATAAAAAAAAAATATGTATATCAAACTGCAATGCGACAATTTCTACTATAATTTTGACTTGTTTTTTTACGGTAGATTTTCTCTAAAGTGCTGAAGGAAATACGAATATGTGCTATATATTTTATTATTATTATTATTATTATTTCTTTATTATAATATAATATTATTATTTTTTCTTATTATATTAAATATATTCGTAAACATTCTGCAAAAGACGTTTAATTTTGAATATTTTATCATTTTTTTCTTTGAATGATAAAAATTACAACGCTATTTCGTTTTTTTTTTTTTTTTTATAACGACAATATTTTTTGTATCTTTTTTATTATATTGAAACAATTATTTATTTGATGAAAAAATCTTCTTAAGTCGTAATTTATAAATTATAAATGCTATCTTGTTATTATTACTAATTTATTTGAAAGTACAGGGGTATTTTTTTAATCGTGTTTGTTGTAATATGTTTATTAAAATGTTTAACGATTTTGTTTTTCTGAATTGTTTCTAGGAAAGTTTAATGTTTGAACATCGAGCACGTTTACAAATAAATTCAAAATTCATCATCCAAATCAGTCACTGAACTTAAACTTAACTATGATCTTAGTTATATATCTCATTTAGTGTTGTTTTAGCAAATACGATTTCGAGTATACACATCATTAATTTAATAATTTTTATATTATACAATTTTATCCTGGTTGTTAATGGAATTCTTATCCAGATTACAGATTCATTTTATTAATGCATGCCAATAACACTGTATATGCAACGCATGACCATAATCAATTAGAATGGTTTTTGTTCAAGTTTTTCAAAGCGTCACCGGTGCCATTTAGTGGCGGTATAAATACCGATAAAACATTGTGAAGTACAATTCGCCAGAGACATTTTTTGTTATTTTGCTTGTGTTTATAAAATCAAAAATCGCACAGATCATTAATGTTTGATGATACTATGCTAACACCCCTGTAGGACGCTACCAAATAACCTAAATGTTTTCATTTATAATTTATATATTTATTTTTATTTATTTTAGTTTTTTGCAAAACCAAAGTTTTTACACATTGATCATTTATGGACGAAGTGCACACAAACAAGATTTGATATTCAAATCAAAAAAGTCGAATGGATGGAGCACACCTTGAAGAGGAGTGTGGTGAATATTATATAAGGGAATCCTTGTAGTGAAATCCACATAGTAGAAGGAATGTGGCTGTTCCAAGGGATACATGAAGCAGAACTGTAACTTCGGAAGCCAAAGCAAAAGGTAAAAATATCAATTAAATCATAGAAAAAATAATAATTATATAATCAAGCTAGAAATATCAAAAATTCATACTGGTCAAAAATACTAAAAGATTAAAAATAACTCCAAAAATCAAAATCATCATAATAAAAATATGGAAAAATATTGAAAGTAACAAGTATAACTGAACCACAAGAACGAATACCAAGCGTCAAACAATTGCTAAGTTATTGTTTATAGAGGAAAATAATCAAAGACCGGTCCACTGCCGATGTCAATAATATAGTTAATATTGCAAATGTTCGTATAAAGAACGTGCGCACTTCTAATGAATGTATAAATGAAAAAACAGAATGCAATTTAAATATAAAAACATGAAGTATATATTTTAAGTAGTTCACAGATGATACAGATACGTGATCATATATGTGTGAATACATGACAAGACACACATAGCGGAAACATGAATTAAAAATTATTACAGATAAATGTTAAGTTGTATGTACACCGGCAGAGAATTCACAAAATGAAGCAATAAGTACATATATTTATAAAGTGTGGCATAATAAGCGATAATTGTAGCCAAATTTTCATTTTTATGTAGCAATGATTTCAAATTTATATCAGAAAACAGAACTGCATGATATATCTAAGTACATCATCGCCGGCTGCATGCATATATGAAACTTATTATTAATGGATACAAATTTTAAATAACAAATTATTGTTATTGTGTATGGAATAAAGCAACGCGTATGAATTTAATAAAATAATTTCTATTCTACTTCAATAATAACTTGGGTTTGTTATTTAAAAAAAAAAAGAAAAAAGAATATAGAATAAGATTATAAAAAGATTATATTATACGATATATAATTTAATAGTTATTTGTGAAATTACATACCTATCTGCTATTTATATATATATACAAAAGATATAACACAATAATACAAAAAAATACTAAACTAAACGAAACAAAAAAAAAAAAAAATAAATAAATGATTGGCGGCGAATACTTATAAAAACCATTTTGTGTATAATAATCTATAGTATTTATATATTCTAACTAAAAATATAATATAATAAAATATAGGTGTACTATTTAGTTAGTTATACACTCTTTGTATAAATAGTTAGTATAACATATACACAGGCACACACAAACACACAACAACACCCAACATCAACAATATTTTCAATATATGTATAATATTTATTTATTATGTAAATCAAGAGGCGGGATTTAACACAATATTATTTTGTTAAGGGTAAAAAGATGGAGACTTTATTTTATTAGGATACGCGCAAGACCAATATCTCTGAGGTGCCTGTGAGGGTTATATTCTTGATTATATATTTATTTATGTATATAGAATATATGTATATAGAATTATTTATATATTGCATCCTTTATTCTCTTGTTGTCGGTTGTACAATATATCCTTATGCTATATACAGCATATAACTATAAATTGAAATGTTTTAGTACTTTTACCATATACATATACATTACATAGAATAAGTATTGTAATATATGTTTTCGTTTAGTATATATAATACAATATATTTATGTATATATAAGTTCGCTATTCAATTTATCTATATATATATAATATATATATATATTTTTATACAATAATACATATAAATTTGTTATATTTATTTATGTATACATAATATTGTCGAGAATCAAATCAAATTTGCAGCTGAATGAAAATATATATACAATTTATATATAAAAAAAATATCCTTTACAGTATATATATATATTTATAGTGATATGTATATATTTATATAAATATATACAGTAGCAGGATAATTGTATATATTATAGTTGTGTTGTACATATGTATATTGTATATAAAATACAAATGGGTGGTTATAATATATAAATACAATACAATACTAGATATATATGGTGTATATATATAGAACAATATGAACAATGGAGGATAAAATAATGTTGAGAAGAATATTTATTTGAAAAATATATATATATCCTTTGATAATATATTATTATATATCTTATATACACGTATACCATATATATGTGTATATTGAGTAAACTAAATAGAATTGTGTTTACAAAATTGCCTTACTGTCATATTTATAAATCTTTTGTGAAAATATACACACTGTAAATTTTATTCACACATTTTATTTATTATATCACGGATACAGAATAAAAACAAGTTCCTATAGTGAACAACACACTATTTCCATTTTTTGGTGTGAATGTGTTGTAATTAAACCATTAACATTAACTGCCGAATCGTTCATAACAATTATATATAGTGATAATGTCTACGGCCACTTCAACTTAAAGAAATCGAATATGGTATGTGGTGTTACACACCACACACACAACAGCATAATTGATTATGTTCCGTTTGGTTTCTTACAATGGTTAATAATTTGAACATTTAAATATATAAATATAACTTCTTATGATTATTTTGTGGTGCATGGCTTATGGATTGTAAGCATGATTATTCATGCGTCGTGGAACTATTGCAATTCCAAATGTAGTGTGCTTATGTAAATCGGGCGATATGGAATCAGTAAACTATTTGGGTTTCTTTTTGTCTCACTATCGAGTGAAATATATGAGATGATTACTCAATATCATACGATAAATCATCCTCACACAATAGTTCCTCTTGCTTTACGATACATAACTTTCGACATTTGATTTCATTTCACTATAGGTTAGACTATTTTAAATAAATTTAAAACGTGTATATGTGCAGAGAGCGCCAAAACATATCTATGATATTTTGAAAGCTAATAATTATTTAAAGTAATTCTTTTTTATTTTTTTTTTTAGACATTTATCAACAGTCAAATGTTAGTGACACAACTTTAATAATGGATTTATATATATGAATAAAAACAGTGTCAAAACGAAAAGTTCAAGATTATTTTGATATACAATGATCGTCCAATGGGATCATGCCAAAATGAAAAGTTCAAGATTATTTTGATATATAATGATCGTCCAATGGGATCATTAGTGCACAATTGTTGTATTCAGAAAAATTTATTATTTGATTTGTTTTATACGTTGCGATGACATCATTTGATTAATTTTGTTTTAAAATCATAATGGACATGCTGGCTATAGAGAACCAACTGAACGTTACAATGTTTTCGAATTGGAGCCGGCAGAATGCATGAAATAATTGATGCCAACGATATTTATTTGTATAGCAACCTGATAATACGTGCTTGTAAAAACAAACGATTTATTTATGATAATCTATATAAAAATTTAAATCAAAAGATCAACTAAAAAGAGGCATCATTTGCGCTGAACATATCGCCGACATTTTTTCAAATATTCATCAAAAATTACAATTTCAATTACATCCATCTGCTGACATAAAATAATAATTATAAATTATGTAATAAATAGGTCAATGGCAGAGTAAGTACAGTAAGTAAGTTTATTACAATTTTTATTTATATACTTACAAATTTATTTAAATAATGTTTTGCGATTAGTGCTGTGCTTCAGTACTCAACACTCCAATTGGCAAACAAAAATTCATAGTTCTTAGGCGACAGTGTGGGAGTAATAAACTTCAACTTTGAGTATATATAACAATACGAAAAAATATCTACTTTGAGTATAAGTAACAATAATTAATATGAACACACCATTTTCTTTAAAAATACAGACAATATTCCAATCGAATATTGATGCGTAATTGAACATTAATTGCACACAGTTTCAATTTCTAATTTCTTGTACTTATAATGTGCGGATGTAATAATCCTATAATATGTTATATAATAACATTTTCTAACAGTGTCTATTTATTATATACCAAATTGAATAATATAAAAGAAGCAATTCAATATCTTTGTTGACTATATATAACATTATATAGTAAATATTTGCTGACACGGGTTAAAAGCTGTATATATGCACGTAGCTATTGCTTTTATAAATATATATTTGTATACAATTTTTTTTTATATCCTTTTCTATATATTAAAATACAGAATGAAATTCAATAAAATATATATTTATCACATGAAATAAAAATAAAATCATTTCGAATATACTTATTGATATAATTTCATTTTATTCTGGCGTATATATTTTAGTTTTTCATTAACTTAAAAGACAAAAATAAGAAAAGAAATTATAAATAAAATATAGATTGTTATATTGTATATTAAAATACAACATAAATATATATTATAACACTTTCGAAAACCATTTCGTCGACACAAGCGTGTGATTGTATGAAAGGATATATGTTTTTACCTGGGTATGATAAAGCATATTCATGTGTATATTATTGATTAAAAATACATATTTTAAATAGAAATATCTAATATATCGATGACAAGTCGATGCCATATGCTTTAAACCCATTGGAAACATATAGTCTAACTTAAAAATTAATTGTTAACTTAGGCTACGTCCTTTACTATACTAATTAACTAAATTACTGTAAAATTATCTAAAGAAAAGTTTTTATTCTTATCCCTTTGAAAAATAATGATACAATCTATCATTTTAAAGCTATGGGCGCGAATCAATGATTCGTAGACAATTATTGTTTTTTGTTGGAAAACTTTGAAATTTGTTTTATAAAAATATGTATATTTTTCATTTAACAGTATTACTTACTTGTTGCATGGCATTAAAACACAGGTACTTAAGCTTTCTCCAACCAGATCTATCTACAGCCAACGTCTAATAATCTCAAATTTTAAGGATACCAATAAATCGTAGTCCTTTTTTCGTTGCTTGAGTTGTTACTGTATAATCTGTCTGATTCGAGGTCATGTTGTAGAATACATAACTAGTTGTTTTTGTGAAGTTGGCAGTTAATTTAACCATTCTGTAAATTCGTAATGTATTTACCATTGCTTCTGACTCGTCATGACATTCTGTATAGTTGTATACAATCGTTAGCTTATATATAGTTTCAAGTTCTATATATTCTCTTATTTCTGTTTATATACAACTAGTGAACTGTAATACATAAGATTATATGTATATAGTTTAATCGTTGTTCGATATAAAGTATTTATTTGATTTAGAGACAACCAAACAAATTCAGCTTGAAATTATGATGACATTATGTTACCACAAAACATAGAAAACAATTTCAGTTTCAATGTCGTGTGGTACGATACCGTAGAGTGCCGAACTCTATTCCAAAACTTTATTGTGTGAATTTTCTAATCATATCCAATTTTATAATAAAATTTGTTTTGCAAAATAGGATGTCATGAACATTTCTAATTTTGATCAAAGTTAGTTATTGTCTATTTGGAAATTTTTCATCAAATTAGATATATGGGTTGAGTTGAGCATAGAATTATGGGTGCAGTAGTTTTTATAATTTTCCTACAACATTATATATACATAAATCAGTTGTCCAAACAAGAAATCTATGTTATCCTAGAATAATAATAATAATAATAATATAAATAATAATAATAATAATAATAATAATAGTTTATTTATAGGAAGAGCGTATACGAGAATTGCATTTTTTTTAAATATCTAAGACACGAACCAAATGTAACAATTTAGCATATGAACGCATAAAAAAATTATAAAAATTCCTCATCAAGTCATGCTAATCCAAGTTGAGCATCCTGCCACAATTATTACTATACATTCTCTACATTATTATTCTTATCGGTGAATGGTGTTGTGTCATGAATACGTTGCTAATATCTGAAAACCATCCAACAGCATATTTTCAAAGCTATAATCATCATTTTTTATTTTATTTCAAAAATTTGAACTGAACATAAATATAAACTGAAAAATGTTAATGTATAAAATAAATTTCTCATGTAAATTACGGGAATTTATGTAATCTTCGATCACGATCGCTTAGTCATGAACACTACACACTTGACCACACACACAATATTTTACTCAATTACTAATATCAATTGATGCTATTTATGAACGTACCAGCAGATCTCTCCCATTCAATCATCAATATATATATATAGTTTTTCAATTATAGATGTGCGTTCCATATCCGAATAAAACTATGAAGGCAAAATAAATTTTATTTGTGAATTATGTACAATTAATTTTTATTATAAATGTGATTTTTAAATTATTCCTTAACTTACAAATTTACTAAATTTACATTGGTGATTATTATTTGTTCACAAAGTTTAAAATAAATCTATGTTGGAACAAAATCACAATTCGACATTATTTTTCAACATTTTATTTAATAATTTTAAATAAAAAAAATTGTTATTTTGGTGGAGTACCAAAATGTGAAGTGGACAACAAATATGTCAGTCAGTCCAGTCACGCACTATTTTTATATATGGGCTATGCATATAGAGGAGGGATCAAAACAATAGTTTGGAGAATATTCCTGATGTCACACATTCTTGTCAATGACTCGCTTCGCTCTGGCATTCGATTACATGTTTGCACGAGTGTAATGTAACATTATTCCACTCCATCAATGACATTATTTTTCCATAATAAACTTTATTATGAAATTTTAATTAGAAAAAAAAATTGGAAATTAAAATAATTAATGAGAATTAATTTTTTTCATAATATAATTTTTATTATTCAAAACTAATTATTTCATTTTCACTTAAATTTTTTTTCTTTTTATATAATTTATACAATTACAAACTTATTAACTAAAATTGTATTTATTTTATAATTATCTGATTTTATATTGTATAATTTACAACATTGTAATATAATTATTCGATAAAACATAAAGCTATATATGCATTCATATACATTTGTAAATATATGTTAATTAATATTATATATACAATTATTATAATAATAGTAAAATGGTGTTGTGACGTGTATTCTATAGTTATAAAAGTTAGTTAATTTTAGTGTAGGATATATATTAAATGTTAAATGGGAAGGTAAAAGGTACACAATAATAATTCAAAATATATTTATATAATTTTCCAAATGAGATCACGGTTTACGATACAATATAATTTATAGTCTAACTTAAATAAAATATATTAAATTATATATTTTGTAAAAAAATAGGAATGGAAAAGGTAAATAATTTAATTGGATCGATTTACAAAATTGCACAAATATTATTTTACTGGAACATTTCGTTTACAAAATATATATACGACAAAATTGAAATTAATCAATTATTAAAATACATAATATGTTAGACATTTCTTTTATTTCTCTTGTGCAAACACAAACACATAAGTGGAACAAATAAGGTATTTTATTATGCTTTTGTGTTACTAATGTGTTATCATATGATATATGTTCTTCGTAATTTCTTCGACTATTCAAACGGAAAGCTAGCACATATGAGTCTCAAATGATACAAGAGTATGGCACACAAGAGGAATAAATGAAAATACCAATTATATGACATCTCTAGCGAATGCAATTTTCTCATTGCAATTATCACACTAGATGATTATGTATATCGATAAAGATGTCGTTGTGATATTCGTTCGAATAAATTTGTGTCGAAATTGTGGTTCAACGTTTCACCAAATACATACACTAATTTAACCGAACGAATTCAAAAAATTACTAAAACGCTGTGAAATATTTCTTGAATATTTAATTTTACTTATATGAATTTTAGATATAAATCTTTACAATTCCAATTTATTTCTTGCCTTATTAATTTTTTTTTTGTAAGAACAATTTCTTTTCAACTGAAATTTCACCAAACAATTTAATGTTAAAATTTCACAAAAATTCTCTAAATTATAATTGATGAAATGAATGAAAATAGCCGATTTCTCTGTATATTTATGTAATTAATTTTTATAAATTTAAATTAAATTGTAACGTGTTTTTTTTTTTTTTTTTGTTTTTGCCTAAACTGTCTGTACAAAGTTTAAAAATTGTTTAAGTTTAAAATCTTGGCAACAAATTAAAATTTAATAAAATAGAATTTTTTAAATTTTCATACATAAAATTATTTATAAATTAAATTATATTTAATTTTTTGAATTATTCAATTTAAAATTGAATTTGTCGTTTTAATACATTTTTCTTTTTACATTAAAAATATACCTAAAATATATTTAAATATTTAATTATATATAGTTTTGTATGTTTATAATAGATTAATAGGGGTGTTACATCTGTGTCCGTAATTTATGTGTTGATTGTAATTTTTGGTACACAATAATTGATAATTTTCCCGGCCGGCTATTTTCGTTTATACATTACAAAATTTCCAAAATTGTTACGAATAAATTGAAAAAATGTTATTGTATTTATCGATCATATAATTGGTAACATTTTCGGGAATGCGTTTCACAACAGTTCATATTACTCAATTCCTTTTTGATTGGTTCTAATTATTTTGGAGCAAATTTCTATGTTTGAAGATTAATAACATCTCCTGACTACGATGACTTTTTAAAATGCAATCATAGCGGCAAAGAATCAATTATAAATTGAACTTTATTAAATTAATTATACTATGCAATCGGGAGTCCGTCATATATATCATATTGATGGAAAATATTCAATCTATGTTAACAATATACTAATAATTCAAATTTTACAATAACATTTTCTAATTGTAAGTCCAATGATTGTATTGGAATTCGCATAGAGATATGTGAAAAGTATCGATGCATGCTGCTGCGTTACCCGAAAGGGTGTAATTCTTTTATTAATGTATATTATGAACAGTGTTAATTTTCTTGAAAATAATTAATATTATATACTTAAAAATTTATTTGCGAAATTCTAAAACAGATATGTCACCATTTTTAGTACGTCAATGTGAAAGATAAGAAACGTTAATTACAATATGTTAACTAAAAAAATTTGAAGATAAAAAATTGGAAGCATTACTGGATTTCTAACAAGAATTGGCAGAACCATTGAATGTTAGTTAACTAACAATATCACATCGTTTAAAAGTAACGTGAATTATTCAAAAGGAAAATTATTGGGTACCAACATAAAAATAACTTATGAAATATTGTTTCAAAGGCAATAAAAAGATAAGGTTTTTTGCATGGAATTGTTACGGGCAAAAAAATCGTGTTGCAAATCAGGTGATACATCAACATTATCGTCAAAGCACCATATTCACGAATATGAAGACTATGCCTACCAATAACATTAATATGAATCGTTCCACAATATGCTAAGAGACACGATATAGTGTCACATGTCGCAAAAATTGTTAATATCATGGTTGATCGCGCGTTTGTTGGTACATATTTACCAGTTGCTGTTCGATCTAGCACCAGTTTCGATCGATTTGGAATAACCTGTCCGAGCAGCATCCTAGTTATTTTGGTAAACACAAAAACTTACTCGATGAATTCATCGCAGCTAATCTTTTACCACAAAAATAGGTATATATATATTATAAGCATGTAGGCAGCGACGGTCAATTTATTTGCATAATAATATTTTGACGATTTCTTTAAATAAAGCAATCATTTTCCTTAGAAATATTTTGGAAATTAATTTGGTATCTCAGTTCTTGTATTTTTAATAAATGAAATTGATTGGTGATGTGACATTTCATGCATATATTGAAGTATGTTATATATACAGTTACATATGATCAGGTTGCTACAGGATCAATATGTGTCATGAATAATATAGTCATTTGATAATATTTGGAAGAGTATTTTGAATTTATTTCTTATCTATAGAAGATTGTATATTAAATTATTAATTATATAATCTGGGGTTCGTGTCATACATTGATGAAAAGTATTCAATTATTGAGCTTTATGTTTTTTACAGATGCCAATAATACCTTTACTCATTCACATAACTATATATATTTATGTTGTTATACATGTTATATATTCCAGAGAACTCTAGATATTACAGACACCGCAGAAGAACATATACTATAAAAATATTTTTGATAAAAAATAAATAATTTAATAATTAAATAATATAAAATAAAAATTTTATAGACTAGAATTCAGTTTTTTTTTTTTTTAAATACTATTGCTTACTTCTTAATTATATTATTATTATTATTATTATTTATTGTTACGATTAATGGATCGAATTTTCAAAAAAAAAAAAAAAAAATGATATATAAAATGAAACTAATTTCATCTACCATCAATTGTTGTACGTCCGATTAAATTTTCTATACTAAAACCTTTTGTATTTCCATATTTTCGTTTTTTATTATTATTGTTACTATTATTATTATTATTATTATTATTATTATTGTTATTATTACCATATTCATTGTTATAATCTAAAATTGTGGTGGTGGTTTCGTAACATTTTTTCGAATCGTTTAATGATGATAATGTATTTGTTGGTGTTGTAGTATTTTGAAAATTATGTTGCCATATTGATTTATCATAATTTTCATCGATGTAATCACCAATTGGTGCCGATGCATTCGAGGAACGATGATGATTTGATGAAAATACATTTTGTTTTTCACCTTTTGTCGTTAAATCGGAATAAATTCGCAACATAATTTTATCTTCACTATTATTATTATTATTATTATCATCATCGTTTGTATTCGTATTTATATTGGCATTTATTTGATTGTCACTAATTAAATTATCTGTATTATTATTATTATTATTATTATGTTTAATTGTTCTTTCTATATTTTTACATATATTTAAAAAGGGTTTTACTGCATCTAATTTGTTATTATTATCACTACTATTATTATTATTATTATTATTATTATTATTATTATTAACACCAATTTCATTACACATTTGTTGTTCATTATTATTATTATTAGTATTATTATTATTTATGGCTGTTGATGAAATACTAAATTCTTCACTTTCATTTTCTACATCAATTTTATCATTTGATGATACATCATCATCTAAATCATCATCATAACAAAGATAATTATTATTAGTATTATTTTGATTTTCTACATTATTATTTGTATTTGCGCTGGATATTATATTTGTGTTATTTAAATGATCTGGAAAATTTAATTCATTTTGCCTATTTAATATATTTGTAGCATTTCTATTTAAACTATCAAAGAAATCATGTTTATTATTATTACTATTATTATTATTATTATTATTATTATTTAAAAATCCCTGATTAAATAAATCTAATGTTGCTGTTGCTGCTGCTGTTGTTGTTGCTGCTGCTGCTGCTGATGATGATGATAATGATGATGTATGTGCAGGTACAGTTTGTGCTGTATTTCGTCGAAATGCATCTTGCATGTTACGACGTAAAAATTCTAATTTTACACGATTATCATAATAATTTGATTTTAAAATTTCATCACGATATGAATTTAATTTTGGTTCAACAATTAATCCACCACCACTTTGTCGATTTAAAAAGCATTCATTTGTTGTTGCGTTCATACCACTACCAACAACACTTGTACCTGCAGAAAATACATCAAAATTATCGGAAAAATTATGATATGATGATGTATTATCGATGTTATTACTATTATTATTATTGTTGTTGGCACTACCACTTGCACTACCACCAAATTGTATGGGTAATACTGGTACTGGTTTTCGAACCCAAAATGGTGAAAATGGACTAAATACTGCCGCTGGAAATGGTACACCATGTGATAAATGTGTACGTTTATAACGTTTTCGACGACGTAAAAAACTACCATTATCAAACATATCTTCAGCCAATGGATCTAATGTCCAAAAATTACCTTTACCTGGGTTACCCGGTTCTCTAGGAACCTTTATAAAACAATCATTTAAACTTAAATTGTGTCGTATTGAATTTTGCCATGCTGGAAATTTATCTTTATAATATGGAAATCTGAAATGATAATAGAAGGATATGTTTTTTTTTTTTTGTTAATTTGTCGAATGTAAAAATTTTAGAAAGTAAATGCTTTGTGTATTTTTTTTGCTAGAAAATAAAAGTTAAAGATTTGGTAAAAGGAAATAGCCTTTAGTGGTATAGTCTGAAAAAGTAATTTTTCGATATGGGCAAAATTATTGACCCACTAATACGGCAGAAGCCGTGCTTATACATGTTCGTCCATACATTTATATTATTTTTTACTTTAACTACTCTCTGACTTAACACAGAAATAACATACGATGAGTAGATTGATTATTTTTTATTTAAATAAATAAATTTATTATATATTATTTATTATTTATTTATTTTTATCGTTTCAAATAGGGTTTGAATGTAAATCGATGATTTCTTTTAGATATGATAATCATAATTGTGAAAGCACGTATCGTAACAATGCATTTGTAAAGGCTATAGTGAAACCGATTGAACATAAGCAGCAACAGTTATTCGAATAAAATCGAGTCGAAAAATTAACGAGGAATGACCACAAATAACGCTTCAACGAAGAAAATTGCTCGAATTGTTTTTAAGGTAAAAATTTCATATAACATTTCAAAAAATTACCAATCACATGTTTTTTTTTAACGATTTCAGAACAATATTTATATTGATATGAAGATGTGTCTGCTGCCCGTATTATAAATTATTTTGCTTTATAAAATTCATAGAAATTTCACATCAAAATCACTACTTTTAAATTATGGAACCATTATTCATACGTTTTTATGTATACAACGTATATTTACAATATATAAGTTTTACAACCGAGGAATGATTTTCACAGCAGATTCTATAAAAATCTGTTAATTTGATAATTTTTTGCGATTTGAACAGCGCGATGCGGTTGATATTTCTTTTCAAATACACATGCAATAATTTGTGATGACCATTGAATTTGATCAAATTACTCTCTGAATTCTTCATTACCCAGAAAAATAACGTCACGTGTACGCAAAATAAATAAAGTCTCCTGTGCATTAAAAATCTTAACTTTCGATTAACAATTATGTTGTGTTATGGCAACTATTTCTGCTAAAACTGCATATAATTTTGCTCCAAATATATAACAATCAAATTTCTTACTTTTTAGTATGCAGTAATTTCATTTTCTTTATTTACTGCTTTTATTTAATTTATAATTTTTATATTGCTTTAATATAATACTAAATTACTGTCGCCTATTGAAAAAGGATTCCGTAGTAATAGTAAAATCTCTTAGAGTAGCAATTCTTATTATTATCATATTGAAAAAATTTACCGTTCATCATCGAAGATATCTTTTTCTTAGTGTAGACAACTTTTTGTATAAAACTAAAATATTTTATTTTATTTATTATTTATTTTTATTGGATCAAATAGAAAAATATGAAAGTTAATTCATGATTTCTTTCATTGATTGTCATTGCTGTGTTGCTGAAACTATTGTAAAAATAAGCTTCCAACTAAAACCGATAGTGAAATCAACTGAACGTTACCAGTATTCGATTAAAATATGATGGAAAAATTAACAAGACACTACCACAAATAGCGCGAATCAATGAAGAAAATTATTTTTAAAATGGCTTTATGAGGAAATATTTGATGATTATAAAGATGATTGTGCAAAAAAACTATCCAACCAAAGTTAGGTGCGATATGACTTTGCAAGAAAATTATCGAAATTGATGAATCTGTTAGTTTAAACGAAAACACTGCTGACTGCTAACTTAGTTTATGGATGAATGCCGATTGTTGTTCGTAAGGAAACACAACCATTTCAACTGAAATTATATTTGTGGTCTTCTCTGTGTAAATATTTGTTTACTTTTTTATATTTTATAAATATTAAATTGAGATTTTTTTATTCTAGAATACTTTCGACTACGAAATGACAACATTATTTTACAATATGAAGTTGATTTATTTGGCGGGATTATTTACATAATTTTCTGGCAATATAATTTATGTTATCATAATTTTGATTGACGGCGGTTTTGTGGCACAGTAAGTGAATTTTTTTTATGCATTTAGTATTTAAGTATATCCACAAATGTTTTGTTAATTAAGGTAAATTTATAATAGAATATTTAACACTTCTTGTTTATAAGATCCGTCCTGAAACTATGTATATTGCGAGTAAATTCAGGTTGTTAAGATTCGTTTTCTTTGAAAAATTATTATTACCAAATATCGATTCGTGCGAATACTATATATTACACAAATGATTGAAATACTATCAGATCACATATTTTCTGATTTGAAACATTTTATAACCATATGACGACCATATAACTTGTACCATGGAAAAATTACACATACACATTTGTTTCACTTGTACGTATTTTAATTTCTTACCAAGTTTTAGTTTTGTCAAACAAGTTTTTTTTATTACTTCTGGTTGGAAAATGATCGCAGAATTCTTACAAGAACGTAGCGATTAATTCTTCTATATTATTATTGTAACTAAACAAAATAAGTTTTATAATTCTGAGAAAATTTTGACATCTATAAATAAAGAATTCTGCCTGTCGTGGCATTGTTTCACTTTCCTATATATGTACTTCTAATATACCATTTATATATTTTAATTGTTTAAAATTAAATAATATTGTTTAAGATAGGTTGTTATGTGTGTGGTCATTTGTTAAAAAGATTTAGTACAGAGTATTTCTGTGCTACTACTAAAGAAGTTGTTGTGAAACTATATTTAGATTAAGATTTCGATTAAAGTATATAATATAGAAAGTTTATAGCAACCTAATAAATATATTGTACCCAATATTTCTCAATAATTTGTGGCTTCCGTCGCACTACAGACGATAAGAAAATTGTCCTGTGATTTTTTACCTGATTTTATTATTAATATCGAGTTCGAAAGATAGCTGAGACTATAACTAATCTCTGAATAAAAACACATAGCGTGTCAAAGATATCTGTTTGTTTTTTTTTATTGAGCGACCTAATGGGAAATTAATTATTAACTTGAAATACAAGAATCTAGAATTTAATCTGCGATCTTACAATCAATTACATTTCATATTTACCTCATTTACGCACACGAACCCACTGAACCGTTTTGACAAAATAAATGATAATTATATTATTTAATACCAACTCAACATGCAACATTCATCAGCAATTACAGAAGCTAAATTGATAATATTATGATATACGAATAGCAACCACACGGTCACACACTAATAAAACAAAATCTATTTGCGGATTTTATTATAGGAAATTTAGGATGACAGGACTATGCCATCAATTTTTTGCAAAATACTAGAAATTCCTCATAAATCTATATCTACCCAGGTCATTTTAACTGATTCAATTGCAAATTTTTTTTTCATTATCTTTAACAAGTTATCTCTTCTATATATACTAAATAATCAACTCAGATAATCTCTATCATCTAGTGTAGATGAACCGCATACTCTTTCTTTATGGACGAGTGGTGATAAATTAATTAAATTTAATTTTAACAAAGTTGACCATAATTATCATTTATTCATTTTTCCGTTTCAAAGTTAATGAGAATAATCCACATTGAAATTATTTTAAAAATTTCTAAAGACCGCCGCATCATTATTGTAATATCAAATATACACATCCTTTCTGCCATAAGAAATATACACTTTTCCAACTATTCAATAAGATAAAATCCCTGTCTACGCTAATACACACTATATTTATAGTTTACAGATAATTTTTTATAGTGAGTGAAAAAGGATTAAAAATGAACGTTATAAATTCAATTCAATTATTTACATATATAAAAATAATAAGGCTCTTAGGCGCAGCATTTAATTTTCTTTATCCACACACAAAAATATCAATAATAAACAATTTACCTTGTCATAATAAATTCACATATTCCACTTAATGTTAATTTTTTGTGTGGTGATTGTAAAATAGCCATTGTTATTAATGCTATATAAGAATAGGGTGGTTTAACTAAGGGTTGTCTAGATTTATCATCTGCTATTGTTGTTGTTGTTGTTGTTGCTGACGACGACGATGATGCCGATGATGATGATGATGAGGTGGTGGTTGATGTTGTTGTTGTTGTTATTCCTAATGCTGTATTTGGATTGGTGGTTGGTGTATTCGATAGGGCGGGACGTAAATCTAATGGTAATGGTGAAAATGATATACCAGATGGTGAGGATGATGATGATGATGTTGATGATGCTGATGATGTTGATGTTGTTGACAAAGGTGGTGAATTATTATTGCTATTATTGTTGTTGATGGTGGCGCTTGTAATTATTTGTTGTCCTATTGGTATCATATGCGAATGCATAATTGAATAAATTAAATTTTCAAAATATATATAAAAAAAAAAAAAAAAATTAAATTTTTTTTTTTCAAAATTTTCACTTTTTCTTTAATTGCAATTTTTTATATAAATTAAATTTCATTATTTTTGCACTCATTTCTTCACACACACTCAACAACAATATAATTAATAATTTTTTTATTATAGGCACGAACCTTGCGCCACAGACATTTTTCATAATTAAATTTATCAAAAATAAAATGATCACTTTCAAAAAAAAAACGCAGTCTTAATAATTGAAATTCGTAATTTCCTCATCATAAAAACTATACACAATTCGAACAAAAAAAGTTATATTATGCGTGTCCTCTATCTGAATGAAGGAATGAATGAATGAATGGCAACGAAACTATATTATAATTATTCAATTTATTATATAACGACAATATTATTTAATGAAATAACAATTATTCAATTATGTATTTGTATATAAAAAAACAAAATGAACAAAACAAAACACAGGAGATGGAAAAAACACAAATTTTCACGTCTGATTTCAACAGCATCTTTATACGTAATGTGATAGAAAATGTTTTAAAAATGAAAATCTCACCTCCAACCATCTCACCAATAAATGTTTTTCTATTTTTTTTTTTGTTGTATACGTACATGTGCGTGCTTGTATGCGTTTATATATAATTATATATATATATATATTCAGAAAAACATTTATTTTATCAAAACCGCGCGCTTACCCAATTGCAAAATATATATATTTATATTTGTACATATGCTCATATATATACAATAACTCTGTAGTTTTCCGACTAAAGTTAGAATGAATACAATATATTTATATACGCAAATATATTAAATATATAAATATATATATATTATACAATAGAAGATAAACATTTTAAATCTGTAACTTAACTATATATAAACTCTGGGTATATGGTACAGATCTGTTCTATACACTGAATGCATATATAAATGTATAATAGGAGCAATTTATATATTGTATGATGACTTTTTATATATATATTTATGTTTTCTGTGTGTACATTATCTAAACCTAAACTAAACTAAATGTATATATACGAGATACAGACACTGAAAGAGAAACAATGTGATATCTCTAACTAAACAAAATATTTTTTCTCGTATAAATATTAAAAATAAAATATTTATAATATGCTTATAAAACTTTATATATTTTGCTATGCACTGTATATGTGTGTGTGTGTGTGTGTGTTATAAAATAGCAAAAATTGTATCTTAGGATATGTATATTAAAAAGGACCTCTGTATTCTGTTAATATAAATATATTATACAGAAAAGTTTTGTATTATTTCATTTCATATTCACGCTCACGTATAACAAATTGATGAGGGAGTTTTACAAAATATTATTTATACAGTCCTTTTATATATGTTAGTTGTTTAGATTATGAAAAGAAAGGGAATGAAAAAATATTAATGTTGTCATTTAATTATATTATTATTATATTGTTCAGTTTTCCTTTCCATGTTGTGTGCGTTAAGAAAAAAAAAACAACATACATACCCTTTTGTTAAGTTGTTTTTAAAGTATTTCGGTTTTTAATTTTCAAACTGCGAATTTTGTTTGTTATGAATCTCATGGTTTTTTATGAAAATTTACATAGATTTTTAATTCACATTTGATTTGATATTTCAGTGTATCATGGGCATGTCAATGTACGAAGGAATGATAATAACCATGGCTCTGCTCTGGTGAGGACATTGGATGTGGATGAATTTCTTATTCAAACAGCAATTATGTATTAACAGTTATTGTAACGTGTTGTCATATACAAAAGGTTGAAATTACGTTTGTTAATCGCTATTGCTCTTTTATTTTTGCAACAATTCTTCGCAGACCAGTAATAGTTTTATTGGGTGTTAGAATAATGTGGTACACCACTATTTACTATATGGTTTCAACTAATTCAGATATTATCTTGTGGTCGTGCGGATATTCCGTTTTGGCAGTGACTGCCACCCAATTTTTTTTAATCGCCACAGAAAAGAGCTTCTTTTTTGCTGGACCGGCAAAGATAATGCGTTGTTGTACCGGTTGGCCATTACATTTTCCGTAAATTGGTGTTGTAACCATTTACCTCCTTTTTGAATATTTCCCAACGCATGTAAACGTTTGAAAAACCGCTGCTTATCAATAACTCGTAGCGCATCTACAAACTCTTTCTGCGTTTGAGCCCAATAATACTTGCAATACTTACTTCGTTGTCGTGAAACTTTTTCGATGGTACAATGCGAGCGTTTGTCATTGTCATTTAAAATCGTGACTATTGATTCTTCGAAATCACTCTTTATGTATTGTATATATATGATGGAGTATGATCACTATATAACATTCTTCAACCAATCAATTTAGCTTCTGTTACACATTTTTCTAACTTCAAATTAGTATAAAATAACTAAAAACAATTTATTTCGTTCCATTTTTCACAAGTGATAAGAAAAATTAATGTTTACACAACTGATAACGTTTGCTGACTCTATTTTATTAAATATTGTCAAAACTAATAAAAAGAATAAAAATAAATGCAATAAAAATGATTTCCATAATTGCTGTCTGTCTGTATCAAGAACTGACACCCGTCCAAATCGTAAGGAATTCGTCGTGAAATAATTAAGTGCAATAGTTCATCAACTAAACGGTTCTAGATCTATTGTAGTGGAATATTCCCTTTCCCTATTGGAAATGGAATTGGATCTGTCGGCTAGCCAAGCATAAAAATTTATAGAAGTTACCAAAATTAATAGTAGAAAATAGAAGAAAATTGAATAAAAATATACTACAACAATTCTATGAGAAATATTTGAATAGTATATGATAAAATTCAGAAGGAGCGGTTGCATTGATTGTCACACGCTCACTTACAAATCTTTGAAACTTATTGTTAATTACTTAAATCGAAGCAAAGAGTGTCAACTATTGCCACAAATCTGTGTGACTTATCATAAAATGATTAAGTCATACATTTCAAGATAATCAGATAAATTATTATTTAACAATTCATTGTATAGGAAGTGTTTGACTTCTATTGGACCGACCGCAAGGTGTACAGTATTTTCGTACTTATTTCTGAGATCGAACGAGGGTAGTGTCACCAACTTTCACTTTAGTACTTATCATAAAATATTCTAATACAAAATTTCTAGTTTTAATTATTAATAAGTTATTACTATAAAGAATTAAAATATTGGATGGTCGACATGATTTCCGCCGTTTTTTATGCAAAATTTATATGCATTTTCTATTGCTTTTCAATGAACATTTTTAAACCAAATAATTATGTACAAATTTGATCGATGACTTTTTACCATTTTTCTGGTAAATCCAAAATTCCGTTAATAAAGATCGTCTGAGTGATAAATTGCGACAAGTAATTTTCACTGATTTCTCTTTTGAATGCACTCCGTTAAGGAAGTTTTGTCCGACATAAATGCTAGTCTATTGTTTTGCACAACAAGCGTTTCAAATGTTTCGATGTTATTAGATATAACTTGCAAAATAAAATGAACCAACCCATCGAGAATATCAGTGCACGAATTCTTAATATGTTAAAAGAGCAACAAAAAAAAAAAATACATAATTATTCTTTAACATTCAAAATATATTTATCTACACACAATTTTCTATTGTCAAAATATTTATATAAAATTAATAGAATTATAAATTCATAATTTAAAAAATATTCTTAAATATAATACATTTGTAATAATAACATAAATCTTACCAAAAATATTCACATAATATTATTTTTTTCTTTTTTCTTTGATATATAAAATAACCCAAAAAAATATTAACTAGCACCAATCTCCAAATACATATAATAAATTTACCTGTATTATTTTCTTTCGTTGTTCCCTTAATGAATAGCTTAAAATTTGTGTTTTGTCTTTTAAAACTTTTTGTTTTTATCATTTATTTATTATCTTTATTTAAAGATTTGATTTCATAAATGGTTTCAAATATAAATGAAATGATTTATTAACTGGTTCTTGATTTAATGGACTTTTTTGTGCTTCAGCAAATATACGTTCGTAAACGTTACCATCATAGGCACCTAATGTTGAATTTAAAATAGCATCGGGTATATCAAAACCGTCAACTATACCAATGGCATTTGGTCGTAATTTTATTAATAAATTTTCAAAACGTAATTGTAAATCTTGAATATCACGTTCCGATATTGTTGTAAAACGTAATAAATCACCGACAGATGCCAAACACGTATCCACAACAAATAATTCAATTAATTGTTGTAATACTGTTGCCAATGCCGTTGATGTTTCTTTACCAATATCTTTTGTCATTTCATAACCTGATTGTACTAAAAATGCACGACAATGTGCTTCGGCCGAGCGTGCTAATTCAATTGAAGTTGCATTAGATGCATCTTCATGGCTTTGCCCCATTGTTTTACGTTTTTCAACATTTTCATATGCTAAACGTACTTTGCTATAAAAAAAATAAAAACAAGTACATAAAACAAATATTTGAATTATTATATTTTTAATAAAACAAAAACAACATTTCTATTGTTTTTATTCATTATTAATTAACAACACTTACTTTGCTGCAATATTTTGTAATGCATTTATAATACCAACAATTGCAGGATTCCATGTTTCTTTGTTTTTTCTTAAACCTTTTGTTAAATAAGCTACGGTAGGTACTAAACTACCACCTTTTAATGTTTCAGCCCATGATTTCATTAGATATCTTTGTATACAAAAAAAAAAGAAAAATTAAAATAATTTAAATTATTTGGTGCTCTTCCATGAAGGGACTCTTATCAAACTCTACAATTTAAATTTTAAAAAGTAAGCACACTAACACATGGGTTATTGAGAAATTCCATTGCCAATACATTAATTTTATGGCGGCGCTTCCCGAACGAGTGATCTTATAGAGAATGTTTAATAATAGGGAAACTTCACAGGGTTCTTCTTCTCAAAAACTTATTTTCTAATTTTTTATGGTACTCGAATTTATGCATTTTTTCCATGCCAATATAATTATATCTTAGAAATATTTTAATAATATTAAATTCTCAAGAATTTTTCGCAAATCTTTAAATTTTAACTTTAAAACTAATCGAAGCGATAGCTAAGTTTTGGGTAATCTCAATGAGAATAAATGAGATCCATTGTATGTATGGTGGAAGTAATTTTGATAGATATTCTGATGATAAATGAATAAATAGTAGCATTCTTGTAAATTTTCTTCGCTTCAAAACACTTGATCCATTTATCCCTATTGTAATTCGTCCAAAGTTCATCATAACAATTTATTTCGCCTCTAATAATATCCTATTTTGTATGGCTTCAATTTCAAAATTTCCATTACAGCGATGATCCAAGACAATTCAGTAGACATTCATATCCCTATTGCTGACATTTCTCTATGTGCTGCCGATATATTTAGTTAGCAACGTATTTTTGATTTTCAAATACATGCTATTCTAACTAGCATAAACGACTCCTATTTAAATCATACAAAGGCGAATCTATAGATAGAGAAAAAAAAAACTAACCTTGCCGTCTGTAACAATAAAACAGTATTTTCTCCTTCATATGTACAAGCAGCTGTTACCATACCATATGTTGTTGGTAAATTAGAACATTCCATATAACCATGTCCACCACAAGCTAAACGAAGTGTTTCGACACCAAGCGCAGCATCAGCTGTACATACAGCTTTTAAACAGCAAGAGGCTGCATGAAGCTATATAATATAAAAAAGAAAAAAAAAATTGATAAAATATATAAATTCATAATTATAAAAAAAATTTCACATACTTCTGGTAAGCGTTCTAATTTCCCAGACTCTAATTCAGCTGTTACTTGATTATACAGATCCCAAATATAATCCGCCGTTAATTTAAATATAAAACATTTTGCAATATTTGGGAAAAGTTTATTTTGTTGCGTTACATGATCGATAACTTGAACTTCTGGTTTTGTTGGATCAATAGGACTTTGACGTCGTACGGCTGAATAACGTGTTGCAATTGTAGCAGCTTTTGATAAATAATTTGCCATATCTCGTACAATAACAACACGTACAAACATCATTGTACCATATGTTAATACAGACGATGGTGATTTAACATAAGTTCCATCTTCTAATACTTGTGCATTACGCATTAACATATTCTTACGTGGTATACGAACATTTTCAAAACCCAAATAACCATTATTAACAGCTTTCATACCTAGTTTCGTACCAATTTCTCCAATTTTAATACCAGGCATTGGTATCCATGTATCTTCATCACGTAATTGTACGATAAATGGATGGATACCATGACATTTTCCTTGTGTATATAATTGGGCAACGACAACTGCATAACCGGAACTATGACCCACTAGTGGTGAAAAAAAAGAAGAAAAAGAAAAACAAATATTAAAAATAATCAACACAAATTAAGAAAAATTTATATAATATTTACATCCTCCAGGCCACCATTTATAAGCAGTTATCGATGGACTATTTAATACAAATTCTTGTGTTTTTGCATCATAGGTGGCCGTTGTTTCTAATCCTCTAATAAATGTTCCATGACCAAGTTCCGTCTGTATATACATAAAATAAAAAATATTAATATTTTGAAATATAAATTTTAGATGTTCAAATTCATTTATTTCTTTATTTTTATATATGATCATAAATAATATAGATTAGGTCATTTTAATATGTAATCACAATTTTTCCAGTGATTAACAAGCTTGAGAAAATTTCACATCTATCGGATATGTTACAAGATCAACATTTATGGTAACTATATCGGAAAAATTTTAAAAACACACCATGACGGCAATTAAAAAAAAATTTAAATTATATAATTAAATAATTTACACGTATTAATTTCTGTTTTGTATGAAATTCTATATTGATTGTGTCAGAAGAATAACGCTTCAGGTGCTGTTCAGAATTCAGAAGTTTTAACACTCCATCGGTATTTACGATAGAAAAGAAGTCAAAAATTACACTTTCAAGGTGTTTTTTCTGTCGGTCTGGGCGTTAGCAATTTAAATCTTTGAAATTGTTCTTCGATTTTGATGATATTTTGGATATAAGCATTTGTCTATCCTTGGACTAATATTTCCAATATGACCCTGAGCCGATACCTTCTTTTAACATTTTCTATGCAAATTTACCACTTTTTGCAGTAAAATGAAAACTAGAATAACTCGGTAGAGTTTTCATCTTATATTAGTAAAAATTTGGATGAGAGTTTGTTCAGACAAAATCCTAGCAGGAAAATTTACTATTACAGCCATTCCTTCGAATCACTATTGTTAACTTAATGAGTCGCCCCTCGAAGGTGATGTGCTGCTGCAACCACACGTATTAAATTAAAATTTTCTAAATTTATAACTTACTTGAGCATATGTTCCTAAAATACTTAAATTCCATGCACGACCCATCCATTCAGCTTGCTGTTCGGGTGTTCCTTGTCCCAATATTGTTGGTAAGAACATAACAAAATGTACACCAATTGGATTTCCCTCTTTTAAAACACCTGAACCAAGTAATCCACTTAATAATGCCCTAATTTTATAGATAGAATCATATTGACTATAGAAATATGAAAATAATTTTATTAAAAAAATAACCCTTATACCACACTGCCATGCATTACTTATGATTAAAAAGACAATTCATTTACGGTATAATAAATGTCTTCTTTTATGTTAGTAATATGTATTATTGAATTTTTGTATGTGTGTGTTATTGTATTCGGGATGATCTTTATGAAAATAACTTACATATAATTATCGACACCACCACTTTGTTCACGTAAATCTCTCATTTTCTTAAATAATATTGTTGCTTTGCGAATACTATCTTCGTATAATTCTTTATGTGATAGAAATGATGTCGGTACGGCATCTTTAAATTCCGGATCATTTAAGAAAAAAGTTTCTGTAAATATGTAAACAAATACATTTATTAATTTTAGTATTATTAAATGATAACATTTTAATTAATTATTGAAAGAAAGGGATTTGGTAAATGAGATGATCGATCTATACGATATACTTAATCACACGAGTTAAATATTTGACTATATTAAATTAAAGAAAAGAGAACAAATAGATCCACAGAAAATACTTGATATTCCCTTAAATATTCTCCGTTTATTCACGAATGCCATTGTAATAGAAAATTGATGGTTTCGAAATATTCATCGACCTATTTCCAAAATTTACAATTTCAATGAACCGATGTCTAGCGATAAGATCATCTTCACTGTGACTGAAATTAATGTTAATCTATAGCAGTGTCAGGTCTGCTGAATTATTCATGTGTGCCAAAGAATTTTCATGCCTAATTTGAATATTGTTTGTTTGGTAGCATTTTTGACCAGAAATTGCTTGAAGTTGTACGTGTTTCACTTCGCATTTTATTTGCAAGTCGTTGTACTCTATGTCTAAACACATGCTTCAGTTTTTCGGTCACTGCAGAGTTACAGTAATTGGACCCAATATTAAAGTCGTACAAATATGCAATGGAAATTTAATATATGCAATGAACCTTGTTAACATTTTTTGATTAAATTAAAAAAATTAAAAATATAATTATTTATTTTTTAATGAAAACAACTTTTCGTGATAACACTCACAAAATACACTATATTGTAGTATAACTTAGCTCTATAATTCGTAAATGTTGTTATTAACTGCTTTTTTGAGCGTATATTTATTATGACCTAAATGTAAATCTTTTTCCTTTTTTACTTACACACGTACGCCGACCTTATCACAACGCAATAATACCATTCATGTATTTATCTGAAACATTGCAGACATAAAGCAATCGAAAATATTAATGTTATTATTTTTACATTAGCAAAATTTAATGCAACGCGTTGCTTTAATTTAATTTATAATAATACTATCGAGAATATGAATGTAAGTTTGAAATTACAATCGACGCAAGATCGAAATTAGCAATTTGCTAATCTGTTATATGTACAATGGAAAATATCACTAAAGTGTTTCCGTTGAATTTAATGTATTAAAAAAACTGGTAAAAATACGTCATTTGTGGTATTATGTTAAACAAACAAAAAGGGTTATCCAACAACGATGATAAAATTTTCACAATTGCAATGCTTATTAATAATTTAATAACTAATGAATTTTTTTCTCTTTTCATTTACAGTTTGCCATCAGTCTTCGATTTTCCAACATATTTTATTGAAAAAAATTGTGCTCAACAAACAAAATTTTCGTTTTTGGACTTAAAGTAAACATGAATAGTTTATTGTTGGTGCGTTGCATTCAATGAAATGCATTCGTTACAGATAAATGATGATAAATGGTTATTTGTACACAAATGTGTACCAACTATTTTTTAATTGAAATGTGATTTGAAGAAGACCGCTACTATACATATAACGATGCAACTGCAACGATCGATTTATTTAATAATAAAATTTAATCAATTGACCGCCATAGATCTTGTTATACTATAACATTGGATTATTGTTTCTATGGGCGGATATGTTAAGTCATTTATAATTATACTTATAAATTATATAATAAGAATTGGATAAACATCACAAGAAGTATATTATGTTGTTGTTGAAATTCCAGTAGAATTATGCGAAAATATGATTGAATCGAAAAGTATGCATAAATATCAAACGTATTTAAATGAAATTATATTTCTATTCCGTTATTAATGGCATCGAATGAACCTAAAAAACAAAAATGTTAATATTATCAGTATCATAACGTTTTAAGAATACATATATCACTCTTGTTGGTAAACCCTTTACAATTATGGTATAAAGTATAATGTGTTAATTAATGAAGAAAATAAAAACTTGATATTGCATGTGTCAGCCGTATGATTGTATATACAAATATATAATATTTATATTATCTATTATTTATTAATGTGTATCTAATTATTATTATAATTTATATGTTCAATAACATATGCAGAACAAAAACTATCATATTTTTATAGACAATTTAATATTGATTTAACAAATTTTCACTTATAATTTTAATTTAGTAAATTTAATTATATTATTATTATTATTATTATTATTATTATTATTATTATTAATAAGATTATAATGTTGTCGGCTCGTGTGTTTATTTTACTACGTAGTATTTTTTTTTGTACATTCATTATTTGTTTTAACATTTTTAAGTAAAAAAACAAAATTAACCCTTTAAGGACCAATAATTTTACTACTATCAACGCTAATAACTGCTTGTTTCATATTGATTTATTAGCCGAAACAAAAAAATTGCCAAACCCAAACAATGCATTTTCCATGGTCTACACTTGTAGATGGCATCTAATAAAATTGTTCTACGAATGGTTATAATTTTTTGTAGATACAAAAGTATGTGTTAATAAATCATAGCAATATCAAGGAGAGGTGCTAGTAAGCTATCTGCTGCTTTTAAACATTACAATAATATATGGTGGCGTTGAAAGCAAGACACTGAAATTGTGTAAATAAAAAAAAAAAGTTTGTGACTAAAACTAAAAGGGTTAATGAGGAAAAATTGAAATATCATTATTTAAGATAATACAATGTTTATTTTTATAACAATGATAGCAAATAAGTGATTATAATATTAATATTATAATTATCTATTTAACGCATAGATTATTACAATACTAATAATACAATATATAATAAGTATATAACATGTCTCCAATTCAAGATATTTTTTGAAGGTAATTTAGAGATACAGATACATTTCATAAATCCTAAAATTACTGATTACTTAAAATTATAATTAAAATTAAAAGTTTTTTTTTTATCAGAATTCATTTGTACGTGTATAACATTTAAATTATCTATCACTTGCCTTTAATAATTATAAAGTGTATATAATTTAGATATATTTATTAAATTGAACGATCACGATAGATATAATAATATAATTAATAAAATATAATTATATATGTTATAAAGAATGTACCATTTTTGCTTATTCTCTATCTATATATATTATGTTATAATTTTTTATTATAATATTAATATATATTTATTGACAATATGTGTACTATGGTGTGTATATACAATAGTATGCAATGATATTATCTATTTAATAAACAATTAATAATTAATCAGTAATTTTACGATTTATAAAATGTATCTGTATCACTAAATTAACTACAAAAAATCATCTTGAACTGGACACCTGTTATGTAAGAATATAGATAAGTAAATTGTATATATATTAAATATTATATTTAAGTGATATATTTTAAGTTTGATATAGTACACAGTAGATTTGGTAATTTTACGGTAAAAGAAATTCAATCCTTCATATCATCGAGTTTACGATTGGTATAAATTAATTCAAAACATGGTCGAATACAAAACACAATGTTGGTGCTTAACGTTCTGGCAGAAAGATCAAATGTGATAACAATTTAATAGTAAAATTTTAATTATTGGTAAACTCCATATGATTTCACTTTAAATGATCGAAATATGAAATTAAAGTGAGATTACTGATATCGTAAACAATTTAAAAGATTGCTTACATTTGATTTTACACGAATATTTTGCATATGAAAAAATTATCTTCAAAATGTTTTTTAACAATTGATCAAAAATGCAATTGTGTAACAACTTTCTAAGCACTGTTGTTTGGATATGATTTGATAAAATATAAGTTGCATCAATATAACGCACCAGAATTATGTTAACATTTTGCACACGGGAACAAACATTCACAACAATCAACTGGTAAGTTTATGGCTACTGTTTCTTGTAGTTTCACAAATTATTTAGAAAAATTCAAAACAATAACAAAAGAATGTTATGCAACGTTGCTGATTGAATTGAATGCTGAAATTAAGAACAAACGATCACATTTAGCAAATTTATAAATGCTTTATCATCATGTGATAATGCAACTCATCATCATTTAAAGCAATGGCAATATGGAATGAATTAATCACATATATTGTATTCTATATATTTAGCATCCATCAGCAGCGATTATATTGTCTGTTTACACATTTGAAGAAGTTAAATATAAAACTTGCAATTATTTTGAACATCTTGGTTTTCAGAATATCCAGTTCAAACTCTCGCTGATTCTAGAAAAACATATTATTAATATGAATGTGACAAAGAAATATTTTCTACTAGTTCCGGAATCTAAATATGTTTATGGTAAACTAAAAACAATCAATTCATATTTAGAATAATTGTCCATATGATCTTGTGTCTGAAAATTACCTAAAGCACTGTTTTCTTCAACAATCATGCTTATAGTAATTTCTTAATCAATTTTTATTATAAGTGGATAAATAAGTGTGTAAAAATTTTGGAATTCATACATTCAATGTCATCATTATTGATATCGATAACTAGAACATTGAAATTTCTCAACCATGTAGTTAATTGTAGCATATAAGGTTGGTATTAAATCTAATCTAATGTCTATTCGGGATTTTCATATATACTACATACATGTTATCGTATGAATGTATAATAATTTAATTCATTCTCGCATTCTTGTTGAGTTGCTACCTATTAAAAATGAATATTAATATTTTTCAAGAATTTACTGAGTAATTATAATACTCATACATAGATAAAATTATATAATTGATTTGTATATTTTAATTATTTCTATTGTTAAAGCCTAATTATATTACATTGATAAATGTGTGATTATGCGTTATCATTATATTGTGTTTTTTTCATATCATTTTTCAGTCGTATAGTATTATATTAATTATTTGTAATATATGTTTTTATATTCTTCAATTGTTCTGTCAGAGAATGATAATTCAAAAAATTACACAATTATTGGCATATCAAATAATAATATAATTATGATGCAACTAATTGTTAATGATATTCGTATTACGATTATTACGTAATATTAACTTTTATGATATAATTACACATATTATACCTACCACGTTCTCGTTTTTCTTTGATTTTTTGTTCACCGCCTACCCACCAACGGGCCAATTCTTCAACATCAAATGTGCATTTTCTTCTTTCGTTTACCAAATCTGGATTAACTTTAGCTACAGAAGTATCAGGCATTTTTATATGTATTTGTTTGTTATTCTACAGTAATAAAATTTCTATTTAAATATAATT
Source organism: Bibio marci (assembly GCA_910594885.2). Lineage (NCBI taxonomy): Eukaryota > Metazoa > Arthropoda > Insecta > Diptera > Bibionidae > Bibio > Bibio marci. Next base: position 19,051,707 of record OU343115.1, on the reverse strand, counting down.
TAGACAAAATAAACGTTTCAAATCAATTAGATTTTCCGATTTCTTTGCAACATACAAAATGTAATAAAATAAAAAAAAAAAAAGACAAACGAACCGACCAAACAGTTAACACAAAACAAATGAATTGCGATTATTAAATTTTCCTAATCACAACTTAAATTTGCTTTTTTTTTTTTTTTTTTTTTTTTTTTGTTACAATCTTTTGACTACGTGTTGTGCACTTAAATATAAAAATAAAATAATACTCGAATCAACAAAGCCACAAAAACAACGATTACCTTTTTTTTTTTTAATTAAAGATAAGCAAAAACAAACCACTTCAGATTTTATGATTTATGTTATTTATGATGGAAAGAAAAATGACGATTGACAATGATATAAATTGTTTTGTTCAGTGAAATCGTATTCAAGCAAATATTTTGATATCCCACTCCACTTTTATTTTTAATGCAAAAACTTGTTTATATTTTGCAATTGAATTTATAAATAATATGGTATTACTAAATAATTTCATACTTATATAACAAATTTATTTTAATTGCTTCATAAAAAAAAGTAGCAAACAAATTGTAAAAGTAAAACAGATACAAAAAAGTAAACAAAAATAAATAGTAAATGCCAAATTGACAGTCACTTTTGCAAAATGCTTGTGTCAGTGTCAATCCACTGTGATTCAATGTCTCCACAAAATCCATGTACTAAACATTTTATATTTTATGACCTATAAGGGGGCTTTCACAATGTAAAAGAATATTAGTTTTTATTTATATTTATTAAAAAATAGTTTTCACAATAATAATTAGCTTTTATATATTCTTCTTTAAAGTAGTATTAAATAACTAAGTTAAGAAATATGAATAATATTGCTAGAGTGCATAGAATGACATTTAATATTTTATTATATTCATAACCTACTTCATGAAGTGAACTTAAAAGTTAACTTTCATGCCAGATATTTAACTTTGATATTTTCGATGAAAAGAGTGATATTTTTTTACATTGTGAAAGCCCCTTGATTCAAAAACAAATAAAGTAAATAACTATTGGAAATGTTACGAAATGATGAAATTAAAAAGAAAAGACTTGTACTTGTTGTTTTGTCTATTAAGCAAAATTTAAATTTTTAAAAAGAATTACTTATATAGAAAATGGCATTGTAAAGTAAAATTCAATGATATAATTTCTTTTAAATGAAAATTCATGCTAATTAATATAATTAATATAAATATTTTGGTATTTTTTGTAATCTCAAATGATTAATAATGCTGATGATGATATTATTAACATTCAAAAAAGCATTAATTTTAAAACGTAGTATATAAATATTATTTTATTATTAAGAATTATCCTATGTAAACAAACACACACACACACAATTATTTTTATAATTGCTTTTCCTTCGACGAGTATTTCTATTCGTTGAAATTTCATATAGAAACATTAATTTTCCTAATACATATGAAAATTTCAAATGAAAATTCTGAGAAAACTCATGAAAATTTCGGTGTCCTCTGGTGGTAAAAAATGTTTCTAATATTATAAATAAATTAAATGGGAAATTTCAGGGGAATCGTTAAATTTTGAACGTAAATTAATGGAAAAATGATAGTATATATTTGGCACACGGTAAAAATTCTAGCTCAGCCGTTTGAAGTGGTAGGAGGATGGGATTCGTTTTAAATGATAGGTAATTAAGCTACCTAACTTTTTGTAAAAAAAAAACTTGGATTTTTCACCATGAATATGAAACCGTTATTTGAAAATTCCGGGAAAACCCGTAAATAGATTCGGGTCCTCTAGTGGTAAAAAACACTTCCAATATTCTAACTAAGACATCTGGAAAATTTCAAGAAAATCCGGAAAATTTTAATTTTAATCGGAAAATTCCGGGAAAACTGTAATAGTTAGGACAAATTTTCAGTACGACTCCCTCAGTACATTTACCATCTATATCCATTTATGGCTATAAGACATCTGTAAGTCTTCTACTTTAAGCTGGAGAAATTTCCCGGAATTTCTGAAAACGGACTTTTTGATGTTTTCGAAAAAAATTAATTAGATAGCCAATTTTTGTTCCAGCCATATTATAGAGGTTCTTAATGCGCACAACAAAGCTTCTGGACTTTTTCCGTGAAAAATCTATTACTCGACTTATGACTGATTTAAGATTTGAAAATTTTCGTGTAAGCCTAACTTTGGGCGCTCATTGTGAGAAAACCATTAGCCTTAGAGAGTTGTGGTGGGGCTTAAAGTACGTGGCATATAGTCTACTATCTGTGATAAATAGGGCATCGGGAAATTCCATTGGGAAAGTCGGAAAATTCCCAATTGAAAACATGCAAAAATCAATGTTTTTCGTTGTTCCTGGAAAATCCGTATTTTCCACTGGAAAATTCCAAAAAAAATCTTAGAACAAAGATTGAACTTTCCTTTACATTTCTGCATCATTAGATTTTTGGAAAATTCAATATTTCTCTACTTTCCAGTCATCGGAAGATTGGTCTGCAAACGATTTTCCGAACTTTAGGCACCCCTAGTTGGAAAACCCTTATAGATAGAAAGTCACCCCCATAATATAATTTGTAGCCCTTGACGAGGACTATCAGTGGTAAGAAGATCCTGGCAAAATATTTGGTATTTCCGGAGTTATAGGGGTGCAAAAGTGACCCATTTGGTACTTTCGAAGCCCCATAACTCCGCCCCCTTAGGGAAATCCGGCAAAGAGGTCGACAAATATTGTTTTTTTTCCGAGCTCTACAATCCCTGAAAATCTAGAGGTCCTACGGGCAAAAAAATTTTTTCGGCAATGGGTTATAACCCACACTTTTGAAGGTCAAAAAAGTCCAAAAAAATAGGGCTGGAAATAGGCTTAAACGATGAAGGGGCATCGTGCGAACACGAATCCGTTGAGATATTTCGAAAATTCCGCCTCTAAGTGGGTCAAATTGGCAAAACAAAAAAATGCGAAAAAGCACTAAAAAAAAAAATGGCTGGAAATAGGCTTAAACGATCGGGGGTCATCGTCCCAACAAGAATCCGGTGGGAAATCTGGAAAATTCCGTCTCTAAGTGGGTCAAATTGGCAAAACATAATTCGGCTAAAACACAGGTGAGTACCAGAAATCATGAGAAAAATAATGAGAAATTTAATTTTATTTTCTTTTTTCAGATTCCAATTGGATTTCCTTCAGGATATAATAATTAAAAAGACGAATGTTATTTTAATTAAACGATACTTTTAGTTTTTATTAATTAAATTGTTTATATTTGTACTATATATTTATATAAAAATAAACAAAACATTACAAATTGTTTTAAATAGAATTGTGTTATTTTTTAAGAGTTAAATTAATTTTATATTAAATTTTAGTAATGTCATTGAGATTATAAAATAATAAAATAATATTCAATCAATAAAATTAAATAGATGCGCCATAATCATCAATTTTCAAATAACTAGTTAATAAATACCTGTAAAATCTTATGCTAAACCTACATACCAAATTTGATCGAAATTGGTGAAGAAATGATGCAGATATTCCCAATAACTGAACTGCGTAGCATTACTACCCATTCATACAAACACGGCAACTAAATAAATACGGAAAAAAAATTCGAAAAAATACACAAAATATACGATTTTTTGAGATGAAGTATTAGGCCAGCATAATCACATGCTAGTGGAAATGTTTTTTTATTTTCATTTGTAAACACTACAAATGTCAATAAGGAATTATTATTATTCTAGTACTACTGATTATCTCATATATAAACCATGTACATATTCACCACTTTTCCCCAGCCAACCGTTTCGGAGATAATCTATTAGCCAGCAGATGTCACCATAAGCAAATTGTCTTTGATAAGTCACTACTAATTTCACCATAACTTCTCCTTAATTTCTCTATACTGTTTTTCTATTTAAATACTCACAAAACCCAAAGTAGAGATCAGAATAGTCATGACCACAAAAAACTGATATATATATATTCATATTAAAATAGGGATTCCGTACGAACTTCATTCAGACGTGGTCTTCACATGGGACTACAACGTAACATATAATTATCCATGTAATATAATTCGCCGGTTATGAGTACAAAATTACTGCACATGCGAAAGTAGACCAATATTCAATACAAAGGTTAAAATTTGTGTTTTTTACCTATTTACATAGGGCAAATTTGCCTTCCTGTGAATATGAATGTCTACAATCACATGAATAATCGTTTCGCAACCAGAACAAGGGTCGTGCGCGTGCCAGGCCTCAATTAACGCTAATTGATAAGTGCCACGACCCCGGCCATAACATGGTAAACCTATTAACGATGGAACAAAATAGTTAGACAATGTAGCTCCCAATGATTACACTACTGTTGAAATTCAATAATTTCAGTCTGAAAATTACTATTTGTAACATTCCGTTAGTGTATTAAAACCCATACACGGGCCTGAATCTAACAAAATAAAAACGTGATCATTCAGAGCTAAGAACGGTTTTATCGAAAAGCTGAGATTCCTTTGAATGTGAGCCCGAACACTTAAATTTATAAAAATTAAAAATTATGGTTCAATCATTATTATGCTACTGGGAATTCCAAATTTAAAATTAATATGCACAGGCGATAAAATAAAAAAAAACATTTTTTTTTTGTAGAAACTCGTTACTACAGCTTAGAACGGTTTTATCGGAAACCTCGGATATTCCTTTGCATGTGAGCCCGAACACGTAATCACTTTGTTGGGAGGCGACAATCCCTGTACTACGTAACATATTAAAAGAATATGCCAAAGTGATTTTCAAAATTTAAATTAAAAAATCAAAAATATGAGAAAAAAAAAACATTTTGACAATGTCATTTGAAAAAAACTCATATACAAATTAGAAAATAAAACTAAATTGAATTCAAAGCCACGAATAAATTATAAATACGCGATCACGAATATATTATAATCTCAATCTTTTTATTGGTTTGTCCAACTACACAAATATTGGCTATTATGCCTCGTGTAGAGAGAGAAACCAACAAAATTATTGATAAAATATAAATGAATAAATTTTGTTTCCTCAACTATCCAGATGCTTGTGTTTTATTGTATTTGAAAATTGGGTTTCAAAGTTATTTGTTAGTTTATTAAGAACAAATATTAAATATTATTAATAGATGTTGATAATAAAACACAAGCGTCTGGTTTGACCGAATCTTAAATTATTAACCAATACAATTTTTAATCTTAATTATAATTAAAACTTATATAATATAGTAACAAAATATTTACCAATAATAAGACACAAAATATACAATAGAAGCCTAAATGGTTAGAGATAATAGATATTCTTCCACAACGCACCAATTTATGTAAGTTATTAATTTTCCACGCAAAACAATTTCCAGGATGTGAGTGACCAGATCATTGCACATGCCTGAGAGATTACACCAATATTAAGTAAGTAAACAATTAAAAACCGACCGATTTATAACCATTATATCAATTACAAATAAATAAAATTAGTGCGTCTTTTTCCCATAAATCCTACCCACTATTAAGACTACCAGAATGAAATTCGTTCAAATAATATTACTCGTTCAATTTTACACACACACCCGATGGCTCGTTCATATCATAAATTATTAAGATCAGCCTCAGGAACGCATCCCCTATTCACAACAAGTGTTAATACAAATTTAATTAGATGACTTTCTACTCCCCTTACACCAACATTTTGAAGTTGAAACAATAAAATAACATGTTCTCTAAAAAAAACACATCCACGCACATCCACTCGTTGTACATAGCAAATACTAGCGTTCGAAGAGTCAAAAAATTTGTAATTGAATAAACAACCAAATAATCAACCCGTGTATCAAACAATATTCGACTGATTTTGAGTTATTGTTACGATGCGTGTGTGTTTATTGATTTAAAGAAAACATTATAATATTTTTCAACCTAGGAGTGTACCATATGAGACGTGTGCGAAGACATACGCTAAGCCACCATTTCATAATAGTGCCACTCCTTGTTGTGCACATCCAATAAATATTACAGTCAAATTAGTAAATTACTCTCGTATGTGAGTTTGTAACAATTCACCAATTGAACTCCGTAATTTTGCATTAACAAAGTTATGACGTGTGACAAAATAACCTAATCAACTACGAATGCATAAAATTTTAGTTAGCAATACTTCTCGGAGACGATAACACCCCAATAGGAATTCTTTGTATAGCGATAGGATATAGCATTGAGAAAAAAACAATATAAAACCAATTTTACTTAGATGTAATTAAAATAATGGACAAACAAAACAGTTAATTTACTTTATTTTTGTATACGAACGATCAATGGATCAAACGCGCACTTAACACACAGAATGCGTTAGTGATAACTAATTTAATATAAACTATGCTGACGATTTTTAAAAAACCCAACTACTGCATATTAAGTATTGATAACTCCGAAAAATTATTAAAAGAATGAGAGTGGTTTATCTGAATAAGATTACATGTTTCTTACATATTCAAATAAAACGCTCTCATTTAAAATTGTAAAAAAATTTTACATTTGACCTTAACTTGCGTTTTCGCGTAAAATTCTTTCAGAGAAATCACTACTAATATGGGGGTTAAACATGATCCGTATACGAATGAGTATAGAACTCCGAATAATACAACATGTAAATAGAATGCCAATGAAGGCAACTTTGTACATATTAATTTAAATACAATTTATACTGTGTCAAAAGACGATTAAAAAAATTTGAAAATATAAATGTGTTTTATTTGGAATTGTATTCGTATTCGGAGCATGTTTATAAGCATTTAAAATAATGCCTTCGTTATTTCTATATCTAATATCGTTCAGCATGATTTTGGGAAAAACGTAAAAAGGAGCGACTAGATCCCATAACTGCGCACAACACAAGTGGCACAGTGGATAATGTCGACAATTTTCTAATTTCTTCACTTGTTTTCCATTCAAGCGAAAAAATTAGTACAAAACCCTTTACAATGAGATTGGAATATATTAAAATTAAATCTGTAATATTGGTAGGCAAAATCAGGCGTAGCCAACAAGCCCAGCCAACTAAAACCATGGGGGTCCCATGATGGGAACATCACATGCAATGTCTAAATTTATTATCCTGCAACCATAATACTCTGATCGGTGAGTATTACAGCCATTAAATTCTAAATGGAGACATGAACACACGACGCGACCCCAGGCCACAACACAAAAAGCTGTCAGCGATGGAAAATATAAACGTGATTACATAATAGAAAACCCGCGCGTAATTGATACTTTAATTTCTACTTTAAAAAAACGTTATGTAGAATACCTATCTATCTCAGATATTTTAGTTTCTTAAAATCTAAATTGTGTCTTTTAAATTAATGAATTAAACTAATTAATAATTAAATGGAAATTAATTAATATTATTAGCTTAATTCATCCAATTTACTTAAAATTATTAAACTTAACTTATAACTTAAATATAAATAAATAACTTAAAAATTAAAATCTTAAATTACACAAATATTATTTTCTTCTCTAGCAGCAAATTGTTTTTGTTTAACTTTGCAAATTTCGATGATGTTTTGTTGTTTTGCACCGCTTTGCTATACGAAAACAAATAATATAAAATAATGTAATTAAACAAATTTTTAAATATTACAGTTTATATAAAATATTATAACAACATTAAAGTCACCTTGTCGGTGGGGGGGTTTTAACGTCAAATCTCTCTCAAAACTCTGTCAGGTAGATGATAAACTAAGCACTTCGAAAATAGGTAATGCTTATAACAAATGGAAATTGTGCGTCAGGTGGCAAACGAGACGACATTGTGATGAATTCACCCTCTTCACGGAAGTAGGTCCTATGGATTGCAGGATGGACCAAATAATTGTGTAGTCGTTGAGAAATTAGTAATTTTAAGTATTTGTTGTTACTATTTTCTCGGTTTTGATTCATTTCTAGGCAAATTGGATCTAAATGAGGTATACGAAAAAATGTTTGCACTTCAGTTACAGATCGATGAAGCACGAAATACAATATTGTACGTTCGAAATTGTAGAAAATGCAACCAAAAAAAATAAAATGAAAATGTGTGGATTGCATTTTTGTGGTGCCTGGTAGTTCTGAAATTGAACGATAAGAAATTCAATATTGATGCTGACCATTCATTGCATTTTGACTTCAGTTCAGTTGTTTTTTGCTGATAAAAGAGTCAGCGCGCTTCTTTGAGGAAAAAAGGAGTTGTCAAAAAGATGGCAAAAGGTCATCGAACAAAGTGAATACAGTTATTTCATAGTGTCAAAAAATATGTTTCATAACAAAAAACTCAACCACTTATTTGTTACTCCAAAATATTCATTAAAAGAAAAATTAATTAAATTACTCACTTTTGTCGGTTATTGCTCTCAGTAATTTATCAACTACGTTTTAGGTTGGCATTAGGTATCTATCATAGTATTTTTACGGATATATGTAGAAGTGCTTCATATTAAAGTTGCGCATCTAATATCGATATCTGAAAATGAAATATGTATTAAATTAAGGTTCTTTGCAAATATATACCATTCGATTTATATTATCACAGAATATAATAACCTTATTGGAGCAACACTTCATATTAGGTTGTCAACTATCTCCCTTCCGCCTTTTTGCTCTTTATTCAATGCTTTATAAAAAGTGTTACAGTAATCGGATTTAGTTCAAATATGCGCCGTTTTGTTCGATAATCTGTTTCCATCTAGACTGCAACTTCATAATACCTCCCTCGTAGAAGCCCCCCTCCTTATTTGCGAAGAACTCGGACAGCCACTTTTCACAAGCCTCTTTTGAGATCAACTTTACACCACCAAGGGCGTTCGCCATGGACAGGAACAGGTGGTAATCACTTGGCGCTATGTCCGGGCTATATGGTGGATGCGATAAAACCTCCCATCCGAGCTCCCGTAGCTTCTGACGAGTCATCAACGAAGTGTGTGGTCTGGCGTTGTCCTGGTGGAACACTACACCCTTCCTTTTGGCCAATTCTGGACGCTTCTGGTCGATCGCCTGCTTCAAGCGGTCCAGTTGTTCGCAGTAGATGGTAGAATTAAGCGTCTGGCCATATGGGAGCAGCTCATAGTGGATGATTCCCTTCCAATCCCACCAAACACACAGCAAAACCTTCCTGGCCGTCAATCCCGGCTTGGCCACTGTTTGGGACGATTCACCGGCCTGCGACCACGACCGTTTTCGCTTGATATTGTCGTATGTGATCCATTTTTCGTCGCCAGTCACCATCCGCTTCAAGAATGGGTCGAGTTCGTTCCGTTTCAGCAGCATTTCGCAAATGGAAATTCGGTCCATTAGATTTTTCACTGTTAATTCATGTGGCACCCAAACATCAAGCTTTTTTTTGTATCCAGCCTTCTGCAGATGGTTTAAAATGGTTTGGTGACTAACTCCCATCTCCTGGGCGATGTCACGAGATGCCACATGACGGTCTAACTCGATGTATTCCATGATTTGATCGGTATTTGTCGTCACAGGTCTTCCGCCGGCTGGCTTATCCATGGTGTCGTTTTCACCGGCTCTGAATCGTCGAAACCATTCCTCCGCGGTTCGAAGTGGTAGAGTACCATCCCCCAAAACACCATTAATCTCACGGAACGTTTCTCTAGCGGATTTGCCTTTAACGAAGGAAAACTTTAAAATAGCGCGAATTTCGGCGTTAGTGAACTCCATGTTTACACGTCTATAACTGTTGAACGCAATATCCAAACTAATCATACATAGCGTCGTTTTGTTTGTTATGTCAAGAGCTTTCAAATTATGTACAGTGTTGCCAGATACGAGCTCTGTAGCGCTTTGTACATAGCCGCGAAATTAAAAAGACAAAAAGGCGGAAGGGAGATATTTGACAACCTTATATATATATATTTACTTACATGTCTTAAAATATTTATTTTAGGCTGATGAATAACAAAGTTTTAAATACACGTAAGGCGAGAAATATTTTATATATTTACATTTACAAAACTGCATAGTTATTATGTGTGTATTTAGAACGTTGTCATTCATGAGAATCAGCCGAAAATAAATATTTCATTACATATAAGTAAATCATATATACAAGTGTTGCTTCTGTAAGCTTATCTTATTCTGTGCATTGTCTAGTCACCTTTTATATAATTATTTTATATTTAAACACCAAAAATATTGAGGTATGCATTTTATGTATTTTTGCTAATTTTTATGTTTTTACGAAACACATAATTCGCTGTAGCTATTTGGCTGCCCTCTGACACAATTAAGTGATTAATATACTTTTCATACTGAAAATAAATCAACTGAATTGCCGTCGGTTGTTGTTCGTTTATATGAAAGTCTGATGAGGTTGAGCACTATTCTTCAAATTAACAAAGTCACAATATCATATGGCACAAATTTGCATTTTTTGTAGTTTGTAGTTTTATAGTTTAAGTGTGCGAAATGTTATTCATTAATTATAAAAGTGATCCTAATTATACATTTATAGCTCGTCATTTATGTTGTTTTGATGGTTTTCTAATTTTCATTAAGTGATTTCCATTTATTTGATTTTACATTATACGATGCGTTGCATTTCACTTTCAAGCAGTAATAAAATACTAATTGGGTTTAATATTTACATTTTGGGTACCTACCTCCGGATTAATATTATAATTCAATAAATGAAAACATTTATATAACGGCAAACTAATTTGTAAATTGTTATTAACACACCCATGGGCGGTGAAGATAATCTATTAACTAGACTGTAAGATTAATTTTAATGTGTGCTTCACATTTAAAAATGAGTTTTACTGTTGAGTTGACAAAAGTGAGTAATTTTATATCTCATGTTTTCACATTCGTTCGTTGTACAAATATTTGTGCACAACTATGTAATTAATTGTTGTTGTTTTTGTTATTGGAGTTGTAACATGTATAATAATTACGATCATGCAATTCAAATCATTGTATTTGAAAATTGGGATGTAATGTTGGTGGTGGTGATGGTTGTGGTGTATCCATTTAATATTGTATTCTGAGTATAGAATTGAAACTAAAAATTTGTAAATAAATTAAATTTACAAAAACTATTTAAATATAATTAATTAATAATAATTTAATAATGATAAAACCTACCTGTGAGCTGTAATTTAACCAATAATAAAATTATATTTTGTAGATTTATTAAATACATTTGAAATAAGTAGTAGTTATTTAAAATGGAAGACATATTCATATTCAATTCACAGGTTATGTTGAAATACTATTGAAATTTATGGCACGTTGTACGTGATGGTATTGCAAAATCTGTATTATTTATAATACATTATAATTAATATATTGTGGAAGCAATTTAATAATTTATTTTATATAGAGGTGATAATTCAATATTTGAATATTCATTTGATTGTGATTGTAAATTCATTGACACATTCGGTGGATTAATATAAAATATCATCAATATCATAGTAGTTGTTGACAGCACGTGTTTGTTTGTTGTTTTGCTATTGTGCAGAATTCTACGTTGTATTTTAAATTTATTGGCGCTTATGGTAAAATTGATACATTGAATATTAGCTGCTAGATATGCTGCGTTTATAATTCACGATGTTGATGTCACTGATGCTACTAATGACGGCATATTATTTGACATCATATAATTATTTTTCAAAATATTGTAAATGAAGATGATGCTGTGGTGCTGGTAATTCAATATATGAATATTCATTTGATTGTGGTTGTAAATTCATTGACACATTCGGTGGATTAATATAAAATGCCATTAATATTATAGTATTGCTGTTGATCTATTAATTGTTGTATTAAAGATATTGATGCGAGGGTTTCTGTTATTGTAGAACGATTATTTATTTTGCAATTAAAATGGTTGTTGTGATTATTAAGATGTAATTTTGTTGGCAGTGGTTATCTATACACAATCAATATATTGAATATGTGGTGTGTTACAATATACAATTGGAATTTAAAATCTGTAAGAATTTAGTTTAAATAAATTGAATTAATACTGTAATTACATATAATTATTATAAATAAAACTTGCCTCTGTGTTTTAACCAATAATAAAGTTATAGTTTGTGTACATTTAATCAATTAGAGAGAGGCCGTGGTAATATAAATTAGTTTAAATATTTATATTGGATATATATTCCAAAAATTCTGCACGTCCAACTAAAATACAGGTTATGTTATAGTTTTTCTTTTCTTTTTATACTATTAATATTGATGCTGTTGTACGTGATGTTGCTAAATCCGTATCTTTATTATTTTATATCATATTTTAATAGATTATCTGCGAGGATAAAAATATCTGAATTCATGAGCTGATAATACATTCACTGCAATGCCGGACACCATCACATTCTTAATATTTTGTGCACTATAAATCCAATAATAATTAAATATATATTAATATTAATTATATTTTTATTTTTATAATAATTTGTTTATTTATGTTTATCACTAAAATTAATTATAATATTTTCCATTTTCTTAAATGCGAGGGCCGAAACAAAAGAAAATTAATGAGGAAAAAAAACTATTAAAATATCAAAAATCCGTTATAACGTAACATCATTTTATTCTACTACTACAAACGAATTTTTTCGTATATGTTTTTCATGATTTTTTATGGTTTTATAAATAAAGTAGTACAATAATACAGGTTATTTCACCTTTTCTAAAGTAAATAGATGCCAATAGAATAAATAAGTGTATACCCTTCTCACTTATTATTATTATTTGAATCTTCATTTATGTGACCATTGTTTCTACCGTCCTCAATTTTCGTACTGTTTTTACCATTCATAAATAATTGATTTTTGTTACGATATTTTATAAATAGTAAAAAATCTCACATCTATCGACAGAGACTACCAACACACATAATAAATTAATACATCAAATAACGAAATCAATCAGCAACATAATAAACTGAGAGTAATAGAAGTTTTTGCTACAAAATTCCTTCAATATTGATATCCAGGTCAGATTTATTGACCAGATCAACAGGATGATCTGTTGAACAATTACGACTTCGCTATTATGTTAATCAATAAAATGAGTGTAAAATTTTTCAATAGATTCATTACAAACAATTAAGAATATTGAAATGAAAATCGATCAAATAATATTACTGATTCAATTTTACATACACACATCAGTTTTTATCATAAATTATTAGAATCCGCTTCTGGAATCTCATCCTCCTTATTCACAACTAAGTAAATTCAAAATAAATTAAATGACATTCTTTCCGCTTACTTAATAATGTAAGTTGAAATTAATAAATAAAACTTATCTGCATATCACCTCCAGACAATTTCTAAAAAAATTACCAAACCAGATTACACGATGAACTCACAAAGCTTACACAGTAAACTTAATGATTCATTATAATAATATAAAAGGGATGCAATCACCCCACTACAATTACTAACAAGATTGGACAAGTTCATAATAAAACTGTGTGTGTGTGTGTGTGTGTGTGTGTGTGTGTGTGTGTGTGTGTGTGTGTGTGTGTGTGTGTGTGTGTGTAGGTGGTAAAATATAAAATAATATAATATAATAAAAACCTTTTGAGAATGTAAACAGTCAAACAAATAATGTATGAAACATAATAAATTTGTAAAAATACTACTCACTTTTCAATTCAAATTTAATATTTCTATGATGATCTCGCCATAAATTGTTTATAATCACTGAAGCTAATATCAATATTTTTATAAATATGTGCGATAACCGTCCGTCTGTGCATTCAATGTATTTAAATAGATAAAACATCATTGATGTTTGTTTGGTAAGTCAATAATGATACAATTGAGCTGTGGTTGAAAATTCGTATTGAATTATTATACTAGATCAGTGGTACTGAAGCAAATATTTCATTTATGTATTTTGTTTGGTGACCCAACCACTCTGGTGAATTGCCAAATAATACAAATATCCATATCGTAATTAATTGTTGTTGTTTTTGTTATTGGAGTTGTAACATGTATAATAATTACGATCATGCAATTCAAATCATTGTAATTGAAAATTGGGATGTAATGTTGGAAAATTCGTATTGAATTATTATACTAGATCAGTGGTACTGAAGCAAATATTTCATTTATGTGTTTTGTTTGGTGACCCAACCACTCTGGTGAATTGCCAAATAATACAAATATCCATATCGTAATTAATTGTTGTTGTTTTTGTTATTGGAGTTGTAACATGTATAATAATTACGATCATGCAATTCAAATCATTGTAATTGAAAATTGGGATGTAATGTTGGTGGTGGTGATGGTTGTGGTGTATCCATTTAATATTGTATTCTGAGTATAGAATTGAAACTAAAAATTTGTAATAAAATTTAGTTTAAATAAATTAAATTTACAAAAACTATTTAAATATAATTAATTAATAAAAATTTAATAATGATAAAACCTACCTGTGACCTGTAATTTAACCAATAATAAAATTATATGTTGTAGATTTATTAAATACATTTGAGATAAGCAGTAGTTATTTAAAATGGAAGACATATTCACATTCAATTTACAGGTTATGTTGAAATACTATTGAAATTTATGGCACGTTGTACATGATGGTATTGCAAAATCTGTATTATTTATTATACATTATAATTAATATATTTTGGAAACAATTTCATAATTTATTTTATAACAATAGATTACCTGTGATTATAAAAACATAATTTATGTGAAAAAATCAGCACATGGAACATTCACCAATTTAAAAAATGTATATTTAATTTATTATTATTTGTTAAGACATTTATTAGGTAGAGGTGTGGTTGAAATGTAATACACATATAAATGATAATTTAATTATTTGAAAACCTATTAAAAATTATCAAAATTTGGTAAAACAAATGAATAATAATCCAAATTAACGAAAAATAACACTAACCCCACAATTTTTTCAATTTTTTTTATATAATTTTATGTTATTGAACCGGATTGTCAGACGAACAATTTGATTTTAATTTTAAAATCTCACTTTTGTTAATTTTTGTATTTTTTCGTATGAATTGTATACAAAAACTCATTATTATACTCAATGTACTCTTGTTCTCATATGGCCAATTGTCAAAATGTCAAAAATGAATTAATATTTACGATTTTGGCTTCGGCCCATGAAATCATGAACAAGTTGGTGAAAATGCGTTCAATAAAATTGCAATTTTTGTAGTTTTTGTTCAACGTTTTGCTCAACTGTCAAATGTCAACTCTCGGCTAAATGAATTCCACTCGACTCATCTTTCTCATATAAATATTATAATATTCAATATAAATCAAAAATTTTAAATGGCTGTAATTCGTGTGAAATATAATTTTCTTATTTGTTTTTAATTAAAAAAAATCAAATTTAACGATAATATTGATAATTATTGTTTATTTATTATTATGTTTCACAGTAATTTAATAATTTTAGTTTTTAATTAATTTTTTTTTTATATTTGGTTTTATTTTTATTGTGTTAATTTTTTTGTTGGGTTTATTTTTTTTTTAATTGATTTTTTTTTTGTTATTGGATGTTTGTTTTTATTATTTAATTTTTGTGTCTTATTTGAATTTTGTTTTTTTTTTATTTGATTTTTTGTTTTTTTTTTTATTTGAATTTGGTTTTTTTAATTTGATTTTTGTGTTTTTTTATTTTTAATCTTTGTTTTTTTATTTGATTTTGGTTTTTTTATTTTTTTTATTTGATTTTTGTTTTTTTTTTTTATTTTTTTTTACTGTTGCTGTTGCAGAAGCAAATTGCAAAAAAAAATACAAAATACAATGACAATATGAATGAAGCAACAAGTATACGCACGTAATTAATATGTGTATTCGATTTTAAATGATATTAATAATTACAATAAATATTATTTTTCTTCTAAATAGATGCAGTAAATAAAAAAAAACAAATAATAATTGGATCATCCCATATTCATTTGTTTAATTTTTAGGCTATTTTTGACACAAATTTGCAAAAAAAAAAAAAATTTAAAAGAGTACTATTATGCCTATGACCATTAAATCGGTAAATTATTTATATTATTTGCTCTTTAATTTTTATTTTACTAAAATAACCAGTAATTTATCATTTTCTATAGAAAATCAATGGTGGCCAGCATCGCTTGTTATTGGTCTGAAAATGTCAGGCTATAAATAGTATTGTTGATTCACTTGTTGAACCAAAAAATAAACAAGAATTAGAGAATATGATGTACGTGTATGCTGAAATTGAATTAAAAAGTTTGATAAGCATTTAATTTATAAAAAAATTTTAATCACACTGTTCCGTACGTAATTATTCGATATAGACCATCAATTTAACAACAGATTTTTTGACAATTACACTCAAAGTAATAGTTTGTTTTGTGATAATGATTGGTGCTGGTGGTTCTTGTTATGGTGGCGGACCCATTGGTATTGTAGCAGCTGTAAAATATGGCAATACAATGAAACTGAATCTGGTTGAACTGCATTTGACTAGAAATAGATTATATTTAATAATATTAAATATTATAATTATAAATAAAACGTACAATTTTAATAGTTGTAAACTGAATGAAGAAAATGAAATTACCATTTTATTGATGACACAGCCGATGGACTAATATTCAAATGACATAAATTTCATAGTTTGTTTTGTGATAATGATTGGTGCTGGTGGTTCTTGTTATGGTGGCGAACCCATTGGTATTGTTGCAGCTGTAAAATGTGGAAATACTGCTGAATTTGGTTGAACTGCATTTAACTAGAAATAGATTATATTTTATAATATTAAATATAATAATTATAAATAAAGCGTACAATTTTAGTGGTTGTAAACTGAATGAAAAAAATGTAATTAACATTTTATTGATGATACAGCCGATGGACTAATATTCAAATGACATAAGTTTCATAAAAGTTTGTTTTGTGATAATGATTGGTGCTGGTGGTCTTGTTATGGTGGCGGAACCATTGGTATTGTAGCAGCTGTAAAATGTGGCAATACAATGAAACTGAATCTGGTTGAACTGCATTTGACTAGAAATAGATTATATTTTATAACATTAAATATAATAATTATAAATAAAACGTACAATTTTAATAGTTGTAAAATGAATGAAAAAAATTTAATTACCATTTTATTGATGACACAGCCGATGGACTAATATTAAAATGACATCAATTTCATAATAGTTTGTTATTGTGGTGATAATACTCTGGTGTTATATTGCATATGATAAATACTGATTGTTGGTTTTCCCTGTTGATTCAATTCATTGTCATTGTGTGTAATGTTGATATTGAAGATTAATTAGATTCCAAAATTCAATTGGTTGCTGTTGGGATAACGATTGATGTTGATGGTTCTTGTTATGGTGGTAGACCCATTGATATTGCAGCAGCTGTAAAATGTGGCAATACAATGACACTGAATCTGGTTGAACTGCATTTGACTAGAAATAAATTATATTTAATAATATTAAATATAATAATTATAAGTAAAGCGTACAATTTTAGTGGTTCTAAGCTGAATGAAAAAAATTAAATTACCGTTTTATTGGCGACCCAACCGATGGATTAATATTCAAATGACATAAATTTCATAATAGTTTTTGTGATGATTGGTGCTGGTGGTTCTTGTTATGGTGGCGGACCCATTGGTATTGTAGCAGCTGTAAAATGTGGCAATACAATGAAACTGAATCTGGTTGAACTGCATTTGACTAGAAATAGATAATATTTTATAATATTTAATATAATAATTATAAATAAAACGTACAATTTTAATATAATAATTATAAATAAAACGTACAATTTTAGTGGTTGTAAACTGAATGAAAAAAATGAAATTACCGTTTTATTGGCGACCCAGCCGATGGACTAATATTCAAATGACATAAATTTCATAATAGTTTGTTCTTGTGGTGATAATACTCTGGTGTTATATTGCATATGATAAATACTGATTGTTTTTTCCTGTTGATTTAATTGTTGTCATTGTGTGTTGGTAACAATGCAAATTAATTACGATTCCATAATTCAATTGGTTGCTGTTGTGATAATGATTGGTGCTGGTGGTTCTTGTTATGGTGGTGAACCCATTGGTATTATAGCAGCTGTAAAATGTGGCAATACAATGAAACTGAATCTGGTTGAACTGCATTTGACTAGAAATAGATTATATTTTATAACATTAAATATAATAATTATAAATAAAACGTACAATTTTAATAGTTGTAAACTGAATTAAAAAAATGTAATTACCATTTTATTGATGACACACCATTTTATTGATGGACTAATATTCAAATGACATAAATTTCATAATAGTTTGTTTTGTGATGATTGGTGCTGGTGGTTCTTGTTATGGTGGCGGACCCATTGGTATTGTAGCAGCTGAAAAGAAAAATGTGTTATAATATTAAATATAATAATTATAAATAAAACGTACAATTTTAGTGGTTGTAAACTGAATGAAAAAAATGAAATTACCGTTTTATTGGCGACCCAGCCGATGGACTAATATTCAAATGACATAAATTTCATAATAGTTTGTTTTGTGATAATGATTGGTGCTGGTGGTTCTTGTTATGGTGGTGAACCCATTGGTATTAAAGCAGCTGTAAAATGTGGCAATACAATGAAACTGAATCTGGTTGAACTGCATTTGACTAGAAATAGATTATATTTTATAATATTTAATATAATAATTATAAATAAAACGTACAATTTTAATATAATAATTATAAATAAAACGTACAATTTTAGTGGTTGTAAACTGAATGAAAAAAATGAAATTACCGTTTTATTGGCGACCCAGCCGATGGACTAATATTCAAATGACATAAATTTCATAATAGTTTGTTCTTGTGGTGATAATACTCTGGTGTTATATTGCATATGATAAATACTGATTGTTGTTTTTCTTGTTGATTTAGTTGTTGTCATTGCGTGTTATGTTGATATTGTAGATTAATTACAATTGCACAATTCAATTGGTCCCTTATTTTAGAAGTCGAAGTTGTTTGAAAAATTGCTGTTAAAATAATGTGGCTATTGCTGCATCAGATGTTGATCTTTTCTTTGTTTAATATATCCCTTTTGTTGTTTAAATTAAATTATATAGAAAATGTTCAAATAAATTTATAAAATTTTAAATATATTTTTCCGTATACTAAGTTTAATTTCCACTTTAAATAAAATAATTCGAATACTAAGTTTTATTTTTTATTTTATTTAATTGAAAATTAAACTTAGAATTCGAATAATATTTAGTTAAAGTGAAAATTAAACTTAGTATACGGAAAAATATGTATAGAAACTAAATGTTTTACATGAAACATTTCATTATTGTTTCAGTTATTGTAGTGAATGGTCGGACAATTTAAATAATAATTAATAAAATATTCTACAGGAAAGTCAAATAAATCAATAAACAAGAAATTCAGCTAAAAGGTAATATACAATTAATATAACTAATTATAATGTTATTTTACAATCTAATATCTAATCTTATAATAGGTTCAAGAAATTATTTATTTAAATATACACATACATAGCATAACACCTACAACTACAAACATAATGGCAATAACAAACATATATCGAACATTAATTCGTGATGTGGTTTATAGTGCTATTTTTACTATAATTGTACCAAAAGAAAAAATAAGTGATCGGATTAAAAATCGTTGGGTACATGTTAATAGTGGCAGAATGTATAGTATTGGATATAAAGACCCAAAAGTGCCATTTATTGATGATGTAACTGGTGAACCATTGAGTCAACGAGCTGATGATAAACCAGATGTGTTTAGAAAACGTTTACACATTTACGATAGTGCAACAAAAGAGGTAATTGATTATTTTAAAGATAAGGGTATTTTAAAAAATTTTCAGGGTGACACGCCGGATGAGATATGGCCAACAGTTAAAGAATTTATAAGAAAAGAATTAAATATAAAATATTAAAAAAATAATAATTTATTTTTAATTTTGATTTTGTTTCTGTTTCTGTTTTTGTTTTTGTTATTGTTATTGTTTTTGTTATTGTTATTGTTTTTGTTTTTGATTTTGTTTTACAACTTGTTATTACACTCAAACCTGCTTTTTATATTCGGTAATATTAAATGTAAAAGGCGAAAGATTTATTCGACATTACAGGAAAGTCAGAATTTCGGATGGTATGTTATGTATAGCATACTCGCAAAGCCAGATGCGACCGAACGCGTCCACAGGTTGCGGATAGTGGAACGGCCTATAATATTATATTATATATAATAATATAGGTTAGCTACGAATAAAGAATAAGTAGCCGCGGACAATCTGGCAGCTGTGTATGAGAATTACTATGGGATGTTGTGTAAAAGCAGCATCCGATTAAAACATATTTAATGATTCAGTGATTACACAGTTACGGCGAATCAGCGGCGCCATTATAACCGCTTTCGGAAGTAGGTGATATACCCTGTAAATTTTAGAGGTTGTAAACTGAATGAAAAAAATGTAATTACCATTTTATTAACGACACAGCCGATGAACTAATATTCAAATGACATAAATTTCATAATAGTTTGTTTTGTGATAATGATTGGTGCTGGTGGTTCTTGTTATGGTGGTGAACCCATTGGTATTATAGCAGCTGTAAAATGTGGCAATATAATGAAACTGAATCTGGTTGAACTGCATTTGACTAGAAATAGATTATATTTTATAACATTAAATATAATAATTATAAATAAAATGTACAATTTTAATAGTTGTAAAATGAATGAAAAAAATGTAATTACCATTTTATTGATGACACAGCCGATGGACTAATATTCAAATGACATAAATTTCATAATAGTTTGTTTTGTGATAATGATTGGTGCTGGTGGTTCTTGTTATGGTGGCGGACACATTGGTATTGTAGCAGCTGAAAAGAAAAATGTGTTATAATATTAAATATAATAATTATAAATAAAACGTACAATTTTAGTGGTTGTAAACAATGAAAAAAATGAAATTACCGTTTTATTGGCGACCCAGCCGATGGACTAATATTCAAATGACATAAATTTCATAATAGTTTGTTTTGTGATAATGATTGGTGCTGGTGGTTCTTGTTATGGTGGCGGACCCATTGGTATTGTAGCAGCTGTAAAATGTGGCAATACAATGAAACTGAATCTGGTTGACTGCGTTTGACTAGAAATAGATTACATTTTATAACATTAAATATAATAATCATAAATAAAACGTACAATTTTAATAGTTGTAAACTGAATGAAAAAACTGTAATTACCATTTTATTGATGACACAGCCGATGGACTAATATTCAAATGACATAAATTTCATAATAGTTTGTTTTGTGATAATGATTGGTGCTGGTGGTTCTTGTTATAGTGGTGGACCCATTAATATTGTAGCAGCTGTATAATGTGGCAATGCAATGAAACTGAATCTGGTTGAACTGCATTTGACTAGAAATAGATTATATTTAATAATATTAAATATAATAATTATAAATAAAGCGTACAATTTTAGTGGTTGTAAACTGAATGAAGAAAATGAAATTACCATTTTATTGATTTCACAGCCGATGGACTAATATTCAAATGACATAAATTTCATAATAGTTTTTGTGATAATGATTGGTGCTGGTGGTTCTTGTTATGGTGGCGGACCCATTGGTATTGTAGCACCTGTATAATGTGGCAATGCAATGAAACTGAATCTGGTTGAACTGCATTTGACTAGAAATAGATTATATTTAATAATATTAAATATAATAATTATAAATAAAGCGTACAATTTTAATAGTTGTAAACTGAATTAAAAAAATGTAATTACCATTTTATTGATGACACAGCCGATGGACTAATATTAAAATGACATAAATTTCATAATAGTTTGTTTTGTGATAATGATTGGTGCTGGTGGTTCTTGTTATGGTGGCGGACCCATTGGTATTGTAGCAGCTGTATAATGTGGCAATGCAATTAAACTGAATCTGGTTGAACTGCATTTGACTAGAAATAGATTATATTTAATAATATTAAATATAATAATTATAAATAAAGCGTACAATTTTAATAGTTGTAAACTGAATTAAAAAAATGTAATTACCATTTTATTGATGACACAGCCGATGGACTAATATTAAAATGACATAAATTTCATAATAGTTTGTTTTGTGATAATGATTGGTGCTGGTGGTTCTTGTTATGGTGGCGGACCCATTGGTATTGTAGCAGCTGTAAAATATGGCAATACAATGAAACTGAATCTGGTTGAACTGCATTTGACTAGAAATAGATTATATTTAATAATATTAAATATTATAATTATAAATAAAACGTACAATTTTAATAGTTGTAAACTGAATGAAGAAAATGAAATTACCATTTTATTGATGACACAGCCGATGGACTAATATTCAAATGAAATAAATTTCATAGTTTGATTTGTGATAATGATTGGTGCTGGTGGTTCTTGTTATGGTGGCGAACCCATTGGTATTGTTGCAGCTGTAAAATGTGGCAATACAATGAAACTGAATCTGGTTGAACTGCATTTAACTAGAAATATGATAATGATTGGTGCTGGTGGTTCTTGTTATGGTGGCGGATCCATTGGTATTATAGCAGCTGTAAAATGTGGCAATACAATGAAACTGAATCTGGTTGAACTGCATTTGACTAGAAATAGATTATATTTAATAATATTAAATATAATAATTATAAATAAAACGTACAATTTTAGTGGTTGTAAACTGAATGAAAAAAATGAAATTACCGTTTTATTGGCGACCCAGCCGATGGACTAATATTCAAATGACATAAATTTCATAATAGTTTGTTCTTGTGGTGATAATACTCTGGTGTTATATTGCATATGATAAATACTGATTGTTGTTTTTCTTGTTGATTTAGTTGTTGTCATTGCGTGTTATGTTGATATTGTAGATTAATTACAATTGCACAATTCAATTGGTCCCTTATTTTAGAAGTCGAAGTTGTTTGAAAAATTGCTGTTAAAATAATGTGGCTATTGCTGCATCAGATGTTGATCTTTTCTTTGTTTAATATATCCCTTTTGTTGTTTAAATTAAATTATATAGAAAATGTTCAAATAAATTTATAAAATTTTAAATATATTTTTCCGTATACTAAGTTTAATTTCCACTTTAAATAAAATAATTCGAATACTAAGTTTTATTTTTTATTTTATTTAATTGAAAATTAAACTTAGAATTCGAATAATATTTAGTTAAAGTGAAAATTAAACTTAGTATACGGAAAAATATGTATAGAAACTAAATGTTTTACATGAAACATTTCATTATTGTTTCAGTTATTGTAGTGAATGGTCGGACAATTTAAATAATAATTAATAAAATATTCTACAGGAAAGTCAAATAAATCAATAAACAAGAAATTCAGCTAAAAGGTAATATACAATTAATATAACTAATTATAATGTTATTTTACAATCTAATATCTAATCTTATAATAGGTTCAAGAAATTATTTATTTAAATATACACATACATAGCATAACACCTACAACTACAAACATAATGGCAATAACAAACATATATCGAACATTAATTCGTGATGTGGTTTATAGTGCTATTTTTACTATAATTGTACCAAAAGAAAAAATAAGTGATCGGATTAAAAATCGTTGGGTACATGTTAATAGTGGCAGAATGTATAGTATTGGATATAAAGACCCAAAAGTGCCATTTATTGATGATGTAACTGGTGAACCATTGAGTCAACGAGCTGATGATAAACCAGATGTGTTTAGAAAACGTTTACACATTTACGATAGTGCAACAAAAGAGGTAATTGATTATTTTAAAGATAAGGGTATTTTAAAAAATTTTCAGCGTGACACGCCGGATGAGATATGGCCAACAGTAAAAGAATTTATAAGAAAAGAATTAAATATAAAATATTAAAAAAATAATAATTTATTTTTAATTTTGATTTTGTTTCTGTTTCTGTTTCTGTTTTTGTTTTTGTTATTGTTATTGTTTTTGTTATTGTTATTGTTTTTGTTTTTGATTTTGTTTTACAACTTGTTATTACACTCAAACCTGTTTTTTATATTCGGTAATATTAAATGTAAAAGGCGAAAGATTTATTCGACATTAAAGGAAAGTCAGAATTTCGGATGGTATGTTATGTATAGCATACTCGCAAAGCCAGATGCGACCGAACGCGTCCACAGGTTGCGGATAGTGGAACGGCCTATAATATTATATTATATATAATAATATAGGTTAGCTACGAATAAAGAATAAGTAGCCGCGGACAATCTGGCAGCTGTGTATGAGAATTACTATGGGATGTTGTGTAAAAGCAGCATCCGATTAAAACATATTTAATGATTCAGTGATTACACAGTTACGGCGAATCAGCGGCGCCATTATAACCGCTTTCGGAAGTAGGTGATATACCCTGTAAATTTTAGAGGTTGTAAACTGAATGAAAAAAATGTAATTACCATTTTATTAACGACACAGCCGATGAACTAATATTCAAATGACATAAATTTCATAATAGTTTGTTTTGTGATAATGATTGGTGCTGGTGGTTCTTGTTATGGTGGCGGACCCATTGGTATTGTAGCAGCTGTAAAATGTGGCAATACAATGACACTGAATCTGGTTGAACTGCATTTGACTAGAAATAGATTATATTTTATAATATTAAATATAATAATTATAAATAAAGCGTACAATTTTAGTGGTTGTAAACTGAATGAAAAAAATGTAATTAACATTTTATTGATGACACAGCCGATGGACTAATATTCAAATGACATAAGTTTCATAATAGTTTGTTTTGTGATAATGATTGGTGCTGGTGGTCTTGTTATGGTGGCGGAACCATTGGTATTGTAGCAGCTGTAAAATGTGGCAATACAATGAAACTGAATCTGGTTGAACTGCATTTGACTAGAAATAGATTATATTTTATAATATTAAATATAATAATTATAAGTAAAGCGTACAATTTTAGTGGTTCTAAGCTGAATGAAAAAAATGAAATTACCGTTTTATTGGCGACCCAACCGATGGACTAATATTCAAATGACATAAATTTCATAATAGTTTTTGTGATAATGATTGGTGCTGGTGGTTCTTGTTATGGTGGCGGACCCATTGGTATTGTAGCAGCTGTAAAATGTGGCAATACAATGACACTGAATCTGGTTGAACTGCATTTGACTAGAAATAGATTATATTTAATAATATTAAATATAATAATCATAAATAAAACGTACAATTTTAATAGTTGTAAACTGAATTAAAAAAATGTAATTACCATTTTATTGATGACACAGCCAATGGACTAATTATTCAAATGACATAAATTTCATAATAGTTTGTTTTGTGATAATGATTGGTGCTGGTGGTTCTTGTTATGGTGGTGGACCCATTGGTATTGTAGGAGCTGAAAAGTAAAATTTGTTATTATATTAAATATAATAATTATAAATAAAACGTACAATTTTAGTGGTTGTAAACTGAATGAAAAAAATCAAATTACCGTTTTATTGGCGACCCAGCCGATGGACTAATATTCAAATGACATAAATTTCATAATAGTTTGTTCTTGTGGTGATAATACTCTGAGAAATACTGATTGTTTTCCCTGTTGATTCAATTCATTGTCATTGTGTGTAATGTTGATATTGAAGATTGATTATGATTTCATAATTCAATTGGTTGATGTTGGGGTAATGATTGGTGCTGGTGGTTCTTATTATGGTGGCGGACCCATTGGTATTGTAGCATCTGTAAAATGTGGCAATACAATGAAACTGAATCTGGTTGAACTGCATTTGACTAGAAATAGATTATATTTTATAATATTAAATATAATAATTATAAATAAAACGTACAATTTTAGTGGTTGTAAACTGAATGAAGAAAATGAAATTACCGTATTATTAAAGATCCAGCCGATGGACTAATATTCAAATGACATCAATTTCATAATAGTTTGTTCTTGTGGTGATAATACTCTGAGAAATACTGATTATGTTGTTTTTCTTGTTGATTTAGCTGTTGTCATTGTGTGTAATGTTGATATTGAAAATTGTTTACGATTTTATAACTCAATTGGTTGCTGTTGTGATAATGATTGGTGCTGGTGGTTCTTGTTATGGTGGCGGACCCATTGGTATTGTAGCAGCTGTAAAATGTGGCAATACAATGAAACTGAATCTGGTTGAACTGCATTTAACTAGAAATAGATTATATTTTATAATATTAAATATAATAATTATAAATAAAGCGTACAATTTTAGTGGTTGTAAACTGAATGAAAAAAATGTAATTAACATTTTATTGATGACAAAGCCGATGGACTAATATTCAAATGACATAAGTTTCATAATAGTTTGTTTTGTGATAATGATTGGTGCTGGTGGTCTTGTTATGGTGGCGGAACCATTGGTATTGTAGCAGCTGTAAAATGTGGCAATACAATGAAACTGAATCTGGTTGAACTGCATTTGACTAGAAATAGATTATATTTAATAATATTAAATATAATAATTATAAATAAAGCGTACAATTTTAATAGTTGTAAAATGAATGAAAAAAATGTAATTACCATTTTATTGATGACACAGCCGATGGACTAATATTCAAATGACATCAATTTCATAATAGTTTGTTGTTGTGGTGATAATACTCTGGTGTTATATGGCATATTGTTGTTTTTCTTGTTGATTTAATTGTTGTCTTTGTGCGTAATGTTGATATTGTAGATTAATTAACAATTTCATAATTTTATTGGTTACTGTTATGATAATGATTGATGCTGGTGGTTCTTGTTATGGTGGCGGACCCATTGGTATTGTAGCAGCTGTAAAATGTGGCAATACAATGAAACTGAATCTGGTTGAACTGCATTTGACTAGAAATAGATTATATTTAATAATATTAAATATAATAATTATAAATAAAGCGTACAATTTTAGTGGTTGTAAACTGAATGAAAAAAATGTAATTAACATTTTATTGATGACACAGCCGATGGACTAATATTCAAATGACATAAGTTTCATAATAGTTTGTTTTGTGATAATGATTGGTGCTGGTGGTCTTGTTATGGTGGCGGAACCATTGGTATTGTAGCAGCTGTAAAATGTGGCAATACAATGAAACTGAATCTGGTTGAACTGCATTTGACTAGAAATAGATTATATTTTATAATATTAAATATAATAATTATAAGTAAAGCGTACAATTTTAGTGGTTCTAAGCTGAATGAAAAAAATGAAATTACCGTTTTATTGGCGACCCAACCGATGGACTAATATTCAAATGACATAAATTTCATAATAGTTTTTGTGATAATGATTGGTGCTGGTGGTTCTTGTTATGGTGGCGGACCCATTGGTATTGTAGCAGCTGTAAAATGTGGCAATACAATGACACTGAATCTGGTTGAACTGCATTTGACTAGAAATAGATTATATTTAATAATATTAAATATAATAATCATAAATAAAACGTACAATTTTAATAGTTGTAAACTGAATTAAAAAAATGTAATTACCATTTTATTGATGACACAGCCGATGGACTAATTATTCAAATGACATAAATTTCATAATAGTTTGTTTTGTGATAATGATTGGTGCTGGTGGTTCTTGTTATGGTGGTGGACCCATTGGTATTGTAGGAGCTGAAAAGTAAAATTTGTTATTATATTAAATATAATAATTATAAATAAAACGTACAATTTTAATAGTTGTAAAATGAATGAAAAAAATGTAATTACCATTTTATTGATGACACAGCCGATGGACTAATATTCAAATGACATAAATTTCATAATAGTTTGTTTTGTGATAATGATTGGTGCTGGTGGCTCTTGTTATGGTGGTGGACCCATTGGTATTGTAGGAGCTGTAAAATGTGGCAATAGAATGACACTGAATCTGGTTGAACTGCATTTGACTAGAAATAAATTATATTTAATAATATTAAATATAATAATTATAAGTAAAGCGTACAATTTTAGTGGTTAGTGGTAGAATAAAATGATGATGTAATATTATAACGGAATAATTTTTTTTTTATATTTTAATAGTTTTTTTAAATCATTAATCATTATTACTATTTTTTTTTTCCTTATTAATTTTCTTTTGTTTCGGACCTCGCATTTATGAAAATGAATAATATTGCAATTAATTTTATTAATAAACATAAAAAATAAATTATTATAAAAATAAAAATACAATTAATATATATTTAATTGTTATTGAATTTATAGTTCACAAAATATTAAGAATGTGATGGTGCCCGGCATTGCAGTGCATGTATTCTTGAATTCAAATGTTTTTACCCTCGCAGGTAATCTATTATAAATTATATAAAATAATAAAGATACAGCTTTAGCAACATTATCACGTACAACAGCATCAATATTTCAAAAAAAAAAAAAGCTAATCTATACATAGATTCATTTAATGACGAGCTATGAATTTGTTGATTTATTACTCATACCACCAGTAACAGGATACAGAGGTGAGTTATTTAATTATTTATTTTTTTTGTTACAACTTATGTTTAAATCGCTTTTACCGCAACTTTAACTAAATATTATTCGAATGCTAAGTTTAATTTCCACTTTAAATAAATAAAATAAAAAATAAAACGTAGTATTCGAATTATTTTATTTGAAGTGGAAATTAAACTTAGCATTCGAATAATATTTAGTTAAAGTGAAAATTAAACTTAGTATACGGAAAAATTTATTTGAAATTTTATAAATTTATTTGAAATTTTATAAATTTATTTGAACATTTTCTATATAATTTAATTTAAACAACAAAAGGGATATATTAAAAATAGAATAGTGGTAGGAACTCTCTATATAAGTTGCTAGGAGAGTATAATAAACAAATAAAAAAAAAAAAAAAAAAAAAAAAAAAATAGAAAAGATCAACATCTGATGCAGCAATAGCTACATTATTTTAACAGCAAGTTTTCAAACAACTTCGACTTCTAAAATAAGGGACCAATTGAATTATGAAATTGACAACTGAATCAACAGGAAAAACAATCAGTATTTATCATATGCAATATAACACCAGAGTATTATCACCACAATAACAAACTATTATGAAATTGATGTCATTTGAATAATAGTCCATCGGCTGTGTCATCAATAAAATGGTAATTACAGTTTTTTCATTCAGTTTACAACTATTAAAATTGTACGTTTTATTTATAATTATTATATTTAATATTATTATATTTAATATTATAAAATATAATCTATTTCTAGTCAAATACAGTTCAACCAGATTCAGTTTCATTGTATTGCCACATTTTACAGCTGCTACAATACCAATGGGTCCGATACCATAACAAGAACCACCAGCATCAATCATTATCATAACAGCAACCAATAAAATTATGAAATTGTTAATTAATCTACAATATCAACATTACGCACAAAGACAACAATTAAATCAACAAGAAAAACAACAATATGCCATATAACACCAGAGTATTATCACCACAACAACAAACTATTATGAAATTGATGTCATTTGAATATTAGTCCATCGGCTGTGTCATCAATAAAATGGTAATTACATTTTTTTCATTCATTTTACAACTATTAAAATTGTACGTTTTATTTATAATTATTATATTTAATGTTATAAAATATTATCTATTTCTAGTCAAATGCAGTTCAACCAGATTCAGTTTCATTGTATTGCCACATTTTACAGCTGCTACAATACCAATGGGTCCGCCACCATAACAAGAACCACCAGCACCAATCATTATCACAAAACAAACTATTATGAAATTTATGTCATTTGAATATTAGTCCATCGGCTGTGTCATCAATAAAATGGTAATTACATTTTTTTAATTCAGTTTACAACTATTAAAATTGTACGTTTTATTTATAATTATTATATTTAATATTATTAAATATAATCTATTTCTAGTCAAATGCAGTTCAACCAGATTCAGTTTCATTGTATTGCCACATTTTACAGCTGCTACAATACCAATGGGTCCGCCACCATAACAAGAACCACCAGCACCAATCATTATCACAAAACAAACTATTATGAAATTTATGTCATTTGAATATTAGTCCATCGGCTGTGTCATCAATAAAATGGTAATTACATTTTTTTAATTCAGTTTACAACCACTAAAATTGTACGCTTTATTTATAATTATTATATTTAATATTATAAAATATAATCTATTTCTAGTCAAATGCAGTTCAACCAGATTCAGTTGCATTGTATTGCCACATTTTACAGATGCTACAATACCAATGGGTCCGCCACCATAACAAGAACCACCAGCACCAATCATTATCACAAAACAAACTATTATGAAATTTGTCATTTGAATATTAGTCCATCGGCTGTGTCATCAATAAAATGGTAATTACATTTTTTTCATTCATTTTACAACTATTAAAATTGTACGTTTTATTTATAATTATTATATTTAATGTTATAAAATATTATCTATTTCTAGTCAAATGCAGTTCAACCAGATTCAGTTTCATTGTATTGCCACATTTTACAGCTGCTACAATACCAATGGGTCCGCCACCATAACAAGAACCACCAGCACCAATCATTATCACAAAACAAACTATTATGAAATTTATGTCATTTGAATATTAGTCCATCGGCTGTGTCATCAATAAAATGGTAATTACATTTTTTTCATTCATTTTACAACTATTAAAATTGTACGTTTTATTTATAATTATTATATTTAATGTTATAAAATATTATCTATTTCTAGTCAAATGCAGTTCAACCAGATTCAGTTTCATTGTATTGCCACATTTTACAGCTGCTACAATACCAATGGGTCCGCCACCATAACAAGAACCACCAGCACCAATCATTATCACAAAAACTATTATGAAATTTATGTCATTTGAATATTAGTCCATCGGTTGGGTCGCCAATAAAACGGTAATTTAATTTTTTTCATTCAGCTTAGAACCACTAAAATTGTACGCTTTATTTATAATTATTATATTTAATATTATAAAATATAATCTATTTCTAGTCAAATGCAGTTCAACCAGATTCAGTTGCATTGTATTGCCACATTTTACAGATGCTACAATACCAATGGGTCCGCCACCATAACAAGAACCACCAGCACCAATCATTATCACAAAACAATAATAATAATAAATATATTTTTTGACTAGAAATAGATTATATTTTATAATATTAAATATAATAATTATAAATAAAACGTACAATTTTAGTGGTTGTAAACTGAATGAAGAAAATGAAATTACCGTATTATTAAAGATCCAGCCGATGGACTAATATTCAAATGACATCAATTTCATAATAGTTTGTTCTTGTGGTGATAATACTCTGAGAAATACTGATTATGTTGTTTTTCTTGTTGATTTAGCTGTTGTCATTGTGTGTAATGTTGATATTGAAAATTGTTTACGATTTTATAACTCAATTGGTTGCTGTTGTGATAATGATTGGTGCTGGTGGTTCTTGTTATGGTGGCGGACCCATTGGTATTGTAGCAGCTGTAAAATGTGGCAATACAATGAAACTGAATCTGGTTGAACTGCATTTAACTAGAAATAGATTATATTTTATAATATTAAATATAATAATTATAAATAAAGCGTACAATTTTAGTGGTTGTAAACTGAATGAAAAAAATGTAATTAACATTTTATTGATGACACAGCCGATGGACTAATATTCAAATGACATAAGTTTCATAATAGTTTGTTTTGTGATAATGATTGGTGCTGGTGGTCTTGTTATGGTGGCGGAACCATTGGTATTGTAGCAGCTGTAAAATGTGGCAATACAATGAAACTGAATCTGGTTGAACTGCATTTGACTAGAAATAGATTATATTTTATAATATTAAATATAATAATTATAAGTAAAGCGTACAATTTTAGTGGTTCTAAGCTGAATGAAAAAAATGAAATTACCGTTTTATTGGCGACCCAACCGATGGACTAATATTCAAATGACATCAATTTCATAATAGTTTGTTTTGTGATAATGATTGGTGCTGGTGGTTCTTGTTATGGTGGCGGACCCATTGGTATTGTAGCAGCTGTAAAATGTGGCAATACAATGAAACTGAATCTGGTTGAACTGCATTTGACTAGAAATAGATTATATTTAATAATATTAAATATAATAATTATAAATAAAACGTACAATTTTAATAGTTGTAAACTGAATTAAAAAAATGTAATTACCATTTTATTGATGACACAGCCGATGGACTAATATTCAAATGACATAAATTTCATAATAGTTTGTTTTGTGATAATGATTGGTGCTGGTGGTTCTTGTTATGGTGGCGGACCCATTGGTATTGTAGCAGCTGTAAAATGTGGCAATACAATGAAACTGAATCTGGTTGAACTGCATTTGACTAGAAATAGATAATATTTTATAACATTAAATATAATAATTATAAATAAAACGTACAATTTTAATAGTTGTAAAATGAATGAAAAAAATGTAATTACCATTTTATTGATGACACAGCCGATGGACTAATATTCAAATGACAAATTTCATAATAGTTTGTTTTGTGATAATGATTGGTGCTGGTGGTTCTTGTTATGGTGGCGGACCCATTGGTATTGTAGCATCTGTAAAATGTGGCAATACAATGCAACTGAATCTGGTTGAACTGCATTTGACTAGAAATAGATTATATTTTATAATATTAAATATAATAATTATAAATAAAACGTACAATTTTAGTGGTTCTAAGCTGAATGAAAAAAATTAAATTACCGTTTTATTGGCGACCCAACCGATGGACTAATATTCAAATGACATAAATTTCATAATAGTTTTTGTGATAATGATTGGTGCTGGTGGTTCTTGTTATGGTGGCGGACCCATTGGTATTGTAGCAGCTGTAAAATGTGGCAATACAATGAAACTGAATCTGGTTGAACTGCATTTGACTAGAAATAGATAATATTTTATAACATTAAATATAATAATTATAAATAAAACGTACAATTTTAATAGTTGTAAAATGAATGAAAAAAATGTAATTACCATTTTATTGATGACACAGCCGATGGACTAATATTCAAATGACATAAATTTCATAATAGTTTGTTTTGTGATAATGATTGGTGCTGGTGGTTCTTGTTATGGTGGCGGACCCATTGGTATTGTAGCAGCTGTAAAATGTGGCAATACAATGAAACTGAATCTGGTTGAACTGCATTTGACTAGAAATAGATAATATTTTATAACATTAAATATAATAATTATAAATAAAACGTACAATTTTAATAGTTGTAAAATGAATGAAAAAAATGTAATTACCATTTTATTGATGACACAGCCGATGGACTAATATTCAAATGACAAATTTCATAATAGTTTGTTTTGTGATAATGATTGGTGCTGGTGGTTCTTGTTATGGTGGCGGACCCATTGGTATTGTAGCATCTGTAAAATGTGGCAATACAATGCAACTGAATCTGGTTGAACTGCATTTGACTAGAAATAGATTATATTTTATAATATTAAATATAATAATTATAAATAAAGCGTACAATTTTAGTGGTTGTAAACTGAATTAAAAAAATGTAATTACCATTTTATTGATGACACAGCCGATGGACTAATATTCAAATGACATAAATTTCATAATAGTTTGTTTTGTGATAATGATTGGTGCTGGTGGTTCTTGTTATGGTGGCGGACCCATTGGTATTGTAGCAGCTGTAAAATGTGGCAATACAATGAAACTGAATCTGGTTGAACTGCATTTGACTAGAAATAGATTATATTTAATAATATTAAATATAATAATTATAAATAAAACGTACAATTTTAATAGTTGTAAACTGAATTAAAAAAATGTAATTACCATTTTATTGATGACACAGCCGATGGACTAATATTCAAATGACATAAATTTCATAATAGTTTGTTTTGTGATAATGATTGGTGCTGGTGGTTCTTGTTATGGTGGCGGACCCATTGGTATTGTAGCAGCTGTAAAATGTGGCAATACAATGAAACTGAATCTGGTTGAACTGCATTTGACTAGAAATAGATAATATTTTATAACATTAAATATAATAATTATAAATAAAACGTACAATTTTAATAGTTGTAAAATGAATGAAAAAAATGTAATTACCATTTTATTGATGACACAGCCGATGGACTAATATTCAAATGACATCAATTTCATAATAGTTTGTTGTTGTGGTGATAATACTCTGGTGTTATATGGCATATTGTTGTTTTTCTTGTTGATTTAATTGTTGTCTTTGTGCGTAATGTTGATATTGTAGATTAATTAACAATTTCATAATTTTATTGGTTGCTGTTATGATAATGATTGATGCTGGTGGTTCTTGTTATGGTATCGGACCCATTGGTATTGTAGCAGCTGTAAAATGTGGCAATACAATGAAACTGAATCTGGTTGAACTGTATTTGACTAGAAATAGATTATATTTTATAATATTAAATATAATAATATTAAATATAATAATTATAAATAAAACGTACAATTTTAATAGTTGTAAACTGAATGAAAAAACTGTAATTACCATTTTATTGATGACACAGCCGATGGACTATTATTCAAATGACATCAATTTCATAATAGTTTGTTATTGTGGTGATAATACTCTGGTGTTATATTGCATATGATAAATACTGATTGTTTTTCCTGTTGATTCAGTTGTCAATTTCATAATTCAATTGGTCCCTTATTTTAGAAGTCGAAGTTGTTTGAAAACTTGCTGTTAAAATAATGTAGCTATTGCTGCATCAGATGTTGATCTTTTCTATTTTTTTTTTTTTTTTTTTTTTTTTTTTATTTGTTTATTATACTCTCCTAGCAACTTATATAGAGAGTTCCTACCACTATTCTATTTTTAATATATCCCTTTTGTTGTTTAAATTAAATTATATAGAAAATGTTCAAATAAATTTATAAAATTTCAAATAAATTTATAAAATTTCAAATAAATTTTTCCGTATACTAAGTTTAATTTTCACTTTAACTAAATATTATTCGAATGCTAAGTTTAATTTCCACTTCAAATAAAATAATTCGAATACTACGTTTTATTTTTTATTTTATTTATTTAAAGTGGAAATTAAACTTAGCATTCGAATAATATTTAGTTAAAGTTGCGGTAAAAGCGATTTAAACATAAGTTGTAACAAAAAAAATAAATAATTAAATAACTCACCTCTGTATCCTGTTACTGGTGGTATGAGTAATAAATCAACAAATTCATAGCTCGTCATTAAATGAATCTATGTATAGATTAGCTTTTTTTTTTTTTGAAATATTGATGCTGTTGTACGTGATAATGTTGCTAAAGCTGTATCTTTATTATTTTATATAATTTATAATAGATTACCTGCGAGGGTAAAAACATTTGAATTCAAGAATACATGCACTGCAATGCCGGGCACCATCACATTCTTAATATTTTGTGAACTATAAATTCAATAACAATTAAATATATATTAATTGTATTTTTATTTTTATAATAATTTATTTTTTATGTTTATTAATAAAATTAATTGCAATATTATTCATTTTCATAAATGCGAGGTCCGAAACAAAAGAAAATTAATAAGGAAAAAAAAAATAGTAATAATGATTAATGATTTAAAAAAACTATTAAAATATAAAAAAAAAATTATTCCGTTATAATATTACATCATCATTTTATTCTACTACTACAAACGAATTTTTTCGTATATGTTTTTCATGATTTTTTATGGTTTTTTAAATAAAGTGGTACAATAATACAGATTATTTCTCCTTTTAAATTATTTCTCCTTTTCTAAAGTAAATAGATGCCAATAGAATAAATAAGTGTATACCCTTCTCACGTATTATTATTATTATTTGAATCTTCATTTATGTCACCATTGTTTCTACCGTCCTCAATTTTCGTACTGTTTTTACCATTCATAAATAATTGATTTTTGTTACGATATTTTATAAATAGTAAAAAATCTCACATCTATCGACAGAGACTACCAACACACATAATAAATTAATACATCAAATAACGAAATCAATCAGCAACATAATAAACTGAGAGTAATAGAAGTTTTTGCTACAAAATTCCTTCAATATTGATATCCAGGTCAGATCTATTGACCAGATCAACAGGATGATCTGTTGAACAATTACGACTTCGCTATTATGTTAATCAATAAAATGAGTGTAACATTTTTCAATAGATTCATTACAAACAATTAAGAATATTGAAATGAAAATCGATCAAATAATATTACTGATTCAATTTTACATACAAACATCAGTTTTTATCATAAATTATTAGAATCCGCTTCTGGAATCTCATCCTCCTTATTCACAACTAAGTAAATTCAAAATAAATTAAATGACATTCTTTCCGCTTACTTAATAATGTAAGTTGAAATTAATAAATAAAACTTATCTGCATATCACCTCCAGACAATTTCTAAAAAAATTACCAAACCAGATTACACGATGAACTCACAAAGCTTACACAGTAAACTTAATGATTCATTATAATAATATAAAAGGGATGCAGATCACCCCACTACAATTACTAACAAGATTGGACAAGTTCATAATAAAACTGTGTATGTGTGTGTGTGTGTGCTGTGGTGTAGGTGGTAAAATATAAAATAATATAATATAATAAAAACCTTTTGAGAATGTAAACAGTCAAACAAATAATGTATGAAACATAATAAATTTGTAAAAATACTACTCACTTTTCAATTCAAATTTAATATTTCTATGATGATCTCGCCATAAATTGTTTATAATCACTGAAGCTAATATCAATATTTTTATAAATATGTGCGATAACCGTCCGTCTGTGCATTCAATGTATTTAAATAGATAAAACATCATTGATGTTTGTTTGGTAAGTCAATAATGATACAATTGAGCTGTGGTTGAAAATTCGTATTGAATTATTATACTAGATCAGTGGTACTGAAGCAAATATTTCATTTATGTATTTTGTTTGGTGACCCAACCACTCTGGTGAATTGCCAAATAATACAAATATCCATATCGTAATTAATTGTTGTTGTTTTTGTTATTGGAGTTGTAACATGTATAATAATTACGATCATGCAATTCAAATCATTGTAATAGAAAATTGGGATGTAATGTTGGTGGTGGTGATGGTTGTGGTGTATCCATTTAATATTGTATTCTGAGTATAGAATTGAAACTAAAAATTTGTAATAAAATTTAGTTTAAATAAATTAAATTTACAAAAACTATTTAAATATAATTAATTAATAAAAATTTAATAATGATAAAACTTACCTGTGAGCTGTAATTTAACCAATAATAAAATTATATGTTGTAGATTTATTAAATACATTTGAGATAAGCAGTAGTTATTTAAAATGGAAGACATATTCATATTCAATTTACAGGTTATGTTGCAATACTATTGAAATTTATGGCACGTTGTACATGATGGTATTGCAAAATCTGTATTATTTATTATACATTATAATTAATATATTTTGGAAACAATTTCATAATTTAT
The DNA here is from genome assembly GCA_910594885.2 of Bibio marci. Lineage (NCBI taxonomy): Eukaryota > Metazoa > Arthropoda > Insecta > Diptera > Bibionidae > Bibio > Bibio marci. The sequence continues at coordinate 19,014,066 of OU343115.1, read as the reverse complement.
TTTATAACAATAGATTACCTGTGATTATAAAAACATAATTTATGTGAAAAAATCAGCACATGGAACATTCACCAATTTAAAAAATGTATATTTAATTTATTATTATTTGTTAAGACATTTATTAGGTAGAGGTGTGGTTGAAATGTAATACACATATAAATGATAATTTAATTATTTGAAAACCTATTAAAAATTATCAAAATTTGGTAAAACAAATGAATAATAATCCAAATTAACGAAAAATAACACTAACCCCACAATTTTTTCAATTTTTTTTATATAATTTTATGTTATTGAACCGGATTGTCAGACGAACAATTTGATTTTAATTTTAAAATCTCACTTTTGTTAATTTTTGTATTTTTTCGTATGAATTGTATACAAAAACTCATTATTATACTCAATGTACTCTTGTTCTCATATGGCCAATTGTCAAAATGTCAAAAATGAATTAATATTTACGATTTTGGCTTCGGCCCATGAAATCATGAACAAGTTGGTGAAAATGCGTTCAATAAAATTGCAATTTTTGTAGTTTTTGTTCAACGTTTTGCTCAACTGTCAAATGTCAACTCTCGGCTAAATGAATTCCACTCGACTCATCTTTCTCATATAAATATTATAATATTCAATATAAATCAAAAATTTTAAATGGCTGTAATTCGTGTGAAATATAATTTTCTTATTTGTTTTTAATTAAAAAAAATCAAATTTAACGATAATATTGATAATTATTGTTTATTTATTATTATGTTTCACAGTAATTTAATAATTTTAGTTTTTAATTAATTTTTTTTTTATATTTGGTTTTATTTTTATTGTGTTAATTTTTTTGTTGGGTTTATTTTTTTTTTAATTGATTTTTTTTTTGTTATTGGATGTTTGTTTTTATTATTTAATTTTTGTGTCTTATTTGAATTTTGTTTTTTTTTTATTTGATTTTTTGTTTTTTTTTTTATTTGAATTTGGTTTTTTTAATTTGATTTTTGTGTTTTTTTATTTTTAATCTTTGTTTTTTTATTTGATTTTGGTTTTTTTATTTTTTTTATTTGATTTTTGTTTTTTTTTTTATTTTTTTTTACTGTTGCTGTTGCAGAAGCAAATTGCAAAAAAAAAATACAAAATACAATGACAATATGAATGAAGCAACAAGTATACGCACGTAATTAATATGTGTATTCGATTTTAAATGATATTAATAATTACAATAAATATTATTTTTCTTCTAAATAGATGCAGTAAATAAAAAAAAACAAATAATAATTGGATCATCCCATATTCATTTGTTTAATTTTTAGGCTATTTTTGACACAAATTTGCAAAAAAAAAAAAATTTAAAAGAGTACTATTATGCCTATGACCATTAAATCGGTAAATTATTTATATTATTTTCTCTTTAATTTTTATTTTACTAAAATAACCAGTAATTTATCATTTTCTATAGAAAATCAATGGTGGCCAGCATCGCTTGTTATTGGTCTGAAAATGTCAGGCTATAAATAGTATTGTTGATTCACTTGTTGAACCAAAAAATAAACAAGAATTAGAGAATATGATGTACGTGTATGCTGAAATTGAATTAAAAAGTTTGATAAGCATTTAATTTATAAAAAAATTTTAATCACACTGTTCCGTACGTAATTATTCGATATAGACCATCAATTTAACAACAGATTTTTTGACAATTACACTCAAAGTAATAGTTTGTTTTGTGATAATGATTGGTGCTGGTGGTTCTTGTTATGGTGGCGGACCCATTGGTATTGTAGCAGCTGTAAAATATGGCAATACAATGAAACTGAATCTGGTTGAACTGCATTTGACTAGAAATAGATTATATTTAATAATATTAAATATTATAATTATAAATAAAACGTACAATTTTAATAGTTGTAAACTGAATGAAGAAAATGAAATTACCATTTTATTGATGACACAGCCGATGGACTAATATTCAAATGACATAAATTTCATAGTTTGTTTTGTGATAATGATTGGTGCTGGTGGTTCTTGTTATGGTGGCGAACCCATTGGTATTGTTGCAGCTGTAAAATGTGGCAATACTGCTGAATTTGGTTGAACTGCATTTAACTAGAAATAGATTATATTTTATAATATTAAATATAATAATTATAAATAAAGCGTACAATTTTAGTGGTTGTAAACTGAATGAAAAAAATGTAATTAACATTTTATTGATGACACAGCCGATGGACTAATATTCAAATGACATAAGTTTCATAAAAGTTTGTTTTGTGATAATGATTGGTGCTGGTGGTCTTGTTATGGTGGCGGAACCATTGGTATTGTAGCAGCTGTAAAATGTGGCAATACAATGAAACTGAATCTGGTTGAACTGCATTTGACTAGAAATAGATTATATTTTATAACATTAAATATAATAATTATAAATAAAACGTACAATTTTAATAGTTGTAAAATGAATGAAAAAAATTTAATTACCATTTTATTGATGACACAGCCGATGGACTAATATTAAAATGACATCAATTTCATAATAGTTTGTTATTGTGGTGATAATACTCTGGTGTTATATTGCATATGATAAATACTGATTGTTGGTTTTCCCTGTTGATTCAATTCATTGTCATTGTGTGTAATGTTGATATTGAAGATTGCTTAGATTCCATAATTCAATTGGTTGCTGTTGGGATAACGATTGATGTTGATGGTTCTTGTTATGGTGGTAGACCCATTGATATTGCAGCAGCTGTAAAATGTGGCAATACAATGACACTGAATCTGGTTGAACTGCATTTGACTAGAAATAAATTATATTTAATAATATTAAATATAATAATTATAAGTAAAGCGTACAATTTTAGTGGTTCTAAGCTGAATGAAAAAAATTAAATTACCGTTTTATTGGCGACCCAACCGATGGATTAATATTCAAATGACATAAATTTCATAATAGTTTTTGTGATGATTGGTGCTGGTGGTTCTTGTTATGGTGGCGGACCCATTGGTATTGTAGCAGCTGTAAAATGTGGCAATACAATGAAACTGAATCTGGTTGAACTGCATTTGACTAGAAATAGATAATATTTTATAACATTAAATATAATAATTATAAATAAAACGTACAATTTTAATAGTTGTAAAATGAATGAAAAAAATGTAATTACCATTTTATTGATGACACAGCCGATGGACTAATATTCAAATGACAAATTTCATAATAGTTTGTTTTGTGATAATGATTGGTGCTGGTGGTTCTTGTTATGGTGGCGGACCCATTGGTATTGTAGCAGCTATAAAATGTGGCAATACAATGAAACTGAATCTGGTTGAACTGCATTTGACTAGAAATAGATTATATTTAATAATATTAAATATAATAATTATAAATAAAACGTACAATTTTAATAGTTGTAAACTGAATTAAAAAAATGTTATTACCATTTTATTGATGACACAGCCGATGGACTAATATTAAAATGACATCAATTTCATAATAGTTTGTTTTGTGATAATGATTGGTGCTGGTGGTTCTTGTTATGGTGGTGAACCCATTGGTATTAAAGTAGCTGTAAAATGTGGCAATACAATGAAACTGAATCTGGTTGAACTGCATTTGACTAGAAATAGATTATATTTTATAATATTTAATATAATAATTATAAATAAAACGTACAATTTTAATATAATAATTATAAATAAAACGTACAATTTTAGTGGTTGTAAACTGAATGAAAAAAATGAAATTACCGTTTTATTGGCGACCCAGCCGATGGACTAATATTCAAATGACATAAATTTCATAATAGTTTGTTCTTGTGGTGATAATACTCTGGTGTTATATTGCATATGATAAATACTGATTGTTTTTTCCTGTTGATTTAATTGTTGTCATTGTGTGTTGGTAACAATGCAAATTAATTACGATTCCATAATTCAATTGGTTGCTGTTGTGATAATGATTGGTGCTGGTGGTTCTTGTTATGGTGGTGAACCCATTGGTATTATAGCAGCTGTAAAATGTGGCAATACAATGAAACTGAATCTGGTTGAACTGCATTTGACTAGAAATAGATTATATTTTATAACATTAAATATAATAATTATAAATAAAACGTACAATTTTAATAGTTGTAAACTGAATTAAAAAAATGTAATTACCATTTTATTGATGACACACCATTTTATTGATGGACTAATATTCAAATGACATAAATTTCATAATAGTTTGTTTTGTGATGATTGGTGCTGGTGGTTCTTGTTATGGTGGCGGACCCATTGGTATTGTAGCAGCTGAAAAGAAAAATGTGTTATAATATTAAATATAATAATTATAAATAAAACGTACAATTTTAGTGGTTGTAAACTGAATGAAAAAAATGAAATTACCGTTTTATTGGCGACCCAGCCGATGGACTAATGTTCAAATGACATAAATTTCATAATAGTTTGTTTTGTGATAATGATTGGTGCTGGTGGTTCTTGTTATGGTGGTGAACCCATTGGTATTAAAGCAGCTGTAAAATGTGGCAATACAATGAAACTGAATCTGGTTGAACTGCATTTGACTAGAAATAGATTATATTTTATAATATTTAATATAATAATTATAAATAAAACGTACAATTTTAATATAATAATTATAAATAAAACGTACAATTTTAGTGGTTGTAAACTGAATGAAAAAAATGAAATTACCGTTTTATTGGCGACCCAGCCGATGGACTAATATTCAAATGACATAAATTTCATAATAGTTTGTTCTTGTGGTGATAATACTCTGGTGTTATATTGCATATGATAAATACTGATTGTTGTTTTTCTTGTTGATTTAGTTGTTGTCATTGGGTGTTATGTTGATATTGTAGATTAATTACAATTGCACAATTCAATTGGTCCCTTATTTTAGAAGTCGAAGTTGTTTGAAAAATTGCTGTTAAAATAATGTGGCTATTGCTGCATCAGATGTTGATCTTTTCTTTGTTTTTAATATATCCCTTTTGTTGTTTAAATTAAATTATATAGAAAATGTTCAAATAAATTTATAAAATTTTAAATATATTTTTCCGTATACTAAGTTTAATTTCCACTTTAAATAAAATAATTCGAATACTAAGTTTTATTTTTTATTTTATTTAATTGAAAATTAAACTTAGAATTCGAATAATATTTAGTTAAAGTGAAAATTAAACTTAGTATACGGAAAAATATGTATAGAAACTAAATGTTTTACATGAAACATTTCATTATTGTTTCAGTTATTGTAGTGAATGGTCGGACAATTTAAATAATAATTAATAAAATATTCTACAGGAAAGTCAAATAAATCAATAAACAAGAAATTCAGCTAAAAGGTAATATACAATTAATATAACTAATTATAATGTTATTTTACAATCTAATATCTAATCTTATAATAGGTTCAAGAAATTATTTATTTAAATATACACATACATAGCATAACACCTACAACTACAAACATAATGGCAATAACAAACATATATCGAACATTAATTCGTGATGTGGTTTATAGCGCTATTTTTACTATAATTGTACCAAAAGAAAAAATAAGTGATCGGATTAAAAATCGTTGGGTACATGTTAATAGTGGCAGAATGTATAGTATTGGATATAAAGACCCAAAAGTGCCATTTATTGATGATGTAACTGGTGAACCATTGAGTCAACGAGCTGATGATAAACCAGATGTGTTTAAAAAACGTTTACACATTTACGATAGTGCAACAAAAGAGGTAATTGATTATTTTAAAGATAAGGGTATTTTAAAAAATTTTCAGGGTGACACGCCGGATGAGATATGGCCAACAGTTAAAGAATTTATAAGAAAAGAATTAAATATAAAATATTAAAAAAATAATAATTTATTTTTAATTTTGATTTTGTTTCTGTTTCTGTTTTTGTTTTTGTTATTGTTATTGTTTTTGTTATTGTTATTGTTTTTGTTTTTGATTTTGTTTTACAACTTGTTATTACACTCAAACCTGCTTTTTATATTCGGTAATATTAAATGTAAAAGGCGAAAGATTTATTCGACATTACAGGAAAGTCAGAATTTCGGATGGTATGTTATGTATAGCATACTCGCAAAGCCAGATGCGACCGAACGCGTCCACAGGTTGCGGATAGTGGAACGGCCTATAATATTATATTATATATAATAATATAGGTTAGCTACGAATAAAGAATAAGTAGCCGCGGACAATCTGGCAGCTGTGTATGAGAATTACTATGGGATGTTGTGTAAAAGCAGCATCCGATTAAAACATATTTAATGATTCAGTGATTACACAGTTACGGCGAATCAGCGGCGCCATTATAACCGCTTTCGGAAGTAGGTGATATACCCTGTAAATTTTAGAGGTTGTAAACTGAATGAAAAAAATGTAATTACCATTTTATTAACGACACAGCCGATGAACTAATATTCAAATGACATAAATTTCATAATAGTTTGTTTTGTGATAATGATTGGTGCTGGTGGTTCTTGTTATGGTGGTGAACCCATTGGTATTATAGCAGCTGTAAAATGTGGCAATATAATGAAACTGAATCTGGTTGAACTGCATTTGACTAGAAATAGATTATATTTTATAACATTAAATATAATAATTATAAATAAAATGTACAATTTTAATAGTTGTAAAATGAATGAAAAAAATGTAATTACCATTTTATTGATGACACAGCCGATGGACTAATATTCAAATGACATAAATTTCATAATAGTTTGTTTTGTGATAATGATTGGTGCTGGTGGTTCTTGTTATGGTGGCGGACACATTGGTATTGTAGCAGCTGAAAAGAAAAATGTGTTATAATATTAAATATAATAATTATAAATAAAACGTACAATTTTAGTGGTTGTAAACAATGAAAAAAATGAAATTACCGTTTTATTGGCGACCCAGCCGATGGACTAATATTCAAATGACATAAATTTCATAATAGTTTGTTTTGTGATAATGATTGGTGCTGGTGGTTCTCGCTATGGTGGCGGACCCATTGGTATTGTAGCAGCTGTAAAATGTGGCAATACAATGAAACTGAATCTGGTTGACTGCGTTTGACTAGAAATAGATTACATTTTATAACATTAAATATAATAATCATAAATAAAACGTACAATTTTAATAGTTGTAAACTGAATGAAAAAACTGTAATTACCATTTTATTGATGACACAGCCGATGGACTAATATTCAAATGACATAAATTTCATAATAGTTTGTTTTGTGATAATGATTGGTGCTGGTGGTTCTTGTTATAGTGGTGGACGCATTAATATTGTAGCAGCTGTATAATGTGGCAATGCAATGAAACTGAATCTGGTTGAACTGCATTTGACTAGAAATAGATTATATTTAATAATATTAAATATAATAATTATAAATAAAGCGTACAATTTTAGTGGTTGTAAACTGAATGAAGAAAATGAAATTACCATTTTATTGATTTCACAGCCGATGGACTAATATTCAAATGACATAAATTTCATAATAGTTTTTGTGATAATGATTGGTGCTGGTGGTTCTTGTTATGGTGGCGGACCCATTGGTATTGTAGCACCTGTATAATGTGGCAATGCAATGAAACTGAATCTGGTTGAACTGCATTTGACTAGAAATAGATTATATTTAATAATATTAAATATAATAATTATAAATAAAGCGTACAATTTTAATAGTTGTAAACTGAATTAAAAAAATGTAATTACCATTTTATTGATGACACAGCCGATGGACTAATATTAAAATGACATAAATTTCATAATAGTTTGTTTTGTGATAATGATTGGTGCTGGTGGTTCTTGTTATGGTGGCGGACCCATTGGTATTGTAGCAGCTGTATAATGTGGCAATGCAATGAAACTGAATCTGGTTGAACTGCATTTGACTAGAAATAGATTATATTTAATAATATTAAATATAATAATTATAAATAAAGCGTACAATTTTAATAGTTGTAAACTGAATTAAAAAAATGTAATTACCATTTTATTGATGACACAGCCGATGGACTAATATTAAAATGACATAAATTTCATAATAGTTTGTTTTGTGATAATGATTGGTGCTGGTGGTTCTTGTTATGGTGGCGGACCCATTGGTATTGTAGCAGCTGAAAAGAGAAATGTGTTATAATATTAAATATAATAATTATAAATAAAACGTACAATTTTAGTGGTTGTAAACAATGAAAAAAAATGAAATTACCGTTTTATTGGCGACCCAGCCGATGGACTAATATTCAAATGACATAAATTTCATAATAGTTTGTTTTGTGATAATGATTGGTGCTGGTGGTTCTTGTTATGGTGGCGGACCCATTGGTATTGTAGCAGCTGAAAAGAGAATTGTGTTATAACATTAAATATAATAATCATAAATAAAATGTACAATTTTAATAATTGTAAAATGAATGAAAAAAATGTAATTACCATTTTATTGATGACACAGCCGATGGACTAATATTCAAATGACATAAATTTCATAATAGTTTGTTTTGTGATAATGATTGGTGCTGGTGGTTCTTGTTATGGTGGCGGACCCATTGGTATTGTAGCAGCTGTAAAATGTGGCAATACAATGAAACTGAATCTGGTTGACTGCGTTTGACTAGAAATAGATTACATTTTATAACATTAAATATAATAATCATAAATAAAACGTACAATTTTAATAGTTGTAAAATGAATGAAAAAAATGTAATTACCATTTTATTGATGACACAGCCGATGGACTAATATTCAAATGACATAAATTTCATAATAGTTTGTTTTGTGATAATGATTGGTGCTGGTTGTTCTTGTTATAGTGGTGGACCCATTAATATTGTAGCAGCTGTATAATGTGGCAATGCAATGAAACTGAATCTGGTTGAACTGCATTTGACTAGAAATAGATTATATTTAATAATATTAAATATAATAATTATAAATAAAGCGTACAATTTTAGTGGTTGTAAACTGAATGAAGAAAATGAAATTACCATTTTATTGATTTCACAGCCGATGGACTAATATTCAAATGACATAAATTTCATAATAGTTTGTTTTGTGATAATGATTGGTGCTGGTGGTTCTTGTTATGGTGGCGGACCCATTGGTATTGTAGCAGCTGTATAATGTGGCAATGCAATGAAACTGAATCTGGTTGAACTGCATTTGACTAGAAATAGATTATATTTAATAATATTAAATATAATAATTATAAATAAAGCGTACAATTTTAATAGTTGTAAACTGAATTAAAAAAATGTAATTACCATTTTATTGATGACACAGCCGATGGACTAATATTCAAATGACATAAATTTCATAATAGTTTGTTTTGTGATAATGATTGGTGCTGGTGGTTCTTGTTATGGTGGCGGACCCATTGGTATTGTAGCAGCTGTAAAATGTGGCAATACAATGAAACTGAATCTGGTTGACTGCGTTTGACTAGAAATAGATTACATTTTATAACATTAAATATAATAATCATAAATAAAACGTACAATTTTAATAGTTGTAAAATGAATGAAAAAAATGTAATTACCATTTTATTGATGACACAGCCGATGGACTAATATTCAAATGACATAAATTTCATAATAGTTTGTTTTGTGATAATGATTGGTGCTGGTGGTTCTTGTTATGGTGGCGGACCCATTGGTATTGTAGCAGCTGTAAAATGTGGCAATACAATGAAACTGAATCTGGTTGACTGCGTTTGACTAGAAATAGATTACATTTTATAACATTAAATATAATAATCATAAATAAAACGTACAATTTTAATAGTTGTAAAATGAATGAAAAAAATGTAATTACCATTTTATTGATGACACAGCCGATGGACTAATATTCAAATGACATAAATTTCATAATAGTTTGTTTTGTGATAATGATTGGTGCTGGTGGTTCTTGTTATGGTGGAGGACCCATTGGTATTGTAGCAGCTGAAAAGAGAAATGTGTTATAATATTAAATATAATAATTATAAATAAAACGTACAATTTTAGTGGTTGTAAACAATGAAAAAAATGAAATTACCGTTTTATTGGCGACCCAGCCGATGGACTAATATTCAAATGACATAAATTTCATAATAGTTTGTTTTGTGATAATGATTGGTGCTGGTGGTTCTTGTTATGGTGGCGGACCCATTGGTATTGTAGCAGCTGTAAAATGTGGCAATACAATGAAACTGAATCTGGTTGACTGCGTTTGACTAGAAATAGATTACATTTTATAACATTAAATATAATAATCATAAATAAAACGTACAATTTTAATAGTTGTAAAATGAATGAAAAAAATGTAATTACCATTTTATTGATGACACAGCCGATGGACTAATATTCAAATGACATAAATTTCATAATAGTTTGTTTTGTGATAATGATTGGTGCTGGTGGTTCTTGTTATGGTGGAGGACCCATTGGTATTGTAGCAGCTGAAAAGAGAAATGTGTTATAATATTAAATATAATAATTATAAATAAAACGTACAATTTTAGTGGTTGTAAACAATGAAAAAAATGAAATTACCGTTTTATTGGCGACCCAGCCGATGGACTAATATTCAAATGACATAAATTTCATAATAGTTTGTTTTGTGATAATGATTGGTGCTGGTGGTTCTTGTTATGGTGGCGGACCCATTGGTATTGTAGCAGCTGTAAAATGTGGCAATACAATGAAACTGAATCTGGTTGACTGCGTTTGACTAGAAATAGATTACATTTTATAACATTAAATATAATAATCATAAATAAAACGTACAATTTTAATAGTTGTAAAATGAATGAAAAAAATGTAATTACCATTTTATTGATGACACAGCCGATGGACTAATATTCAAATGACATAAATTTCATAATAGTTTGTTTTGTGATAATGATTGGTGCTGGTGGTTCTTGTTATGGTGGCGGACCCATTGGTATTGTAGCAGCTGTAAAATGTGGCAATACAATGAAACTGAATCTGGTTGACTGCGTTTGACTAGAAATAGATTACATTTTATAACATTAAATATAATAATCATAAATAAAACGTACAATTTTAATAGTTGTAAACTGAATGAAAAAACTGTAATTACCATTTTATTGATGACACAGCAGATGGACTAATATTCAAATGACATAAATTTCATAATAGTTTGTTTTGTGATAATGATTGGTGCTGGTGGTTCTTGTTATGGTGGCGGACCCATTGGTATTGTAGCAGCTGTAAAATGTGGCAATACAATGAAACTGAATCTGGTTGACTGCGTTTGACTAGAAATAGATTACATTTTATAATATTAAATATAATAATTATAAATAAAACGTACAATTTTAGTGGTTGTAAACTGAATGAAGAAAATGAAATTACCATTTTATTGATTTCACAGCCGATGGACTAATATTCAAATGACATAAATTTCATAATAGCTTTTGTGATAATGATTGGTGCTGGTGGTTCTTGTTATGGTGGCGGACCCATTGGTATTGTAGCAGCTGTAAAATGTGGCAATGCAATGAAACTGAATCTGGTTGAACTGCATTTGACTAGAAATAGATTATATTTTATAATATTAAATATAATAATTATAAGTAAAGCGTACAATTTTAGTGGTTCTAAGCTGAATGAAAAAAATGAAATTACCGTTTTATTGGCGACCCAACCGATGGACTAATATTCAAATGACATAAATTTCATAATAGTTTTTGTGATAATGATTGGTGCTGGTGGTTCTTGTTATGGTGGCGGACCCATTGGTATTGTAGCAGCTGTAAAATGTGGCAATACAATGACACTGAATCTGGTTGAACTGCATTTGACTAGAAATAGATTATATTTAATAATATTAAATATAATAATCATAAATAAAACGTACAATTTTAATAGTTGTAAACTGAATTAAAAAAATGTAATTACCATTTTATTGATGACACAGCCGATGGACTAATTATTCAAATGACATAAATTTCATAATAGTTTGTTTTGTGATAATGATTGGTGCTGGTGGTTCTTGTTATGGTGGTGGACCCATTGGTATTGTAGGAGCTGAAAAGTAAAATTTGTTATTATATTAAATATAATAATTATAAATAAAGCGTACAATTTTAATAGTTGTAAACTGAATGAAAAAAATGTAATTACCATTTTATTGATGACACAGCCGATGGACTAATATTCAAATGACATAAATTTCATAATAGTTTTTGTGATAATGATTGGTGCTGGTGGTTCTTGTTATGGTGGCGGACCCATTGGTATTGTAGCATATGTAAAATGTGGCAATACAATGAAACTGAATCTGGTTGAACTGCATTTGACTAGAAATAGATTATATTTTATAACATTAAATATAATAATTATAAATAAAACGTACAATTTTAATAGTTGTAAACTGAATTAAAAAAATGTAATTACCATTTTATTGATGACACAGCCGATGGACTAATATTCAAATGACATAAATTTCATAATAGTTTCTTTTTTTATAATGATTGGTGCTGGTGGTTCTTGTTATGGTGGCGGACCCATTGGTATTGTAGCAGCTGTAAAATGTGGCAATACAATGAAACTGAATCTGGTTGACTGCGTTTGACTAGAAATAGATTACATTTAATAATATTAAATATAATAATTATAAATAAAACGTACAATTTTAATAGTTGTAAACTGAATTAAAAAAATGTAATTACCATTTTATTGATGACACAGCCGATGGACTAATATTAAAATGACATAAATTTCATAATAGTTTGTTTTGTGATAATGATTGGTGCTGGTGGTTCTTGTTATGGTGGCGGACCCATTGGTATTGTAGCAGCTGTATAATGTGGCAATGCAATGAAACTGAATCTGGTTGAACTGCATTTGACTAGAAATAGATTATATTTAATAATATTAAATATAATAATTATAAATAAAACGTACAATTTTAATAGTTGTAAACTGAATTAAAAAAATGTAATTACCATTTTATTGATGACACAGCCGATGGACTAATATTCAAATGACATAAATTTCATAATAGTTTTTGTGATAATGATTGGTGCTGGTGGTTCTTGTTATGGTGGCGGACCCATTAATATTGTAGCAGCTGTAAAATGTGGCAATACAATGAAACTGAATCTGGTTGAACTGCATTTGACTAGAAACAGATTATATTTTATAATATTAAATATAATAATTATAAATAAAGCGTACAATTTTAATAGTTGTAAACTGAATGAAAAAAATGTAATTACCATTTTATTGATGAGACAGCCGATGGACTAATATTCAAATGACATAAATTTCATAATAGTTTTTGTGATAATGATTGGTGCTGGTGGTTCTTGTTATGGTGGCGGACCCATTGGTATTGTAGCATCTGTAAAATGTGGCAATACAATGAAACTGAATCTGGTTGAACTGCATTTGACTAGAAATAGATAATATTTTATAACATTAAATATAATAATTATAAATAAAACGTACAATTTTAATAGTTGTAAACTGAATTAAAAAAATGTAATTACCATTTTATTGATGACACAGCCGATGGACTAATATTCAAATGACATAAATTTCATAATAGTTTGTTCTTGTGGTGATAATACTCTGAGAAATACTGATTATGTTGTTTTCCCTGTTGATTCAATTCATTGTCATTGTGTGTAATGTTGATATTGAAGATTGATTATGATTTCATAATTCAATTGGTTGATGTTGGGGTAATGATTGGTGCTGGTGGTTCTTGTTATGGTGGCGGACCCATTGGTATTGTAGCATCTGTAAAATGTGGCTATACAATGAAACTGAATCTGGTTGAACTGCATTTGACTAGAAATAGATTATATTTTATAATATTAAATATAATAATTATAAATAAAACGTACAATTTTAGTGGTTGTAAACTGAATGAAGAAAATGAAATTACCGTTTTATTAACGATCCAGCCGATGGACTAATATTCAAATGACATCAATTTCATAATAGTTTGTTCTTGTGGTGATAATACTCTGAGAAATACTGATTATGTTGTTTTTCTTGTTGATTTAGCTGTTGTCATTGTGTGTAATGTTGATATTGAAAATTGTTTACGATTTTATAACTCAATTGGTTGCTGTTGTGATAATGATTGGTGCTGGTGGTTCTTGTTATGGTGGCGGACCCATTGGTATTATAGCAGCTGTAAAATGTGGCAATACAATGAAACTGAATCTGGTTGAATTGCATTTGACTAGAAATAGATTATATTTTATAATATTAAATATAATAATTACAAATAAAACGTACAATTTTAGTGGTTGTAAACTGAATGAAGAAAATGAAATTACCATTTTATTGATGACACAGCCGATGGACTAATATTCAAATGACATAAATTTCATAATAGTTTGTTTTGTGATAATGATTGGTGCTGGTGGTTCTTGTTATGGTGGCGGACCCATTGGTATTGTAGCAGCTGTAAAATGTGGCAATACAATGAAACTGAATCTGGTTGAACTGCATTTGACTAGAAATAGATTATATTTAATAATATTAAATATAATAATTATAAATAAAGCGTACAATTTTAATAGTTGTAAACTGAATTAAAAAAATGTAATTACCATTTTATTGATGACACAGCCGATGGACTAATATTCAAATGACATAAATTTCATAATAGTTTGTTTTGTGATAATGATTGGTGCTGGTGGTTCTTGTTATGGTGGCGGACCCATTGGTATTGTAGCAGCTGAAAAGAAAACTGTGTTATAACATTAAATATAATAATTATAAATAAAACGTACAATTTTAATAGTTGTAAAATGAATGAAAAAAATGTAATTACCATTTTATTGATGACACAGCCGATGGACTAATATTCAAATGACATAAATTTCATAATAGTTTGTTTTGTGATAATGATTGGTGCTGGTGGTTCTTGTTATGGTGGCGGACCCATTGGTATTGTAGCAGCTGAAAAGTAAAATGTGTTATAATATTAAATATTATAATTATAAATAAAACGTACAATTTTAGTGGTTGTAAACTGAATGAAAAAAATGAAATTACCGTTTTATTGGCGACCCAGCCGATGGACTAATATTCAAATGACATAAATTTCATAATAGTTTGTTTTGTGATAATGATTGGTGCTGGTGGTTCTTGTTATGGTGGCGGACCCATTGGTATTGTAGTAGCTGTAAAATGTGGCAATACAATGAAACTGAATCTGGTTGAACTGCATTTGACTAGAAATAGATTATATTTTATAATATTTAATATAATAATTATAAATAAAACGTACAATTTTAATATAATAATTATAAATAAAACGTACAATTTTAGTGGTTGTAAACTGAATGAAAAAAATGAAATTACCGTTTTATTGGCGACCCAGCCGATGGACTAATATTCAAATGACATAAATTTCATAATAGTTTGTTCTTGTGGTGATAATACTCTGGTGTTATATTGCATATGATAAATACTGATTGTTGTTTTTCTTGTTGATTTAGTTGTTGTCATTGCGTGTTATGTTGATATTGTAGATTAATTACAATTGCACAATTCAATTGGTCCCTTATTTTAGAAGTCGAAGTTGTTTGAAAAATTGCTGTTAAAATAATGTGGCTATTGCTGCATCAGATGTTGATCTTTTCTTTGTTTAATATATCCCTTTTGTTGTTTAAATTAAATTATATAGAAAATGTTCAAATAAATTTATAAAATTTTAAATATATTTTTCCGTATACTAAGTTTAATTTCCACTTTAAATAAAATAATTCGAATACTAAGTTTTATTTTTTATTTTATTTAATTGAAAATTAAACTTAGAATTCGAATAATATTTAGTTAAAGTGAAAATTAAACTTAGTATACGGAAAAATATGTATAGAAACTAAATGTTTTACATGAAACATTTCATTATTGTTTCAGTTATTGTAGTGAATGGTCGGACAATTTAAATAATAATTAATAAAATATTCTACAGGAAAGTCAAATAAATCAATAAACAAGAAATTCAGCTAAAAGGTAATATACAATTAATATAACTAATTATAATGTTATTTTACAATCTAATATCTAATCTTATAATAGGTTCAAGAAATTATTTATTTAAATATACACATACATAGCATAACACCTACAACTACAAACATAATGGCAAGAACAAACATATATCGAACATTAATTAGTGATGTGCTTAATAGTGCTATTTTTACTATATTTGTACCAAAAGAAAAAATAAGTGATCGGATTAAAAATCGTTGGGTACATGTTAATAGTGGCAGAATTTATAGTATTGGATATAAAGACCCAAAAGTGCTATTTATTGATGATGTAACTGGTGAACCATTGAGTCAACGAGCTGATGATAAACCAGATGTGTTTAGAAAACGTTTACAAATTTACGATAGTGCAACAAAAGAGGTAATTGATTATTTTAAAGATAAGGGTATTTTAAAAAATTTTCAGGGTGACACGCCGGATGAGATATGGCCAACAGTAAAAGAATTTATAAGAAAAGAATTAAATATAAAATATTAAAAAAATAATAATTTATTTTTAATTTTGATTTTGTTTCTGTTTCTGTTTCTGTTTTTGTTTTTGTTATTGTTATTGTTTTTGTTATTGTTTTTGTTTTTGATTTTGTTTTACAACTTGTTATTACACTCAAACCTGTTTTTTATATTCGGTAATATTAAATGTAAAAGGCGAAAGATTTATTCGACATTAAAGGAAAGTCAGAATTTCGGATGGTATGTTATGTATAGCATACTCGCAAAGCCAGATGCGACCGAACGCGTCCACAGGTTGCGGATAGTGGAACGGCCTATAATATTATATTATATATAATATTATAGGTTAGCTACGAATAAAGAATAAGTAGCCGCGGACAATCTGGCAGCTGTGTATGAGAATTACTATGGGATGTTGTGTAAAAGCAGCATCCGATTAAAACATATTTAATGATTCAGTGATTACACAGTTACGGCGAATCAGCGGCGCCATTATAACCGCTTTCGGAAGTAGGTGATATACCCTGTAAATTTTAGAGGTTGTAAACTGAATGAAAAAAAAGTAATTACCATTTTATTAACGACACAGCCGATGTACTAATATCCAAATGACATAAATTTCATAATAGTTTGTTTTGTGATAATGATTGGTGCTGGTGGTTCTTGTTATGGTGGTGAACCCATTGGTATTATAGCAGCTGTAAAATGTGGCAATATAATGAAACTGAATCTGGTTGAACTGCATTTTACTAGAAATAGATTATATTTAATAATATTAAATATAATAATTATAAATAAAACGTACAATTTTAATAGTTGTAAACTGAATTAAAAAAATGTAATTACCATTTTATTGATGACACAGCCGATGGACTAATATTCAAATGACATAAATTTCATAATAGTTTGTTTTGTGATAATGATTGGTGCTGGTGGTTCTTGTTATGGTGGCGGACCCATTGGAATTGTAGCAGCTGAAAAGAAAAATGTGTTATAATATTAAATATAATAATTATAAATAAAACGTACAATTTTAGTGGTTGTAAACAATGAAAAAAATGAAATTACCGTTTTATTGGCGACCCAGCCGATGGACTAATATTCAAATGACATAAATTTCATAATAGTTTGTTTTGTGATAATGATTGGTGCTGGTGGTTCTTGTTATGGTGGCGGACCCATTGGTATTGTAGCAGCTGTAAAATGTGGCAATACAATGACACTGAATCTGGTTGAACTGCATTTGACTAGAAATAGATTATATTTAATAATATTAAATATAATAATTATAAATAAAGCGCACAATTTTAATAGTTGTAAACTGAATTAAAAAAATGTAATTACCATTTTATTGATGACACAGCCGATGGACTAATATTCAAATGACATAAATTTCATAATAGTTTGTTTTGTGATAATGATTGGTGCTGGTGGTTCTTGTTATGGTGGCGGACCCATTGGTATTGTAGCAGCTGAAAAGAAAAATGTGTTATAACATTAAATATAATAATTATAAATAAAAAGTACAATTTTAATAGTTGTAAAATGAATGAAAAAAATGTAATTACCATTTTATTGATGACACAGCCGATGGACTAATATTCAAATGACATAAATTTCATAATAGTTTGTTTTGTGATAATGATTGGTGCTGGTGGTTCTTGTTATGGTGGCGGACCCATTGGTATTGTAGCAGCTGTAAAATGTAGCAATACAATGAAACTGAATCTGGTTGACTGCGTTTGACTAGAAATAGATTACATTTTATAACATTAAATATAATAATCATAAATAAAACGTACAATTTTAATAGTTGTAAACTGAATGAAAAAAATGTAATTAACATTTTATTGATGACACAGCCGATGGACTAATATTCAAATGACATAAATTTCATAATAGTTTTTGTGATAATGATTGGTGCTGGTGGTTCTTGTTATGGTGGCGGACCCATTGGTATTGTAGCATCTGTAAAATGTGGCAATACAATGAAACTGAATCTGGTTGAACTGCAATTGACTAGAAATAGATTATATTTTATAACATTAAATATAATAATTATAAATAAAACGTACAATTTTAATAGTTGTAAACTGAATTAAAAAAATGTAATTACCATTTTATTGATGACACAGCCGATGGACTAATATTCAAATGACATAAATTTCATAATAGTTTTTGTGATAATGATTGGTGCTGGTGGTTCTTGTTATGGTGGCGGACCCATTAATATTGTAGCAGCTGTAAAATGTGGCAATACAATGAAACTGAATCTGGTTGAACTGCATTTGACTAGAAACAGATTATATTTAATAATATTAAATATAATAATTATAAATAAAGCGTACAATTTTAATAGTTGTAAACTGAATGAAAAAAATGTAATTACCATTTTATTGATGACACAGCCGATGGACTAATATTCAAATGACATAAATTTCATAATAGTTTGTTCTTGTGGTGATAATACTCTGAGAAATACTGATTATGTTGTTTTCCCTGTTGATTCAATTCATTGTCATTGTGTGTAATGTTGATATTGAAGATTGATTATGATTTCATAATTCAATTGGTTGATGTTGGGGTAATGATTGGTGCTGGTGGTTCTTGTTATGGTGGCGGACCCATTGGTATTGTAGCATCTGTAAAATGTGGCAATACAATGAAACTGAATCTGGTTGAACTGCATTTGACTAGAAATAGATTATATTTTATAACATTAAATATAATAATTATAAATAAAACGTACAATTTTAATAGTTGTAAACTGAATTAAAAAAATGTAATTACCATTTTATTGATGACACAGCCGATGGACTAATATTCAAATGACATAAATTTCATAATAGTTTGTTCTTGTGGTGATAATACTCTGAGAAATACTGATTATGTTGTTTTCCCTGTTGATTCAATTCATTGTCATTGTGTGTAATGTTGATATTGAAGATTGATTATGATTTCATAATTCAATTGGTTGATGTTGGGGTAATGATTGGTGCTGGTGGTTCTTGTTATGGTGGCGGACCCATTGGTATTGTAGCATCTGTAAAATGTGGCAATACAATGAAACTGAATCTGGTTGAACTGCATTTGACTAGAAATAGATTATATTTTATAATATTAAATATAATAATTATAAATAAAACGTACAATTTTAGTGGTTGTAAACTGAATGAAGAAAATGAAATTACCGTTTTATTAACGATCCAGCCGATGGACTAATATTCAAATGACATCAATTTCATAATAGTTTGTTCTTGTGGTGATAATACTCTGAGAAATACTGATTATGTTGTTTTTCTTGTTGATTTAGCTGTTGTCATTGTGTGTAATGTTGATATTGAAAATTGTTTACGATTTTATAACTCAATTGGTTGCTGTTGTGATAATGATTGGTGCTGGTGGTTCTTGTTATGGTGGCGGACCCATTGGTATTGTAGCATCTGTAAAATGTGGCAATACAATGAAACTGAATCTGGTTGAACTGCATTTGACTAGAAATAGATTATATTTTATAATATTAAATATAATAATTATAAATAAAACGTACAATTTTAGTGGTTGTAAACTGAATGAAGAAAATGAAATTACCGTTTTATTAACGATCCAGCCGATGGACTAATATTCAAATGACATCAATTTCATAATAGTTTGTTCTTGTGGTGATAATACTCTGAGAAATACTGATTATGTTGTTTTTCTTGTTGATTTAGCTGTTGTCATTGTGTGTAATGTTGATATTGAAGATTGATTATGATTTCATAATTCAATTGGTTGATGTTGGGGTAATGATTGGTGCTGGTGGTTCTTGTTATGGTGGCGGACCCATTGGTATTGTAGCATCTGTAAAATGTGGCAATACAATGAAACTGAATCTGGTTGAACTGCATTTGACTAGAAATAGATTATATTTTATAATATTAAATATAATAATTATAAATAAAACGTACAATTTTAGTGGTTGTAAACTGAATGAAGAAAATGAAATTACCGTTTTATTAACGATCCAGCCGATGGACTAATATTCAAATGACATCAATTTCATAATAGTTTGTTCTTGTGGTGATAATACTCTGAGAAATACTGATTATGTTGTTTTTCTTGTTGATTTAGCTGTTGTCATTGTGTGTAATGTTGATATTGAAAATTGTTTACGATTTTATAACTCAATTGGTTGCTGTTGTGATAATGATTGGTGCTGGTGGTTCTTGTTATGGTGGCGGACACATTGGTATTATAGCAGCTGTAAAATGTGGCAATACAATGAAACAGAATCTGGTTGAACTGCATTTGACTAGAAATAGATTATATTTTATAACATTAAATATAATAATTATAAATAAAACGTACAATTTTAATAGTTGTAAACTGAATTAAAAAAATGTAATTACCATTTTATTGATGACACAGCCGATGGACTAATATTCAAATGACATAAATTTCATAATAGTTTGTTCTTGTGGTGATAATACTCTGAGAAATACTGATTATGTTGTTTTCCCTGTTGATTCAATTCATTGTCATTGTGTGTAATGTTGATATTGAAGATTGATTATGATTTCATAATTCAATTGGTTGATGTTGGGGTAATGATTGGTGCTGGTGGTTCTTGTTATGGTGGCGGACCCATTGGTATTGTAGCATCTGTAAAATGTGGCAATACAATGAAACTGAATCTGGTTGAACTGCATTTGACTAGAAATAGATTATATTTTATAATATTAAATATAATAATTATAAATAAAACGTACAATTTTAGTGGTTGTAAACTGAATGAAGAAAATGAAATTACCGTTTTATTAACGATCCAGCCGATGGACTAATATTCAAATGACATCAATTTCATAATAGTTTGTTCTTGTGGTGATAATACTCTGAGAAATACTGATTATGTTGTTTTTCTTGTTGATTTAGCTGTTGTCATTGTGTGTAATGTTGATATTGAAAATTGTTTACGATTTTATAACTCAATTGGTTGCTGTTGTGATAATGATTGGTGCTGGTGGTTCTTGTTATGGTGGCGGACCCATTGGTATTGTAGCATCTGTAAAATGTGGCAATACAATGAAACTGAATCTGGTTGAACTGCATTTGACTAGAAATAGATTATATTTTATAATATTAAATATAATAATTATAAATAAAACGTACAATTTTAGTGGTTGTAAACTGAATGAAGAAAATGAAATTACCGTTTTATTAACGATCCAGCCGATGGACTAATATTCAAATGACATCAATTTCATAATAGTTTGTTCTTGTGGTGATAATACTCTGAGAAATACTGATTATGTTGTTTTTCTTGTTGATTTAGCTGTTGTCATTGTGTGTAATGTTGATATTGAAGATTGATTATGATTTCATAATTCAATTGGTTGATGTTGGGGTAATGATTGGTGCTGGTGGTTCTTGTTATGGTGGCGGACCCATTGGTATTGTAGCATCTGTAAAATGTGGCAATACAATGAAACTGAATCTGGTTGAACTGCATTTGACTAGAAATAGATTATATTTTATAATATTAAATATAATAATTATAAATAAAACGTACAATTTTAGTGGTTGTAAACTGAATGAAGAAAATGAAATTACCGTTTTATTAACGATCCAGCCGATGGACTAATATTCAAATGACATCAATTTCATAATAGTTTGTTCTTGTGGTGATAATACTCTGAGAAATACTGATTATGTTGTTTTTCTTGTTGATTTAGCTGTTGTCATTGTGTGTAATGTTGATATTGAAAATTGTTTACGATTTTATAACTCAATTGGTTGCTGTTGTGATAATGATTGGTGCTGGTGGTTCTTGTTATGGTGGCGGACACATTGGTATTATAGCAGCTGTAAAATGTGGCAATACAATGAAACAGAATCTGGTTGAACTGCATTTGACTAGAAATAGATTATATTTTATAATATTAAATATAATAATTATAAATAAAACGTACAATTTTAGTGGTTGTAAACTGAATGAAGAAAATGAAATTACCATTTTATTGATGACACAGCCGATGGACTAATATTCAAATGACATAAATTTCATAATAGTTTTTGTGATGATTGGTGCTGGTGGTTCTTGTAATGGTGGCGGACCCATTGGTATTGTAGCAGCTGTAAAATGTGGCAATACAATGAAACTGAATCTGGTTGAACTGCATTTGACTAGAAATAGATTATATTTAATAATATTAAATATAATAATTATAAATAAAACGTACAATTTTAATAGTTGTAAACTGAATTAAAAAAATGTAATTACCATTTTATTGATGACACAGCCGATGGACTAATATTCAAATGACATAAATTTCATAATAGTTTTTGTGATAATGATTGGTGCTGGTGGTTCTTGTTATGGTGGCGGACCCATTGGTATTGTAGCATCTGTAAAATGTGGCAATACAATGAAACTGAATCTGGTTGAACTGCATTTGACTAGAAATAGATTATATTTAATAATATTAAATATAATAATTATAAATAAAACGTACAATTTTAATAGTTGTAAACTGAATTAAAAAAATGTAATTACCATTTTATTGATGACACAGCCGATGGACTAATATTCAAATGACATAAATTTCATAATGGTTTGTTTTGTGATAATGATTGGTGCTGGTGGTTCTTGTTATGGTGGCGGACCCATTGGTATTGTAGCATCTGTAAAATGTGGCAATACAATGAAACTGAATCTGGTTGAACTGCATTTGACTAGAAATAGATTATATTTTATAACATTAAATATAATAATTATAAATAAAACGTACAATTTTAATAGTTGTAAAATGAATGAAAGAAATGTAATTACCATTTTATTGATGACACAGCCGATGGACTAATATTCAAATGACATAAATTTCATAATAGTTTGTTTTGTGATAATGATTGGTGCTGGTGGTTCTTGTTATGGTGGCGGACCCATTGGTATTGTAGCAGCTGAAAAGAAAAATGTGTTATAACATTAAATATAATAATTATAAATAAAACGTACAATTTTAATAGTTGTAAAATGAATGAAAAAAATGTAATTACCATTTTATTGATGACACAGCCGATGGACTAATATTCAAATGACATAAATTTCATAATAGTTTCTTTTTTTATAATGATTGGTGCTGGTGGTTCTTGTTATGGTGGCGGACCCATTGGTATTGTAGCAGCTGTAAAATGTGGCAATACAATGAAACTGAATCTGGTTGACTGCGTTTGACTAGAAATAGATTACATTTAATAATATTAAATATAATAATTATAAATAAAACGTACAATTTTAATAGTTGTAAACTGAATTAAAAAAATGTAATTACCATTTTATTGATGACACAGCCGATGGACTAATATTAAAATGACATAAATTTCATAATAGTTTGTTTTGTGATAATGATTGGTGCTGGTGGTTCTTGTTATGGTGGCGGACCCATTGGTATTGTAGCAGCTGTATAATGTGGCAATGCAATGAAACTGAATCTGGTTGAACTGCATTTGACTAGAAATAGATTATATTTAATAATATTAAATATAATAATTATAAATAAAGCGTACAATTTTAATAGTTGTAAACTGAATTAAAAAAATGTAATTACCATTTTATTGATGACACAGCCGATGGACTAATATTCAAATGACATAAATTTCATAATAGTTTTTGTGATAATGATTGGTGCTGGTGGTTCTTGTTATGGTGGCGGACCCATTAATATTGTAGCAGCTGTAAAATGTGGCAATACAATGAAACTGAATCTGGTTGAACTGCATTTGACTAGAAACAGATTATATTTTATAATATTAAATATAATAATTATAAATAAAGCGTACAATTTTAATAGTTGTAAACTGAATTAAAAAAATGTAATTACCATTTTATTGATGACACAGCCGATGGACTAATATTCAAATGACATAAATTTCATAATAGTTTGTTCTTGTGGTGATAATACTCTGAGAAATACTGATTATGTTGTTTTCCCTGTTGATTCAATTCATTGTCATTGTGTGTAATGTTGATATTGAAGATTGATTATGATTTCATAATTCAATTGGTTGATGTTGGGGTAATGATTGGTGCTGGTGGTTCTTGTTATGGTGGCGGACCCATTGGTATTGTAGCATCTGTAAAATGTGGCAATACAATGAAACTGAATCTGGTTGAACTGCATTTGACTAGAAATAGATTATATTTTATAATATTAAATATAATAATTATAAATAAAACGTACAATTTTAGTGGTTGTAAACTGAATGAAGAAAATGAAATTACCGTTTTATTAACGATCCAGCCGATGGACTAATATTCAAATGACATCAATTTCATAATAGTTTGTTCTTGTGGTGATAATACTCTGAGAAATACTGATTATGTTGTTTTTCTTGTTGATTTAGCTGTTGTCATTGTGTGTAATGTTGATATTGAAAATTGTTTACGATTTTATAACTCAATTGGTTGCTGTTGTGATAATGATTGGTGCTGGTGGTTCTTGTTATGGTGGCGGACACATTGGTATTATAGCAGCTGTAAAATGTGGCAATACAATGAAACAGAATCTGGTTGAACTGCATTTGACTAGAAATAGATTATATTTTATAATATTAAATATAATAATTATAAATAAAACGTACAATTTTAGTGGTTGTAAACTGAATGAAGAAAATGAAATTACCATTTTATTGATGACACAGCCGATGGACTAATATTCAAATGACATAAATTTCATAATAGTTTTTGTGATGATTGGTGCTGGTGGTTCTTGTAATGGTGGCGGACCCATTGGTATTGTAGCAGCTGTAAAATGTGGCAATACAATGAAACTGAATCTGGTTGAACTGCATTTGACTAGAAATAGATTATATTTAATAATATTAAATATAATAATTATAAATAAAACGTACAATTTTAATAGTTGTAAACTGAATTAAAAAAATGTAATTACCATTTTATTGATGACACAGCCGATGGACTAATATTCAAATGACATAAATTTCATAATAGTTTTTGTGATAATGATTGGTGCTGGTGGTTCTTGTTATGGTGGCGGACCCATTGGTATTGTAGCATCTGTAAAATGTGGCAATACAATGAAACTGAATCTGGTTGAACTGCATTTGACTAGAAATAGATTATATTTTATAACATTAAATATAATAATTATAAATAAAACGTACAATTTTAATAGTTGTAAAATGAATGAAAAAAATGTAATTACCATTTTATTGATGACACAGCCGATGGACTAATATTCAAATGACATAAATTTCATAATAGTTTGTTTTGTGATAATGATTGGTGCTGGTGGTTCTTGTTATGGTGGCGGACCCATTGGTATTGTAGCAGCTGTAAAATGTGGCAATACAATGAAACTGAATCTGGTTGACTGCGTTTGACTAGAAATAGATTACATTTTATAACATTAAATATAATAATCATAAATAAAACGTACAATTTTAATAGTTGTAAACTGAATGAAAAAAATGTAATTAACATTTTATTGATGACACAGCCGATGGACTAATATTCAAATGACATAAATTTCATAATAGTTTTTGTGATAATGATTGGTGCTGGTGGTTCTTGTTATGGTGGCGGACCCATTGGTATTGTAGCATCTGTAAAATGTGGCAATACAATGAAACTGAATCTGGTTGACTGCGTTTGACTAGAAATAGATTATATTTTATAACATTAAATATAATAATTATAAATAAAACGTACAATTTTAATAGTTGTAAACTGAATTAAAAAAATGTAATTACCATTTTATTGATGACACAGCCGATGGACTAATATTCAAATGACATAAATTTCATAATAGTTTGTTTTGTGATAATGATTGGTGCTGGTGGTTTTTGTTATGGTGGTGGACCCATTGGTATTGTAGCAGCTGAAAAGAAAAATGTGTTATAACATTAAATATAATAATTATAAATAAAACGTACAATTTTAATAGTTGTAAAATGAATGAAAAAAATGTAATTAACATTTTATTGATGACACAGCCGATGGACTAATATTCAAATGACATAAATTTCATAATAGTTTCTTTTTTTATAATGATTGGTGCTGGTGGTTCTTGTTATGGTGGCGGACCCATTGGTATTGTAGCATCTGTAAAATGTGGCAATACAATGAAACTGAATCTGGTTGAACTGCATTTGACTAGAAATAGATTATATTTTATAACATTAAATATAATAATTATAAATAAAACGTACAATTTTAATAGTTGTAAACTGAATTAAAAAAATGTAATTACCATTTTATTGATGACACAGCCGATGGACTAATATTCAAATGACATAAATTTCATAATAGTTTGTTCTTGTGGTGATAATACTCTGAGAAATACTGATTATGTTGTTTTCCCTGTTGATTCAATTCATTGTCATTGTGTGTAATGTTGATATTGAAGATTGATTATGATTTCATAATTCAATTGGTTGATGTTGGGGTAATGATTGGTGCTGGTGGTTCTTGTTATGGTGGCGGACCCATTGGTATTGTAGCATCTGTAAAATGTGGCAATACAATGAAACTGAATCTGGTTGAACTGCATTTGACTAGAAATAGATTATATTTTATAATATTAAATATAATAATTATAAATAAAACGTACAATTTTAGTGGTTGTAAACTGAATGAAGAAAATGAAATTACCGTTTTATTAACGATCCAGCCGATGGACTAATATTCAAATGACATCAATTACATAATAGTTTGTTCTTGTGGTGATAATACTCTGAGAAATACTGATTATGTTGTTTTTCTTGTTGATTTAGCTGTTGTCATTGTGTGTAATGTTGATATTGAAAATTGTTTACGATTTTATAACTCAATTGGTTGCTGTTGTGATAATGATTGGTGCTGGTGGTTCTTGTTATGGTGGCGGACCCATTGGTATTATAGCAGCTGTAAAATGTGGCAATACAATGAAACTGAATCTGGTTGAACTGCATTTGACTAGAAATAGATTATATTTTATAATATTAAATATAATAATTATAAATAAAACGTACAATTTTAGTGGTTGTAAACTGAATGAAGAAAATGAAATTACCATTTTATTGATGACACAGCCGATGGACTAATATTCAAATGACATAAATTTCATAATAGTTTTTGTGATGATTGGTGCTGGTGGTTCTTGTAATGGTGGCGGAACCATTGGTATTGTAGCATCTGTAAAATGTGGCAATACAATGAAACTGAATCTGGTTGAACTGCATTTGACTAGAAATAGATTATATTTAATAATATTAAATATAATAATTATAAATAAAACGTACAATTTTAATAGTTGTAAACTGAATTAAAAAAATGTAATTACCATTTTATTGATGACACAGCCGATGGACTAATATTCAAATGACATAAATTTCATAATAGTTTGTTTTGTGATAATGATTGGTGCTGGTGGTTCTTGTTATGGTGGCGGACCCATTGGTATTGTAGCAGCTGAAAAGTAAAATGTGTTATAATATTAAATATTATAATTATAAATAAAACGTACAATTTTAGTGGTTGTAAACTGAATGAAAAAAATGAAATTACCGTTTTATTGGCGACCCAGCCGATGGACTAATATTCAAATGACATAAATTTCATAATAGTTTGTTTTGTGATAATGATTGGTGCTGGTGGTTCTTGTTATGGTGGTGAACCCATTAGTATTAAAGCAGCTGTAAAATGTGGCAATACAATGAAACTGAATCTGGTTGAACTGCATTTGACTAGAAATAGATTATATTTTATAATATTTAATATAATAATTATAAATAAAACGTACAATTTTAATATAATAATTATAAATAAAACGTACAATTTTAGTGGTTGTAAACTGAATGAAAAAAATGAAATTACCGTTTTATTGGCGACCCAGCCGATGGACTAATATTCAAATGACATAAATTTCATAATAGTTTGTTCTTGTGGTGATAATACTCTGGTGTTATATTGCATATGATAAATACTGATTGTTGTTTTTCTTGTTGATTTAGTTGTTGTCATTGCGTGTTATGTTGATATTGTAGATTAATTACAATTGCACAATTCAATTGGTCCCTTATTTTAGAAGTCGAAGTTGTTTGAAAAATTGCTGTTAAAATAATGTGGCTATTGCTGCATCAGATGTTGATCTTTTCTTTGTTTAATATATCCCTTTTGTTGTTTAAATTAAATTATATAGAAAATGTTCAAATAAATTTATAAAATTTTAAATATATTTTTCCGTATACTAAGTTTAATTTCCACTTTAAATAAAATAATTCGAATACTAAGTTTTATTTTTTATTTTATTTAATTGAAAATTAAACTTAGAATTCGAATAATATTTAGTTAAAGTGAAAATTAAACTTAGTATACGGAAAAATATGTATAGAAACTAAATGTTTTACATGAAACATTTCATTATTGTTTCAGTTATTGTAGTGAATGGTCGGACAATTTAAATAATAATTAATAAAATATTCTACAGGAAAGTCAAATAAATCAATAAACAAGAAATTCAGCTAAAAGGTAATATACAATTAATATAACTAATTATAATGTTATTTTACAATCTAATATCTAATCTTATAATAGGTTCAAGAAATTATTTATTTAAATATACACATACATAGCATAACACCTACAACTACAAACATAATGGCAAGAACAAACATATATCGAACATTAATTAGTGATGTGCTTAATAGTGCTATTTTTACTATATTTGTACCAAAAGAAAAAATAAGTGATCGGATTAAAAATCGTTGGGTACATGTTAATAGTGGCAGAATTTATAGTATTGGATATAAAGACCCAAAAGTGCCATTTATTGATGATGTAACTGGTGAACCATTGAGTCAACGAGCTGATGATAAACCAGATGTGTTTAGAAAACGTTTACAAATTTACGATAGTGCAACAAAAGAGGTAATTGATTATTTTAAAGATAAGGGTATTTTAAAAAATTTTCAGGGTGACACGCCGGATGAGATATGGCCCACAGTAAAAGAATTTATAAGAAAAGAATTAAATATAAAATATTAAAAAAATAATAATTTATTTTTAATTTTGATTTTGTTTCTGTTTCTGTTTCTGTTTTTGTTTTTGTTATTGTTATTGTTTTTGTTATTGTTTTTGTTTTTGATTTTGTTTTACAACTTGTTATTACACTCAAACCTGTTTTTTATATTCGGTAATATTAAATGTAAAAGGCGAAAGATTTATTCGACATTAAAGGAAAGTCAGAATTTCGGATGGTATGTTAGGTATAGCATACTCGCAAAGCCAGATGCGACCGAACGCGTCCACAGGTTGCGGATAGTGGAACGGCCTATAATATTATATTATATATAATATTATAGGTTAGCTACGAATAAAGAATAAGTAGCCGCGGACAATCTGGCAGCTGTGTATGAGAATTACTATGGGATGTTATGTAAAAGCAGCATCCGATTAAAACATATTTAATGATTCAGTGATTACACAGTTACGGCGAATCAGCGGCGCCATTATAACCGCTTTCGGAAGTAGGTGATATACCCTGTACATTTTAGAGGTTGTAAACTGAATGAAAAAAATGTAATTACCATTTTATTAACGACACAGCCGATGTACTAATATTCAAATGACATCAATTTCATAATAGTTTGTTGTTGTGGTGATAATACTCTGGTGTTATATGGCATATTGTTGTTTTTCTTGTTGATTTAATTGTTGTCTTTGTGCGTAATGTTGATATTGTAGATTAATTAACAATTTCATAATTTTATTGGTTGCTGTTATGATAATGATTGATGCTGGTGGTTCTTGTTATGGTATCGGACCCATTGGTATTGTAGCAGCTGTAAAATGTGGCAATACAATGAAACTGAATCTGGTTGAACTGTATTTGACTAGAAATAGATTATATTTTATAATATTAAATATAATAATATTAAATATAATAATTATAAATAAAACGTACAATTTTAATAGTTGTAAACTGAATGAAAAAACTGTAATTACCATTTTATTGATGACACAGCCGATGGACTATTATTCAAATGACATCAATTTCATAATAGTTTGTTATTGTGGTGATAATACTCTGGTGTTATATTGCATATGATAAATACTGATTGTTTTTCCTGTTGATTCAGTTGTCAATTTCATAATTCAATTGGTCCCTTATTTTAGAAGTCGAAGTTGTTTGAAAACTTGCTGTTAAAATAATGTAGCTATTGCTGCATCAGATGTTGATCTTTTCTATTTTTTTTTTTTTTTTTTTTTTTTTTTTTATTTGTTTATTATACTCTCCTAGCAACTTATATAGAGAGTTCCTACCACTAATCTATTTTTAATATATCCCTTTTGTTGTTTAAATTAAATTATATAGAAAATGTTCAAATAAATTTATAAAATTTCAAATAAATTTATAAAATTTCAAATAAATTTTTCCGTATACTAAGTTTAATTTTCACTTTAACTAAATATTATTCGAATGCTAAGTTTAATTTCCACTTCAAATAAAATAATTCGAATACTACGTTTTATTTTTTATTTTATTTATTTAAAGTGGAAATTAAACTTAGCATTCGAATAATATTTAGTTAAAGTTGCGGTAAAAGCGATTTAAACATAAGTTGTAACAAAAAAAATAAATAATTAAATAACTCACCTCTGTATCCTGTTACTGGTGGTATGAGTAATAAATCAACAAATTCATAGCTCGTCATTAAATGAATCTATGTATAGATTAGCTTTTTTTTTTTTTGAAATATTGATGCTGTTGTACGTGATAATGTTGCTAAAGCTGTATCTTTATTATTTTATATAATTTATAATAGATTACCTGCGAGGGTAAAAACATTTGAATTCAAGAATACATGCACTGCAATGCCGGGCACCATCACATTCTTAATATTTTGTGAACTATAAATTCAATAACAATTAAATATATATTAATTGTATTTTTATTTTTATAATAATTTATTTTTTATGTTTATTAATAAAATTAATTGCAATATTATTCATTTTCATAAATGCGAGGTCCGAAACAAAAGAAAATTAATAAGGAAAAAAAAAATAGTAATAATGATTAATGATTTAAAAAAACTATTAAAATATCAAAAAAAAATTATTCCGTTATAATATTACATCATCATTTTATTCTACTACTACAAACGAATTTTTTCGTATATGTTTTTCATGATTTTTTATGGTTTTTTAAATAAAGTGGTACAATAATACAGATTATTTCTCCTTTTAAATTATTTCTCCTTTTCTAAAGTAAATAGATGCCAATAGAATAAATAAGTGTATACCCTTCTCACTTATTATTATTATTTGAATCTTCATTTATGTGACCATTGTTTCTACCGTCCTCAATTTTCGTACTGTTTTTACCATTCATAAATAATTGATTTTTGTTACGATATTTTATAAATAGTAAAAAATCTCACATCTATCGACAGAGACTACCAACACACATAATAAATTAATACATCAAATAACGAAATCAATCAGCAACATAATAAACTGAGAGTAATAGAAGTTTTTGCTACAAAATTCCTTCAATATTGATATCCAGGTCAGATCTATTGACCAGATCAACAGGATGATCTGTTGAACAATTACGACTTCGCTATTATGTTAATCAATAAAATGAGTGTAACATTTTTCAATAGATTCATTACAAACAATTAAGAATATTGAAATGAAAATCGATCAAATAATATTACTGATTCAATTTTACATACACACATCAGTTTTTATCATAAATTATTAGAATCCGCTTCTGGAATATCATCCTCCTTATTCACAACTAAGTAAATTCAAAATAAATTAAATGACATTCTTTCCGCTTACTTAATAATGTAAGTTGAAATTAATAAATAAAACTTATCTGCATATCACCTCCAGACAATTTTAAAAAAATTACCAAACCAGATTACACGATGAACTCACAAAGCTTACACAGTAAACTTAATGATTCATTATAATAATATAAAAGGGATGCAGATCACCCCACTACAATTACTAACAAGATTGGACAAGTTCATAATAAAACTGTGTATGTGTGTGTGTGTGTGTGTGTGTGCTGTGGTGTAGGTGGTAAAATATAAAATAATATAATGTAATAAAAACCTTTTGAGAATGTAAACAGTCAAACAAATAATTTATGAAACATAATAAATTTGTATAAATACTACTCACTTTTCAATTAAAATTTAATATTTCTATGATGATCTCGCCATAAATTATTTATAATCACTGAAGCTAATATCAATATTTTTATAAATATGTGCGATAACCGTCCGTCTGTGCATTCAATGTATTTAAATAGATAAAACATCATTGATGTTTGTTTGGTAAGTCAATAATGATACAATTGAGCTGTGGTTGAAAATTCGTATTGAATTATTATACTAGATCAGTGGTACTGAAGTAAATATTTCATTTATGTGTTTTGTTTGGTGACCCAACCACTCTGGTGAATTGCCAAATAATACAAATATCCATATCGTAATTAATTGTTGTTGTTTTTGTTATTGGAGTTGTAACATGTATAATAATTACGATCATGCAATTCAAATCATTGTAATTGAAAATTGGGATGTAATGTTGGAAAATTCGTATTGAATTATTATACTAGATCAGTGGTACTGAAGCAAATATTTCATTTATGTGTTTTGTTTGGTGACCCAACCACTCTGGTGAATTGCCAAATAATACAAATATCCATATCGTAATTAATTGTTGTTGTTTTTGTTATTGGAGTTGTAACATGTATAATAATTACGATCATGCAATTCAAATCATTGTAATTGAAAATTGGGATGTAATGTTGGTGGTGGTGATGGTTGTGGTGTATCCATTTAATATTGTATTCTGAGTATAGAATTGAAACTAAAAATTTGTAATAAAATTTAGTTTAAATAAATTAAATTTACAAAAACTATTTAAATATAATTAATTAATAAAAATTTAATAATGATAAAACCTACCTGTGACCTGTAATTTAACCAATAATAAAATTATATGTTGTAGATTTATTAAATACATTTGAGATAAGCAGTAGTTATTTAAAATGGAAGACATATTCACATTCAATTTACAGGTTATGTTGAAATACTATTGAAATTTATGGCACGTTGTACATGATGGTATTGCAAAATCTGTATTATTTATTATACATTATAATTAATATATTTTGGAAACAATTTCATAATTTATTTTATAACAATAGATTACCTGTGATTATAAAAACATAATTTATGTGAAAAAATCAGCACATGGAACATTCACCAATTTAAAAAATGTATATTTAATTTATTATTATTTGTTAAGACATTTATTAGGTAGAGGTGTGGTTGAAATGTAATACACATATAAATGATAATTTAATTATTTGAAAACCTATTAAAAATTATCAAAATTTGGTAAAACAAATGAATAATAATCCAAATTAACGAAAAATAACACTAACCCCACAATTTTTTCAATTTTTTTTATATAATTTTATGTTATTGAACCGGATTGTCAGACGAACAATTTGATTTTAATTTTAAAATCTCACTTTTGTTAATTTTTGTATTTTTTCGTATGAATTGTATACAAAAACTCATTATTATACTCAATGTACTCTTGTTCTCATATGGCCAATTGTCAAAATGTCAAAAATGAATTAATATTTACGATTTTGGCTTCGGCCCATGAATGATTTTTATTGTGTTAATTTTTTTGTTGGGTTTGCGCTTTGTAAGGTGTTCTTCCATTTCGATCATTAGTGTTAAATAATTCTTTACAATATTTACATATTGAAATCTATGTAATAATAGAACAATCCCTAATACACGATTCAAAAATATTATAAAATGTATATACCTTTTTTTGGTATTTAGTGGTTTCTTCTTTTTTAGTGGACATATTTTTGTGTTATCAGCAGATATTGCAGATTCACAATTCTCATTAAGAAATTAGATGTTGTGAAGTAATGTTATTTCGCAGATCCTGAATTATTTGTCAAATGGTTATATATCATAATAATTGATACGATCTATCTGAAATAGAAATAATAATACTTAATTTAATATTAAATATAAAGACTATGAGGATTAAACAAAAACAAAAATACTGCAATTTACCTCATTCTTCTAAATACGTGTCTTCTATTGTAATTACATCGTTGATTTTGTGGCGGAACAAATATTGCAACATTATTCTGCATAATATTTATTATGGTACATTTGTTGAAGTTGGTTATTGACTATTTACCAACTAACTGGAAATTATTGGTACACGTTCACGTGTTTGAGTTGTTGTGGATGAAATTATAGAAATATTTCCAAAGTATTGTAATTGAAATGATAGTTGTGTTTATAATTCAATAATATTTAAATTATTCAATTGGATGTGGTTGGTGAATGTAAACTCATTGAATAAAATAATGATATTATCAGTTTATTGGCGACACAGCCGGTGAACTAATAACAAAATGTAATATAATATCTAATATCATAATAAATAGTTTGTTCTTGTGGTGATAATACTCTGTTGTTACAATGCATATGATAAATACTGATTGTTGTTTTTCTTGTTGATTTAGCTGTTGTCATTGTGTGTAATGTTGATATTGAAGATTGATTACGATTTTATAATTCAATTGGTTGCTGTTGTGATAATGATTGGTGCTGGTGGTTCTTGTTATGGTGGCGGACCCATTGGTATTGTAGGAGCTGAAAAATGTGGCAATACAATGAAACTGAATCTGGTTGAACTGCATTTGACTAGAATTAGATTATATTTTATAATATTAAATATAATAATTATAAATAAAACGTACAATTTTAGAGGTTGTAGACTGAATGAAAAAAATGAAATTACCGTTTTATTGGCGACCCAGCCGATGGACTAATATTCAAATGATATAAATTTCATAATAGTTTGTTTTGTGATAATGATTGGTGCTGGTGGTTCTTGTTATGGTGGCGGACCCATTGGTATTGTAGCAGCTGAAAAGTAAAATGTGTTATAATATTAAATATTATAATTATAAATAAAACGTACAATTTTAGTGGTTGTAAACTGAATGAAAAAAATGAAATTACCGTTTTATTGGCGACCCAGCCGATGGACTAATATTCAAATGACATAAATTTCATAATAGTTTGTTTTGTGATAATGATTGGTGCTGGTGGTTCTTGTTATGGTGGCGGACCCATTGGTATTGTAGTAGCTGTAAAATGTGGCAATACAATGAAACTGAATCTGGTTGAACTGCAACTCAACAGGGAAAACAACAATCAGTATTTCTCAGAGTATTATCACCACAAGAACAAACTATTATGAAATTGATGTCATTTGAATATTAGTTCATCGGCTGTGTCGTTAATAAAATGGTAATTACATATTTTCATTCAGTTCAACCTCTAAAATTTACAGGGGTATATCACCTACTTCCGAAAGCGGTTATAATGGCGCCGCTGATTCGCCGTAACTGTGTCATCACTGAATCATTAAATATGTTTTAATCGGATGCTGCTTTTACACAACATCCCATAGTAATTCTCATACACAGCTGCCAGATTGTCCGCGGCTACTTATTCTTTATTCGTAGCTAACCTATAATATTATATATAATATAATATTATAGGCCGTTCCACTATCCGCAACCTGTGGACGCGTTCGGTCGCATCTGGCTTTGCGAGTATGCTATACCTAACATACCATCCGAAATTCTGACTTTCCTGTAATGCCGAATAAATCTTTCGCCTTTTACATTTAATATTACCGAATATAAAAAACAGATTTGAGTGTAATAACAAGTTGTAAAACAAAATCAAAAACAAAAACAATAACAAAAACAATAACAATAACAATAACAAAAACAAAAACAGAAACAGAAACAAAATCAAAATTAAAAATAAATTATTTCTTTTTTTAATATTTTATATTTAATTCTTTTGTTATAAATTCTTTTACTTTTGGCCATATCTCATCCGGCGTGTCACCCTGAAAATTTTTTAAAATACCCTTATCTTTAAAATAATCAATTACCTCTTTTGTTGCACTATCGTAAATTTGTAAACGTTTTCTAAACACATCTGGTTTATCATCAGCTCGTTGACTCAATGGTTCACCAGTTACATCATCAATAAATGGCACTTTTGGGTCTTTATATCCAATACTATAAATTCTGCCACTATTAACATGTACCCAACGATTTTTAATCCGATCAATTATTTTTTCTTTTGGTATAATTAAATTTATAGCACTATTAATTTTATAATTAGTTGTTAATTTAATCGCTTGTTCTTTTGTACGTGGAAAACCATCTATTAACCACGATTTATTTTTGCCAATTGAGGTAATATTTTCCAAAATACATTTTAATATTAGCTTATCCGGTACTAATTCACCACTATTCATGTACCGCTCAGCTTCTATACCCAATGTTGTTTTCAATTCAATATTTTTTCTTAAAATATCTCCCATCGCCATATATTTAAATTGAAATTGTTTTATTATTTGATTGGATATTGTGCCTTTACCACTAGCTGGTGCACCAAGAATTAATGTTCGATATATTTTTGTTATTGCCATTGTGTTGTTTGTAGTTGTAGGTGTTATGCTACGTATGTGTATATTTAAATAAATAATTTCTTGAACCTATTATAAGATTAGATATTAGATTGTAAAATAACATTATAATTAGTTATATTAATTGTATATTACCTTTTAGCTGAAATTCTTGTTTATTGATTTATTTGATTTTCCTGTAGAATATTTTATTCTAGTAGAATATTTTATTCTACAGGAAAATCAAATAAATCAATAAACAAGAATTTCAGCTAAAAGGTAATATACAATTAATATAACTAATTATAATGTTATTTTACAATCTAATATCTAATCTTATAATAGGTTCAAGAAATTATTTATTTAAATATACACATACGTAGCATAACACCTACAACTACAAACAACACAATGGCAATAACAAAAATATATCGAACATTAATTCTTGGTGCACCAGCTAGTGGTAAAGGCACAATATCCAATCAAATAATAAAACAATTTCAATTTAAATATATGGCGATGGGAGATATTTTAAGAAAAAATATTGAATTGAAAACAACATTGGGTATAGACGCTGAGCGGTACATGAATAGTGGTGAATTAGTACCGGATAAGCTAATATTAAAATGTATTTTGGAAAATATTACCTCAATTGGCAAAAATAAATCGTGGTTAATAGATGGTTTTCCACGTACAAAAGAACAAGCGATTAAATTAACAACTAATTATAAAATTAATAGTGCTATAAATTTAATTATACCAAAAGAAAAAATAATTGATCGGATTAAAAATCGTTGGGTACATGTTAATAGTGGCAGAATTTATAGTATTGGATATAAAGACCCAAAAGTGCCATTTATTGATGATGTAACTGGTGAACCATTGAGTCAACGAGCTGATGATAAACCAGATGTGTTTAGAAAACGTTTACAAATTTACGATAGTGCAACAAAAGAGGTAATTGATTATTTTAAAGATAAGGGTATTTTAAAAAATTTTCAGGGTGACACGCCGGATGAGATATGGCCAAAAGTAAAAGAATTTATAACAAAAGAATTAAATATAAAATATTAAAAAAAGAAATAATTTATTTTTAATTTTGATTTTGTTTC
Organism: Bibio marci; assembly: GCA_910594885.2. NCBI lineage: Eukaryota > Metazoa > Arthropoda > Insecta > Diptera > Bibionidae > Bibio > Bibio marci. Next base: position 18,975,938 of record OU343115.1, on the reverse strand, counting down.
TGTTTCTGTTTTTGTTTTTGTTATTGTTATTGTTATTGTTTTTGTTATTGTTTTTGTTTTTGATTTTGTTTTACAACTTGTTATTACACTCAAACCTGTTTTTTATATTCGGTAATATTAAATGTAAAAGGCGAAAGATTTATTCGGCATTACAGGAAAGTCAGAATTTCGGATGGTATGTTAGGTATAGCATACTCGCAAAGCCAGATGCGACCGAACGCGTCCACAGGTTGCGGATAGTGGAACGGCCTATAATATTATATTATATATAATATTATAGGTTAGCTACGAATAAAGAATAAGTAGCCGCGGACAATCTGGCAGCTGTGTATGAGAATTACTATGGGATGTTGTGTAAAAGCAGCATCCGATTAAAACATATTTAATGATTCAGTGATGACACAGTTACGGCGAATCAGCGGCGCCATTATAACCGCTTTCGGAAGTAGGTGATATACCCTGTAAATTTTAGAGGTTGTAAACTGAATGAAAAAAATGTAATTACCATTTTATTGATGACACAGCCGATGGACTAATATTCAAATGACATCAATTTCATAATAGTTTGTTGTTGTGGTGATAATACTCTGGTGTTATATGGCATATTGTTGTTTTTCTTGTTGATTTAATTGTTGTCTTTGTGCGTAATGTTGATATTGTAGATTAATTAACAATTTCATAATTTTATTGGTTGCTGTTATGATAATGATTGATACTGGTGGTTCTTGTTATGGTGGCGGACCCATTGGTATTGTAGCATCTGTAAAATGTGGCAATACAATGAAACTGAATCTGTTTGAACTGCATTTGACTAGAAATAGATTATATTTTATAACATTAAATATAATAATTATAAATAAAACGTACAATTTTAATAGTTGTAAACTGAATTAAAAAAATGTAATTACCATTTTATTGATGACACAGCCGATGGACTAATATTCAAATGACATAAATTTCATAATAGTTTGTTTTGTGATAATGATTGGTGCTGGTGGTTCTTGTTATGGTGGCGGACCCATTGGTATTGTAGCAGCTGAAAAGAAAAATGTGTTATAACATTAAATATAATAATTATAAATAAAACGTACAATTTTAATAGTTGTAAAATGAATGAAAAAAATGTAATTACCATTTTATTGATGACACAGCCGATGGACTAATATTCAAATGACATAAATTTCATAATAGTTTCTTTTTTTATAATGATTGGTGCTGGTGGTTCTTGTTATGGTGGCGGACCCATTGGTATTGTAGCAGCTGTAAAATGTGGCAATACAATGAAACTGAATCTGGTTGACTGCGTTTGACTAGAAATAGATTACATTTAATAATATTAAATATAATAATTATAAATAAAACGTACAATTTTAATAGTTGTAAACTGAATTAAAAAAATGTAATTACCATTTTATTGATGACACAGCCGATGGACTAATATTAAAATGACATAAATTTCATAATAGTTTGTTTTGTGATAATGATTGGTGCTGGTGGTTCTTGTTATGGTGGCGGACCCATTGGTATTGTAGCAGCTGTATAATGTGGCAATGCAATGAAACTGAATCTGGTTGAACTGCATTTGACTAGAAATAGATTATATTTAATAATATTAAATATAATAATTATAAATAAAGCGTACAATTTTAATAGTTGTAAACTGAATTAAAAAAATGTAATTACCATTTTATTGATGACACAGCCGATGGACTAATATTCAAATGACATAAATTTCATAATAGTTTTTGTGATAATGATTGGTGCTGGTGGTTCTTGTTATGGTGGCGGACCCATTAATATTGTAGCAGCTGTAAAATGTGGCAATACAATGAAACTGAATCTGGTTGAACTGCATTTGACTAGAAACAGATTATATTTTATAATATTAAATATAATAATTATAAATAAAGCGTACAATTTTAATAGTTGTAAACTGAATTAAAAAAATGTAATTACCATTTTATTGATGACACAGCCGATGGACTAATATTCAAATGACATAAATTTCATAATAGTTTGTTCTTGTGGTGATAATACTCTGAGAAATACTGATTATGTTGTTTTCCCTGTTGATTCAATTCATTGTCATTGTGTGTAATGTTGATATTGAAGATTGATTATGATTTCATAATTCAATTGGTTGATGTTGGGGTAATGATTGGTGCTGGTGGTTCTTGTTATGGTGGCGGACCCATTGGTATTGTAGCATCTGTAAAATGTGGCAATACAATGAAACTGAATCTGGTTGAACTGCATTTGACTAGAAATAGATTATATTTTATAATATTAAATATAATAATTATAAATAAAACGTACAATTTTAGTGGTTGTAAACTGAATGAAGAAAATGAAATTACCGTTTTATTAACGATCCAGCCGATGGACTAATATTCAAATGACATCAATTTCATAATAGTTTGTTCTTGTGGTGATAATACTCTGAGAAATACTGATTATGTTGTTTTTCTTGTTGATTTAGCTGTTGTCATTGTGTGTAATGTTGATATTGAAAATTGTTTACGATTTTATAACTCAATTGGTTGCTGTTGTGATAATGATTGGTGCTGGTGGTTCTTGTTATGGTGGCGGACACATTGGTATTATAGCAGCTGTAAAATGTGGCAATACAATGAAACAGAATCTGGTTGAACTGCATTTGACTAGAAATAGATTATATTTTATAATATTAAATATAATAATTATAAATAAAACGTACAATTTTAGTGGTTGTAAACTGAATGAAGAAAATGAAATTACCATTTTATTGATGACACAGCCGATGGACTAATATTCAAATGACATAAATTTCATAATAGTTTTTGTGATGATTGGTGCTGGTGGTTCTTGTAATGGTGGCGGACCCATTGGTATTGTAGCAGCTGTAAAATGTGGCAATACAATGAAACTGAATCTGGTTGAACTGCATTTGACTAGAAATAGATTATATTTAATAATATTAAATATAATAATTATAAATAAAACGTACAATTTTAATAGTTGTAAACTGAATTAAAAAAATGTAATTACCATTTTATTGATGACACAGCCGATGGACTAATATTCAAATGACATAAATTTCATAATAGTTTTTGTGATAATGATTGGTGCTGGTGGTTCTTGTTATGGTGGCGGACCCATTGGTATTGTAGCATCTGTAAAATGTGGCAATACAATGAAACTGAATCTGGTTGAACTGCATTTGACTAGAAATAGATTATATTTAATAATATTAAATATAATAATTATAAATAAAACGTACAATTTTAATAGTTGTAAACTGAATTAAAAAAATGTAATTACCATTTTATTGATGACACAGCCGATGGACTAATATTCAAATGACATAAATTTCATAATGGTTTGTTTTGTGATAATGATTGGTGCTGGTGGTTCTTGTTATGGTGGCGGACCCATTGGTATTGTAGCATCTGTAAAATGTGGCAATACAATGAAACTGAATCTGGTTGAACTGCATTTGACTAGAAATAGATTATATTTTATAACATTAAATATAATAATTATAAATAAAACGTACAATTTTAATAGTTGTAAAATGAATGAAAAAAATGTAATTACCATTTTATTGATGACACAGCCGATGGACTAATATTCAAATGACATAAATTTCATAATAGTTTGTTTTGTGATAATGATTGGTGCTGGTGGTTCTTGTTATGGTGGCGGACCCATTGGTATTGTAGCAGCTGTAAAATGTGGCAATACAATGAAACTGAATCTGGTTGACTGCGTTTGACTAGAAATAGATTACATTTTATAACATTAAATATAATAATCATAAATAAAACGTACAATTTTAATAGTTGTAAACTGAATGAAAAAAATGTAATTAACATTTTATTGATGACACAGCCGATGGACTAATATTCAAATGACATAAATTTCATAATAGTTTTTGTGATAATGATTGGTGCTGGTGGTTCTTGTTATGGTGGCGGACCCATTGGTATTGTAGCATCTGTAAAATGTGGCAATACAATGAAACTGAATCTGGTTGAACTGCATTTGACTAGAAATAGATTATATTTTATAACATTAAATATAATAATTATAAATAAAACGTACAATTTTAATAGTTGTAAACTGAATTAAAAAAATGTAATTACCATTTTATTGATGACACAGCCGATGGACTAATATTCAAATGACATAAATTTCATAATAGTTTGTTTTGTGATAATGATTGGTGCTGGTGGTTCTTGTTATGGTGGTGGACCCATTGGTATTGTAGCAGCTGAAAAGAAAAATGTGTTATAACATTAAATATAATAATTATAAATAAAACGTACAATTTTAATAGTTGTAAAATGAATGAAAAAAATGTAATTAACATTTTATTGATGACACAGCCGATGGACTAATATTCAAATGACATAAATTTCATAATAGTTTCTTTTTTTATAATGATTGGTGCTGGTGGTTCTTGTTATGGTGGCGGACCCATTGGTATTGTAGCATCTGTAAAATGTGGCAATACAATGAAACTGAATCTGGTTGAACTGCATTTGACTAGAAATAGATTATATTTTATAACATTAAATATAATAATTATAAATAAAACGTACAATTTTAATAGTTGTAAACTGAATTAAAAAAATGTAATTACCATTTTATTGATGACACAGCCGATGGACTAATATTCAAATGACATAAATTTCATAATAGTTTGTTCTTGTGGTGATAATACTCTGAGAAATACTGATTATGTTGTTTTCCCTGTTGATTCAATTCATTGTCATTGTGTGTAATGTTGATATTGAAGATTGATTATGATTTCATAATTCAATTGGTTGATGTTGGGGTAATGATTGGTGCTGGTGGTTCTTGTTATGGTGGCGGACCCATTGGTATTGTAGCATCTGTAAAATGTGGCAATACAATGAAACTGAATCTGGTTGAACTGCATTTGACTAGAAATAGATTATATTTTATAATATTAAATATAATAATTATAAATAAAACGTACAATTTTAGTGGTTGTAAACTGAATGAAGAAAATGAAATTACCGTTTTATTAACGATCCAGCCGATGGACTAATATTCAAATGACATCAATTTCATAATAGTTTGTTCTTGTGGTGATAATACTCTGAGAAATACTGATTATGTTGTTTTTCTTGTTGATTTAGCTGTTGTCATTGTGTGTAATGTTGATATTGAAAATTGTTTACGATTTTATAACTCAATTGGTTGCTGTTGTGATAATGATTGGTGCTGGTGGTTCTTGTTATGGTGGCGGACCCATTGGTATTATAGCAGCTGTAAAATGTGGCAATACAATGAAACTGAATCTGGTTGAACTGCATTTGACTAGAAATAGATTATATTTTATAATATTAAATATAATAATTATAAATAAAACGTACAATTTTAGTGGTTGTAAACTGAATGAAGAAAATGAAATTACCATTTTATTGATGACACAGCCGATGGACTAATATTCAAATGACATAAATTTCATAATAGTTTTTGTGATGATTGGTGCTGGTGGTTCTTGTAATGGTGGCGGAACCATTGGTATTGTAGCATCTGTAAAATGTGGCAATACAATGAAACTGAATCTGGTTGAACTGCATTTGACTAGAAATAGATTATATTTAATAATATTAAATATAATAATTATAAATAAAACGTACAATTTTAATAGTTGTAAACTGAATTAAAAAAATGTAATTACCATTTTATTGATGACACAGCCGATGGACTAATATTCAAATGACATAAATTTCATAATAGTTTGTTTTGTGATAATGATTGGTGCTGGTGGTTCTTGTTATGGTGGCGGACCCATTGGTATTGTAGCAGCTGAAAAGTAAAATGTGTTATAATATTAAATATTATAATTATAAATAAAACGTACAATTTTAGTGGTTGTAAACTGAATGAAAAAAATGAAATTACCGTTTTATTGGCGACCCAGCCGATGGACTAATATTCAAATGACATAAATTTCATAATAGTTTGTTTTGTGATAATGATTGGTGCTGGTGGTTCTTGTTATGGTGGTGAACCCATTAGTATTAAAGCAGCTGTAAAATGTGGCAATACAATGAAACTGAATCTGGTTGAACTGCATTTGACTAGAAATAGATTATATTTTATAATATTTAATATAATAATTATAAATAAAACGTACAATTTTAATATAATAATTATAAATAAAACGTACAATTTTAGTGGTTGTAAACTGAATGAAAAAAATGAAATTACCGTTTTATTGGCGACCCAGCCGATGGACTAATATTCAAATGACATAAATTTCATAATAGTTTGTTCTTGTGGTGATAATACTCTGGTGTTATATTGCATATGATAAATACTGATTGTTGTTTTTCTTGTTGATTTAGTTGTTGTCATTGCGTGTTATGTTGATATTGTAGATTAATTACAATTGCACAATTCAATTGGTCCCTTATTTTAGAAGTCGAAGTTGTTTGAAAAATTGCTGTTAAAATAATGTGGCTATTGCTGCATCAGATGTTGATCTTTTCTTTGTTTAATATATCCCTTTTGTTGTTTAAATTAAATTATATAGAAAATGATCAAATAAATTTATAAAATTTTAAATATATTTTTCCGTATACTAAGTTTAATTTCCACTTTAAATAAAATAATTCGAATACTAAGTTTTATTTTTTATTTTATTTAATTGAAAATTAAACTTAGAATTCGAATAATATTTAGTTAAAGTGAAAATTAAACTTAGTATACGGAAAAATATGTATAGAAACTAAATGTTTTACATGAAACATTTCATTATTGTTTCAGTTATTGTAGTGAATGGTCGGACAATTTAAATAATAATTAATAAAATATTCTACAGGAAAGTCAAATAAATCAATAAACAAGAAATTCAGCTAAAAGGTAATATACAATTAATATAACTAATTATAATGTTATTTTACAATCTAATATCTAATCTTATAATAGGTTCAAGAAATTATTTATTTAAATATACACATACGTAGCATAACACCTACAACTACAAACAACACAATGGCAATAACAAAAATATATCGAACATTAATTCTTGGTGCACCAGCTAGTGGTAAAGGCACAATATCCAATCAAATAATAAAACAATTTCAATTTAAATATATGGCGATGGGAGATATTTTAAGAAAAAATATTGAATTGAAAACAACATTGGGTATAGACGCTGAGCGGTACATGAATAGTGGTGAATTAGTACCGGATAAGCTAATATTAAAATGTATTTTGGAAAATATTACCTCAATTGGCAAAAATAAATCGTGGTTAATAGATGGTTTTCCACGTACAAAAGAACAAGCGATTAAATTAACAACTAATTATAAAATTAATAGTGCTATAAATTTAATTATACCAAAAGAAAAAATAATTGATCGGATTAAAAATCGTTGGGTACATGTTAATAGTGGCAGAATTTATAGTATTGGATATAAAGACCCAAAAGTGCCATTTATTGATGATGTAACTGGTGAACCATTGAGTCAACGAGCTGATGATAAACCAGATGTGTTTAGAAAACGTTTACAAATTTACGATAGTGCAACAAAAGAGGTAATTGATTATTTTAAAGATAAGGGTATTTTAAAAAATTTTCAGGGTGACACGCCGGATGAGATATGGCCCACAGTAAAAGAATTTATAAGAAAAGAATTAAATATAAAATATTAAAAAAATAATAATTTATTTTTAATTTTGATTTTGTTTCTGTTTCTGTTTCTGTTTTTGTTTTTGTTATTGTTATTGTTTTTGTTATTGTTTTTGTTTTTGATTTTGTTTTACAACTTGTTATTACACTCAAACCTGTTTTTTATATTCGGTAATATTAAATGTAAAAGGCGAAAGATTTATTCGACATTAAAGGAAAGTCAGAATTTCGGATGGTATGTTAGGTATAGCATACTCGCAAAGCCAGATGCGACCGAACGCGTCCACAGGTTGCGGATAGTGGAACGGCCTATAATATTATATTATATATAATATTATAGGTTAGCTACGAATAAAGAATAAGTAGCCGCGGACAATCTGGCAGCTGTGTATGAGAATTACTATGGGATGTTGTGTAAAAGCAGCATCCGATTAAAACATATTTAATGATTCAGTGATTACACAGTTACGGCGAATCAGCGGCGCCATTATAACCGCTTTCGGAAGTAGGTGATATACCCTGTACATTTTAGAGGTTGTAAACTGAATGAAAAAAATGTAATTACCATTTTATTAACGACACAGCCGATGTACTAATATTCAAATGACATCAATTTCATAATAGTTTGTTGTTGTGGTGATAATACTCTGGTGTTATATGGCATATTGTTGTTTTTCTTGTTGATTTAATTGTTGTCTTTGTGCGTAATGTTGATATTGTAGATTAATTAACAATTTCATAATTTTATTGGTTGCTGTTATGATAATGATTGATGCTGGTGGTTCTTGTTATGGTATCGGACCCATTGGTATTGTAGCAGCTGTAAAATGTGGCAATACAATGAAACTGAATCTGGTTGAACTGTATTTGACTAGAAATAGATTATATTTTATAATATTAAATATAATAATATTAAATATAATAATTATAAATAAAACGTACAATTTTAATAGTTGTAAACTGAATGAAAAAACTGTAATTACCATTTTATTGATGACACAGCCGATGGACTATTATTCAAATGACATCAATTTCATAATAGTTTGTTATTGTGGTGATAATACTCTGGTGTTATATTGCATATGATAAATACTGATTGTTTTTCCTGTTGATTCAGTTGTCAATTTCATAATTCAATTGGTCCCTTATTTTAGAAGTCGAAGTTGTTTGAAAACTTGCTGTTAAAATAATGTAGCTATTGCTGCATCAGATGTTGATCTTTTCTATTTTTTTTTTTTTTTTTTTTTTTTTTTTTTATTTGTTTATTATACTCTCCTAGCAACTTATATAGAGAGTTCCTACCACTATTCTATTTTTAATATATCCCTTTTGTTGTTTAAATTAAATTATATAGAAAATGTTCAAATAAATTTATAAAATTTCAAATAAATTTATAAAATTTCAAATAAATTTTTCCGTATACTAAGTTTAATTTTCACTTTAACTAAATATTATTCGAATGCTAAGTTTAATTTCCACTTCAAATAAAATAATTCGAATACTACGTTTTATTTTTTATTTTATTTATTTAAAGTGGAAATTAAACTTAGCATTCGAATAATATTTAGTTAAAGTTGCGGTAAAAGCGATTTAAACATAAGTTGTAACAAAAAAAATAAATAATTAAATAACTCACCTCTGTATCCTGTTACTGGTGGTATGAGTAATAAATCAACAAATTCATAGCTCGTCATTAAATGAATCTATGTATAGATTAGCTTTTTTTTTTTTTTGAAATATTGATGCTGTTGTACGTGATAATGTTGCTAAAGCTGTATCTTTATTATTTTATATAATTTATAATAGATTACCTGCGAGGGTAAAAACATTTGAATTCAAGAATACATGCACTGCAATGCCGGGCACCATCACATTCTTAATATTTTGTGAACTATAAATTCAATAACAATTAAATATATATTAATTGTATTTTTATTTTTATAATAATTTATTTTTTATGTTTATTAATAAAATTAATTGCAATATTATTCATTTTCATAAATGCGAGGTCCGAAACAAAAGAAAATTAATAAGGAAAAAAAAAATAGTAATAATGATTAATGATTTAAAAAAACTATTAAAATATCAAAAAAAAATTATTCCGTTATAATATTACATCATCATTTTATTCTACTACTACAAACGAATTTTTTCGTATATGTTTTTCATGATTTTTTATGGTTTTTTAAATAAAGTGGTACAATAATACAGATTATTTCTCCTTTTAAATTATTTCTCCTTTTCTAAAGTAAATAGATGCCAATAGAATAAATAAGTGTATACCCTTCTCACTTATTATTATTATTTGAATCTTCATTTATGTGACCATTGTTTCTACCGTCCTCAATTTTCGTACTGTTTTTACCATTCATAAATAATTGATTTTTGTTACGATATTTTATAAATAGTAAAAAATCTCACATCTATCGACAGAGACTACCAACACACATAATAAATTAATACATCAAATAACGAAATCAATCAGCAACATAATAAACTGAGAGTAATAGAAGTTTTTGCTACAAAATTCCTTCAATATTGATATCCAGGTCAGATCTATTGACCAGATCAACAGGATGATCTGTTGAACAATTACGACTTCGCTATTATGTTAATCAATAAAATGAGTGTAACATTTTTCAATAGATTCATTACAAACAATTAAGAATATTGAAATGAAAATCGATCAAATAATATTACTGATTCAATTTTACATACACACATCAGTTTTTATCATAAATTATTAGAATCCGCTTCTGGAATATCATCCTCCTTATTCACAACTAAGTAAATTCAAAATAAATTAAATGACATTCTTTCCGCTTACTTAATAATGTAAGTTGAAATTAATAAATAAAACTTATCTGCATATCACCTCCAGACAATTTTAAAAAAATTACCAAACCAGATTACACGATGAACTCACAAAGCTTACACAGTAAACTTAATGATTCATTATAATAATATAAAAGGGATGCAGATCACCCCACTACAATTACTAACAAGATTGGACAAGTTCATAATAAAACTGTGTATGTGTGTATGTGTGTGTGTGTGTGTGTGTGCTGTGGTGTAGGTGGTAAAATATAAAATAATATAATGTAATAAAAACCTTTTGAGAATGTAAACAGTCAAACAAATAATTTATGAAACATAATAAATTTGTATAAATACTACTCACTTTTCAATTAAAATTTAATATTTCTATGATGATCTCGCCATAAATTATTTATAATCACTGAAGCTAATATCAATATTTTTATAAATATGTGCGATAACCGTCCGTCTGTGCATTCAATGTATTTAAATAGATAAAACATCATTGATGTTTGTTTGGTAAGTCAATAATGATACAATTGAGCTGTGGTTGAAAATTCGTATTGAATTATTATACTAGATCAGTGGTACTGAAGTAAATATTTCATTTATGTGTTTTGTTTGGTGACCCAACCACTCTGGTGAATTGCCAAATAATACAAATATCCATATCGTAATTAATTGTTGTTGTTTTTGTTATTGGAGTTGTAACATGTATAATAATTACGATCATGCAATTCAAATCATTGTAATTGAAAATTGGGATGTAATGTTGGAAAATTCGTATTGAATTATTATACTAGATCAGTGGTACTGAAGCAAATATTTCATTTATGTGTTTTGTTTGGTGACCCAACCACTCTGGTGAATTGCCAAATAATACAAATATCCATATCGTAATTAATTGTTGTTGTTTTTGTTATTGGAGTTGTAACATGTATAATAATTACGATCATGCAATTCAAATCATTGTAATTGAAAATTGGGATGTAATGTTGGTGGTGGTGATGGTTGTGGTGTATCCATTTAATATTGTATTCTGAGTATAGAATTGAAACTAAAAATTTGTAATAAAATTTAGTTTAAATAAATTAAATTTACAAAAACTATTTAAATATAATTAATTAATAAAAATTTAATAATGATAAAACCTACCTGTGACCTGTAATTTAACCAATAATAAAATTATATGTTGTAGATTTATTAAATACATTTGAGATAAGCAGTAGTTATTTAAAATGGAAGACATATTCACATTCAATTTACAGGTTATGTTGAAATACTATTGAAATTTATGGCACGTTGTACATGATGGTATTGCAAAATCTGTATTATTTATTATACATTATAATTAATATATTTTGGAAACAATTTCATAATTTATTTTATAACAATAGATTACCTGTGATTATAAAAACATAATTTATGTGAAAAAATCAGCACATGGAACATTCACCAATTTAAAAAATGTATATTTAATTTATTATTATTTGTTAAGACATTTATTAGGTAGAGGTGTGGTTGAAATGTAATACACATATAAATGATAATTTAATTATTTGAAAACCTATTAAAAATTATCAAAATTTGGTAAAACAAATGAATAATAATCCAAATTAACGAAAAATAACACTAACCCCACAATTTTTTCAATTTTTTTTATATAATTTTATGTTATTGAACCGGATTGTCAGACGAACAATTTGATTTTAATTTTAAAATCTCACTTTTGTTAATTTTTGTATTTTTTCGTATGAATTGTATACAAAAACTCATTATTATACTCAATGTACTCTTGTTCTCATATGGCCAATTGTCAAAATGTCAAAAATGAATTAATATTTACGATTTTGGCTTCGGCCCATGAATGATTTTTATTGTGTTAATTTTTTTGTTGGGTTTGCGCTTTGTAAGGTGTTCTTCCATTTCGATCATTAGTGTTAAATAATTCTTTACAATATTTACATATTGAAATCTATGTAATAATAGAACAATCCCTAATACACGATTCAAAAATATTATAAAATGTATATACCTTTTTTTGGTATTTAGTGGTTTCTTCTTTTTTAGTGGACATATTTTTGTGTTATCAGCAGATATTGCAGATTCACAATTCTCATTAAGAAATTAGATGTTGTGAAGTAATGTTATTTCGCAGATCCTGAATTATTTGTCAAATGGTTATATATCATAATAATTGATACGATCTATCTGAAATAGAAATAATAATACTTAATTTAATATTAAATATAAAGACTATGAGGATTAAACAAAAACAAAAATACTGCAATTTACCTCATTCTTCTAAATACGTGTCTTCTATTGTAATTACATCGTTGATTTTGTGGCGGAACAAATATTGCAACATTATTCTGCATAATATTTATTATGGTACATTTGTTGAAGTTGGTTATTGACTATTTACCAACTAACTGGAAATTATTGGTACACGTTCACGTGTTTGAGTTGTTGTGGATGAAATTATAGAAATATTTCCAAAGTATTGTAATTGAAATGATAGTTGTGTTTATAATTCAATAATATTTAAATTATTCAATTGGATGTGGTTGGTGAATGTAAACTCATTGAATAAAATAATGATATTATCAGTTTATTGGCGACACAGCCGGTGAACTAATAACAAAATGTAATATAATATCTAATATCATAATAAATAGTTTGTTCTTGTGGTGATAATACTCTGTTGTTACAATGCATATGATAAATACTGATTGTTGTTTTTCTTGTTGATTTAGCTGTTGTCATTGTGTGTAATGTTGATATTGAAGATTGATTACGATTTTATAATTCAATTGGTTGCTGTTGTGATAATGATTGGTGCTGGTGGTTCTTGTTATGGTGGCGGACCCATTGGTATTGTAGGAGCTGAAAAATGTGGCAATACAATGAAACTGAATCTGGTTGAACTGCATTTGACTAGAATTAGATTATATTTTATAATATTAAATATAATAATTATAAATAAAACGTACAATTTTAGAGGTTGTAGACTGAATGAAAAAAATGAAATTACCGTTTTATTGGCGACCCAGCCGATGGACTAATATTCAAATGATATAAATTTCATAATAGTTTGTTTTGTGATAATGATTGGTGCTGGTGGTTCTTGTTATGGTGGCGGACCCATTGGTATTGTAGCAGCTGAAAAGTAAAATGTGTTATAATATTAAATATTATAATTATAAATAAAACGTACAATTTTAGTGGTTGTAAACTGAATGAAAAAAATGAAATTACCGTTTTATTGGCGACCCAGCCGATGGACTAATATTCAAATGACATAAATTTCATAATAGTTTGTTTTGTGATAATGATTGGTGCTGGTGGTTCTTGTTATGGTGGCGGACCCATTGGTATTGTAGTAGCTGTAAAATGTGGCAATACAATGAAACTGAATCTGGTTGAACTGCAACTCAACAGGGAAAACAACAATCAGTATTTCTCAGAGTATTATCACCACAAGAACAAACTATTATGAAATTGATGTCATTTGAATATTAGTTCATCGGCTGTGTCGTTAATAAAATGGTAATTACATATTTTCATTCAGTTCAACCTCTAAAATTTACAGGGGTATATCACCTACTTCCGAAAGCGGTTATAATGGCGCCGCTGATTCGCCGTAACTGTGTAATCACTGAATCATTAAATATGTTTTAATCGGATGCTGCTTTTACACAACATCCCATAGTAATTCTCATACACAGCTGCCAGATTGTCCGCGGCTACTTATTCTTTATTCGTAGCTAACCTATAATATTATATATAATATAATATTATAGGCCGTTCCACTATCCGCAACCTGTGGACGCGTTCGGTCGCATCTGGCTTTGCGAGTATGCTATACCTAACATACCATCCGAAATTCTGACTTTCCTGTAATGCCGAATAAATCTTTCGCCTTTTACATTTAATATTACCGAATATAAAAAACAGGTTTGAGTGTAATAACAAGTTGTAAAACAAAATCAAAAACAAAAACAATAACAAAAACAATAACAATAACAATAACAAAAACAAAAACAGAAACAGAAACAAAATCAAAATTAAAAATAAATTATTTCTTTTTTTAATATTTTATATTTAATTCTTTTGTTATAAATTCTTTTACTTTTGGCCATATCTCATCCGGCGTGTCACCCTGAAAATTTTTTAAAATACCCTTATCTTTAAAATAATCAATTACCTCTTTTGTTGCACTATCGTAAATTTGTAAACGTTTTCTAAACACATCTGGTTTATCATCAGCTCGTTGACTCAATGGTTCACCAGTTACATCATCAATAAATGGCACTTTTGGGTCTTTATATCCAATACTATAAATTCTGCCACTATTAACATGTACCCAACGATTTTTAATCCGATCAATTATTTTTTCTTTTGGTATAATTAAATTTATAGCACTATTAATTTTATAATTAGTTGTTAATTTAATCGCTTGTTCTTTTGTACGTGGAAAACCATCTATTAACCACGATTTATTTTTGCCAATTGAGGTAATATTTTCCAAAATACATTTTAATATTAGCTTATCCGGTACTAATTCACCACTATTCATGTACCGCTCAGCGTCTATACCCAATGTTGTTTTCAATTCAATATTTTTTCTTAAAATATCTCCCATCGCCATATATTTAAATTGAAATTGTTTTATTATTTGATTGGATATTGTGCCTTTACCACTAGCTGGTGCACCAAGAATTAATGTTCGATATATTTTTGTTATTGCCATTGTGTTGTTTGTAGTTGTAGGTGTTATGCTACGTATGTGTATATTTAAATAAATAATTTCTTGAACCTATTATAAGATTAGATATTAGATTGTAAAATAACATTATAATTAGTTATATTAATTGTATATTACCTTTTAGCTGAAATTCTTGTTTATTGATTTATTTGATTTTCCTGTAGAATATTTTATTCTAGTAGAATATTTTATTCTACAGGAAAATCAAATAAATCAATAAACAAGAATTTCAGCTAAAAGGTAATATACAATTAATATAACTAATTATAATGTTATTTTACAATCTAATATCTAATCTTATAATAGGTTCAAGAAATTATTTATTTAAATATACACATACGTAGCATAACACCTACAACTACAAACAACACAATGGCAATAACAAAAATATATCGAACATTAATTCTTGGTGCACCAGCTAGTGGTAAAGGCACAATATCCAATCAAATAATAAAACAATTTCAATTTAAATATATGGCGATGGGAGATATTTTAAGAAAAAATATTGAATTGAAAACAACATTGGGTATAGAAGCTGAGCGGTACATGAATAGTGGTGAATTAGTACCGGATAAGCTAATATTAAAATGTATTTTGGAAAATATTACCTCAATTGGCAAAAATAAATCGTGGTTAATAGATGGTTTTCCACGTACAAAAGAACAAGCGATTAAATTAACAACTAATTATAAAATTAATAGTGCTATAAATTTAATTATACCAAAAGAAAAAATAATTGATCGGATTAAAAATCGTTGGGTACATGTTAATAGTGGCAGAATTTATAGTATTGGATATAAAGACCCAAAAGTGCCATTTATTGATGATGTAACTGGTGAACCATTGAGTCAACGAGCTGATGATAAACCAGATGTGTTTAGAAAACGTTTACAAATTTACGATAGTGCAACAAAAGAGGTAATTGATTATTTTAAAGATAAGGGTATTTTAAAAAATTTTCAGGGTGACACGCCGGATGAGATATGGCCAAAAGTAAAAGAATTTATAACAAAAGAATTAAATATAAAATATTAAAAAAATAATAATTTATTTTTAATTTTGATTTTGTTTCTGTTTCTGTTTTTGTTTTTGTTATTGTTATTGTTATTGTTTTTGTTATTGTTTTTGTTTTTGATTTTGTTTTACAACTTGTTATTACACTCAAACCTGTTTTTTATATTCGGTAATATTAAATGTAAAAGGCGAAAGATTTATTCGACATTACAGGAAAGTCAGAATTTCGGATGGTATGTTAGGTATAGCATACTCGCAAAGCCAGATGCGACCGAACGCGTCCACAGGTTGCGGATAGTGGAACGGCCTATAATATTATATTATATATAATATTATAGGTTAGCTACGAATAAAGAATAAGTAGCCGCGGACAATCTGGCAGCTGTGTATGAGAATTACTATGGGATGTTGTGTAAAAGCAGCATCCGATTAAAACATATTTAATGATTCAGTGATGACACAGTTACGGCGAATCAGCGGCGCCATTATAACCGCTTTCGGAAGTAGGTGATATACCCTGTAAATTTTAGAGGTTGTAAACTGAATGAAAAAAATGTAATTACCATTTTATTGATGACACAGCCGATGGACTAATATTCAAATGACATCAATTTCATAATAGTTTGTTGTTGTGGTGATAATACTCTGGTGTTATATGGCATATTGTTGTTTTTCTTGTTGATTTAATTGTTGTCTTTGTGCGTAATGTTGATATTGTAGATTAATTAACAATTTCATAATTTTATTGGTTGCTGTTATGATAATGATTGATACTGGTGGTTCTTGTTATGGTATCGGACCCATTGGTATTGTAGCAGCTGTAAAATGTGGCAATACAATGAAACTGAATCTGGTTGAACTGTATTTGACTAGAAATAGATTATATTTTATAATATTAAATATAATAATATTAAATATAATAATTATAAATAAAACGTACAATTTTAATAGTTGTAAACTGAATGAAAAAACTGTAATTACCATTTTATTGATGACACAGCCGATGGACTATTATTCAAATGACATCAATTTCATAATAGTTTGTTATTGTGGTGATAATACTCTGGTGTTATATTGCATATGATAAATACTGATTGTTTTTCCTGTTGATTCAGTTGTCAATTTCATAATTCAATTGGTCCCTTATTTTAGAAGTCGAAGTTGTTTGAAAACTTGCTGTTAAAATAATGTAGCTATTGCTGCATCAGATGTTGATCTTTTCTATTTTTTTTTTTTTTTTTTTTTTTTTTTTTTATTTGTTTATTATACTCTCCTAGCAACTTATATAGAGAGTTCCTACCACTATTCTATTTTTAATATATCCCTTTTGTTGTTTAAATTAAATTATATAGAAAATGTTCAAATAAATTTATAAAATTTCAAATAAATTTATAAAATTTCAAATAAATTTTTCCGTATACTAAGTTTAATTTTCACTTTAACTAAATATTATTCGAATGCTAAGTTTAATTTCCACTTCAAATAAAATAATTCGAATACTACGTTTTATTTTTTATTTTATTTATTTAAAGTGGAAATTAAACTTAGCATTCGAATAATATTTAGTTAAAGTTGCGGTAAAAGCGATTTAAACATAAGTTGTAACAAAAAAAATAAATAATTAAATAACTCACCTCTGTATCCTGTTACTGGTGGTATGAGTAATAAATCAACAAATTCATAGCTCGTCATTAAATGAATCTATGTATAGATTAGCTTTTTTTTTTTTTGAAATATTGATGCTGTTGTACGTGATAATGTTGCTAAAGCTGTATCTTTATTATTTTATATAATTTATAATAGATTACCTGCGAGGGTAAAAACATTTGAATTCAAGAATGCATGCACTGCAATGCCGGGCACCATCACATTCTTAATATTTTGTGAACTATAAATTCAATAACAATTAAATATATATTAATTGTATTTTTATTTTTATAATAATTTATTTTTTATGTTTATTAATAAAATTAATTGCAATATTATTCATTTTCATAAATGCGAGGTCCGAAACAAAAGAAAATTAATAAGGAAAAAAAAAATAGTAATAATGATTAATGATTTAAAAAAACTATTAAAATATAAAAAAAAAATTATTCCGTTATAATATTACATCATCATTTTATTCTACTACTACAAACGAATTTTTTCGTATATGTTTTTCATGATTTTTTATGGTTTTTTAAATAAAGTGGTACAATAATACAGATTATTTCTCCTTTTAAATTATTTCTCCTTTTCTAAAGTAAATAGATGCCAATAGAATAAATAAGTGTATACCCTTCTCACTTATTATTATTATTATTTGAATCTTCATTTATGTCACCATTGTTTCTACCGTCCTCAATTTTCGTACTGTTTTTACCATTCATAAATAATTGATTTTTGTTACGATATTTTATAAATAGTAAAAAATCTCACATCTATCGACAGAGACTACCAACACACATAACAAATAAATACATCAAATAACGAAATCAATCAGCAAGATAATAAACTGAGAATAATACACGTTTTTGCTCCAAAATTCCATCAATATTGATATCCAGGTCAGATCTATTGACCAGATCAACAGGATGATCTGTTGAACAATTACGACTTTGCTATTATGTAATCAATAAAATGAGTGTAAAATTTTTCAATAGATTCACAACAAATAATTAAGAATATTGAAATGAAAATCGATCAAATATTACTGATTCAATTTTACATACACACACCAGTTTTTATCATAAATTATTAGAATTCGCTTCTGGAATCTAATCCCTTATTCACAACTAAGTAAATGCAAAATTAATTAAATGACATTCTTTCCGTTCACTTAATAATGTAAGTTGAAACAATAAAACGGCATTTTCTCTAAATAAAACTTATCTGCATATCACCTCCAGACAATTTCGAAGATCTCAGTGAGTTTTTAATTTTCTAAAAGGTTGTCAATTGTTGAATCACGATATCATAGTTACAAATTTAAAACATTAATAATTCATACCTTTTAGGGTGTATATTATCGCAATTAATATGAAAATTACAACTGATTTTGAAACTTTAAACCTTACATAAAAAAAAGAAAGAAAATAATTAATGGCGGTTAGTTATAATTATACTATTGACAATCGTACGCATTAAAGAATTAACCATGTTGATGTATTACACAAACAAAAACAGATATTAGAAGACGATTCATTTGAATTAGTGCTAGTAGCGCAACAGCGGAAAATTGCAATGGCAGACACTGCATCTGAACTTGGAAAAATATGAGAGAAAATATTATACAGTGTCTGAGGTTGGCGGTTGATTTGTATTTTATGTAACACAGGAACTTCCTGTTAATCAGACAACACAGAATTCAATAAAAATTACCAAAACCACATTGCACAATCAATTCAACATGCTTGCACGGTAAACCTATTGATTCATTGTAATAATATTAAAGGGATCCAAACCACCCCATTGTAATTACCAACAAGATTCGACAAGTGTATATTAAAACTGTATATATGTGTGTGTAAGTGTGTCTGTGGTGTAGGTGATAAAATATATAAAAATAATATAATAGAATAAATACCTTTTGAGAATGTAAGCAGCCAAACAAATATTGTATGAAATATAATAAATTTGTATAAATACATCTTCCTTCATTCCATATAATAATATAGATTTTAATTTTGCAACAGATTTTCGTCAATTTCCAGTCCAGGTAGCATGTGGATAGCATCTAATATTGACAAGACAATTGAATAAAATTTAATTTGAGAATAAATAAGTTGAAAATTAATTATTATATATGTTTATAGTAAGTAAAATACTTACAATTTTTCCTAGTTCTTTTTATAAAATTCAGATTCCCGACACAAAGACACAATAAATATCACTAAATAGTAGAGAATCTCCACTGCTATTATAATTTAGTATTTCAATTATGATATAGTCATAAATTGTTTGTAATCACTGATTATCAATATTATTATGTACATATGAGATAACCATCCATCTGTGCAGTCAATCTATTTAAATAGATAACATCATCCAGTTCGTCGTCATGGTGTATCCATTTTATATTGTATCCTATGTGTAATACAATTAAAAATGACAATCTTATATAAAATTTAGTTTCATTTACTATTTTAATATAATTAATTAATAATAATTTAATAATAATAAAACCTACCTGTGAGCTGTAACTTAACCAATAATATTAGTTGCAATTTATGGATTTATTAAAACAATTAGAGAGAGGTCGTGGTAATATAAAATGGATTAGATATTAATATTTAATTATTCCAAAAATTTCGGATGCCAATTTATAGGTTATGTTGATATACTATTGAAATAGATGGCACGTTGTACTTAATGATGTAAAATCTATTAATTTTTTATTTATTATTCATTTTAATGAATATAATATGGGAATAAATCAAATAAGAGAAAATTATTGGAATGTCAAAAGTTGAAGTGAAAACAAATGTTTCTATTACATTATCAAAATATAACAAGTCGTTGAATACACTAATTTCACCATCATCTCTTTCCTTAATTTTTGCATACTGTTTTTCATGCATAAATAATTTATTTTCGATGTTTTAAAAAAAATAATAATGTAGCATTTACATTATGCCTAATTTTTGAATCAAGAAAATTTCTAGGAAAAATAAAAAGAGATAGTTAAAAAAAAATATACTGATGTAAGAGCAGTAAAAAAAACCACAATATAATCTGACAATTAATTTTATAGCAAGTTTGACAATTGTTTTGTTTTTTCAGATAATAATAAAAACAAATAAATATTTATTAATTATTAAATTTTATTTGTTTTAAAATTACAATAACATATTAAATATATGTACTTACATTTGCGTTTAATATTATTTCCGAAAATACCATTACATTTTTTATATTTTTATTAATTTTAAAACAAATAAAATGTTTGTTATTAAATTTGTTTTATTACTGTCAAACTATATTTATATTTTATTATAGTGAAATGACAGATTTTTTTTTTTTTTTTACAAATTAGCAATTCAGCTATAAAAAAAGATGAACATGTTTATCTTTGAATCTAGATTTTCAACCTAAATTATGGCTAGGCCCATAATTAGATTCTAATTTTTTATACTATTGTGCTCTTCTAACTAATTTGACATTTGTATGTTATATCTAAATTTTTTCTAGATTCAAAAATTAGGCATAATGTAAATTACCCATAAAACTTACAATAGAACTTTCCAATTTTTTAAATCTCCAATGTAATGGTATTTTGCTATTGAACTTACTCACGGTTTCTTGTTGCTTATCATATATTTGTCAGTTGTCACTTCTCTTTTAGTTTTAAGTGAGTAGTGTCAGTTCGATTTCAATTTACATTTACGTGAACATGTGTGTAATAGTTCTCTACGAATAACGAAAGATGTTGATTTCTTGAAATAAAAATGCGTACAATTAATTTAAAAAAATATAATAATGTTAATAAATAATAATATAATAAAAAACTTATAAAAAAAGATTAACTTTAATTCAAAAAAACTGTGATTTTCAATTAATATTAAGGTTATAAAAAAGCAATCAATAATTCCATTGTATAGCTGGTTTGTAGGTAGCGTTGTTCACCTCCATAACTTCTAAGTCAATTGATTAATAAAATTTATAATTTTCATATCATAAATATTGTTTTGTGAAATTAAACGTTTAAGTAAAAATGTTATCAATAAATAATTTATTAACATATTTTTTTATGATATTTTTAACAATAACAACGTCAATATCAACAAATAATGTAAGGGGAAGTTTTATATTTTTATATAAACATATGTTTTTTTTTTTTTTATAAATCATTTGTTCAATAGAGAAAGAGGCAGCTTTTTTATTATTTTAAATTACAATACAAATTGTTTTTGTAATTAATAAATTGCTGTCTTATTTGGAATTTCCATAAAAAAAACTATCTATTTGTTTTTTTTCCTATTGAGTGATTATTTAATAGATAGACACGTTTTTATAAATCTTTTTCTATATAAGATCTGTTATGTTGTAATGCTGGCTGACGATGTGGAAATAATCAAATCTAAAAATATAAACATATTTTTCACGTAAGGGCTGACCAATTGTTAAACTATCGCAAAACATATGTTTGTTTGTTTTTTTATTTTTATTAACATTAATTAAAATTAAATATATAAATCAAAATCAATTCGATTACAAAAACGCATATGGAACAGATTGTCAGATCAGATTATGGGCACATATGGTATAGATATTCACTACAGATATTTTTACAAATTTTATTAACAGCAAATATCCTGAGGAACACCAATTTTAAAAAGTAGACAATCTTAATTTTATCCCATGAGCATTATGCACGTTAATGACTTTCCACAAGAGAAATAGTACAATCAAAAAAATTGAAATTCAATATAATTTAGTGACTGAAATTTCGTGATAAATCGATGCGAAAAAATCAAGCAATAGAAAAAGAGTGCACATTTGGTTGTCAATCTTAAAAATAGCAGAGGTATCACTATTCCAGTTCGGAAACCAGGAATCTAATCGTGTAAGGTGATTAGCGAGTATGACTAACTCTTTTTGTTATGGAGATAGTCACTAATTTCCATACACCATTCCACCTCTGAGTAAAGACCGTATCACCAATTTGTATCTTTATAAATCTTTCCCATGTTACCTGTTAGATTTACAATGTTTTTCCTAATTTTTAGTTTTGTATTTGTTATCCAATTTTAATTGATTTTATTTGTCGTCCATCGATCATAACTCGCAATACGTTCAACTGTAGGGGAATAAACAGGAGTAAAATCAGTGGAACGACTAATACTTTGAAAAGGCATATGATTATTATAAAGACTCCAATAATGACAAAGACAATTTTTTTTGATTGATATTCCCATTGAAAAATGTAAAATTATATTTTTGCACTTAAATGTATGTTATTTTCTAAAAACATGTTTCTGTTATTAAATAGATTCCTCCCGATGATGAATATCCAGCATTTAATATATATCCTCCTACAAGACATAATATTGGTACTGGTTATGATAATTCATTTTTTCATGATTCAAAATTAAAAAAAATGTTAGAAAATGATTCTAGATCGCATTATTTAAATACACACAATCAAGAAAACATAGATGTAAAAGCTGAATTAAATAAACTTCCAATGAGTAAATATATATTGATTATATTACAAAATAGTTATGCAATTTAGTTAATTAATTAATTATATTTTATAATGTTACAGATTATGTATCACAAGAACTTAAATGGCCTCGGATGAATTTGACAAATAATAATAATAACAATAAATTATTAGGCGCTGTTAGTGCTGTAAGTTTTGATCTGTCCGATAATATTGTGGTATTTCATCGTGCCGATCGAATTTGGAATGAAAATACATTTAATTTAAATAATATTTATATGCAACGTATGTTGGGATCAATAAAACAGAATACAATTATAGCATTTAATAGACAAAATGGAACGATTGCATATGAATGGGGAAATAATTTGTAAATTCTATTTCATCAAAAACAAAATAATTAAATTTTTATGATTATTAATTAATTTTTCTATTAGATTTTATATGCCACATGGTCTTACCATTGATTTTGAAGGTAATACCTGGATCACAGATGTTGCATTACATCAAATTATGAAATTTTCAAAAAATCACACACTTGAATTAATTTTGGGCGTCGCATTTAAACCGGGACAAGGTAAACGATTTTGTAAACCAACGGCTGTTAGTGTTTTAGAGAATGGTGATTTTTTTGTATCGGACGGTTATTGTAATTCAAGAATTGTAAAATTTTCAAAAAATGGTGATTTACTAATAACATGGGGTAAAAGTTCATTTCAAGGTGTTAGCCATAATTATGCACCACAGAATTTTTTTGCGGTACCACATGCATTAACGGTGGCCATCGATTTGAATTTATTATGTGTTGCTGATCGTGAAAATGGACGTATACAATGTTTTCATATTGATAATGGAACATTTCATTCACAATATCATAGTGAAATAGTTGGTGATCGAATTTTTAGTGTATCCTATGCACCAATAAATGGTGGACAATTATTTGTAATAAATGGTCCACAATCAAATACACATTATAGTGAAATACATGGTTTTGTATTGGATATGAAAACGAAAAAGGTATTATCCAAATTTGGTCCATTGAATGCATTAAATCAATTTTCAAATCCACATGATTTAATTGTTTCGTCAGATGGCAATGAGGTAAGTGGTGGTGGTGGCTAAATTGAAATTTAATTATTTTAATTTGATGAATTTGTAAATTCATTTTTTTTTTTAATTTATTAGATTTATGTGGCCGAATTAGATCCACCAAAAATTTATAAATTTATAAATAATTTAACAATTACAAACGATACAGTTGTTAATGTAAAACCAACCGCAACGCTAGGTGAGTTTATTTAATTTTTAATTGTTAATTTAAATTTTAACTGTTATGTCGATCCAATTGGTTATTTTTATTTTCACGTTTCATTGCATTATTATTTATAATTAATATCTTTGCATTCGTTTTGATAATTTAATTTATTTATCATTCACATCATTTCGCCACCATTCGTATAATTACGATGAAAAAGGGATAATATCAAGGTATTAATATAATACATATTTGCTGTGTTGTTCATTAAACATAATCATATGTGTTAATTTAGCCAAACGATTGAGAATGCAACTTTTAGTAGAAAATAGCGGCAAGTTGAGTTTTTTATTAAACAAAAATTTATAATCTAATGACAATTAAGTTTAACATTTTTGGCGACAAACTTCGTAGATCGATACTGTAATTAAGTAATGATTATAAATGGAAAATTTTTAATCAGGTACACAATAATAGATATACCCAATTAAATTTTCTCCAATTAGAATTCACCCCTTGTTCTATTATGAGCCAAAGTCTTCACTTCATGTATTTGGTTTACGACCACATAAATTACAGTTCAATATCCGTGTGCCCAAGGAATGTCGTCATTTGATTATTTATTTGTTTGCACTTCGTACAAAGCTACACATTACTGTGATTGTTTCGGTCCATTCAATTTCAATCACTGACCAAACGCATACAAATTTCGTACGATAAAACACTTTTTACATTTACATTAAATTTAATAAATAAAATTATATTAGCTATGGGAATTAGTATTCAATGATTGTTTTACAAATTTTATGAGAATAATATTTCCAAGAAAAAATTTACTTTAAAACATTTTAATAATGTAACAAGAGGTTATTGGGGTTAGCATATTTTTAGATACGAATCCAATTATCCCCAATAAACATAATGTTTCGATTTAGGTATTTTTTGTTAAAATACGGTATTTATTTTATGGCATATTCATTAATTTCATCGCTTAGTTGTATATCATCGCTTTTTCAATCCCATTAGCAACTACTACAGTCGTACAAATAGTTTATGTACGCAAGTCCTCCTAGCTGTTCGTTTCAAATTTTAAACGTGTCCGAAAATAAAGAGAGGTGGGACTTCTGTCAAGCGGTACAGAACGCATGAAAGGTTGTTTGTAGTACTATTAAAAATTAAAAATACTTGCATTTTAATTTTTTCCTATTAAATTTAATTCTATTATTGTGTCACGGAGGATTGTCGGCAGCGAGGAACTATGTCAGTTTAACCTTTAACCATTGACAGATGTCCAGAATGGCTGAAATGCAAAGTAACTAATAAAAAATAAGTGATTTTGGTTACAATGAGATGAAGTAGTACAGTTTCTAAAAGGGTTATGCCTTCTGCTCTGATATTATTGTCACGATATAAGCGGTTGTATGAAATGCTGCTCATAAACAAAATTTCTTGATTGAAATAGGCGATTTTAGGGTATCAGAATTCTTTGATGTGGTCTTACAGAGATTAGTGCAGAAATTCTTTAAATAAAAGGTCGCCGGTTTCAAATGAAGGGTATAAAATTGGTTAAATTAGCCACCGCACTTAAATTAAGTATAGTAAATTGAAAACAAATTTATATAATTATTTTTCTTCCTCTCTTGTTTCTTAACTTTTAGATGATCCAAATGCACCACCGATTCATACAATATTATCATCACAAAAAATGGAACCGGGTGCTACTGCTTTACTTGTTGTATCATTAATTGTATTATTTGTAGTATTAACATTTAGTTTAGCTTTACTAATAGCAAAACGACGAAAACGAGGTAAATTACATGAAGATAATCCCGATTTAGAATACACAAAATTAATGTCAACAAGATTATCAACGTGTGAAGATTGTTAAATTGTTTATCCTTTTTTTATTTTTGTTTATTTTTTTTTTTTTTTCAGTTGTCTTAATTATTATTTAAGAAAATATGAAAATGAATGTAAGACGTTTTATAATACAATAACGAAAATAGCCGTAACTTATACAACCATGTAAATTTAACAAACGAATAGGTTTTATGTAACGCGTGGGGATAAACTTGCCAACTTGATCACATTTAAACGTATACAAAAATAAAACATTTTTTCTATATATTTTTTATTTTTCAAAAATTAACTTTTTATTATGGCTTGTATCTTTTGAATTTAAGGTGAAATGTAATTTTTACATTATACACTTAAAGTACAATTCAATTTGCGGTCACATAGCCATGGCATTACAAAAGTTAACGAAACGGGTAGAGTGTATACGTTTATTTTGGTCAATTCCATATAAATATTTCCATGATATCGAATTTTTACATTTCGTTACGTTCATTTTTTTGGTTATAACATAAGATATATTTTAATATTTTGTATAATCTCCTTTGGGAGGGCGAATGTTTTCCAAACATTTCTTAGAATAATTAATTGTCCTAATTTTATTTTTAACATTTACGTAAAATATCTTATTTTATATAAATAAGTATAAGGTAATTTTGTGGAATCCTTCCTATTGTTATAAAAGAACAAACGTTTAGAAGATTAGAGAATAAATTGTCTTACGGAACTAAATGTATCACAATTTTTACATTGTGTATTTGTTAGGGTAAGTGAATATGTGGTGGAATCATTATAGAGGTCGACGATTAGTGAAGTATTTTCGATAATTTTGTCTTTTAATAGCCCGTGTTGGTGTGTTTTTTTTTTCTTCTCTATATTATAGTATTTTATGAAAGCTCATTTAATGTACTACCGTTTTATTTCACAATTTACAATTTTCTATGTGCAAATATTTACGTTCTATATGCTAATGTTGTGTGCGTTGGCATAAGGCCGTACAGTTGGGATACATCTGAAATAATTACAAAGACTGGCATGTGTAACAATTACTAATGTTTTTCGTACGACGTCAGTCACTGCCATGTGGATGTACTACTGGGACTGCTACCGCTACCGAATTTGTTTGTTACAAAGACAGCAAATATTTTAAATAAAAATTTACATTATCCCTAATCGGTTTCAAT
Organism: Bibio marci; assembly: GCA_910594885.2. Taxonomy (NCBI): domain Eukaryota; kingdom Metazoa; phylum Arthropoda; class Insecta; order Diptera; family Bibionidae; genus Bibio; species Bibio marci. The sequence goes on along the minus strand of OU343115.1, from coordinate 18,948,245 downwards.
ACATTTCTTACAGAAATTTTAATAATGTTTCGTATATCTGTACATTTTGTTGACTTTGCACTGCAGACCATTTATTCATATTTTAAGTTTTGCGAATATAGTTGCTAAATCCGGTGGATGATTCAACACACAGTAGTTATTTTTTGGTTAACAATTTACGAACACGTTTAATTTAGCACAGACTTTTTTTTGTCCAAATCTTCAAGGAGGATGATTTATTTGTTGATGTTTTATAGAGCTCTTCCGTCAGTTTCGGTGACGCACAGCTATTGTTTGACACGAAATCACGTGCAATTTCAACTGTCCTTTATCAAAATCACACTTCCTTACAATTAGAGTATAATTAATTTAGAATAAATTCTCTATAGTTACGAACAATTTGGTTTTTTATTATTAATTATCGAACCTTTCAATGATACCACCATCGGACTGTGTTGTTTTTTTACATGTTCATTATGCTATTATTATTTAGAAAATAAGATAAGAATTCATATAGATTTTCTTTTATAATCCATCTAATTAAGATGCTTTTATGTATACACTTAGTGTGGCGCATTGGCTACGCTAGTTTATGCTAATCCCGTATTTTCGGTATTTATTTCTATATATAGAAATTGTTCAGCTATTTTACCAATTTGTTTGTTTATGGAATAAATGTTTGGTATAGATATGATGCCGTAAGCTCCACACTTGGTGTAACATGTATAACTCGATGATAAATAATGCGATGTGCTTGTGTGTTAATATGTTTTACAAAGAACAAATATGAAGTGATAAATTGATTGACTGATTATATATGCATGCAATTAACAAGCACTATATATTTATGAATCTCATCCTGTTTATAGTTAATTTATTTAATATTAATTAGTAATTTTTTGTTTTTTTATTATTTATTAGAAATAAATAATTATAATTTTATTAATTTTGTTTTTATTTTTATTTATTTACACTTGTGTTGATTTTTTTTAATTTATATTTTGGTTCAAGTCTTTGCTAATTGAAAAAAATAAAAACAATTGTTGTAAACTACTGCTATATGCTAATTATTCCGTTGAATATTTGATTTTGATTACATTAATATTTTGTATTTGTATAATTTACAATTTTCCAATTAGGATGTACAACACCATGTGGAACACGTAATCGACGTCATGCATGGGAATTTCCAACCGTTAAATCAGATGGTTTTAAATTAGGTAATTTATTGGATAGAAAACGAGGTTTTGAAAAATTAGATCAAGATGCTAGTGATGAAGAACCAAATGCAACAACAAATATGTTATCAAGTGCCCAATTTGCATAATAAAATGTGTGTGACTGGGGTGGGTGGGTGTGTGTGTGTGTGTGCGTCTCTCAATATATGATATTTTTTAATATTTTTCATTAACTATTGGTAAATTTATCCTTTTTTAAAACAAAAATAATATATATTATATATTGCACAAAAATGGCCAATTGAACGAACTAAAGAATTTAGAAAAATTATTGAAAATTTAATTATTTCAATTAATTGCTATAATAACAAAATCCAAAATGTATTATAATAATAATAATAATAATTATAGGTAATTTATTTATTCAGTTGTTTTTATTTTTCATTAACCTTATTATAGGATTTGGATAATAAAACATAATATGAATTATATAAATGAGTAGCTGAACAACAGAATTCAAACTATGTATGTTATATAAAATTAATTTCTATCAACAAAATAGAATGTTGTAATCGAAATACAAGACGGAACGTTTCAAATATAAAGTATTTTTTAAATTTGCCGAACTATACTTTTATTGCCGGCCTGGTTTAGCAACAGCACGTTAACATTAATACCTTTTTATTTTGGCAACAGTATATAATTCGATTTTTGAATTGATTGGCTGATGTTGTTGCCCAATCATATCTATTACACGATGCTGACGGATTCACGTATTTTGTTACCATTAAACGATTTTATCATCTTAATTGTTTCTATTTATAAAATCCACCGTTTTTTGAAATATAGACGGTTAATATATAGCAGCATTACCAGTGATTAAGTGGTGCATGACATTCATTTAAAATCCAATAGTTTTGCGAGTTCATATTCTGTGTAATGATATAAGAAAACATTTGCAGTATATACTAAATACGACTTAATTGAATTTGCATTTGTTTTGAAAGCTGTACAGAGATTAACAATATTTTCGCACACACAAAACACTATGGACAATTCATCCATATAAAAATAATTGAATTAATAAAGCATCTATCCGGAAAAAAATTATTGTAAATTGATGAATGTTGTTATATAATCATATTAAGGAGAAATTTACAATATTGACTGCAATGTTCGATAGAAATGTCCGAGTGGTATTATTGACGAGGATGAATCCTGGCTCTACCTGGTTTTTTTTAAAGAATATATAATATTAAAAAGGTTATTTCCGGGAAAATATTTCTCTGGTACATAAAAACTGTAACAACAATTAAAATTGTATTAAACAGCTGTCTAATCGATCTCCCAGTTTGTTGCTCTGGTTTGAGTACTTTAGTTTACAAATTGCAATTTAAATACTGATTGTATTTACCACCCTGAACGAATGCCATGTTTTGCTAATAATATATTGAATTTGTCCCATAACGGAGCAGCATCCAAAATCAGACCATGCTGTATATATTTCATCGCCATATCATCAGCAGTACAGCTATTTTAAGTACAGAATGCACTTAGCAGACATTCATTACGATTAAGTTGCCGGACATTTTTAATAATTACCCAATTGTTCTAAAATTGTCGAAAGATACATCCGTTTTCGCTTAATTCCATTATTCTTATATGAATGATTAATACGAAATGAATTAATTAAAGAAATTCCAATGTATTCAATACGCGTTAGGAGTCACTGCATTGTAAACATTCTGCTTCACAGCACTGCGTAATAATTAAACTAAAAAAATAAACGAATATAAAATTTGTTATGAAAATATTTATTTTTACAAAAAATAGCCAACATTTTTTTTTTTTTTTTACTTAATTACTGTTAATATGAGATTTCTTGGTGATATTTCAGGATCAAAAATTGCCTTAATTTCAGTAAAACAATCTATTAATATAAAATTTAATAAATTAGTACAAAAAATGCTGCCTAATAATGATGATGAAAAAGAATAAAAATCGGCTTACCTTCATTTAATTGTTCTCGAACATATAACAAACGATCATATAGAATAATACTTTCAATTAATGGAGCAAACATTAAACGTAATGTATAAAATATAACAACCAATTTCCATTTGGATAAATTCAATGTAGTTTCAATCGAATAAATATCTGTATTTGAAATTTGTATATTTAAATGTTGTACAGCATTTTGACAATACTTGAAAAATGTTAATCCATCGGTATGTTTAATATTCTTTAAACCACAATGTTTTAATTCAGGCCAATATTTGATTAGTATTTGTTCAATAGTTGCACGATATGAATGCACAATTAAATATTCATCAAAATCATTTGTTTTTACATTTAACAAACGTTTTTGATAATTTTCAATTGCATGGCATGCAATTTCACGTGCTTCATAATTTAAATGATAGTTTTTATTTGATTTTGTAAATTCACTTAATGGATATCCATTGAAATTATATTGTTGATTATTATTATTATTATTATCTAATTTCATTTCCATATTACTATTATTATTATTATTATCAGTACATGTTAATTTCATATAACAACATCCAACAATATTTATAAATTTAGCATTTTTACAATGTAAAAAAATTTCCAATAAAATCGCTGCCAAATCTCCACAAGAATGTAAACCAATTATACCAAATTGAAAATTATTCCGTTGATTTGATTGAATATTAAATGCTAAAAAAATATCCTATATTTAAAAAATATACTTTTTTTATATATATAATTTCGGTTATATAAAAATTAGATAAAATTAAATGGATAAAGAAAGAAATAGAGCGTCTGTCATACAATTTAATTCCGGTGAACTGATATGAAATAATATTACTCCTTTAAAACTATTCATGGATTACACACACAACGCTCTATATGAACGATTCATCCTTATAAGAAAAATTTAATTAATTAAGCATCTATCGAAACATAATTGCACACCAATTGGTGAATTATTATATACGAAGTAGTTTATCAATTTAACTGCAATGTTCGATAGATACATACAATTGCCGGGAGATGACATGGCATATCACTTGGTAGGGGACGAAGTTTAAATTATATACATACACAACAACAAAAGAGTTGGAATATTTTGTGTGATACCGAAATTAGACAAAAAATTCATATAATTTCAACAAAATAAAAATCTTGTTACCTCTAAAAATGTTTCAATCTCTGTATGTATTGATAATTTTTTATTTAAATGTTTCGGTCTTAAATAAATGTAGTCATTTTCAATTAACAGTTTATATTTATAGGCTTTCAATTCGAATTGTTGATCTAATAATCTGTAAATAGATAAATGCAAATATATATATATCATTTAATATTTAATGAATTAATAAATTTATATTAGTTATTTTAGTGTTAGTCTCTTCTGACAGTATTTCAAAATATTTAATATAAATGTTACGTTAATATAATGTTAAATGTTATGTATTATAGAGTTATTGTAGACAGACTATTGTGTAAGTAGGAGGTAGGTAAGGGTTGGTGTTAGATGCAAGCACCACACCTACAATTAGATTAGAGCGTGGCTTCATTGTGTGAAAGCTTCCTATTTTTGATAGCTCAATAGTTGTTATGCACAAAGAAATTCTGTTATTCCTATACTTAATTTACTTAATTTGTATGTATGACATACCGGTGTGCAGTATCACAATTCCAATTCCGATAATTCTCTCATGTCAAATTCGTTATAGAATTGTATGGTATCAACAGGTATATCTTTGAAATTATGGTGATTTAGCATTGATCTGATCTGTGTATAAATACACTTAACTCTATATATGCTAATCAATCATATAAAATTATAGGAATTAAGGAAACATCTATTTTCGATATTTGCAGATCAATTCCATGCGCGTTGCATTCAATCGGTATGTAATGAATTTTAGGTAGATGCCAAAAAAATGTGGAAATGTGCAAATATCCTACATACCATACCAGAATATTATGGTCCATTTGAAAATGTATTCTTTTTTCCAATTGTATCCGTCAAAAATTGTTTGCTAAAACTATATTTATTTTGAAAGTCATATTGAACGAATAAATGTTTCAAACACTTACTTTGCTTGTTCTGTTAAATTTAATTGTTGTTCTAAACAGCATACATTTAATTTATATTTATATGTTAGCATACGTGCCAGATGTCCTAAACCAGAACCAAAATCTAAAATATAATCTACATTATATTCTGTTGCTATTGCAGCACAATAATTAGCCATTTTTAAAATTTCATGTCGTTTTTTTAACTTTACATTTTTAAATAATAAATTCATAAATTTATTATTGTCTTGTGATATAATATCTTTATTGTTTTGTTGTTGTTGCTGCTGTCCTAATTTTGTATTTATTCGTTGGTCATTGTGTGTCGGTTGTCTTGAAATACAAAATTCTTTCAACAATGATTGAATACATAAAATTGATAATGGGTATAATTGTTGATGCTGATGATTGCTATTATTTTCAATGGTATTTGTATTATTTAATAAATTCGCTAAATGTAATGGTTTTATATTTTCAAATGTATTTTTCCATAATACTGGCAATTTATTCCAATGATTATCAACGTAAAAATCCTAAAAAAAAAAAATAAAGAATGTATTAATAGTAGGTTTCTTACTGTCCAGCAAGATCAGAGATAGTACATTCAGAAAATTCAAGTAAAGATTTAGCGGTTTAACGAAACACAAACAAATCACCGAAAAAGCATATATAATGGAATGGATACCGACCAGTTGAGATCATTCATTATTTATTTTATATCAAATTCTGGGCTACGCCTAACTGGCAATTCAAAACAATTTGTACAATTTTACTGCTAAGAACTGCTGTAGAAATCCAATCACATATAATTTTGATAAGATTCAGTACTTTCAGAATTGCTAGCGACTGATCTAGTTATTTATTTTCTAGAATTTAGTAAAAAAAGAAAGTATCTATGAGAATTAGAGACGTTTTCATATAAAATGATTGATTTATAGATGTAATAATGTATTAATTTTTATGTGTTGTTAAACAAAATTCTTGTTTATATGGCGAGATGTGTTTGGTTGAAGGTTTGATTATATTCAAATATTTATAGATTTGATAAAATAAATCCACTTGTAAAAGTAAACATAAACAAACGTGATTGAAACATTTGGTTGGAAAATATAAAATATAAAATAAAATTCATATAAATCATATTATTATATACTTACCAATATATACGAATTTATTAACCAATTATAATTATTAATAAATTCTAGAGATTTGTATAATTTATTATGAATTTCTTGTACAGATAACATTTTACAAAAATTATTGAATTGTGTCTTGTGAATAATGAATAGAAAGCTCAAAACAACGCGAAAACAAATACTTGATTTTTGCACATGTTTGCATACACGGTACTTTGCGGCTGTTATAATTTTGTGGAAATCGATATCGATTTAGAGAAAAAAGCGGTTTTGGTGCTCTACAATAATTTGACATTTCGCCATTATCATTTTTCTGTCAAACATTTATTTATATATACTTTTTCTTGATCATTTAACAAATTTTTATTGTGGTTTTCTATATTTATTTTGAGAAAAATTAGCATTAATAACATATTCAGAGTAAAAAAATTTCTTAGGATTTATTTTCTATAAAAACACGTAAGATAATTTATTTATTCATTATTATATTAATAGGTATATTTAATCTTAAAAGACGAAGTAACAAATAAATAAAATGAATGATTTAATACGATGGAAACCAAATATTTTAAATGTTGATGAAGATGGTAAACTAATTCAAAGTTTTTATAATAATATTCTTGAACTACCATCGTCATTAACCAACAGCACTACCACTACCACAACGCATCAACATAGGCATCGGCATCAACTATATAATCGGCATTCACAATATTATCAAAACCATATTATAAATAATAAAGAACCAAAACAATTAATAAAATTTAATAGAAATCAATTTTTTAAAGCTGCAATTGAAGATAATGTAAATGTTATAAAATCTATGGCATTAAATTTGGAAACAATAAATGAATGTGATGATTTTGGTTGGACAGCTTTAATGATGTCTTCATACGCTGGTTCTTATAATGTTTTTCAATATTTATTAAATTTACATGCAAACATTAATTGTTCTGATAGAAAAGGCAATACAATTCGGTCATTGGCTAACCAAAAAAATCATCAACGTATATTAAATATTTTAAATGAATATGTTGCATTAAAAGAACAAACAGAACAATTAAATAAATGTGATGATGAAACGAGTAGTAATGTTCGAGCTGATAAACAGCATCAGCAAATGAAAAGTAATAAAAAGTTAAAAAATGAAAAATTTTATTGCAAATGTTGTGAACAAGAATTTCAAGAAACAACACAAAAACAACATGAAACTTCAACATTACATCAATTCAATCAACGTGATTCAGCCTATAAATTTTCCCGACGATATTTTATACCAGACTCAAATAAAGGTTTTCAAATGCTAATAAATTTAGGTTGGGATAGAGAATCGGGTTTAGGACCACATAAAGAAGGAAAACTATTTCCAATGAAAACTGTATTACGTAAATTTCGTAATGGTTTAGGTATAAAACAAGAATCTGCAAAAATTACACATTTTGGTCCGTATGATTTACGTGGAATTAAAAAACAAAACCATCAACAAATTAGATATAAAACTAAAAAAGATATTCAACGTGATCTTAATCGAGATAGACAAAAAGAATTTTTATTAAGAAAAGAATTATCTTAATTCTAAGATATTATTTTTATTTTATTTTGTTTATATAATTCCAGGATATACATAGAAAAAAAAAACAATAAAAAAAAATCATTAATTATAAAATAAAATAGTTTCGCACTCACATCATTTTCATCTTATTAAAAATTTCATAATGAACCAAACTAAACAAACAATAGAAATATTAATTGAAACTGAACGTATTGCTGATAAAATTCTACAAAATAAACAAGAAATATTAGCGTTATCAAAGCGTAAAGAAGAAAATCGTGAAGCAGTAAATAATTTAAAAAATACAAAAGATAAAAAAGTGTGGATCACAATTGGTTCAATTTTAGTTAAAATGAAAAAAGATAAAGCATTAGAATTATTAAATGCAGGTAAATTATTTAATATTTATTAAATTATTATTATTATAATTATAATTATTATTATCATTATTGTTTATTTTTTATCATTAGATCAAATTGAAATATCTGGTGAAATTAATAAATTACGTAGTGATGAAAAAATATTAGTAAATGATTTAAGAGACGTAGAAATGAGTTCACCATTAAAAGGATTTGATTTAAAACCATTAAGTAAAAATGAAATATCAGCTTTAAGATCAAATTTACCGGGTTTTTAATAGGGATTTCATGTCATGTATATTTTAATTTCAACACTTATATTAATAATGAAATTTATAAATAAGTAAATTGCATTTATTTTCTTCAATTTTACATAGTTGTTTTAATCATCGAGATGAATTTTCGATTTGATATTGTTGTATATATTAATTCCTAAATTTTCAGCTCTACAGTTATGGTTTATAAATACATTAAACATCGGTACAATGGGTGTCAAGATTAAGTTTCATTTTTGAATTGACAAAATATCAAAGCTTTCTCACCTCACAACGATACTAAATATTACTGCTAATAACTAAAGCTAGACATATCTTTTAAAATTGTTCATAAAAGAATTTTTACTTATGATTTAAATCAAGACGTCTTTAATTCTGGGTCCAGGTAAATAGAGAATAGAGATTACAATAGTGATATATTGGAACAGCAAAGACTGTATCAATTTGGATCAAAATTTACTCTCAGATAATATTTTGTTTAGAATTATATATAGCAATTACAATTTTCAATTGCATTTTGCAAAAAAAAACTAAAAATATTTAGTACATGAAGCTGAATTCTAATAATCTGAAAATTGTATAATATCTTTCTAAAACTATTCATTACAATTTGCTAAAATTTATAAATTTTGGATAATAACCATTTGGGAGTTAATTCTGATGGTCCCACCAAAGAAGCGATTCTTATTTTATCGTTTTCCAGCGATTACTCTCTTAAATACCACAATTTTAGGTAAATACTACAATTGGAATCAATAATTTGAATAGTGTGTAGTACCCCAAATAAGTGGTCTTTGGAATTTGTGATGTGTATGATCATACTTGTGTGGCAATCTTTTTGAATAGAAAAGTGTATACAGTAAATTCTTTAACCAGATCTATGTGTATTAAAAAATAATGTATTCAAATTTTTTGTCGTTGTAAGAAATAACTCGTCAAATCCAATTTATAAATAAATATACAAATATATTGTAGTTACAGAAATGTTATTTTGATATTTTGAAGAACTCAATCTTTCTATATCTATGAACTACTACTTAATATAAATTTCAGACATTGTTGCTGATCTTTCATTAACCTTTAAATAGCCATACAAAACTGTGCCCAGTAACCAGTAACAATTGGAATCAATAATTTGAATAGTGTGTAGTACCCCAAATAAGTGGTCTTTGTGTATGATCATACTTGTGTGGCAATCTTTTTGAATAGAAAAGTGTATACAGTAAATTCTTTAACCAGATCTATGTGTATTAAAAAATAATGTATTCAAATTTTTTGTCGTTGTAAGAAATAACTCGTCAAATCCAATTTATAAATAAATATACAAATATATTGTAGTTACAGAAATGTTATTTTGATATTTTGAAGAACTCAATCTTTCTATATCTATGAACTACTACTTAATATAAATTTCAGAAATTGTTGCTGATCTTTCATTAACCTTTAAATAGCCATACAAAACTGTGCCCAGTAACCTGGGATCTAGATAAACCGTAATAGATCTACAATAGACAGAATAACAAGAAGTTTCTGTATAAAAATGGTCATAGAAAAATACAGATCTTCTAATTCTATGATGGTATCGTTTAATTGGAATTAATTTAGTTTAGAACTATAAAAAGTATTGCCTATAATTCTTCGACGAATATAAAAATCTCTAACCTAATTCGCACAAAATTTTGTAGCAGACAAATTATCAAATCTATTGATAAAGATAATTAAATATATAAATATGAAATATAACGATATAAAAATAAATATATTTAATAAATTTGATTTATTATAATTATATGTGAAAAGATAATATACATATAAAATCAGAAAAATCCTAAAATTATAAATATAATAACATCGATTTAATATTTTTAAATTTAAAACATAAAAAAAAAAGAATTTGGTTAACATCGACTTTTGTTTTTTTTTTTGTTTTTATTTTGTCTCATAATTTAATAAAAAATAAAAAAAAAAACATTTCCGTTATGTTTGCAGTCGCCGGTCATGTCGTAGTTGTTTTCTTCATTCTTGTGGCGTTGCTGTTATTTTCTTCTGCTGAAACATATAGAAAATTATAAAAGATTTTATTTTATATTAAATTAGTTATTAACAAATTGTTTTTTCCTTTAAATAAAATATAATTAAAATTTAATAGAATATTGTGTGTGCAATAAAAACAAAATTACTATTAATGTGTAACTAATCTAATGTATAATATGTAAAATTATAAAATAATGTACAATATTTTATGCAAATTTTATCGACAGCCATTTTGCGGTGGTGCGTTAGTGCGTGTATTAAATATAATTTTTTTTTTTATGGTGATGATGTACCTATCTGGTTTTTTTTTTGTACTATTAATATAATTATAGACAAATATTAATTATTTTTTTTTTTTGAATATATATTCTAAAGAATTAAAAGAATTCCTGCTGGATTGGCTGGTTTTCTTTGCCATAGAAAAAAATCGTGCGTAGTATATTATAGTAGTGTGTGTATGTGCGTGTATATTTTAATTGTAATTTTTATCATTGGACACATATTTAAGTGAACATTAATAGTGAAACATTGTACTAAATTCTGGATCCATAAATTCATGATATGTATTAGTTTAGTTCTATTTCTGTGATGGTTATTTATTGACTGACGAACAGGTTAGAGTAATTTTTATTATTACTTTTATATATTTGTAAAACATTTTTATGGATAAAGAATTTCTATTCAAAAAAAGTCATTGAGATGGGATATTTTTAAAAAAAAAAAAAAGTTAATAGTGAAAAAATAAATTTTCCTAATATTACGCAATTAATTAAAAGTACTATTTCCCGCGAAAAAAGTCTTCACAAAATAGAAAAACACATAATTGTGAACGAGAGACAGAGAAAGAGCAGAAAAATCACAAATAAAAAAAATATGACAGAGATGTTTCTATTTCTATGTATTTGCAAGAGTGAGATTATTTTTTTATTATTTTTTTGCATATATAAAATCAACAAATATGGCTGAATTTACTCACACTATTTTATAAATTCATATCACTAAATAAAAAAAACATAAATTATAAATTCCTTTACAAAAAAAAAAAAAATGTGAGATGACAAAACATAGGCAAGAAAATCGTGTATATGATAACGTCATTCATGTGTGTGTTTGTGGTTTTTTTTATTTATATATATATATATTATTTATGTACAGTGTGTGTGTATAGATTTTTAAATTTGATAGAATAGATCAGAGTTACCAGTTGCATGTGCAAAAATTCGAAAAATTATTATTTCCATTTAATGGTATATTATAATAATAATTTTTTTTTAGAATAGAAATTCATCGAATATTTAATTTTTATATTTTCTGGAATTTTTTTATTAAAACAAATATGCGTTCCATAATTTAGAAAAAGAAAAAGAATTTAATTTTTATAATGCAATTTAACTATCGATCCCAATGGCAATTCTGACAATTGGAGGAGGATGATGAATGAGAACTAAGTTGAGAGAGTAAATAAAATATTTAACGAAATGACGACGACAAAAAATTTTATAAAAGCAAAATTATAAAGAAGAAGTGAGTGAGAAACAAACCACGACGACGACGAAGGCCATTGTTTCTAGTCGAATTTGATTTTTTTTTATTTTTTGTTTTTTTTTTTTTATGCATTCATAAAATTATTATGGAAATAATTTTTCTCATTATTATCTTCACATATTAAAAATAATACTGTTTTAAAAAAACAAAAAAAAAACAATAATAAATATGTTTTGATTACGGTTAATTATAAAAGTGAAAAAAAGGAAACAAATATCAGTATAATTAAATTTAATTATATTTATTAACAATCATTTGGTTTTTTTTTTGTGTAAAATAAATGAAATCAATGAAAAAAGAAAAAAAATAATATAAAACAATTGTTGAAAACGAAATGCAGTACATATTTTTTCTATTTTTTGTTAGTGAATTTTGGTAATACCGCGATTTTTCCAAAATCTATAAAAAAAAAAAACAAGTAAATACACAAATACAGGTACAAAATATACAAAACATTTACAAAAAAAAATAAAATCAATAAAAAACAAAACAATAAAATAATTAAATGTGTGTGTAATTGAAGAAAAAATAAAAATGAAAAACAGTGTGACGAATATCGATTGAAAACAAAAGTGAATTTTCGCAAATTTTGTCTTTTTTTTTTAATTTTATTTCCAATTTTTTTTTTTTTGTGAAAAAATTTAATTTATTTAATTGTTTTGACTAGTGCTGGTGCACCAGAGTGGTTGGTGGTGGTGGTGAATTAAATTTATTTCTATTTCATAATTTCGTAATTATTTATTTATCATTTAAAATTTCGGTGTGTTTTATTCCCGTTATTCGGCAATTTTTATCGTAACAAAAAGAACTTAAATAAATAAATAGTGTTTTTTTTTTTTTTTTCAATTGATAACATTTGTACAGTAATTAAAAAAAAGAAGAGAAAAGAAAAAATAGTGTTTCAAGTATTTAAATTTTATTACGCACTTACGCAAAAGAACAAATAACAATTAAGGGATGTTTTCTCTTCAATAAAAATATTGTACGGTGAGTAATTTTCCAATATATCTTTCTTTTTTTTTTTTTTCATAGTTTTTATTATTTCCTTCGAGTATTTTTTATAACTTAATATGTGTATGTAAATGGCATGGCCAGATAATAAATTAATTAATAACAAATTCGACGTCAAAATGACAGCAAAACAACAACAACAACAACAACAATATATTTATTACCGACCGATTACATACAAAATAATGCAAAAAATAAAAAAAAAACATCTTCGATTTTTTTTTCTTAAGTGTGTTGGTGTGTTTGTGTGTGTATTTATTTATTTATTTATTTATTTTTTTTTTATACGACGATACGATTATAATAATAATAAATAATTATAATAATCATAATAATTTTTTGTTTTCTCACATACAATATAAAAATCTTTAGTAGTCGTATTCTTTTTTTTTTTTTTTACATTTATTATTTTTTTTTTTATTTGCATACTTGTTGCTTTTTTGTCGTCGTCGTCGTATATTAAAATTCTCAAATACACACATTTTCTCATTACAGCACATTGCTTTTGCTTTTGGTGCTGTTTTGCGTTTGCTTATAAAAAAAAAATGTTATCAAGGTCGCCGCTGACTTTGCCTCACGATGATTGCGTATTTACATGTACATATTATTTATTTATTTGTAAATGTATAGTGGTTGTATATAAAGTTGTCCTGTGTTTGTGTGTGTGTGTTTGTGTGTTGGTCTGTGCGTGCGTGCAAGTTAATGGTGAAATAGGCAAGTGATGTGTGATGGAAAATGAATGGAAGTATGGCAGAAACGTATGTGTGTGTAGTATGTAGTGTGTACTAAATGTTTTTAATTATAATATAATAAATTGTTACTGCCAAACTTATCATTAGGAAAAAAAAAAAAAAACACAAAAAAACAAATATGAAATGTAAATACAATACATTTACTTTTTTGTACTAAAATTAGGATATCGTATGATAATTACTAGAATAATATGTGGTGTAAATCGAATGTTACAACTATAATGAGAATTTTCATGCATAATTAAATTATCGTTAACTTTCAGTTGCTCTGCAAACTGTGGTCGCACACATGAAAAATTAACATTTTAGAATAAACAATTATGTCATTTGGAATATCACAATTTTCGCAGATATTTCTTGATACGCCTTGCACATCGAATAATCATTAGTAGAGTGGCACCAGTGCTCATAGTCTTTTAAATAGCATATTCTATTACACATTATTAATTTCAAGTTAAGTTACTATCCATAATGAAACATATAGCCGCTATCAGCAGATATGCATTACATTTGGTAGATGATCAATATGCAGGAGTACATAAAAATGCATCAATTGTAATAACCCAGCCTAGCTCTGCAACATTCTGACGAGTCTCCAAAGCAGTATGTGGGCTGGCATTATCACGAAGCAGTATGATGTCCTTTAAATTGAACATTGCCGGCTTCACGATAACATAAATTACACCTTCTATTGTAATTTCCTTAAAATAAATTCACAAAATTCATTACATATGTAAATAATAACATAATATAATCACGCTATACCATCAGTGTTCAGTAATTAGTTAATTAATTAATTCTCATTCACCAGATCCAGATAAGTTTGGTCCTCTGCAGACGTCTTTCCTGCATTGAGTGTTCCAGCATACCCATTATTTCAATGTTATTATAGTGTGTTTATTAGAAGCAAAAGCAATGACTTTACGGATGTGTTGCAGCCGCAAGTTTATTGGGCAAGTCACAATTTCTAATGTATCATAAAACATTAACAATTGTCCGTTCTACTTTATTTTAAAACGTTTGTATTATCTTAATATTGATTTGTTTGATACAGCCCCAAAGCTGAATATTGCACGTCTACACAGGTTTCAGAATTTTGCCGGTATAAGAGCAATCTATTATACACAGATAACTAAGAGTGTGTGTGTCCATAAGCCAATACATTTTGCTGAATTTTAGATTTATTCCTTCCTTTTTCTTTGTGGCATGTGATTTCCACTTTAACTATTCGCGTCAGGCGTCATGTTTAAATAGTTCACCTTATTTGCATACGTTATTTGGTTTAAATTAATTGTTATCGGGATCCGGTTAGCATTTTTGTTAGTAAAATTTGCATCGGTAGATTTTTTTCTTTGAACTTGGTTTACCATTTTTTCATTCAGTTGCTAATAGTGTTTATAGATCTATCTATAGATCGAATAATTGCACACCATCCAGGAATATAGTTGAGCATATTTTTTCAATGTTTTCTCTGAATTCAAACTGATGTCCAGGTATTAGTGGTTTTGTTCCCTATTATTGGTTTTATTATTTATAGAATCGGTTTATCTTTGTAATAATCGGTAGGAAGGATATTGTATATTGAGTGTTATCTCATCAGATAACAAATAACATCAACCTAGCACACATTTTAACATTCTTTTAGCAATTATTTCTATTGATTGACAAACAAATATTCAATGCATGAAGTTTCTCTTGTTATGTAGCTGGTTTTTTTTTTTTTTTTTTTGATAATTTTTTGAATAAAATACAAATACAAAATATATTTAATTTTTCTTATCATAAATTAGTTTTTAATGTGCGTGTAAAAATGTACAGTGTGGCTCAAAATTATATCGCAGCACTACCACCTATTTTTTTTCTCATAATATTTATGTGATAAATATGAAAAATAGAAATTTCAAATAATTATATTCATTTTTAATAATCTCTTATTGTACCTAAAAAAAAAATAAAAACAAACATTTTTAGTCATGTAATAACACGTAAAAATTTTTTTTGGATTACATCTTAATGATTTTTGTATTAAAAATAAATCCATTTTGCTATTAATGTTTAATGTACTACAAGATTTTGCGCCCAATGCCACTAATTTTGCTTGTCATACTTTCCACTAAATCACAACAGTATACTTTGAATTAGTAGCTCACCAACTCTGGATTAATATCAGCAGAAATTTCATTACTGTTTTTGAAACTCCTTCTCGATTGGTGCGAAAAATAGTGCAACTACTACACTCTAACATCTTCATATTAATATCGTTTAATTTGTTTGGCCCTTAAATGTTTAATTAACGCAATCATATGCGTATAATTAATTCTTCAAACTTCTTTCACCAAACGTATACATTTTACCATGGTGGTATGGTACCTCATTTGAATTTTTTACTGTTGGCCGACCATAATATACGCGCTTCCAATTGTTTATATCTTAAAAAGCGTCGTCCACGAACCAAAAGCGAAAGAATTGATAGAAAAATAAAAAATTTTGTTAAGCATAATACCAACAGATAATTAATATCACATCCCCTAATATTCAATATTTAAACTGATCATGATAGTTTCAAGAGATACATTGAGATTACATATGAATTAATTTATGGTCGCAAGTATGCAATTATCTTATCAAAATTTAATTAGAAAAAAAACCAAGATATTTTATAAAATTAATGCTTTTAAAAATAAGAAACTAGTTGGCTGACGATATTATGGTAGGACAAAGAATTGAAATGAGAACCACCGCAAGGTAAAATGTATGTTTTTGGCGAAATATAAGGGTAAAGAATTTGCTGCGTATGATTGTGTTGAAACAATGTTGAGGGGGCAAACACGGAAAGTGATGGTGTGGTGTGCGTATGGTGGCTAGTGCGTTGGTGTAGGTAGTATAGCAACTGTTGAAGGTAAAATATGAAAGGAAATAATTAACTATACAGATTATGCAAAATAATGTATATAGTACAAATTGGAAACAATTCTTCGCACCCATTCGGCGGTTACACAGCAACAATAACATTAAAAAATATATTTAACAATATTAATTTGGTGGTGTTTGAGTGACATCGTTCGCACAAACTTCCCATCACCAATCGTAATCAATTTATGTGGCTACTTGAAAATCCATAAGGCCCACTGTATTTATTTATTATTGATATGTTTTATTAACTTTTGTTTGTATAACTTATTCTTATAATATTAAATATTTTGGTATAAAATAAAAAAAAAACTATTAATATTTTGTTCTTGTATATTTTGACTGACCAAATTCTCAATTCAAAAAAAAATATTATGTTGTTTATATTTTATACAAAAATATTCATACAAAATTGATTTGTTGTTGTATTTTGTTTGACTGAATTGTATATAATTTTATTACATTATATTCTACAATTTTAAGTTTATCGGATTTGAATGTATTGTGTAAATAATTTTGATATCATATAAATAAATGTAATAATGTGTATTTTTTTTATGATGTCATTAAAATGATATCATCGTCATCATCATTATCATATCATTATTTTTTATTATATGCTGTATTTTTTATATTATTTATTTATTGTTCCTTATAAAATTGAATGTTGTTGGTTGGTGTTGTGCATGAATTAAAATAAAGAGTTATAAAAGACACTATGTATGTGGTTTAAAAGTTTTAATATGAATTGAATTTATATTAACGCAATAGTTTTTTTGGTTTTTTTCCTGTTCTGTATTATAAAAATAATAATAATAATAATAATAATAATAATAATAATACTGATTTTATATTTATGTATTATTAAATTTTGAGAAATGATGTTGAATTGTGGCGTATAGTCAGTCTCTTGTCTTGTGTCGCATACAGAAGAATTTCACTCTTGTTCTGTATCTTGTGTCATTTACTTTAACTATTGTTGTTGTTGTTGTTGTTATTTATTTATTATTTATTATTTATTTTTTTTTTTTTTTATATAAGTAATTTGTATTTTATATTTTATTCTGCAATAATAAATAAGTATATTAATTTATTGTTTGTTTGTTGGTTAAATAACTAGTTACACTACATTTTATTTATTAATATTACTTATTAACTAACTACTACTTATTCATTTATATTTTATATAAAATTGTGAGGTTTTATTTTTATTTTTTTTTTTTTTTTGGGTAAGGAAATCAGTTCAATAGTTTTTTTTTTTTATGGTTTGCGAAGAATTAAAGACAAAAATATATATAGAAAAATATGATATGCGGTTGCACTTGATTCTTTATTTCTCAATTTATATAGATTATTATATGATATTATTAATTATTATTAATAATAGTAATATTTAATAATGCAATATCAATAACATTCATTGGTGGCGTCGTCGACAAATAATGAAACAGGCGGCGACGGCGACAATAATATATTAAAATATATGTGCAGGGCATACAACAACAACAACAACAACAACAATAAGTATAGTTAAAATAAGAGCAAAAAACTCGATTATAAAATAAATGCAAAGAACAAGTTTAGAACAAGAGAAGAAACAAAAAAAAATGTAGCTTTATTTTTATTCATATTTTTTGAAAAATTAATTTTTAATCTATATAGGAAAATTTAACTTTTAAATTTAAATTTAATTATTTTTAATAATAATGCAATAATGTGTGTGTGTTTGTAGTATATTTAATTTAACTTACGTGTCCGATTGATTATCTAATATGATTAATAATCATCATCCTCATCATCAAATCATGTTACTCCAACCACATGAACTTATGTATCAAACATTCATTACATTGTATAGTTGGTAAATTACTCCACATAGGAGTCTAAATATAAAACCAATTAACCAATTGATCTGCAATTATCGTAAGTTTGATGTTTCCATAATTAAATTATATTACTCAAGTTGTTTCATATAAGAACTTTCATAATATTGTTTGTCAGACATTGTTAATCTTTCAGGAAATAGCGTCCAACACTATATTTTTACAAAGATATTCGTTTTTTTTAATATTATTCCATAAATGTAGAAATAGTTACCCAGCGGAAAATTTCAGTATATACAGAAAAATTTCTATTGTAAATTTCGCCAATTGATTTGCACACAAACGTTACCCACAATTGCACCGTTGAGGTGCTATCTTTGATCTCTACCCTCCGATTAAAGGAATAACCTATTTGTTTAAATATTTCTGTGCAGAACCATATTTTTTTTGTACAGATCTATAACTTATCCTATTGAATTACCACATAATTATACGCATACAAACTCATCTCATACAAACTCAGTTCGTTTATCAGCTCTTAATTATTTTGCAATGCCGCAGGTAAATTGAAGATTCGAAATTATTCATTATTATTGAATAATCGTTTGGTTTTCATTTAGCATTCCTGTAGTGCTCGTACTTGATAATAGCTGTTGTATAGTTGTCTGCATATTTTAATACGAAATTTACTAAATAAATGCTTGAACAAGTAATTAATAATAAAATCTACAGATGGACGATCTATTGATTTTTGGCATGTTAACAAAAAGCAACAAAAGCTATCTGTATATAATAAAATGTAAAGCTGTAAATAAGCAAAGACCAAAGAAATGGCATCAAATTCACTTACTGACTTGACTGACTGTGTTATTTTGTCAATGCGTATAGTTCATCATATAGATTTCTTCCAAGGCGGTCAAGCGGAGAATAAGGAATATTATATTTAAGTATTAGATAACGTTTGTGTATGAATAAAAATCAGCCTAATTATATTCGTAAACAACTAATTTTTGCATCATATATTGCATACGTAATATATGTTGTTCGTATATCATTCGAATAGCAACCCGGTTTGAGATCATGCGATTGTATTATTCCAATTGATTAAATAAATCAATTTATAGAATTTGTACATTGACATTATTTAATATAGAGAAAACACACTATATATGCAAGAGATGATGACGATTCCGTAAAGTGGTTCCATTAATGCAAACCCATAAACGGCACACATTTATTTATATATAATTTTGTGGAAAATTGAATCAAAACATATATAGCACCGATACGTTGATAAAAATATTTACAATGTTCCTCAATCGTTTGATAGTTTTTAAACCAATTTTTTGCAAATTTAATTATTTTATGCGAATAACAAATTTTATAACTAAATTTTTATTTAATTTATCTTGTTATTATGCCGGTCAACTACATATAAGTAACTGACACCACCCACTAAAATTTCTTATCTATACATAGGAAAAAAAAAATGAACAGAATTATAAACGTATGCCAAGGGACTTTATTTCGATAATTGTTAATTTAAAGAATTTTCAAATAAATATTATTTTGTTGAAACTTTCCAATTGGAATGCGTTCAATCTTTTTTTTTTTTTGATTTTTTAAATAAACAAACTATAATATTAAGAAAATTGTCAAATAATATAATGTTAAATTGAATATTTAATTGTTTCCTGTATATATATATATGATAATGTGAACAAAATATAAATGCTAAGACCGCATGTAAATTTTATGATAATTCGCGCACTACCTAATTAATTATCGTACACCACCTTTAACCCAGATTCATTATTCTTTAGTGGGTTATATAAGTTTGTGTGTTTTTTTTTTGTATTCATTAAAGCATTCATATACATAACATTGCAATGCTTAATATAGATATAGATTAAATGAATAAATTTTGCATTTACGCGTAGTTTTATTCGTAAACGTATTTATATTATTACATGCAAATGGTATATAAAATGAAAATTTATGGAAATTATATGGGACTGAGTCAGCGATATCAGGGAAGCGATAACTATAACATTTTTATATAAAAATAAAAATGCGTTAAATAATGCTATATAAAAATAATAATTAATTTTTTGCGCCAATGTGTTCATATATTCATATCATTGTCAAGTCATTCTACTGCAAGTGGAGTTTTTGTGTGCCATCTATATATACCAAACATTCCTTACACTTAAGCTATAGTAAATCACAGCGCATCGGAGTATATAAAAGATTTTACCATTTCATATCATACCATCACACCACAATTATCGAAACAGAGATGCTAATTAAATTCCATTATTTTTCTATATGAGTTATGTGCGGTGTGTGCAGACATTGTCAATCATTTAGTACGGCCTAACACCATATTTTCAAAGATATTGGGTTTTTTTTTTTTTAATTCATATACAAATAAATGGTAACTCAACTAAAAAAATGTTAGTATTAAAATAAATATACCGAATAATTTGATATGTATGTTATCGGGAATTGATCGCGGTACTTAATGATCGATTAACATGAATGCTACAACATCGGCACTGAGTGTAAATACATTTATAATTACATTTTTATTAAACTATCTGTATCTTTTGGTCCTATTTTCCTCAAAAACGTTTGTTTAGTGCGTGTGTGGTTTATTCACTTGGATTGATTGAATCAGTTCTCGCAGAAGAATTCGGAATCGTTTTCAGTTTTTTGCAGCCAAAAATTTACGAACAACTCCATTGCGATATGAGGCGGTGTATATTTCATATTATTATGTGTAATTTTTACCAATACTTCAGAAATGAGACAATCATTTAAAAATGCGTGATCACATGCAATCAAATACGAGTTTTTTTTGGTGGCAACCGTTCTATAGCTGTGCTACCACAAAATATAAAGAAAAATCTCACAAATTTTAATTTTCATCCCTGATATAGGACACATTATACATAAACTGATGTATATATTACCTATATGTGTGTTACCTATATGTGTTAAATTTTATAATCTGATATGGTACGGTAAAGTTCATTCGTATATATATAATACTCGTAAGCTATATATTGCAAAATTATCTGGTTCATCTCTTTATAATTATATTCATATCTACATACTCGTATATATATACCCACCTATGCATATTTGTATATGTATGTCTATATACTAACAATAAGTAATGTATGCACATTGTTTTAAATGCATGTTAAGGGAAAACTACCCGATGGTGGTATTGTGGGTTTATTGGGTAATTCCATTGTTCACCCCCATCATCACTTTTGTTGAACGTCGTTCATATATGTTTATGTAAATTACATACACATACAGGCCGATTCAAAAATAACCTATTATCTATTTATTTGTTTTTATAGTCTTACTCATGGACTACTCTGCGGTGCAACGCATTTATAAAATTTAATTATTCTAAACTAAATTAAATACGAAATATTTCAAATTAACTAATTTTAAAGAAAATATACAAAATAATGTTGTATAATCAAAAAAGATTTACAAAACAAGAGTTATGTAAATTCAAAAAAATATGAAACAAATAAAGGAAAATTAATTTTTGGGCTATGCTGTCCATATATTTTGTGCACCCAATAAATAAATTCTTATACCTAAATTGTACACAGATATATGGATTAAATATAAACACGTGATATGCATAAATCAATTTCATGCACAATCAAAGGTTTTTTTTTTTGTTTATAAATGTTATCAATTGGAATCTATATAATTTAATGAATTTTTGTGTGTACACACTATCGATCAAAATTAAATATATTTCAAATCTAAATGCATAAATAAAATGTCCTTTCTAAAGAATTTTAAATCTGTGTAAATATTTAATTTACCATATAACAAGCCATCGATTGGTTGGTCATATCTTTTGAATGGGTGAATCGATTTTAAAAATTTATTCTATATGAAAGAAACACAACAGAACGACAGACAGATAAATTTTACTGAAGGAGTTATATAACCAGCTTTCTTACCTTTGCTCGGCATAGGATATTACTTAAACTAAAAAATGTGTACAGCTGTCGTGATATGATATAAAGAGAAATCATTTTTGGTCATAATCAATTTTTCATTTTAAGTTTATTTTGGCATTTGTAACCAAATGCATTTTGTGAAGGTGATAGTTTAGCGTTAAGTGTGCCGTGAGCAACCCAACAATCAATTGATAATTTGTTTCTGGGTAACTCCAGTTATGCAGCAGTCGTTCCCCCATTGGGATAACAATCCTGTCAACATTGTCTACATGTACGAGTAAAATTCTGTATCTGTGCAGTCAGCAATACATCGTCGAACACACCTACCGGTAACAGAACCATCAGCCTTTTCATTGCCCACAATACTACTGTGTGCCGGTACTCACAAGGGTACCACCTTGTTGCACAGTGATATTTTATTTACTAGCTTCAACGCCATGTTGCTTTAAGTGAGGCTCATGGCTTATGATAAGTACCCAACAATCATTGCAGTCAAGTTGGTAAATTACTCTGCATAAGAGGTATACATTTCAATTCATCAATTGTTCGGCAATAATTAGCGAAAGATTAATGTTTCATTAATTCCATTATTTTTATATGCGGATGATTAGTCCATAATGATGTGTGTGTGTGTGTGTGTGTAGAGTGTAGACATTGATAATTTTTAAATAGCGTTCAACACCATATTTTTTTTAAAGACATCCCTGTTTTTTTTTTTTAGCCCATAAACGAACAAAAGTTGATAAATTTTATAGTATTAAAATAAATACCGAAAAATTTTCCTCATGGAATTGAACCTCTGAGAGTGTTGAACTGGTGCGCAACTTATTATTATATAATTTATTATTATAATAATACATTTCAATGACATTATTGTTCTAGATTGGTACAAGTGTATAGAAGTAAATTTAATTAAGTTACAATTACAGAACATACGTTGACGATGAAGTTATGGTATATGGAATAAAATAGTATAATGAAAATAACCACCCACAACAAAATTATACTATTTTATTTTGTACTGCAGTGTAGAGATATACTATATTTATAAAATAAATTGTTATAACTACATATTTTTTTATTATTATATTATTTTGAATAATATTATAGAGAATATTATTATATGTTGATTTGCTAGACTAGAATACTTGTTCACAATTTTTGTATATTTTATATTTTATATATCGAAACTAAACTAAAAAGGATTATAATATTATTCACTATAGACACGACTTTGTTTATTCGATATAGAATTTATTATAATATAAATTAGTTTTATATATATTGTATACCACGTAACGTAACGTACATAAATATAATTATGTTAAAGATTTAACATTGGAACATTATTTATTCATTATATTTAAAAAAAGGTTCATATATTCCTGTTTTAAATTAACCCATTAACCGATTCGTTTTGTAATAGAAAAGGATCAATAAATATGTTTGTAAAAGAATGACTTAAAATTACTTTATCAACAATAAATCGGTAAATTCCTTATATTGTTTATTAATAAAACTTTATTTTGTGCAATTCTTTTTAATATATACTTATGCAAAGGACATATCATAAATAAATATGTAATATCATGCAAATTTAGTAAATATGTCGACGGATAATAATGTGTGACATTTTCACTTGCTAAAGCATTATTATATGAACTTTGTTTTATATATATATATGCAATTTATGCTACAATAATTTTACGTAATACTTTGAGTCTATGGTATAATTATTCATTCAAGTATATACGTTTGAAGTAAGAATGTTTAATATATATTATTTAGTGTATAATGAAATGCCATATAGGCGGTACTGTATTTACACGCGATTTAATTGTAACTTTATTTACTATACGCTGTCATTATTGTAATGTAATCTAGATTAAATTTGTTTATTTCATTGTTATGTATAAAAAATGAATACAGACTGTGTCTGAAAAATTTGCAAATTTCCTGAAAAAATATAATACAAGAGGTTACTTATTACTTAATTACTTACTCCATGGCATTAAAACCAAGGTTCATCCTTCTCCAACTAGTTTCTCCAACATGAACTATCTGCCTGCAGCTAACGTCTTTCAATCCCGAACAAAAGGTGCCTTCTATATATGTATATAAGTGATATTGGTTGTTCGAAAAACACAACCTTGACTGATGTGGTGTTCAAAATTCATGATATTACATATTTTACAATAAGAGTTATTGTTCTGAAACCATTAGTCCGTTTGTGGCATTGGTACAAATGAAGTTTAGGAAATATAAAATAGTCGCAGCCAATCAAATGAATTGAAAAAATTGGTAATAATTATATCATTATCATGATATTCTCTCCGGCATGAAACAATTAGTTGTTCGTATATAGAGTTTTGTTTTGAAATTTAAAACAGCATTAACACTGTGCTACAAATCAATGACAGCATAATGACCGGTACAATCACGTCTATTCATCTCGCACTGCTACCTAAAACATATATTGTTGCCTATGAATTGTGTGCATTATATACGGATTGATTAGTTTGACATTTGCCATAAGAGATCGGCCGATCTATATGACAATTTAAATTAATTAATGTTTGTTACCCTGCCACCGTATTATCATTGAAACATATCCTCCTCACATACATACCGTTAATATTCTTATTAGAAAAACTCTTAAACCACATATTGATTCAATATCTTATATAACCTATAATTTAATTTCCGATAAATACATATAAATCTAGAACTTAAACATCTATTGTTTTATTTAGGATCCCATTTTTTTTTTTTTTTTTGATGGGAATGAATAATTCATTAAATTATGGCTGTGCTTATACAGTGAATGAAACAAAAACCACTTCCATGTATACGTGATTATTATCTTGTATAATAAGAAAAATGACAGGAAACCAATATATTTTATGATAGCTTTTAATAATATATAAAAAGTATAAATTAATGTTCGTTCCATCACGATATTCTTGCAGAGGAGTACTTTCTAATGGGTTATTTGAATATTATCTATACCCTACACATTAACACTAACCTATTTTCATATTTATATATTTATTCTGATTTTTTATATCTTATATTCTGAGATGTCTCTCTATGGTCTATTAACACACAAATACTACAAGTGTGTGTATTTATATTTGTTATTTATAACACAGGGTGTGTATATGGTATTTGAGATTAAAACTAATTTGATTATATCATTTACAATAACTTTTTCAATATGGAGTCGGAAAGGACTGTGCATACAAATCAAATCAAATGCTTCTCATTCATGTCGATGGCCATGGTCGTAGTTATAGCATCCATCAGCAAAGAAATGGGTTTATGAGGATGCTTATTAGTCTTGTACGTTCAACTACACCCCAAACATAATAATTCAGGGGATTAAGGTCTGAGCAGTTAGGGGTGGCCAGTTCGGAGTGATGTGGTCAAGGAAATTCTCGGCCATCGCTTTGTGTGAAGGAGCAGAGTTTTGCTGGAATATGTATGGTCTGTTCACATGTACACTATCAATTCAGGGTATCCAATAATTTTTAAAACCTCGATGTAAGCGGTAGCATTAATCCGGAACCCCTGAGAAAAGAAGTGAGGTGGCATAACATGACCTTCGTTGCTCACAACTCTTAAAACCATAACAGCAACTGAGAAATTTCGTGTGAATAACACGGACAACCTCTGTAGGTTCTGAACATAGCCATGATTTGTCTGATTGATTTTTTTATCTTGATCGGAATATGTATACGAATGATCCGCAATTGAGAAAATTTTAAATAAATCTGTGTGTTTCGCACACATAGCGATGATAATATTTTTTCATTTCTTGTGTTAGATTATAATCTGCCAATCGATGATCTGAAAAGAAAATAAAATGAAAACAATTATCTGGAGAAATTACCGCATGAATGTCCTCAAATAACGTATGCACATCCTGTACAAAACACCATTTAAATATTTATTCATGAATATTCTATACTTAAATGAGAAAAAATAATAAACAATAAAGTTTAAATATTATTTTTAAAATTAAATTAATTTGTTAAACATTTGAATAGGTAACAAAATAATAGAAAAAAAAAATTAACAATACACAAATATTAATTCAATATTATCTCTATATTTTATTTCAGATGATGGATGGTAAAATGTCAAAAAAGCAAAATTCGACACAGAATGATGTTTCCAAATTAAATGGTATGTTCTTGTTATTTAATTTTTTAAATAATTTATAATTTGTTAAAATATTTTATGTAAATATGGTTTTTGTGATGGTCTTTGTCGTTTTGGATGTATCCAATTTTCAATATAATTTGCAAAATAATTCAATACATTCGCGTTCGTACAATGTTAATATTTATAATATTTATGTGCGTTGTTCGATGTGTTCGATATGTTTTATGGTTTTTTTTTTATAGTATTATTATTATTTAATTAAATATAAATCTATTTAACATTGACATTGGAAAATTCTTATAAGCCTATGGGAAAATTGTACACACGATTATATATTATATAAAAATATGATGAATCCTTATGTATATTATTTATTTATTTATTTGTATTATATTTTCTTGTTCATATATTGATTGAAATTGGAAATGAATATATTAAGTAGATATATTTCAATTTAATTTCCTGTAATGATTGAAAAAAAAATTGCATAAATACAATTTATTTATATTATTTATTTTAGAATTATACGCCATCGTTATATAAATTGTCGTTAAAAGTTTTATCACACACACATATTTTTATTTTATAATTTACTTTCCAATTGATTACAATTGTTTCATAATTAATTGGATTATGCTAAATTCAAACGAATTTAATATAGATATTAAAAATTGTAGCAGAACTTTCTTTTAATCTGATCTCTTCTTGTGTTATGAATACATGGCTCCATTGCGGGTTAAAGTCTTCATGTGAGAATGAACATTTAATACCTCATTGTCATCCATCATCAAGCCCCACCGGCGCTATTCATTAACTACACCAATAACTATAAAATTTGTTTAATATATAATAGTGAAATTTGGTTATAGATTTTTCACATACACAATTATTAAAGTCTTACAGGATCAAGGCGAATTGAGTTATATTAGATTCCATGTGCAATTTTGTATAATATATAATTTTTTTTTTTTTACTTACTCCTCAATCAACATATTTATACTCTAAATCAGTAAAACGATCCATAATATATGAATTTTATTTGCGAATTTAAATTATCCTTTTGTACATAAAAAATGTATAAATCATTTTGCCGACGACCACTGATTTTTCTGTTCATTAAATTCACTTTCTGTGTTAAAAATTACAATAATTTTTCCTACCCCATTCAATTATATTATGGAATTTTTTTGCAGTTGTGCTTTTAGTACTAAACGTACAGATTCATTTCAAAGTGTCATTTTGTATGTAGGTGGTGCCGTATCATTATCAGTATAGTTATTTATTTTTAAAACATTAAATATGAACTGTTCTAATTGAAAAAAAAAGTGAACTATGTACAATGTATAGGGTGTATTAAATGGTACCATCCAACGATAACAAAAGTCGAAATTACAATTTTGACCTGGTGCTAGTGGGAAACTATAAATTCCTATAGAATTATACAATTTTTCAACGATTTTTTCGGTGTTTAGTATCGAATGTTGATCGAAACAAAAGATTCATTATCACAACAAATTGTACAATCATTATATTGTAACACAAAGTGAGTGGTTATTAATTATATCTATAAAGTTAGATTATCCGTCCGTATATTGTAATGTTTGGTTTGCGCTGTTGCTGAATAACCTTTAAAAAATGAAATTCAGGGGAGGTCATTGGGTGGCTACCTGTTAATACTTTATATTTATTTCTATACATAAACATTATCTTTTATTTAGTCGCGCTGTAAAAGAACCAAATGTATAATGATAATGGTATTTACATTTACAGAATGTTTTAATTGAATTAGTATGCCCTTAATTCTTTTGTTATATTATAAAATAAAACAATCATAATAATAAAACACGTACGACTCTGGGTATAGTAAGAGTATATTTATATACGCCACTAAATCCAGTGTAAATAGACATAGCGTAAATTAAAAATTTTCAAATGTATTTTGATATACAATTTGATGAGTATATATTTTCTTGCTGTAATATTAAATATTAGGCGAGAGTAAAAAATATATATATATATTCACGCAATTTCAGTTGATTGACATTATTATACTATTACACGTATGTCATTTAAGTGACTTATATATAAAATACGTATTTATAAATATATATATGATATTTGTGCCTTTAACGTCGTATATGTCATTTAGCATCATTTTTTTTTTGCATATACGAATTATAATTTTATTTATATGTGATATATGTTTTACTATAAAATGGAATTCATCTATGGGTCTTCAACGTTATTATTATCCGCAAAGAAACAAACAAATTTTTTGTGTCAGTCTTTTTTTTTTTCTTGTGTACGTGGGCGTCGAATTCTATATAACTGCACATAGCATATGTCTATCAAAAAGACAATCGAAATGAATACTCTCGGTAAGTTTTTTAATACAAAAACACAATTATTTACTGAATTAATAATAGATTTTATTTGATTAAATTGATGGTATTCGTATAGCGAGTCATTTTTTCATCTCTTCATAAATTTCAAAGTGGTGCAGGTCTTGATTAGATACAATTTTGTAACAATTTACAAAAATGCGATGGTTTTTAATGTGTGGTCAATATTGGTATGCTTCCCAAACGGTAGTACGTTCTAAACTATATATTTAATATGGTGGCGAAATCACTGCGATTGTAAATTATGAAATTTGACGTTGTCAATACACATGGACATCATTGACATTGCCATGATGATGATTTTATTTTGTGCCATAATTTTTCAAACATATCATATACCATATATTCAAACACATTGGCGCGCCAATAACTTACCGAAAATGTTTATAAATTTGATATAAAATGCGTGCGTACACAAATAAAAAGTATACGAGAGGTGTTCAAATAGTTTTCCGCGAGCCCACACATACATAAAGAATTACCTGAATAATGCATAATCTACTACATTTTGTAATTTTTTTACATCCCTTATTGTGCGTAAATCCTTTGTATAAAAATAAAGATTTAAAGACAAATAATATTAATGTAGAAGATAAATTGTTTAGCGACGTCTTCGCTCTTTCAAAAATAATGGTTTTTAAACGGATACTTGAATTTACCACGTGGTGGTGAACGCTTTAAATATTATCCACATTGTGTTAAAACATAAGAATTGAAAATATCTTCTATATGATATTGGACAACGACGGTCAATTAAAAGTGTGTATGAGATTACTGATCCAATAGACATTTCAATCGGCATATGTATAAATTTTCACTGAGAATTTGCTATTAAGTTATCAAAAAAGCAATTCGAATAAATTTGTTTAAGCAAAGTTTGAATTGTTTTAAAAAAAATCAAAACAATTCCGTCCATCGAATTGTAATTATGAATACTCCACTACATACCAGATTGAAGTGCGCACCAAAAGAAGACAAAAACAGTTCATCCTAATCTTAGCTTTAAAAAAGGTACAACAAGAGAATATTATTTAAAATTTTTGGAACAACTGAATTTAAAAATTAGTCAGAAAAGACATGAAAAAAATCGTTTTCCATCAACTCTATGCATTGTCGCGTACACATAGTTTAAAAGTACGAATTATTGGAACAACTCTATTTACCGGACGCATGACTTTTTCCGATTTCCATGTTTATGTCAAATCTTAAAACAATTTCTTAATGGAAAAATGTCAAATCATCAAACGAAAAAGCTCCAGTAGTTGTATAAAAAACAAATATTTCTCGAATCTTTATGAAAATCATTACAAAAATTGGTGGTTTTGAAACTTGAACATCGCTGGACCAAGTGTATTATATAGTGTTGCAGAAGAGTTTATTGAAACATAATTTTTAAAACATCCCTCGTACATACAATATTTGTATTTTCTTATGTACGTGGATAAATTCTAAATGTATCTAAAGACTATGAATTAAAAATAGGAAAATATTTGTTGATTTTTGTTGTATATATTTCTGTGTTTGTGTTGTGTTGCTTAATTTTCCTATAATTTTTTTTTTCTTTTATTTCATTTCCGGTATCCATGCAACAACGTATATTTATAAAATCAAAGTAAACGTTATATTCGTATATTTTATATTGTTTTTATTTTGTTGATATAAGAAGAAAATAAAGAAAAAATATATGTGGCATTAAATGATAAGAAAATTGTTCATGGAATTTGAATGGTTGGAGGACGGAGAGACAGAACGTCTAGTATGAACACAAAAAAGAATGAAAACAATTGATTTTTATACTTTTATTTTCCTTTTCATTGAAATAAAATATAAAATTTTCAATTGAACAAATGAAAATTGTTCTTAAATAATTTTGATTTCATTTTGTATAAGACTATAACTAAATCTGTTGATTGTTATTATTTTTCATTACAACACGTCAAATTGAATATTAGAAATATGGGTTTCCTTGATACACAACGTTGTAAAACCATTTGTATATCAAACATTTATATATTTTTCGTTTTTGCACTTAATGGAAGCGGGTCAACTCATCTCCTCAAATTATCATAACATTGTGGTGTTCAATTGGTATGATAAATTTTGTCTTTATATTACGTAAGAAATTTTCCATTGAAGTTTCTCTATTTGCTCACATACAATATATATATATATTTTTGAAAATATCATCAGAAAATTGTATTTATAATCTATTTAAAGTATGTGCATATTATATTATATGGTATGTTATTTAAACTGATGCGACATTCACGTACATATATCATATATTTAAAATTAATTTCGTTTAAAATATAGTTACCTA
The DNA here is from genome assembly GCA_910594885.2 of Bibio marci. Lineage (NCBI taxonomy): Eukaryota > Metazoa > Arthropoda > Insecta > Diptera > Bibionidae > Bibio > Bibio marci. Next base: position 18,916,730 of record OU343115.1, on the reverse strand, counting down.
AATAAATTAAAATATCAAGTAACTATAGGTACAGGGTTAGTCGACAGGAGAGTGATAACGTCTTTCGATATGTATAGAATTTTTTTTTTAAAAATTAAGATACGATACAAACTGCAACGAATACTGATTATAATGTTTACCAAGCTTTTATCCGGCCAAATGTAATTAAAATGCAACAACAATGAACATCCTTCATATTCTATTGAAGTGCATAACCAACTGAAACCAATTCGAAAGATTGTATTTTAAGTCATTTTAATTTAATTGGAGTAACAACTGTTGAAATGGATACCAAACAAATTATCGTTTTAACTATAATTATAGATAGTATTATTTTTGCACAACACTAATATATAGGTATGAAATACTAAAAGGACGATTTGTTTCCTTATTGTAAAATATAAATTTAGGCTTTTCCTTGTTGGAAAAAATTTAATTTTTATCGTAAATTATATAACTGCATCGTCTGCGCATGACTTAATTGGATGTGCATTTATGTAGAAATTCCACGAACAGTTTCCAACGCATATATATAGATCTAAATGAGAAGAGTATATTCCATTCGATTATGGTCAACAAATTAAACTGGTTAAAATAATGTAACCAACCATGGGGAATGGATGCATGGATTTCTGCACCTTGATAATTTTTTTTTGTAATTTTTTAACTCTACACAATCCTATAATCATTTTATTATTATTAAATTTATATAAATTTTACTTTAAGTCAGTTAAACCCTGTAGTTAACAAAATAAAATAAAAAATGTATCGGAAAAGATATTTTAACATAAACGTTTTAATATTTATATTTTTGTGTCTCTATTTGTAAAACACCAAAAAATTAATTTACACGTAAATTTTTCCCCATTTTCCCTATTTTTAATATATTTTCTTGTGGTTTTTTTTTTCCGTGAATTATTTCTCATATACATTAATATTTTAGTCAATGCGTTGTATTTAATATAAAATAAAATGAAAAATTTAAAATTGGAAATTTAGACCGAATATTATAGCAATATTTGTGTGTTTTTGGGGTGTCTTATTGTATACGTACACTACTTTTTATAGTGTGTTGCATCAGAACAATTATAAAAAATTAAATAATTTTCTTTATTAAAATGTTCTTTTTTTAAATTACAACATATAAAAGATATGCAAGTATGAAATATATGTGAAAATTATAAGGGTGTGAAAATGGTTAAGAAAATAAAAGTGTAAATATTACTAATATTTCATTATAATAATAAGATGACGTGTATTTATGATTTTTCTATATATTTTTTCAAATTGTCTATTTTATTCTAAAATTATATATTAAATTAAATTTTTTAAACATTTTATTACATAGCATTTATGCTATTAGTAATTATTTATTAATTATTAAATATACCGAATGACATATTAAGGGTGTGTTTTTTTTTTAAACCGATGGAATTTCCAATAAAGTTTGACACCAATTTTTTTATTTAATAAGATAATTTTATACCTGTATATGTTTTTGAATATTATTTTATGGCATATACAACATACAAGACCAGCTCTGATAAATCGGATTCGATCAATTCAATTTTGTACTACTTTTTTAATCTTGATCATGGTTATATAAACAAACAAAATTGCATGAAAACAACATTGAAAAAATTCATCAGATGCTATTATTAATATCATTTGTCGTCGTTGTAGATGATGCAACACGATTATTTCTTTCCAAATTTACATTACATCGAACTGGAAAGATTTTGGTTTCATCAAGTTGGTGTGCCAACACCTCATATGCAGCTGCTATAACCAAACTAATCAATTTATTATACGACAAATTTTGCGACAACATATTTCAAGAAATGATTTAATGATTAGTCCATAAAAATATCATGTGGATTAAACACGATTATTTTTTTTTGTTTAAGATTTATGCTGATAAACCAACTAAAATTGTAATAGCTCGTGTTGTTGGTGAAATACATCCACAATTATACTTGAAAAACTGGTTAAAAATTGAACTGATTTAATCGGATTGCACAGAGTTAGTTTCAAAACATCAATGACATAAAATTATATATTAAATAAAAACAAAAAATTAACTTCAAAGTTCTATCGCTCTATAAAAACAATTATTTAAAATTTAGTTATAGCCTTCTCCATAACATGCTTCGCCAAACGGATCTATCAGTTGCTAATGTCTTCCTGAATTTTAAGAATTCTTATATCACCATTTACATTGTATACCTAGCCTTAGTTCTTCCGGTTCTCCTTCTTCCTTCTGCGGAACATCATTCAAATAATTTTTTTTGTTGTACACATTCATCCTTCACACGTTCATGTGGCCAAGACATTTTAGTCTATATAGATTTGAATTGTTTAAACAATATTTAGTACACCGTACAACCTATATTTTGAAGTTTTACCAATTTACCTACATAACTCCATTATTGAATATCCTTATAGTTCAAAAAATTGTTCCTGGTTTTGTGTCATTCACCTTATGTCTCCATATACGTTACTATTGGACGTATTAATATATTTTTATACAGCTTCCACTTTAGATCTTTAAACCGTAGTTGTATCTGTTTCCTAGTGCTACCCTGCGGCAAATGTATATATCATATGCAATTTTATGTACATGTTATATATAATATGTATATGGCTTAATGGAGACCCTAATAAATATTTCATATAATAATGTTGTTATATATATATATATATTTTATGTTAAAGGATTGTTCTCGTATATGCGATTAAAATAGACTTTTCAATGTATCGCAGGTTTATGCATATGAAATGTGTGAATGAAAATGACTCACAAATTTAAAAATACAAAATGTGTTGAAGCTATAATTGTTGTTTGGAAAGAAGCGAATGCTTTGTGTTTGTTGTGATGCGAAAGGTATGGTGTGTTATATCTGGCGAAATACTGATCGCTATACCGACAACAAATGATTGATTTGAACTATGCTTTAGTCGAAAAACGACCATGGCTGTGACATTTATTACTCCACCAGTCTTGGCTCCTACCGATTACCATTTTTTTTTAATCAATAGGAGGACACGCACTTTAAAATATGTCATGGTTTTCATCGAAAGAGGAACAGTTTATCAGAGAAATGGTAAAATCGACTAGATAGCAATGATAATTACAATTTCATATGCATACACCTGATATTTATATATATATATATTGTATTAGTATTATATATTTTTCATATGTAAAACCTTACTCAAACTTATTTTTTTAATTTTTTATTTTTATATGTTTGAAATGTTACACAACATTACAAATTTATGCGTTCTTTTCTATGGTATATTTATAACAAATGCACATATGAAAAAAAAAAAAAAACAATTAGACATATACGAATTTTATAATATTAATAAAATTTTTCTTTACTAAAATAAATATCACTCTAACCTTCTCACAAACAATTCAAAAACAATTATTCCAATATTTTATTTTAAACATAAATGTTTTTTCTGTTTTATTATTTTATAAATCCTTTACACTCATACCAGCAAAATGTAAGAACAACGGATCGGTCTGTTACTTGTGATTTTTTGAAATTCTAATTCACATTCGTTACATACGAATTAATTAAATTAATCTAGAATGCCTATAGATAGCAAAATCTTGAGTCACGATAAAATTTGTTGTTCTTTTAAGTTTTAATATAAAATTAAATTACACATTAAATCCTATAAAATTATTCAAATGGACTTGTTAAAATGAAATCCGAAATAAAAATAATCTGTTTTCAATGTGTTCCGTTTTAACAATAAATGAATTCCTTTTACGGTTCATTAAATTATATATTAAATTATAGAGAACAATGGAAAAACACAAAAATGTATATTTAATCAAAACGGACATGTTTTGACGGCACCAATAATTATAAATGAAATACTATGTTTTTTAATTTAAAGGAATTCGATTTGATGTTTCTATAATTTTTGATAATAAAAGGATTTGTCAACATCATGTTAAAAAAAATTGGGCATTTTAAAATTAAATTTAGTGCTGCAAATTTATGAATTTTTGAAAACATATCCTGGTGTGTATGTTTTAAGTACAAAAATGGAGACTACCTATAAGGATTCTTACGATTGATATCAGAACTTTAGATGCTTAACGGTGGATAACAAAATAAAATTGTTTTCACATATGGTAAAATTTGTGTGTGGGCGATATTTTGTAATACATTTTATATAGGAAAGTTATTCTTATTATATTGATATTGTATATAATATTTACACAATGATTATATAACAATACGAGTAGTATATAAAGGTGTATTATATACATTATATTAGATTAGATTATATCTAATATAATAGATTTTTTATATATATTTTATCCTTAAAATATATTTTCGGTTATCAATATATAGGTGTAAATGTGTATTATATATTCATATATATATAGAAGAAGGATATATGGTATCTGTAAGTCACGGAGCAGAGACTGACACAAATTGAAGTATGAAAATGTTATATTGTTTTATTATATTTATGCATATCCTATATATAAAAAAATTATTATTGGAATTGGGTGGAGTTTTGTCGATACCGATAAGGTGTGAAAGTGAAGTGTATACACATTAAATATATTACATATTATATGCAAAGATGAAATAATAGATTTCAATTGAAAAATTTTCTGGTATATATTATACTGAAACCCACTTTCTTTTTAGTTTGAACAAATAATTAATAAATTCTTAAAATTAATAAATTCATCAAAATAAAATACACGCATATTTGTGTACGTTATATAAAACAAACACATAACACATTGCTTCAATTCCATGAAAAAAATATCAACTATAGATTTTATATAATTTTTCCTCATTTCAAGCAACATACAATTAACATTAAACATAAAAATACCTGCGATCGCACTCACGGAAATATATAATCACCTATATTTATTCCATATGTTATTTCTATTACAATATATACCATATTTTAATTTGTAGCGCAATTGTAGCTTTCTATTTTTCAGTAGTAGCCATAAATTCATATAAATAAATAAATAAATAGATAATATACGACAATAAACACATACTACAAATATAAAAGCTCGGTATATTTAATGGAGGGGAAATATAGCGATGATACGACGCGTAAACATACATATTACAAATTTATATAACTTCTTATAAGTGTATGGGTTTGAAAAAATGTATGTGTAGCTGAAACAGCTGTTTTTTTGAGCTTTTTTTTGTGTATAGTGTTGCGGTATAGCATCAAAAACTATATATGCCATAAATACTAGATATTTAATAGCATGATTTGTAGTGTATAAATTGTGTACATGTATTTGTTTATTATTTTAATTCTATATTTTATCCTATATATATTCTGACAAAATTAACTATATATAAAATCGTAGTGTGTGGTTATGTTATTATCATAACTGATAAGATATTTATATGCAATTTTTATTGTATATATAAAAATAACATATGATTATTATTTGGAATTTGGATATTTTTACCTCGTTACAGCCGTAATGGGTAATGGGGTGTGATGGTCACATATCTACTAGTAGTTGAGGAACACTTATATGGAAATATACGACCATGTATCGCTTTTATTTTAAAGATGGGTATATTTAGTTGCAGTGTTTTGTAACAGAATAGTTTTTATTACTTGGTTTATCATAAACCAAACCGCATCAACTAATTGTTTTCAATTATATTTCAATTTATCGATTCATTTTATCCATATACATATAATTTAATAGTTGTGATGGGTTTAAAGATCGTTTTTTAAAGTATTTGAAATTGATATCGTTTACATAAAATCCGTTCAACAATCGTTCTTATGTATGTCTATCTATTTGTATATATTGTTTAAAATTGTACATGTCTCTTGTTTATGTAATGTCCATCATTTTTTAAGTTCATAGTTAGACTTGACAAAAACATCCACAATTTCGTTTTAAAAAACTGACGCAACAAATTCATCTTTATGTTTTATATGCAAGATTTATTTAATTTTAATATGTGTTTGTGTGTTTGTTCAGGTAAGCATTTATAATTAATTTAAAAATGCTTTCTTTTTGTTTACATATTGTAAAATGAATATATGGTATATAAAAGACCTACTCAAAACAATAGCCCACTTTTAATTATTAAAATTATAAAACAAACAAAATTTTAATTATTTATTTTATGGTTTCTCTTATCAAAATAATAAATTTATTCGTTTTTATTATTATAATATTATAATGATAATAATAATAATAATAATAATAATAATAATAATAATAATAATAATAATAATAATAATAATAATAATAATAATAATAAATATTAAATAATAATACAAACTGAAAATTAATATAAAAAACATATTATTTTTTTGTCTTATAATAAAAATATAAATATTTTTCTTTAATTAAAACATAAAAGAAAATTACTTAAGAATTGTCTGGTTAACCCTCTAATGTATTTTTTTTCTCTTCCATCTGATCCAATCATTCGATTATCGGTTTCACAAATAAATATTTTATACGTATAGCTTTATATTTTTGTCTAATAAATTAATAATATATATTCTTTATTATCATCAAAATTATCGTCATCGTACTGACAATCACTATTTCTATATTCAAGAAATTGACGAAAACACACAATTAGCTTTAAATTTTTAATTCGTACACAGACATGACGAAATCTAACAATCTAAAAATTTTAATGTTGTGTACAAACCAAAACCCGAATCAATCATGTATGAATTAAAGAAATGATAATTGAAGACCAATGTAATTGATGAATTATTATATACTCTAACGTGTGGAGCAATTTACTAAACTTGATGGTAATGGATGTTAATGATGGTAGATGACATAATTTCCATTTGAATTAACTATGACAAAATGTGTGCGTATGCGTATGACAATGTAGGGTTAAGGAGAAAAAAAATATATTAAAATTTGTATATGCGAAATGTGAAACCTTAGTAAAATACAAGAAAAATTAGTAAAGTTTTTATATTTTTTTTGGCAAAAAAAAATTTTTATACATCGAATGTCAACGTTTTATATATTCTCAAGTTATAATATCATATTGTATATATATTTTATATATTTTATATATCAAATGCAATGTATAAACAACAATTCAAATTCATTACTTTATATTTATATTCTATTTGTTTTTTCCATTTTCGTCATAAATTATAATAAACCAAAAATTATAAAAGGAAAAGTTTAATTTTAAAAAAAATATAATATTACGTGTTTTAATTTTATCGAAAATATACGGTCGCATAACATAGAGACAGGAATAAAAAAAAACATCAAACTTTATACGCCCGCCTAGGTATATTTGAGTGGTATGAATGTATAAAAAATATGTGTAAATAAAATTATATGATTTTACAAAAATATCTGTTTATTTACAACAAATTTTCATGTTGCGATATTCGTGTTTAATTAGGTTTTTTTTTCTTTTAAGATTTATTATCATTATAATTTAGAGATAATTATATTGATTTTAAGAAAATATATTGTATGTATTTGGGTCCATCGAATAGAACATTTTAAATCTGATTGATTAGATTGATTAATGGAAATTTCCATTGCATCATAGATTCGTATTAGTATAAACCATTGATTGCTGATATAAATACTTTTGCATATAAATAGCATAGATGAAAAAGCTTTTAACATGAAGGAAATACTGACTTGGAAAAAAAACTAAAAGCTATATCAGACTTATACGTTTTGGTTAGACAAATTAAATGACTACATGGAGGTAAAACGATCATAACATCGATTTTTATATTGAATCAAAATACACACAATTGGTTATATGTATATGTACCGTTTACTAACAAACTCTAGATGAAATTGTTCTTTTCAACTCATCTAAGACACCCTCTTAACATTTATTTTATTTTATTTTTTTTCCAATTTTATTTAACACCCACACACCACCATCAATATATTTATTATTAATATTAATAAGAATAATACTAATAATAGTCTATAAGTTAATATTATCGTTAAAAATAGAATATCAAATTCTTTATTTATATATATATAAAATTAATAACAAGTGTGTATCGATATCATTCGCGTAACTGAAATTCTATTGAATTGAATATGCAAAAGCACGAGTTTAAACACGTGTTTGTGTTTTGTGTGTATGTGCATATGATTTGTATGTTTAGAAAATAATCAAAATATATATAGAACAATTCTATATTTATATACGTGGGTGGTTTGATAAAGACGGAATAGTAAATAAAATAAATTAATTTTTTTTTACATATAGTTTCCTTTTGTTAATAATTTCGAAATTTGATTTAAATATCTTGATATCTTTATATGTAATCTTTGTCATGTTCATGGAAAAAAAAAATGGTAGTGTCAAATCTACGGAATACGTTGAATGAGCAAATAATTCATAACGTATTTTTGTGTAATTTAACGGTGACAATTGTTATAATTTATGAATTGTTACAAAATATTTGCCAGAACTTTACCAACTCACGAAATTGTTATTGCTTTCCATATTGCTTTACTTTTAAATCAACGTTTTTTCTGATTACGCGTGCTAACGCAGGTTCAAACAACGTTGGTCACACAAATGATCGTTAATGATATAAAATGTTCATATATATATATATAAATATTTTTCTACGTTAACCATATGTCAGCTTTCGCATACACTTTCAATCTGCGATCATTCAACATCCGACTTCATGGATTTTGACCATCATTTCTTATGTGTATAAAGTCGACTATTATCAATGTGGTATATTAATTTTTCTGGCTGCCATATACAATTACAATAACATTCAGTAAACCAATTGTGAATCATTTTAGTGATAGCATGTCTCGATTTCGGATATAATTCTACTTATATATTTCTATAATGGATTTAATATATTTAATTTAAACACGTGAAAATTTGTATGCAATTTCTTTTAAAAAAATTCCGATGTGAAAAATAATATCGGTTTGGTGTAACAACAGCATCCAATCGGATAACGTTTTACCTTTTGCTCATTAAACACCGTCCACGTATATTTCAAAGGTTGAACATAATAACGGATTAAGGATAACAAAAATAAATCCATTATTTTTTTTATCATTGAACAATATTTTATAGTTAAATAATAAAACAATTTATAAATTAATAATATTCAGATAATAAAAAATTAAAATAAATACTATATTTTAATTAATTAAATAATAATTATATAATTTTCTACGTTATTACATAAAATTGCTGTATATACTCTTCACTGACAAATGACGCAATGTCAGTTTTATATTAATTTATAATATGCACGGAAAAACGTAAATAAATATAGATAAAAAAAAAGGTTATACGTATATTTGTGTTGAATGATTTAAGGATTTAAGGACATTGTCAATGACGGTATAGGGATATTTTTTAAATTACAAATGCGATACCGATATGTGAAACAGAATTAAAACTAGGATTCGAGTAGAATTGATGATTAAATGATTAAAAATATTTCAAGGATCTTACAAGGATATTTTTTAGAAATTACAATAGATATAATAACTCATTGAATGAGCGAAATAAACAAGGAATTGAATATAGAATTGGTGGTGTTACAAAGATTAATGATATTTACGTGTTTTTATAAGGATAAGTTTTCAAATTAAATATGTGGCACCTCGCATATTAATGACGAATCAAACAGTCTCTTAGTTTGTTTTTTTTTTGTTATTCCTATCCCTAATGGTTGAATTTAAACTAATTTTATTATTTAAATAACCAATTTTCTCGTTCATCAATGTTTAGCAATTACTCAATTATACATAGAGAATAATTTTGCATAGCATGACAGACATGTGTGCTTACAATTTTTTGTCCGACAGATATTGGGACATTTTGTATATATTTTATTTTTCAGTTATTCTTCTGAATTTATTCTTTATAAAGATTAAAATTATTTTTAGTTCACTGAAATTAAAATAAAATATGAAAATAATAAAGTAATTCATATAATTAAATCCGAGATTATTATTATCATAGTCGAAAAGTGAAAGTTTCCTTAACATGGCAGCGATTGGATCCACTACCTTATGCGTTAATAATTGCATTTAATTTTAAAGTCTTTTTTGTTTTGTAGTATATCCTCCTAATGTCCTAATAACACATAAATATCCACTTTTTTTTCCGAATTTAACAATTATTATAAATCATATATTAATAAATAAAGCATACAATATAAAAAATAGGAAGAAATACCCATACAACAAAAAAAATATAAGGGTTTTTTTCTGTATAATCTTAATAATTACATCGTTTAAAAAAATTATTATAAATTTTCTTTGTTTTATTTTTATAAATAAAAACCTTTTTTTTTTCTAAAAATAACCCAAATTTTATATATCGAACTAAATAATTGTTGTATCGTAAATTAATATATGTGTTTATTTTATATCAACAATTTAATAAATAAGTATATTCTACTACAATATATTAAATTATCGCATATACACACACACACACACACACATTGATAGGTATTTATCATAATTTTCATTTGTTAACCCATTGTTGTTGAATACAATTATAACTTTGACGTATAACTTAGAAAAAGTTAACGAACTTTAAATCGTTTTTATATCTCATCGCTTTGTTATACATTTAAGAATAAAAATGTTTGTTCTGTGGATGGGTGCCATTATAAGAAAGTGGTTTTAATTTTCCAGAAAATTATACCAAATGGGTTGAATATTTAATACGCACATAAATTATATAAGGACAGTGGTGTTTTTGAGTGAGTTTGTGTGTTTGAGTGTTATATTACGTATAAATGGTATAGTGGTGGGTATATATATTTAATAAAATTTATCCTATAATAATTTTATAAAAATAAAATAATATATCTAAAAATAAATATTTTATTTTTTAAATTAATGCAGGGAAATATATTAAAATCCAACAATAAATGTATATATAAAAATTCCATATTATACTTATAACACCACCCCCAACCTTATTTGAATGATTTTCTTACATGCTATAGCATGATTATCAATATAATATATTTACAATACATATACATATTTTATTATTATTGTATATATTTAAATATACATTAAAATCTGATTTTCAATTTAAATAAATGTTACAACAACAAAAACAATATCAAAATATTTAATCACTTTTGAAATTATTTATTAGAAATTTTCTTTCAATATGTAAATATCGTCGTTTATGTCTTACATCGACAATCGACAATTTCCTCATTTTATATATTAATATTAAATAGTTTTTATTTATAATATTATAATATACAATATATATATGAAATGTTATACCGCCGCAGTCACCCAGTGACAGTATCATTATAATTTGATTGTCATATTTTAATAAATTTTGCATAAAATTAATTATATTGATAATTTATGGGTAAAAATTTTAAAATATGTCACCCATCCCAAAACATATCGTTTTGTTGTATAATAATAACTTTCGATTTAAATATAATTGTATAACTCTTTTATTTTTATAACTGATTTAAAGATATTTAATGTGACAGTGCCATTATCTACATATCCTTTTATCCTTTCGTTGAAATTTTAATACAGAAAATTTTTATTACATATTGTTTCTTCCCAAAAAAACAATTATGAAATTGATTGGAAAATTTACAATAGACGATAATAAAATTTGATGTGTGATGGAAATCCTGATAACAATAAAATATATAATAAAATAATAGATAAATGTAGATGACATTTGTTTGAGTTCCGATGAATTTTGACCAGCTTCATCAATTTTTTTAAATACATTCTCAATCATTGCAAACAGTATAAAATTCTAAAAAAAATTCTATCTATACGCGAGTTTCATTAACTTTTAAAAAGAATTTATATATATTTGATATATTGTTAATATTTTGACATTACAATTTAATTGTTACTTAATTAATTTGATAAAAAAATATTGCAAACAGAGATCGTAAACATTTGCAAAGAATGTGTGTGTATTCAAACATTTACATGTGTGAAAATAATTGTCAGTAAAATGGATGTCCTATTTGTTAACAATCAATGATATCAAAGATTTAACTTCATATCATTGTTTGAACATTTTTTTAGTGTAATTCACAAATGAGTTTCTACTTTGATTCAAAATTATCGATAGAATATGATTTCATTTCTCACCATAACCAACCATCATAATCAAGACAACAGGCACCAGAGTGGTTATAGTAGAATCTGCTACAATTTAACCTATGTGACTAATATCGCAACCATCTTCTGTTATGGTTTTTTTACTACAATATAATTTAAGGTTTAATATGGTACTCTAAATTCAACTTTTGTACCTGAAATATAAACTATTAATTTATCTGTTCAGTGAGTTAGTGACGAGAAAAATATACTAATAAAATTATTTAACAGAAACCTATCGATTGATTGCTGTTTTACACAAAAATATATCTTAAAATTTGAGTTGTTAAAAAATGTGTACAAAACTTACTTTCCTTATTGCTGCGGTTTTGTACCTGAAATATAAACTATTAATTTATCTGTTCAGTGAGTGTGAGACGAGAAAAATATACTAATAAAATTATTGAAGAGAAACCTATGGATTGATTGCAGTTTTACACAAAAATATATCCTAAAATTTGAGTTGTTATAGAATGTATACAAAACTTACTTTCCTTATTGCTGCGGTTTTACTTTAGCCACACAATTTTTTAACTTTAAGAATAATAATATATAAATTAATTGCTATGTGTGTTTTTTTTTTATTTATTTAGCTTATAATGGATAAAAGTTTCCTTCCACTATGTTCCTCCTACACAAAAAAAATATATATCTGATTTTTATGTGAATGTTTTTCTGAGAAAGCGCTACTGAAGTTTTCCCTTCAATATATATATAACTGAAACAATATACACGCACCCTTACACCTACGCACAGCATATATATATATATTTTATGTATATTCTTCGTCTTATAAAATTATATATCCTCCGTCTATATATTGTAGTATCTAATGCTCTCTAAAAAAAGTAATATTGAATTTCCTGAATGAGAATATATTTTATTACTGTATTTGTTTCATGTTTTTATTTTTGTACATATATAGTCAAGTCTTTAGTTTGTTTTTTTCCTTAACGTATACCATACAGATATATCAGAAATATTGCGTTATATATATTTTATAGCTTATACCTACATACCTGTTTTATTTTTTTTCATATTTCATGTTACCATATAAACCTACCTATATACTACCAGTCGTTTATAATAAAAATATACAATATGGGTTTATGAAAAAACTTTACCCTAATAATCAAGGTCACACATAATATACGTATCTGGGCAACGCATTTGTGACGCACATCATAGATATGGAATTTATATACACATTCAGTATATTGGTGTGTCTATACAATATATAAATATATATAAATATATATCGTTGATGTGGTTTTGAGCTGGTATAGTGACACACAGGAGCATATTAACGATATATTATACATTTTTATAAGGTTTTTCGTGTATTATGAATACCATACATAAATATATATGCGGTTATTATTATGGTAGAGTGGAAAATGGTATGATTGTGCGGTATATTGTATAATGGTTGGTTGTTTGATTGATATAAGTATTATAACTAAACATAACATAACATAAATGGTATCTGTCTATTATAATAGAAATAAATATATTGGTTGATAGCGATACAATTTTGAAGTTACATAACGCATTCGATTAGCCAAATTTTTTTGAGTAAATTTTACAGAAATTTGAGTGCAATCTGCATTGATTATGTGTTGGTCTATATACAATTTATTAAGCGTGTGCTCGGTTTATCGGCATTGGCCAATGCTGTAACGTTGTCTAAAGTCGTCTAATCCCAAGAACTTGAACAATTCACATATGATTGAATTTTGAAGTTTTCAACAAAATCGTTTGTTGCAGTCAAAATTTAGTGGCGGTTAATTTTATTTTAATTTGACAAACAGATTAATTCGAAGTCGTATTTTATATTTTCTAATTTCTAACAAATAGTAATCATGATTTTCACAAGGCAATCGATACGATAAAAGGTTATGTTAAAAAAAACTGGTGTGGATTACACATAAATTTAATATAAGATTAATTTTCATATATAATATTTCTATGAATTTAGATTTTACTTTGTAATATATACGAATGATTTTGTACTTGCCTGTGTTATAATTTTTGGGTGTTACGGCATCGCCAATATATATTTTGTATAGGAAGAAAAAGAATTTATATCGATAGTTGTTCAATGTCGAAACATTAAAATAATATTCTTATCTTTTTCGGTCGATATATTGTACTATTTTATGTTTTTTTTTAACAAATTTAATTTTTCGCTAAAGCTTTTCCACAACATTCGTGTATACAATAAATAATAAATACATATATAGATTACGACATTTATAAAAGGAAAATGCCAGTTTTCTTTTATTTATGTGATTTTCTTTTATTTTCTTTTATTTTTCGTTTTTTTTTTTGTAATTATTTAAGCTGATGAAAATCAAATTTGACCTGATTCGAGATGATTAAATATTAATAATATATAAGAAATATTTAATATTAAATTAAGCTGAACAGTTTTTTGAATTTTATGTTTTATGGAAAATGTAATATATAAATTTTATATAATTGAGAAAATTCAATTCATCAAATTAGATTAAATTTTCAATTTCTTAATATAATTGCAATATTTATATATACATTTAAATAACAGATGAATAAGACTAGACACACACACACACACACACTCACTCACCTTTGAATTGATTATTTGTTAGGAAATTTGTTTAATAAAATGATGTTGAAGAGTTATATGTGGTGGAAAGAAATTTGAATGAAATTCTAAGAAATTTGGTTGATAATGTGATTATTTGAAATTATTTAAGAAAATGGTATATGCAGGACAGTGTGTGTCCTCCGTGTCTGCGATCGCAGAATCTTAGAAATATGATTATGTGACAATAAATAAAATTTGATATATTTGCGTTGATAATGGAAATTTTTCAGGTCACATTCTAGAATATTATATGAATTGGTTCATTGCTTATACAATTTCGCTATTCCTAGACGAAATGATATTTTTCCGAGGCATTACCATAAATGCGCAATATTTATTAATATTATTTTGATAAAACAAAATCTTATGTTGTTCCAGGCCGACAGTAAACATATTTTTATCATTCATGAAAAAATTGAAATGTGCTCTCTATCAGGTGGGATCAGAAGGTTATATATGGTGTATTATTTACTACTAATACCTGTTGAAACAGATAAACATCTCGATTAGTTGTAAAGCTATCGTAAATTTCATTGCTAAAATGCAGAGAATCTAAATGTATATTTACACTTCAGATCAATCAGTACATTTACTGTAACCGTTGATTAAATTATGTATTCCATCATTTGTGTAATTATTAATTACTACTCAACTTGTATATTTAATATATAAAATAATTGGAAAACAGTTTTTTTATAGAATTTTACCTCAAAATCCTAATATTATTGTTTGGTAAGGAAAAGGGTTTAGCAATTTAGAATGAACTTCCAGGAAAAATCTAACGTATATTAATATAGGAATTTGGGAAAATGCAATTTTCATATGAAATTTGCTTACGATTTCCTATCCATTTCGTATGATTCTTCTCTCTTCTCTGTACATCCTGGGACCTACCACACATTACTTCTGAATATTCTATAATATATATAGTGTTTTTTAGTAGATTTTTTTAAAGTGATGGTATTTGTCGTCAGTAATGTACATCTCTGCCCAAAAATTTTTACAATTAAGTTTAAAATTTCTCCTATACTTTACCTTCATAGATCGTTATTTATTTCATTTTTCTTTATTCGATGACCTATACGACGCGCTATGTCCTTTTTATTCAATAGTGTTATATCTCGATTCGAAAAAAAATATTAAGCTTAATTTTAATTTGAATTTGATACATTTAATCGTGTGTTATTTTGGCACAGATGAAAACTTTGGATTTTTAATTAATTTCTTTTGATGCTTATATTTAAATTGATTGACTTATGGCACGACTATATGAAAATATGTTAGAAATTTTATAATTGTTTTTTTTTTGTTTTCTAATAAATTTTGAAATCTCCTATTTTTATACAATTCATTTTTAAAAGTCAAAAATTCTCTCTCTACTACTATTTCTCTCGATCGATCTTTTACTAAAATAATAAAAAAGATTTAAAAAGAAACAAATTATTTTTATCTTAACGTATACAGGTATCCCTGAACTAACACTATACGCCAATAGCACGGTTAGTTTTTTGTGGGTATAACATGTGGTATCAAAAACATTGCCGCACTGCTTTTTATAAATAACAAAATGCATTTTCGCTGTAAGACATTTAAGTTTCCGCACTAAAAACGGTTTTCCTATAACACTGCGTTTCCATATAACAAGGTTTCCCATATACATATCCACAGTTGTATGGCATTACAGTTTTCATATAATACGGCATCAATAATAAAACCGTGCTATTTGAAGGGATATCTGTATGTACAAGGAGTATTTATTTATTCTCACATTATTTATTAATAGTTTTTTTTTGTTTTTAATATGATAAACAGATATGCAATTTTTCGGTTAACATTTCAGTTTAGTAGATCTTTAAATTATTTTTAATAATTTTAAATTAAATATTTTATATGAAACAACACCCCAATTAACCGGTCACACACAGGGCTATTGTTTTACTGCGTATACGTTTACTTAATCTATAATATTTAATAAAAAAAACGAAAATGTTATATTAATAAAAATCATAAAAATATACTAATTTAAAAATAAGAAAAAAAAAATTATTTTGTGCAAAAATAGTACTCCAAAAATAAGTACATAATTCTATGGGTTGTTGGCTGCTTTGGTTTCGTTTGGTTTATTTCACATATATATATAGATTTTTATAAATATATACGTGTTACGATGATGATGAAGAAGCAGAAAAAGAAGAAGAAGAAGAATACGAAGAAAAAAAAAATATTGAATATAAATAAATAGTAAAAAATGTATATAGAAAATTGTATAGTGTTTTGGATGCTTTATTTATAAAATGTTTAATTTCATCTCACCAGAATGTGAATGTTATTTCTTAACATAGAAAATCTGACTGAAATAAAGTCTTATTTTGAGATCAAGCAAACAACATCTTGTGGTGGTGGCGGCTCCTCTGTATACACAGAGTCCCTATATATTATTATTATTATTAGTATTATTATTAGTATTATTATTAGTATTATAAATTTGTATATTGAATGGTTTTCTATATTTTTCGGTTTAAACTTCTTTATACAAAAATTATAAAAAGAAAACTACGTTAATAGAAAATAATAATTTATACGCACGGCAAAATAATCGTTTAGAAATTAGTGCATTTTGCCGTCCGTGTCGTGTATTGTGTTTAATAACAATATTAAATATACGTTTTAATATAAAAATATATGTTAAAAAATCATACTTAAATTTTTTATTAAAAAATTAAAATATTAAAAATATAAATATTTGTTTAAAATTAAATAATTAATAAATTACAATTAATTAAATAATATAGTGTCCATTCTTACTCGTTACAGCAGGAAAATGTTTTAATTAATTATTTTGTACGTGTAGTCTGAGTCAGTGTATATTTTTTAAATTGTTTACAAAATGTGAAAAGTTTTCGTTTAAATCAGTGAGTTTTGTGATGTCTTCATTTTTCGGGGCAGTATCAAACCTGTTAAAATTGCTGTGTTTGTGTGTAGAGTTTCGGTTTTAAAAATTAAACATTTAATTTATGTTATTATAAATATTAATATATAAAATTATTAAAAAAAAATTAATAATAGAAAATTGTGTGTGTGTGTGTGTTTTTTTTTTAAATAAAAATATATTTTTTTTTATTAATATCCGTCGCGTGGTATTTATTAAAAAAAATGTTTAAACAAAATAATAAAATTAGTTTTAAAAAAATAAGTATTGTACTTCATCATCGCCAACATCATCACCATCACCATCGCCATCACCATCATCATCATCGTACTTTTGATAATCATTATTTTAATTATTTTATAAATAATATCAATATTGAACATCATGATTATTATTATTATTACTATTATAATCGCCATCATCATTTTCAACGATTTAAATATAATTTTCTTAAATAAAAAAAAGAAAAACACACAAAAAAAAAGGAGAAAAAAAAATAGAAAATCTTTTTATAATTTTATATTTTTGACTACTTTTCATCTGAAATATTATAAATTTTGTATGTTTTAAATAATAAAGCAACGGTTATTTTGGTATGTTCTTAAAATATCAATTAGGAAAAATTTTTCGTAAAATTTCTTATATACATTTATTATTTTGTATTGTATACATAAAAAAACATTTAATTATAAATTGAATATAATATTATATATACGCACATTTACGTGTACACACATAATAATATCAATTTAGAAGCAGCAGCCACCGTCAGTCCCATAACTAATGAGAATGGATAAAAGGAAAACACAAAAGTAGTATATTAATATTTCGAAATATTCGCCTTCAACCTGTTTAAGCGTACCGAAAGACTTTCACTCATCAATATACGACGATCGTTGACATGTTCAATATCTTTAATTTATACAAATCGGTTTACTGTTCATCATCAAATTAAGCTAATCGAGTCGAAAATAGTAAGATGGAGCTAAATCGGTTGAATATGGATCGAATTTTGAAGGGAATAAATTTAATTTCGATATTCAGGACGAAAAGGACGAATATGAATATCAACAAACAATTCAATAATCGTTAACCATTAACCAAATTCTTTGTGAAAAACTCCTTTTGGAATCGTAAAAAGAAATGATTTTTGATTTCTTCAAACGAGATTTTATTTTGAAGTTCCTTCTACTGGTGATCACGCCATTCAGCACTTTTACGCTTAGTTTATGTTTCGCATTGAAAACATCATGTGTTTCGTGACCAGTTAAAATAGTTTTTTTTTATACAGTTTACGTCACTTCAATCATATTTTTAAATTTAATCTTTACAATGTTCAAATCGATTTAATTTTTGATCATCAATCGTAGAATCAAACTTTGAATTTATCTTTTGTAGACCATTTTTTTTTCTCAGTTAAAATTCAATGCATTATTGTATTCGGTATTCCAAGGTACATTTCCATACTCAATGAAGATTTTTTTTTAGAAATTGTTTCAGATGGTCCACCTGGACATTCATCCATCACTTATATAACTTCTCTGGCTTCTGTGATTGGTCTAAAAAAAACTCAGTTCACACTAGATAAATCAAGATATAATAGTGGCTATACGAATTCCATATATTATAAAATCCATTCTAATTATTTTCCGGACAGAAGGTTTATGTACAATATATATATATACATGTGTTTATGTGCATTGGTTTACGGCGGCTTTAAGCTATTATATACTAGATGGCATTTAGTTAAACTCCGGGTGTTCGACGGTGGACGCCGCCAAGTAATTGAAATTTTAAATATTTAATTATGTGTATACATTATATTATTTATATATTGTAAATATATTACACATTACAGTCGACGAAATTTATATAGTATAGCATTTATTAAAGACTAAACTACACGTATTTAATAAATAATTGACCATTTGTATTGGTTTGACATAGCTATTATAGGTGATTGAACATTTCACTGGTAGATAGATAGATTTAGTTAAATTCTTACCACTGTTTATTATATTTGGAATGTAAAACGGATTTTGTTGTTTGTTGAAGGTACTTTAATTGGCATTCAATAACAAATATAACGATCAGTTGTGACTAAGTCTTAAAAAGGCTCCGCATGAATTTAAAGATATTCACTCAAACCCAAAATGCTTGGTCGATTTACGTACGAAAAAAGTAACAAAAATGATCTATTTATGAAACGATTTGATAACTGGCAATGAAAAATTGTTTTTATATATATTTTTAAATTATAATGTAAATCTAAAAGATCGTGAAAAACTTGAAGTTCAACAAAAATATATTGTGGTTATATTATCAGTTTTGTGGGATTACATTGTCTATTTTATTTTTTTTTTAATTATTAATTTATAGATATTATTTAATCACAGCATAAATTTTTAATTTGTATGCCCTATTTTTTTTTTTTATCAGTTGAAAATAAAATCCAATTTATTGACTCTATATAAATTTCACTCACTGTATCTAAATATATATTATAAATTATATACGACGGCGGTTCGATAAATACAATATAAATTTGTATGGTTTTCATATGGAAACAATACAAAGAATACAGTGCATTCATTACTGTGAGAGACTCCTAGAAATATCTTCTTTCCAAAGCTATAATAAAAAGTGTATGCTGAAAAGAAATTCACATCAAAATGAAATGGAGTTTTTTTAGCCAGACTCTATATATGTTGGAGAAATAAAGAACAATTTTGCAACACAAAAACTGTTTTATTAATATAAGGAATATAAGGAATTTATTGAACTGTCCTCTCATTCGCATTGTATTTATGTACAATATAAAAATGTTAATGTAAATATATAAAATACAAAACATTTGCGCCGCGCACGATTGAACATTATATATTTTATTTATGATGCGGCCAAGTGAAACATTCTAATTTTGCTAATAAGTGGCCGATGACGACAAATAAAATTAAGTGATTTGCTTTTTATTTTTTATTAAGAAATTCATTTAAATATGAAAATTAATCAAAATTTATTTAACTAAATACATTTATAATAAATAATATAGAATTTATAAATGCAAGCAATACATTTTTCGATGCGCAAAATATTAAATTAATTTGATTGTGCTTTTGAATGAAAGTTTTTTTTACTCTTTGTGATGTACTTATACCTATGAATCCGTCCTCCGTTTCATTTTTGTTGAGATTTACTTCATTATTTTATTGAAAAGATTTCGTTTCTAGAAATTAGGGGCGACATGTTTCATTGGGAAAAATAATCCTCAGAATTTGAGACTTTATTATACACACACACACACACACAAAATGTTTGTTAATTGTTGATTATTCTTTCGAAATAATGTGATAAACCTGCGATTGCGTTAAATTGTTGCTTGTTTTGCAGAGGAACGTCTTTTTGTAACATTTCATATACGTAACAATCCTTTTATTGAAAATCCAATTTATCGATATACCATCAATTCGAGAAATAAATCAATTTGTTTCCAAGTTCTTGTGATTTATTAAGACCTTCAAAATTATTTTCTTTGGTCTATGTCCATGCACTAATAACAAAATAAACAATCAAATGAATTGTATGCGTTATGGAACAGTTACCCGGCGTGTGGTGCAACTTTACTAGATATTATTTTCTAAAAATTAATTGTTGTTCGCGCATCATTAATGGAATGATATTTCATTAATTTTTCTATATGTTTTATTTAACTTCAAAGTAGTGTAGCGTTTTTTTTTGTTGAGGAAACACCCTATGCATACATATGTGTAAGTAAGTCTATAAGGAAAATTGATTATCCATCCACTTAACCTTATTTATTTAATAGTTTTTATTTTATTCTACACCTAATTTTTCATTTATTTCTTGTACTTTGACAATATATATTTCTCTATATAATTGATATAGACTTTTTTTAAGGTGACAATGGACAACGAAATGAATTTATTATATAGAAAAAATTGGTTTTCTTAGGAAATTAAACATTAAATGAATTTTTAAAATAGTATTTCTATTTCGTTGTTTACTACTCTGAACACACTTTATTTTTTTTTATTTACAGAAATGTTAATACATTTTATCGTTGACGTATTTATTATTAATTTATTTAAATTACATTTGGGACAAACTCTTTAGAAATGGTATGCATATATTTATGTATGAATATGGGGGGCTGGGGTGAGGAGGATACAAATGTTATAGGAAAGTAGAAATGGATTTATTTCCTCATGGTCAATACGTGTAATCGCCACCTACAGATTGAATGGTGTTAACCACTTCACCACTGACTCTGATGCTTAAATACGTGATATGTGTATTATACATATCGTTGAAGGTGTCTTATTAGGCTATGTTTCCATTGGGTATGACAAGCACATTTATACGCTGTATGATTAGTTAAAAATACGTACTTTAGTTAGTACGTGTGTGGCTCCTATGTGGTAGATGTTCTCATCCGAAATACATATGCGAATGAATGTGCTTGTCATATCCACTGGAAACATAGCCTTAGTTGTTTTCACATATTCATTCAATTGCGTTCCACAATTTGTGTCTATTATCTATATTCTATAACTTATACACGTAAACCGCGTTACCACTGTTTTTATTACGCATTAATATTTGTGCAAATTTTTTCTGTTGCATTATAAATATTTATAATAAATTTAAATAATTAATTAAACTATAAAATTATACTATAATTAAATATTGGTAATAAAATATAATAATTAAATCGTAATAAAATGTATAAAATTGGAAAAGGGACAAACGGACACGAACTATACGTTGACAAAAACAAAAACACAAAAAATACTTATATTATTTTTAATTTAATGTCTTTTACTTTTCTTGTTGTGGTCTATTTTTTATTACCTTATTGTTATTTAAATTTTTAAAAATAATATAATAAGACATTAAAAAATAGTAAATTTGTTATTCATTTTGATCTATTGATAAACTTTTTTTTTTATTATTATGCAAAAAAAAAGAAAAGAAAATGTTTGTATAGGTACAAATTCAAATGTAATTGTTATATATTTATGGAATTGTGTGTGTGTGTGTGTGTTTGGAATGGGTTAAAAATTCATGACCTAATGTGATTTGAATGATTACCTATTTTGATTTTTGTTATTTGATAGTAACACCATTTTTAATGTGTTTTATTTCGTTTTTTTTTTCAATTTTCTAACAATGGATTGAAAATAATAAAAAGTCGCATATCGTTTGTTATACAAATTTTATGATAATTTTACGTTGTACGTTTGTGTGTGATGACTTTCCTTGACTTTAGATATATTGTACAATAATATTTGTTAAAAATTTGAAATTAATTATAATTTATTATCTACAGAGAATAAAATAGTATACAAAAATATTATATATTTTTATATGTTAACTTGATTTTTGCTTTACAATTCTCAATTTATATATACGATTACTTTTTTACTTATAAAACTGATAAAGTTTACGTATAGTCACACAATACTATAAACTCTTGACTCTACTAACATAATAATATATGGTTAAAAGTAAATGATAACATAATTGTTATTGTTTTTATATATTCATATTATTATAAATTAAATGTGGTTATTGTTTCTTATATCAATTATAGAAAAATATTCGTATGTGTGACGTATGTAAGATAATTTACTTACTTACTCCATGGCATTATAAGCCAGGTACGGTTTTAGCCTTCTCCAACACGCTTTTCCAAACTGACCTGTCAATGTCTTCCAATCCCGAATTTTAAAGATCTTTTTATCACAGTTTACTGCATCTAGCCATCTCGCCTTAGGTCTTCCGGTTCTCCCTTCTGGTTTACTATTTAACAGTTTTTATTTCGGCACACGCTCCTCCTCCATACGTACTACGTGTTCAAGCCCTCTCAATCTATTGATTTTGATTGTTTTGACAATATTTGGTTGACCGTACAACTTGTCTAATTCAAAATTGTATCTTCGCCTCCAACCATTCTGTTCTGTTTGACGGGACCAAATATACCGCGGAGTAATGTAATATTATTTACTGGATATGAAACTATGTGATTTTCTATGTGATCAAGTTTTAGTCGGTATATAATTTATTAATGGGGTGGGGGTGTCATATAATAATAATCAATTTAAGGGTAAATTATATGTGTGTGTGTGTGTGTGTGTATTGGTTTATCGATATAGGAATGGTAACATTTGTTGATTAACTTCCAAAAACGTTTGCGTCTCTTTAAATCGCCCTACCAATTGCCATTATACTGGTCGATAGAAATCAAAAAACCAATCCATTATTCCACACTATATCCATCAAACATAAACCACCCTTCTGAATGTTGAATTTTATGTTGTTCAGCATGTTATCAAACCATTTCACCATCACACGTGTTTGATGCCACATATATTTTAAGAAATCTTTTCAATTTTCCGAACCGAATTTCATCGAATTATAATATGCAATTATCGCAATAATTAAATTGAATTTATTTCTTTTAACACACGTTAGAAATATTTTTAAAATCTATTTCTATATATATATGCAAAAAGTGGTTTTTCCATAATATTATTATTATTATTATTATTATTATTATTATTATTATTATTATTATGAATTAATAAAACAAATTGAATTTATATATATTAAAACAAATAAAATGCATCATATTTATGTCTGCATCTGACACACAGCATGTGTTGCATGTTTTTTTTTTTTTTAATCTATATAATAGAAACTATACAAAACCCATTTAATAGCAAAGTATATGATTCAATATATTTATTTGAACAAAGACGACCACTTGTTGTAATCCAACCATATAACATAACTATTTTGTGGTTATAATTATTATAATAAATGAATATATACCAATATATTATTTACTCACTTATTTAATAATATAATATTATTCTAACCTAAACCTATGTTCATATACGGTATACATACAAAATATTATATGTTTTATCCTTGCATTTAACGGCGCCTTATTGAATTATATTTATATTTATATTTATTTAGTTACAGCCACAAAACGATATCTTAGTCTTCTTAGTCGCATTTGTTTGAACCATCTCTTAACACTAAAACGGTTTGCATATATTGTATATGGAATTGTGCTTAAAAATAGATTATATAATAATTTACTTTCTAATAATCAGTGCACATAACTTTTAATAAAATTCGATATGTTTCTTTAGGATTATGTAAGATTAGTTTTAACCATTTTTCGTCAATTTAATGTCAATTTTCCAGCAGCAGTAGAACAACTATTTCTGTAATCGAGCATCTGTAGTATATATACAGCAACCGGGCAGGAACTAGTTTTTTAAAGAATTTGTTAGGAAGCCACATTATATAATCGCTGCATTTTAAACATCTCCATTTATTCAAATTTAACATTAAATTATATTTAAGAAATGATCAAAATTTGATATCTTATTTTATTTCACTTTATTGACTTTTTTTTTATTAGAAAAACAGTATTGTTCTTTGTGACTATATGGTTTCAATATTATAAGAAGCGGATACACTGACATATGTAAATGTGGTGACTAAAAAAGGTGGTTTGACTGTATACCACTTACTTTTCATTATTAAAATTAATATTAAATATAAAATTCGAGGCTAAATGGCTTAATAAAATATCATGTATCATATATGATTCATTTTCTTGTAATGCACTTATGAACAACAGTTTTTGTGTTTTTTTTGGCTATTAAATGCTAACTCATTGTTTATCGAATTTTTTTTAATTGTTATTATTATTATTACGTATTATTTATTATTATTATGATGATTAACACCATAAACTTAATAAGAAAAACATTCCATTTTATATATTGTATATGAAAATTAAGTTACGATCACATCATAAATTGTTTTTGGTGTATATTTCTATAGTTATAAGAAACAAATTGATATTTATATTTATAAATCAATTATTTTACTTAAAATTAAAAATTTTATTTGTATATTTGGAATAAATTCTTATTGTGGTGGCATGCATATGTGCTGCTGCGTGCTGCTATTAACACAAATATAAACCTCCTTACTGAAACTATTATAAAAGATAAATTGTCTTAATTTGTATGAGTGTTTTTTTTCTATTATTTTGTAATGTTTGCTAAATTATAAACTTATTTTATATATTGTTTGTTTGTTTTTGTTTTTAGTGTGTTTATGATGATGAATTACACGCACGCATACACACACATACAAAATACAATAAATAACAAAAATATATAATAGATTATTTAATATGTTTTTTTTTATATTTTTGTTGGATGAAATCCAAATTAAAAATTGGCAAAAGTGTATTAGTCATTTTGAATCATGTGTAGAATTTGTCGTCTCCTCTTCTGGCAATCAAATTAATTAAATTTTTACATTAATTTAATTGAATTCGGTTCATTTTCTGTTTGTTTGTTTCGATTTTTTTTTTATGTACAAATAGTTCAAAGTTTAAATTTTAAGAGTTTTTTTTTTGTTTTCTTTTTACTTTTCAATCACGTGAGACAATTTATAACACCTTTTTTTTTTTTTTTATTGAATTTATTTAAACGTCTTAGAATAAGAAACTCATATCATTCAACACTAATGAAAAATGCTTTTAATTTATTTGTTATTTTTTTGTTGGAATAGTATTTATTATAGTTGTTAGTACTTCACATTTATAGTTAATTTACAATATTGTGTAAAATATATTCATAAATAATTGATTGTTTCGATATACAAATTAATTTATATATGCAAATAAATTTCAGATAAAATCTAAGTGAATATTTACGAAATATAATATAATTATTATATGAAATAATGAAAAATTGTCTACTATTTTTTTGGTTAGCAAAAGTTTCTGTTTTCATTTCACCGAACACATACAATAAATTTGCTGGACGCAGAGTTTATCAACAATGATGGACGAATGATCATGATCAAAATGTATTTTAAATTTAGTAATCGACGAACAACCAACAACGAAAAAAATAACCAATTGATAACAACTACTCTCGCATTCCATCATTATTCTATTGTAATTCTTATACGCACTCTGTGCGAAATGTAATCGCGATGGATTAAGAAAAAATAAACAATTAATTTATTGTCACGCAGTAATTCCTTTTATTTTCCGGTTATTTTGCCGGAAATAAATTGTCAACTTAACTTATGTTTTGTCCAAACATTTCAAGTATTTCCTTAGCATTTTTATCAATTTTGAAATAAAATTTAATGTTTGTTCTTTATACATTTTTTTTGACCGACGCACAAATTCTACTTAATGCGTTGTATTTTGGTTTACACTGTGTTATGGAATTTGTATAACATTATCACAATACATAACTCAGTCGTAATCAAATCCATATATATTTGAAAGTCATGCATTGAAATATTGCGACAATTTCCTGATTGAATGATGAATTAGTATGGTATTTTCTGTGGGCAAATTGTTTTCAAATTATTGTGATTTCAAATGCACGTTTTTGTGTTTAATTTAAAAAACAAATTTTTTTTTTTTGTGATTTGGTGCATCAGCTTAGGTGGAATTGATATTAGATATTTTATTTTATTGGAACGATATTAAAATTGTCGTAGCTATAAATTTAACTAAATTCCTTATATGGCAATGTAAAATGTTCTAGTCATTTCAGTGGCCAGTGATTCTATTTCAATGGTATATATTTTTTTATTTATTTTTTTTTTCTCAGTATTGTGTCACACCGCTGAATTCTTTTAACCAAGTGATAAAATAATCATGCCCAGAAAGTTCTACATATTAATCATTAATGAAAATAATGTGCCCCCACTTGAGTTGAGTTGAGAGAAATTGTTATCTGGTTATCTTTGGAAATTATTTCTTATAAATATATATAGCTAATTTATGATTTTATGGAAATTGTCCGTTGGTGCGTATAGGATTCTGTTGTTAAATATTAATTTTTTTTTTTCATTCTTCTAATATAATTTGGTACTGCGTATTACTGCTATATTTTTTATATTTTTCCTTAATATCCATTGACGATGTGCGTATATAAATTATAATTTCCAATGGCGACAACAAACAACAGAAAACAATTTCATTTATTATATTACAACAATAATAATAATAATAATAATAATAATAATAATAATAATAATAATATAACAAATACACTATACTTTTAATGTATTTGGTATATAATAGAAAAAATTTTGAACTTATGCCAATAAAAACATTAGCAAAATGATGATCATCAGCAACAGTTTGTCGATTTTTAACTCGGTTTTTAAATGTTTTCATCGAAAAATATATATTTTGCAGTAAGTCACAAATTTATCATACAATACATAAAAATGTAAGGAAAAATAATATTAATTAAGAGATTTGTTTTGCCGCGAAGTCAAACGTCAAGTCATCCAATAAAATAATAATGGGATTCACTTTTTTTTATTTTTAATTGCTTTAAAAAAACATTTCAGTAAAGTAATGGGATGAGTATAAAACAATGTAAAAATTCACCAATTGATCTGTATATTTATTTATTTATTGTATATATATTTCGATGGATTTTATTAATTCAATTATTCTTCTAACATTAGTGAATAGTACGTTAGCGCATATATGGTATAGTGTTGTGTATTGTTGTAAGGTTAACTTTTGGAATACCGTCCAATACTATAACATTTTCAAAGATATTCATTTAACTGAACACTGAATGCTAATTCAATTGATGATTAGAGTATACGTATACGGATAAATTCATGTTAACAAGTAAACACCGTGAAATCGAATTCACTTCTTGCGCCACTAATATTTTAATACACAATTTATACCTAATATATTAAATTAATTTCTGTATATTATAAATATTATATCGTTTTATATTAATGATCACATCTGTGTGTGTGTGTGTGTGTACATGTATTTGTATGTGAATAAGAAAAATGATCAACCTTTCGAAAGATTTTAGTATATACAAAATTCTTTTAAATAATAATATAAAATTTTCATATAAATTTTCGTGACGGGAAAAGCTTTTTTTCTTATTTTTTTTTTATTTTAAATATTGAGTTATGAACCAAAAAAAAAATGTGTTTATAATATTTGTTGTTACTCTGTACCAATTATAATGGAAAAATGCCAAATGTATGACCGCATTAAAATAATTTTGGATCCAATTACTTAAATTATACGCGTTTATTTTATTTGTCTATCAACTACAAATTATTTTTTTTCTATTTCAAATGTGTGTAACTTTAAGTTTTGTAAATATGAATATATTTTCAATATTATTATTATTATCGCAACATATTATTGTTATTATTATTGGTTAAATTTTCTTACTACAATTAACTATTTTTTTTTTACACTTTAATTGTACGTTATTTATTATAATTGAATGGAATACGTTTTTTCACCATTTATTTATTACATTAATTGTTAATAAATATTATGGATAAACACGATTAAAAAGATACTCTGTCTCGTTTGTAATATTAAAATAAATATTAACTCCCTATACATTTTTTATTCCGCATATTCCTAGTACCATTATTATTAGATGAACCACATTAGCTTTGAATTTCTATAGCCAAACTATTAGTTTGAATTGATATAAAGTGTATTTTTCCTCATATAGGTTTTTACCTTAGCAGCCAATTTTTTTTAAAAAAAAATATTATGTTGTAAAATTAATGTTATAGAAAATTACATATTATAAAATTGCTAGGCAACACTGACGGACATATTTATAATTTAATAATAAACTAATAAACTTTAATTATTATATGTAAAACGTTTATGGGGATTTTCTTACGAAATCCATATATTTATATAGAAAATATAATTTTATATTTTATAAAAATTATGTTTTCCGTTTTTATAAATTTATAATAATATAATGTGCTGCAGTAATAAATCTTTAAAATTATAACTCCCGGAGTGTTTTTGTATGTACGACATAGATGTGTTTCCAAAAAACAAATTGAAATTGCAAATGTGTGCATCTTTTAGTTTTAAAAAAAAATATATAATTATTGTAAGAGTACAGCGTTAACAAAAAGTTTATCAATCCCATCGCATTTCATTTATAAGGACAATATTTATGTTCATTAACAATTTTCTATACGGTTCCTTTTTTATTATTTTTTTATATGTTCTTTAGTCGAATTGTATACTTTTTTCCATTTAATATGCAACATTATCAATTTGTTTATCTACGATAATTGATCAGTAATCACATGTCCTGTGATTCAATGGTGTTTTCACAAGTGGATAGAATGGAAGTCATTCAATCGGAGGCGCTTCAATGGGTGTAATAACGCATGAGAAAAATTTTAATACTAAAAATTAATTAAAAGAACGAATATCTTGTTGGATATCCTATTCACACCCGCATATATATTAGAATAATTGAAATGGTAGCATATCTATCGAAACCGTATTGGTAGATCCATTGTTGAGGTGTTAAAAAATCGTATACTCAAATAACACATTCCATATAAATTTATGTATTATTTATACATGGGGTCTATAATGGGTTAAAATTTATCTGCGTGTGCCTGGTAATATACATTTTTTTTTTGGCAAAACATATATTCATCAATTCTTTATTCGTTTTTTTAACATCAGACACATTTTTTTTCCACTTTAACACACACATGCGAGTTAAGTAAATGCAATGTTAAAATATTGTTAAAATTTTATAAACTTTGTATGTTTTTATTTTATAATAATATTATTATTTTTTAATTAATTAATGTTGTTTAATTCTTTTAATTATTTATGCTATGTCTTTCATATATATATATATATGATATTATGTTATTGTAGTAGTATGTGTTAATATCATCAATACACATATATAGGTATGAAAAATATTTTAATAAATTATCGTATATATGAGAAATAACTATAATATAATAATATAGAATACAACAACTGAAATCAGTAAAATCTCTCACAATTTACTATATACTTGTACTTTATATACATAATTAAAAAGTATATAATAATAATATATATAATTTGTTGTTGTTTTAATTTACATATCATATGCGTATTGCATATCTTATAATGCCACACTATATATATTGTATATTGTAGCACAACATTATAGGCGAAATATATAAATAATAAATATTTGTATTGAAAATTCAATTTGTTCCTTCTTATTTTTTTGTTCTTGTTAACTATCCAGTTGCACACTGCTGCTGCTTCTATACAGTTAATGTTACAATATTCAGTGTTTTATACTCTGATTATGTTATACACTGAATTGTTCCATACCATATAAGGCGCGTGACAATGTAATCTATACGATATTGCTATATAGTTTTGTAGCTGTCGTTACACTATCTATATATACGTTCTCTATATGCTATATGATGTGTGATTTAGTATATTATGTGTATTATTTTTCAAATCACAGCTATATAAATGTGTACAGGGTGAGCGATAAAAAAAAAAAAAAATAGCAACATTTATAGGTTTTATTAAAATTCTGTCTTCGAAAGTATTTTGTATTGTACGCTAATACTATCACACATTCACAAATAATGCGTTCGATGGTCACAAATCAATCGTTGTGCTAAATGTTCCTTGTAGGGGTAGAATCGGTATATGGAACTATTTATGTGAATGTCTGGCATATGCAAAATGAATGGATACAAGAAAATAGTACCTGGTCTCATTTTTGAAATCGCAGACGATTAACTCGTATACCCTGAAAAAAAAAAAAAAAAGTACACGGATTCAATTAAAAAGTAACGTCAAAACAATGAAATATTAATTAATTTTTCCCAAAGGAATATGGTTCATTGTTAAAATGAAATAACATTTATTAAATCAACGCATAATCCATTAAAACATAATACCGAAAATGAATGTGTTTCAATGAATCACTACGTTGGTTTAAAGAATTGTGTATAATTGTTTTGATAAATAGTATTCATTTTTTCAACGTGTACTGTTTAATAACTTATTATTCTCTGCGGCATTAGTTATTAATTAATGATCGCGAATTCATTCATTCAATAAACAAGTACATTACGTTAATTTTTAAAAATTGAAAAATATTAATGAATTATTCATTGAAACAATGAAAAATGGGCTTATAAATGCTATTCATTGAAATTATGTACACATTTATTTTCAGTGTAGGGAGTGCAGAACGAACCTTCTATATGGTCTAAGTGCTGCAAAATTAAATAATCCTTTAAAAATAATAATCATCGGTTCTACTTCTGAATGTCACCGAATGCTTGTGAACGATTTCTAATTGTGTTTCGCATAACTAAAATTTAAAATTGGTAATTTGTAAACTATAAATATTCAACTGTACTGACAATAAACTAAATAAATTTGAAGTGATCATTACAAAATATTACAAATATATATAGAAAGTGAAAAATTATTGATTTTTTTCTAAAATTGTTATTAAATAAATATGCAGATTTTTTAACACCTAATTTATTTCGGCGATTTGTTTGGTATACGTATACGAGATCAAATTTTGAAAATTGTATTCCTTTCCGTCATCATGATTGATTGTGATACCATCTAAAATAATAATCATCGTATTTTCGTTCCGGTTCTACTTCTGAAATGTCAACGAATGGTTGTGAACGATTTCTAATTGTGTTTCGCATAACTATGTTTAAAATTGGTAATTTGTAAACTATCAATATTCAACTGTACTGACAATAAACTAAATAAATTTGAAATGATCATTTCAAAATATTACAAATATATAGAAAGTGAAAAATTATTGATTTTTTTCTAAAATTCTTATTAAATAAATATGCAGATTTTTTAACACCTAATTTATTTCGGCGATTTGTTTGGTATACGTATACGAAATCAAATTTTGAAAATTGAATTCCTATTTGGCGTAGTCATTGCCGTCATCATGATTGATTGTGATACCATCTAAATTAGCATTATTAATTTTGATTATGTCTTATATTGTACATTATTACTACTAATTTCATCAATACATACGCATAAGATGAAGGCCGAAATGGTGAAATAATTGTAGTAGTTAATTTCGTTTAAAATTGACTCGATTCTTTGGATCGTATCTTAAAAACAAATTTTATGGTTATCATAAATTGCTAAAAAATTTAGTAGCTACCATCGTTAGGTAATTGCTTTCAATAATAATAATATATAAAATACCACAAAATTTATGAGGGGGTTGGTGCGCCTTTGTTGTTCGAAAACCATCAAGCATAGGAAATATGTTTAACAAATTTTTAATTATTAGTTTGGCAAAACAACTAACTATATCCATTTTATTATGTTAAATCTCTATTCAAACTGCTATATACTTTATTCTTCGGCCACCCTGTTTATTTTTTATAATACATATACGTACGAACATTTACATATCCCATATATATATTTATATAAAATATATACTTTAAGTTTAAATCTCAGTTCGTGCGTATATAAAAATAACAAAGTATAATAATAATAGTATACGTTCGCCACTTGGAGGATAATATACGGTACGACGGTTACGGTTGTCGTATAGCATTATTATACTATTTGTTATATACAATACTTATAATACTATAATATTTAAAATGAAGACACATGTGTAGCTCTATTCTAATAATCATATATAGTATTAAATTTTAATAAAAAATTGTATTCAGTCTTCTTCGATCTTCAGCCGTGTCTGTGCGCGTATGCAGACAAATTAGTACGTTCATTATTAGAAGAACTTTCCGTTTTTTTATGTTTTTGTTCATTAAGCATTTAATTTAAAATCTTTTTCGTTCAACAGCGCAACATTGCTGATATAATAAAATATATAGATTTTTTTTTTTAAGTTATTTCTATATATATTTAATCGGTCGATAAGTATAGTATAACCATGCATGACTTAATCATATGCGCGCACACCCATATACCGTTTTTAATACTTATATCCATATATAGGAACACAATGTTTATAAAACAATGATTTTGTAAGAAAATAATATAATAATATTAACTATTTTAAGATTAGAATGAAATGAAATGATAACTTCTTTTAAAATTTCGATTATTAATGTTAATTATTCACATCACAAACTATAATCTCCCATCCTATTTATTCACATATGTGAAAAAAAATAATTAGAATTATAACATAAGAATTTACTAGGACACTTTTTCATTAAAATTATCCTTGCGGCATTATAATTTTAAAGGATGCCCATTCTTTTCCATTATTGGTTATTTATCACAAATTCTTGTAGTTCGGGTATATGGTGACTATGGTGATCAATCCTTTTTTTTTTGTGGTTTGTTTTGCTCGCACGTTGCTTTAAGTGCTACGTGAATGTCATTTTTTCACAATGATGATTAGTCTATCCTATTGATTGTTTTAAATTAATGTTATAAGATGTCACCAAACAATTATAATAATTATTGTATTACTGAAACTAATGTATTTTAACGCGCCTATAGTTTGATTTACATCATAACGAAAAACTGGATCTCACTATCTCTCTGTATAACACTAGAAAGTCTAAACATTTTATAACAATTTGTGTAGGTTAATGTATACGGCTTTTTTTTTTTTTTCATTTTATTTAGATTTATT
Organism: Bibio marci; assembly: GCA_910594885.2. Lineage (NCBI taxonomy): Eukaryota > Metazoa > Arthropoda > Insecta > Diptera > Bibionidae > Bibio > Bibio marci. The sequence continues at coordinate 18,882,444 of OU343115.1, read as the reverse complement.
ACGGATTATTAAATCTGCTATAACATGAAAAGCAGGATTAGAAAATAAGTTAATATTCATATATATATAATTTTGTTGTCGAGGTCAAAAAACCATTTTATGTATTTTATGTAGTGTTATGTACTCGTACTGCTATAAAATCTGTATCATTGCGTATATGCATATTATAATAACAATTTATACAAATATACATACAGCGTGTGTCCGAAAAATAACCGCAATGAATTTCTAAAATATATAAAAATCATCATCCTATTATGGTTTTCTGATTGATGTATGTATTGTGAACCGAACGCTTGTAGCAAACAGTTAAAGTTTTTTAATTATACAATATTTCGTTCAGTGTAAGCCAAAATACAAAGCCATTAAAAGTGACAGTATATATAGTGTGACTATAATTTCTTAAAAAAAAAAACTATATTGATATTGATTAAGAACGAATGATGTTTTAATAAATTTGTTTTTACGATTCCAACGATATTATTCATACAAAAAATTATGTTTCAATTAGAATAATTACGGTTAAAGTTTGGTTATTTCTCATTGTACGACATATCCTTTTTTTTATACTAAAAATCAAATTTATATCCTTAAACAGCCAGCGCATTATGCCGAGTATACTAGTCCAAGCCGTTTGCTTTGAGCGATAAAAACTTTTGTACTGGGTTAAACATTCACCTTGTCGTATTCAATTGATTTATTTGCTTCATGTAAGTATTTTCTATACAACCTAGACTACATCATTTGGCGATGAATGTAGTAGAATGTAGAATGTCTGTGTGCATAAATTAAAGATATTAAACAGTCATACTCAACAACATTCCAATCAGCGACAATCATCGTTTTTTTTTTTTTATTTCTTAAATCCTTTACGGCCGGTTATTTTTCGGACATACGTTTAATACTATATATTTAATAAAACGATAGCCGTATACTCTTTCTTTTATTTTACATTATTATTTCAATATAATATACGCAACAATATATTGAGAGTATACGCAATATAAAATATCGTATATTTATAAGATTTAAATAATTTATACTTTCTTCTAAATATGTACGCAACACACAGACGTGATGATGATGATGATGATAATGTTGATAAAAGTCATCCCCCCAAAACAAAAACAAGGAAAAAAAAAAAAAAGGAAATAATTAAATAACATTTAGAGGAAACTTTTTTGTCACCGTTTCCGACTTTGGAGTAATGTTGTTTTATGTTTGTCGTTGTTGTTGTTGTTGTTGTTGTTGTTGTTGTTATTGTTGTTGTTTGATGATATCAACGAAAGAAAAAAAAATATGTACAATATTTTGTATAAGAAAAACATTTGTATTATTAAAAGAAAAGAAAATATGTCGTATATAAAGAATTAAATTAGTTGCGGTATCTTTTCATTTTATCCTTTTTTCTAGTGCGTGCGTACGTGTCTGTGTGTGTGTTTGAGTTAAGTTTAATGTTTTTGAATAAATATGTATTAGTTTGTTTTACGTGTGATAATTGTTGTTTATATAATATTTTACCTTTATTGGCGTTATTTTTTTATTTTTAGACCCTACGAATTTGATCAATTTTACTTAATAATAATATATTAATATAATTTATTTATTGTTTAGGAGATTGAGAGAGTTATAAGAAATAAACGAATTATACGCTATCCTTTTTCGACTACTTAATTTCGAATTATAGCTAAATAATTGTCAAAGAAAAATATAGTCTTAGGTATTTTTTGAACCCCACCCCCTCCCCCACCCATTGAGATTTTCCGGGAAAACATACAATTTTTAAAAAAATGAAAATGTATATTAATCAAATTTTATATACTCATTTTATGGTTCATTTAATTAATCTTATAACTTTGAAATGGATCATACAAAAATATGAATAAATGCATGTAACTTACAGAGACTGTCAAGAGTGGATGATCTATTTGTTATGTATTCAAGTGTTTTTTTTTCATTAGAATTATCTAAATCACACATACTGAGATGACTAAAAATTACGTTTTACAGTGCGTTACATACGCGCTACATACATTTTTTTAACGACAACTTTGTAAATTAGTGTAAATGTTTCCTTTATTATACGAACATACCTATGTGAAAAATAATTGTCATTCCACACTATACATAGAGTTTATTATTAAATTAAAATATATATTTAGATAATAATGTGTTTTTTTTTGTACAATTTGTCATTTTCTTTCATTTCCCTATTTTTATTTTTCACTGATACGCTACTATCCGAACTCATAATATTTCGTCTGGTAATTCGTATAGAAAAAGCAATCACATTTCGTATAGTAATTGTTTAAGATGTACGACGAAAATTGCCACAGTTTAACTGATATTCTATTCTATATTTATATGGTATTTATATATAGAGATGTGTGTCCTCGTATAAGGTGACACAGTGATTTAGTTACATAATATTGATGGTATACGCGATCAAATGTCCTGAAAATATGAGTAAATTTAACGAGAACTAGTTTTTCTACATTAAAAAATTCCATTAGCGTACTTTTATTTTTTAACAAAACGAAGATTATTGGATGTTATATTGCTTAAAGAATTTTTTTATCTGGACTGAAAGTGTATATAGAAAAAGGGGTAATTACCAAATTGTCACACACAAAAGTTCGGACTCATCAGTAATTTCTTGCTCGACTTCTTCTTTTTGCTCGACTTCTTCTTCTTGCTCGACTTATTCTTCTTGCTCTGATAAACAAATACCCTGTTAGGTAAATTATTTCAAAATAGAAGAAATACACTATTTGTATTTTATATTCTAAACTCATATTATCTAAAATTATTGATATCATCGTGGTATTTTTTTAAAACACGGTATATTAATAAATACATGGACAAAATTTTGTACTGGAAGTACAAAAGGATTAACGAAGGATCTGAAGAATAAATAATATATATAAATGCGCTACAATTACTCTATAAATTATACTGTCTGCATTTTTGCATATACTGGAAGTACATGCTGAATGGAATAGAAATGTGTTTTAACAACCGAAGTGTTGTAATTATTAATAGCGGTTGGTGTAGAACATACGCGAACGAATTATTTTGTGTTAGGCTATAGTTAATCTATATACACATTATAAATACACGCACGCACGCACGCACATTTTTACTTATTATATTATTATAAATTTTTATACTTACATCAATTGGGCCACATGTGTTTTTTCTGTCTCAGAGATCATTTTAAATGTGTGTCTATATAAACATTACAAGAGGTAAATCTTTCGATATATATATAGATACGTTTACACGCATATATATATATTTTAATATACGATATCAATATGTTCGGCGTACATATATAACATTTTTTTTCATCTTCTTCTATTTTTTACACGATGTGAACTGATATTTTATAATTTTTGTTGTTGTTTTTACATTTTACATGCTTTACATGTCTCTGATGAAATTTAATTAAAAATTAATTAATATACGCATATAATAAACGTCTTCGCTATGATATTATATTATATGGTATACATTTAGATAATTAGCTATATAAGATGTGTGTACACAAACGCTTATCGAAAACTATAATATATTACAAATATAAAATTACGTATGTGTTGTATTATATGGTTTTTTTTTCTTTTTAAAAATGTACAACACACACACACACACACGCACTCACATCATTAAAAATAAAAATGTGATTTAATAATTAAATGCAAATTTTATTGAGAAAAAAATAATAATAATAATGATTATGTGTACGATTTTAATGTATTGGAACAGGTTTATTCTAAATTAATGTGGTACGAAAATGATATAGTTAACATAATTTATTATATATGTTCAGAAATTTTGTGTATTGATACGAAGAAAGGATTAATCATCGATAGTAGTAGTTTTTGGATAAAGAGTAGTTTTAAAATTGGTAAAAATGCTACCGATACGTGTTTATTTAAAACATAAGTTTTTTTAACGATTTAATGTACTTCATTTTCAGGCGGCCGATAAATTCGTACAGAATATTTTTTCTAAATCCATTTCGATTATTTTTCGAACCGAGCAAGTAATACGTTGTCATTGTATTTTTTTATTTGATCCTTATTGCCACATAATCACCCTGTGTATATTTGCATTATATACAAAATTTATATATTGCATTAAAATTTAAAAGAAAATCATTATTTTTTGTTTTCATTCTCAATGCAATTATTTTATAATAATATTTAAACTATGATTTATTTTCTTATGAAATTATCGATAAATGTAAATTAAACATTTAATTGTGCCGCATTATTAAAATTAAAAAAAAAACCAAATTAAATTCCATTGTTAAGTTTTTGTTAATTTTGTCGATGAAGTGTATTTCATTAAAAATAATTGGAACAAAAATAGGTTGTGTTTACATTAAAATTGTTTGTACAGAGAAATTCACTATATATACACGATAATCATAAGCGCAATAAAAATAATGCATATTTGTTGAAATTAAACCAAAGTGTAAATATTTAATGATAAATTGGATTTTTTTGTTACACGACAATTTTCGAACAGATGTCACAAGAACAACCAAATAAATGTTAGGAATGTTTTACATAAGACCCCGGCGCTGTTTTCATCAAATATTCGAATCGATGACACATATGAACTCTCTGAACAGTAGTTCAACAACTATATATAAAGAATTGGAAAAATTATTCGACTCTTGGATCGCCTCAAAGGAAATACAATTTTTATTTTGGGAAATTTATTTATTGTAGGAAAAATTGGTCAAAATTGTATATAACAAACAATTAAATTATCTATAGTAATTTTTGTGCTGCATTTCTTGAAGGATATATGAAATATATATGTAAACTTAAAAAGAGATAACCGCAGAGTTGTTATTATTATTATTAGTCCTTTGTCTAAATACATATATTCCAATGATAGTTGTGGTTTATGAAAGTGTTGTTAAAACTCATTGACATTGATGTACAAGACAATTAAATTTTTGCCAGTCTAATACATATGATTTTATTGAAATTCATTGAATACCTGTATAGAAACTTATATACGGGTGCATTTGCTTCATGTATTCCTTTACCTATATATATATTGTCGTTGTGTACTCGTTGTGTTAACTACACCGTACAACATTTCAGCACCGAAAGCGATACGATAATAATAATAATAAAATTATTATAAAAAATTAATATAAATTTTATTGAATTTATTTATTTTTCTGTGTCCTGTCCTAAATTTTCCCCGTTCTTGCGGCTGACATACAAATGCCTGAAATGTTTTATAGTTTTTACGTATACATCATAAAACACGTTTTTATACAAATGAAAATATAGTAATCGAAAACACTTTATTAAATATAATATATAGAAAAAAAAATAAAAGTACTATTAGAACAAATCCTTGACTTTTTCCTCAAGGATTGTTATTGAGTTTTCTTCTTAATTTTATGTGCACTGTGCGTGCGTATAAATACAATGTACAATTTATTCAATATCTATACAATAAGATTCTAGGTCAAAGATCTTAATTTAAAAATATATATAGTTTAACAATATTACGTGAATGTTTACAATTTTACACGTACATATATCATTGATGTGGTTTTTTTGTTAATTTTACGCATACGTATTTATGTGTTTGAAAATTATTTGCATATTAACATTAATAAATTTTTAAAGAAATAGAAAAACTATATGTGTTTAACGCGACATTTAGAAAAAACATATGTTATGTTCAGTCTATATAAATTATATGATTTCTTTGATGATCTGAATGATTAATTTACATCAATTATTTGTCACAAGAAACGCAATTAATGTATTGTATATATGTGACGGCAAAAATTATGCATACACATTTGTGTTTCTTAGAAAATAAAATATATAGACATTTTCAAGACTTTGTGACTCCATCCATATATCTACAATATGTGTGGCATTATATGTATTTTCATTTTAAGGTTTTATATTATGAATTATTACTGTAGTATATTATTATTACATACTGATCCACCATCTTCGACTGGTTTCATTACTTTACACTTTTCCTACAATTTTCCCATATTAAACATTTAAATGTTGTGTAATAAACCATTAATAATAAATTGTGATAATTGAAAAAATGAAAAATGTAAACAAATGAAACCCATAGTTAAAGATACATTTTACAAATTTTAGTGACTGTTCATTTGTGGGCGACTGTTGTAAATGTCACCTTAACGCGTGCATTATATATTAGGATAATTTACACCGAACGTTAAAATGTCTATACAAAATCAGTGACCCATATAAAATCCCATTTCCATAAAGAACTTTTCCCAAAATAAATCAAAAAAATCTCATCTGAATAAATTCGAATCTATCAATATGGAATAGTATATATATATATGGATGATGAAACATGGCATCCATAGTTAAGTACAGATCACATCAAAGCATAAATTAAGTACCTCAGACAATTGAATTTATAAATAATAAAACTTATGTGATTGAGTTAGTCAAACTGACTCATAAATATATATTTATTTATATATTTTAATGTGGAATTTTTACGTGTATATAAAATTTATTATATTTAATTCATCGAATCACTATTTTTTAACAAGGCACAGATTGTAATGACTGAGTATATTTTATATTTATTGCTTCCATACCAAATGATATAACGTTAAGATGTTGATATTATATAGTAATTTTATCGGAATTTTATCTATGTGTTGTGCATCGAATGAAGTGGCCTAGAATAATTGTATAAAAGTTCAAAGAAATATTTAATTACTTTTACGTTTTTCTCTTTTGATCTCTAAAAAATTATGAAATCGAAAATCATCTGCGTTATAAATTAATCATTTCTGTGCATTTGTAAAACATCTGTTGTAATCGCAGATGCACAATCGAATTTTCTGTTAGCAAATATTATCATCTGCGTAACAGCAAATTCATCTGCATAGACGAAATAATATTTTTTCATGTGATAGAAATTATCTTTGAAATGAGTAAAACATTTTTGCTACATAAGCAGAAGTGTTGTGCTGGGTTATTTAGTAAATCTGCGTTTAGTAAAACTTTTCTGGTAGAGGAGAGGAATAAAAATAAAATTTTTCCAAAACTATAGCAAATGCGTTTTGTTGTAACACTCAGACTATTTGATTGGACGTATATGTAGACAGAAGTTTTGCTGGGTATTTTCTGCTTTTAAAGGATAATTTTATTTTCAGTGTATGGATAATTCAGTGATATTTCGGCCGATTCTGTATATTATATGACTCTTAATGATAAATTTATTTATTTTGGTTTTTTTCCTCCACAATAGCAACTGTGAGCAATATAATATATAGAATCATATGTGAATTTATTCTCTTAATATTAAATGATACATTTTTTGTTGAATAAACAACATATTTTTATATAATTTATTTTTATTTTTAATATATTTGAAATACTTATATTTTTTATTTTAACAACAAATCAGCACATATGCAAATATTGTTTACTAAATTAATTTCTTTCTTTTATTTTATTTTTTCGTTTAGGGTTTTGGCCAATGGCCAACCAATCTACGTCCACTCAACAGCTTCAAATGTAAATGTAAGTTAATTTAATATATTTTATATATATATTTGAATGATTTTCTCTTTTTATTATTATAATATTATACATTTAATGTGTTTTTGTAAATGTCGTCGAATACGTTAATTATTATTTAACAAATATAAAAAATTTACAATTTATACGTTACGATGCAATAACGTTTTTTTTTTATAAAAGAACGACGACACGTATATAAAAAACCAGAACGAAACATTAAATAAAATTGTCCCTTATGAAAATATTATTTAAGAAATCATAAAAATAAAGAGATTAAAATAAGAACAACAAGAAAAACTTAACTTTAAATAAAATTATTTGTTATATTATTAAATGTAAATATAAGAAAAAACGATCATAAAAATGTTTGTTTAATGCTTAGCGCGTTGCAGATGCTCATTTGCAATAGTTGCACAAATAATAATAATAAGATTATTGCGTATAAAAAAAGCGGCAAGAAAGTAATTTTTTTCATTTATTATTTAAAAGTTGTTAAAAAGTCGTATACGTGTATGAAATTGTAATGTGAGAGATAATATTACATTTCACATTACAAAATTTTAACTTATAACGAAAAATTATCCACAAACAAATGTAATGTTACCCACAACAAACGCACATGTCACCGCATATTTCATATATATGTGATTTTCAAATCAATTTCTATATAATTTTTTTGAAATAAAAATAAATGCAGTAATAAATAAAATAAATATACAAGATGTATTCAAAGTTACCAGTCCACCACAGTATTAATTCCATCATAATAAGATTGAAAATTGTCATGGATAATTTTGTATATGCAGTTCCGTGCAATCCATAATAGGTACCATGTACCATTTTTACCAAACGAAACCGATTGTTATGAGAAGACAATAAAAAAGGATCAAGATCAGGATGGATGTTTATTTTATTTTATATAAATTAAAAACAAATCTATATACAGTTTTCAATATTTTTCTGCGGCCAAAACTAAATAGATTAAATTATGAAAAAATAAATTGGGTTTTCAACGAACTAAATTTTCAGTAAATCAATCCACTTTTATGAATTATTATATTTTTAAATTACAGGCCATAGTCTTAATGGATTTCTATTTTTGTTGTACCGAATTATAAAAATTATTACACCAAATATTTCCAATTATTTTATAGAAGAGATTTCGAAAATCGCTTTATGTGTTCAAAAGATCGTATACATATCGATTGATTTTCTGGTGAAAACAAAAAAAAATGCGAAGTTAAAAAATGGGAGAATCTATTGAATCAAACCTTTGTCCAACTTTAACTGAATTCTCTCGGATTGACTAAAAAAGTAAGAAATTTGAAAAACGTTAAATAAGAGTTAAACCATTGTTTTAACGATACAAAATAGAAACTCGTTATTGTATCGAATGTTGACTGGAGACATTCAAAAATTTGTAGTATATTATGAGCAAATGATCTATAGGCTAATAATCATCCATATAAAAATAATAGAATCATGAAAACATGTATCTTTCATTAAATGCAGTACAATTGATGAATTGTTGTATACTCGCATGCAAAGTAATTCACCAAGTTGACTGTAATGAATGTATAATCGATGCCATAAATTCCACTTGTAATAATATGACTTGCTATGAGCAGATTAATCCCACGTAAACCATCACTGATTACAATAGTTAGTGACAATGCTGGACAATACATGTTACACAAAATCAGGTCAATTAAATATTAGAATACATTTTGTTGGGCGAACACCGTGCACCGTCTTTAGGAACAACAACACTTCTGAGCTTATAAGCAAGGAGTCCAAAAAAACAGTGATTTCTTCTTAAGTATTAAGGACACTTAATGGAATACATTATCATGCTAATACGTTCACATAATTGATCCAAATATATCATCGAAGTTTGGAAAAATATTTTCTAATAATGCCTTCATGGGCTTCTTATTATTTTAGCTGTATGAAGTGATAGTTCAACCACAAAAAGAAATCACAGCTTTCTTCATCTTTTCTTATGCCATATGGAATTAATATAGTTAAGGTCCGTCTATAAATTAAATTTCTTTTCACGTGAAAAAACTTCCCTTTCACATTCTTGGACAACAATATAACCCGATATTCTATATATGATCTGGGTGATTTTTTTTTATCTCCATTTAACTTTTCATTTGCTAATTTTCTTTATAGCTGTGATAATCTTCAATTTTAGCCATTGTAGAAATGTACATACTTTAAAATTTTACCTTTTCCCAATATTATTTATTTCTTTCTTTTACAATATAAGAAAATAAAAAATTAATTTAATTATAAACCTTTCAACCTTTTTTGATTTTTTCTTTCTAAATTTATAATATCCTTATTAATCAAATAAAAGAATAGAAATCCCTTGTTTTTTTTTTTTGTAAGGATTCAAAAAGTAATAGTAAATATTGTATCTTTTATTTTATTATATATAAGGAAAAAATGAATTTAAGGATTAGAGCTATAAATTGACAAATTAATTAAGTGTTTTTAAACAAACGTTTGTGTATTCGAATCTATAATTAATATACTACAATTTATTCAATTATATCCAATAATTAGAAATTATCATCATTATCATATTAATTACGGCGACATGAGTATGTGTGACTCTGTAAGTGGTACCTTTTAATACATCCTTTTCATTATGTTTTTATGCAGTCATATAATGAAAACGTTTAACATCTGTCAAACTTTATAAATGAAAATTTGAATGTATCGTATTGCAAATTTTAGATTACAATAATGCAATTATTATATTGTTTTCTATAGTTTGTAAAAAAAAGTATTGACATATAATTGAGCACGTGTTACAATTGTTTAGTTAGTTTAATTTTGTGAATACTGTATTATTTATTTTCCGGTAATTTATATTTTATTATTGTTTATTTTTCCGCGTGGCGTTTGAATTGTAATATTTTATATATATATTATTTTTTTTTTTTACATATGCCCAACAGATTGAAAATATGCTGCAATATAATATTTTCAGCTGCAGTTGTTCTTTTTCCTCTGAACATGTAATTTAAATTTTCTTCATTTATTATGTGTATGTGAGTGTGTTTGATATGTACTGTTACTGTGTCGACGAAATAAGGATACCAATTTTTTGGATTTGTTAAAGATTGTGCCGAAGAATTTTGGCGACGAACAGACTATGTCAAAGAAAAAAATGTTTACAAGTGGTACAAATTGTTCAAAAAAAAAAAACATCGCGTTGAAGACGAATAGCGACCATCAACATCAACTGTAATGAACAATACGTCACAAGAGAACATCAAAGATGTGTCGGTTAACAATTAGAGAGTCAACTTGTTGATATACTGTTGAAATGTTGCAAAAGGTTCGATGAATATCATTTTAAAAGATCAATGCACATTTCTTTCTCAAAACACACAATATGTTTGTTGCATAAATTGTGTATTGTGTCGCGCAGATGGATTACGTTGACAGGCCACAGCATTTTCTTGCAAGCATAAATATAAAAATTTTTCAAAATATTTACCATATCACATTATTTTTTGGACACAGTAGTATATGCTTTCTTATATACTATACGAGTATATATTGTAAGTACATCTTGTGATATATTAAATTATATATATGTGTGTGTGTGTGTGTGTGTGTAATAGATGGATAGAATACGATCGTCATCATAAAATACAATTAATTAAAAATAAAGATAACAACCAGCCAAGAACCATAATTTAGATTTATATAATATATATTTATTTTTGAGTGGTTCTTTAAATGTACAAGTATATTCCCCTTGTCTTATATACACAATTCATTATAATTTTTGGGTTATGAGTTTTTTTTCTTCCATATCATTACGGTAATGCATTTAGTTTTTCATATATTCAATATTTATATATATATAAAGTGTAGAAAAAACACAGATTTTATGTAGTTGTACCTAATTTATATTTATAAATGTTATACAATATATAGTTCTTACCTCTCACCATCCATCCGTCGGATCGCGTATATATCTATAGCATTACATTTATTTTGTAGTTTCCTCCCCCCCATATACGATGATGATTTCAAAATGCCATTTATTTATATGGTGTGCGCGCGTATAGATGTTGAAAAATGCAGACACTTTTTTTTTTTTTCTTCCTAATACAAATTTTCCATCCTACAACAAATAAAAATAATAATAATAATAATAATAATAATAACAACAACATTCACATATTTATGCATATTTTTACCTCTTGACTTGAACCTATAATACGCATGCCTATATGGATTTGAGAAGACAAATAAAAATTTTCATATAATATAATATGCGATAGCGTGTGTCCGAAAAATAACCGAATTAAATTGGGGATAAAGCAAAGAATTTATTTTATTTTTTACAACAAATAATGTTATTTATTCGTTGCAACTTAAATACATCGATTCAACGTGTGTGAATCATATGGCTTTTTTTTATGTCTGATATTGGAATGTTGTTAAATATCTTGAATTGATGCAAACCTAATTCGTTTCATCGCCAAATTTAGTTTATAGGGAAAAGAAATAATTAAATCGAGTGAATATAATTAAGAAGTCATTGATAATTGTTTTACGGTGAAAAGTTGTATTACCACCAATTGACAGCGACTATCAATATACACGACGAAGGCAGCTTAGCAACTGCTTCTTCACATCAAAGTAATACAAAACATTAACTGTTGTATGGTACTTGGAATAAATTATTTGTATAGATAATTTCTTTGGAATTCATTTCATCAAAAGATTCATTTCCTTCATCTGGTGATCGCACATCATTCAACATTAGTTAGTATTTTTTTTTTATTACTTTCAGTGTTTGTAATAATTACATTGGAATGTGCAATTCTGTAGAAAATTTTTGGTCATCATGATGTTTAGAACAAACTTTAATATTCACCAATTTTTACAGCTAAAATCTCATGAGAATGGTAGTCACCAGCTGCGCCAATAGAATATTCATGGTTATTTTTCGAACAGAGAGGATCGCTATTATATTATACGCGCATGGTATACAAATACATTAAATATATACTGTTTATATAGAAAATAATCGTACATCGTATATCTAAATGGCTTAAGTTCTTCGTATAGAAATACATAAAATAATAGTATAATATAAAATTATTATTTTGAATTTTGTATTTGTGCGTTTCTTTTCAGAGTTAAATAACATTTTTGGTTTTTTTTTGAAGATGACCATATATATTTGAATTGCTTGTAATAAATTGTTACAGATTTCAATTGGTTATAAATTAATTAATTAGTGTGTGAAACATTATTTTTAATTAAGTAACAATTAAAAATAAAATACATTTCCATAATGCATCTTTTAAGTTTTTTACATTTTGAAATATATGGTCTAATCGATATTTTACAATATATTATAGTATCGACTGTTTAAATTCAAATACTTTGTGTGTTTTTATTTAATTTAAGTGTTAATAAAATGAAAATTGACATTTTAAAGGATCGGCAATTGCCTACCGATCCGAGAATCTGCAGTAATCCGGTAAAGGCTCAACAAGGCACATACCTAGGCGTAATCAATTCCGCTATTATATGAAGCAAACAGCCAAAACAAATCAATTAAGTGTTGGTAGAATTCTAATCTTAAATGCTTATTAAATTTTAACATTTCCAAAAAATTCATTGTAAATTAAATTTACCATATTTAATTTCAAGAAAAAAAATAAAATAAATATAGGTTTACCATACCTGATCTTTTTTTATTTTTTTCTTCCCATTTTCATTTAAAAGTCAGCACGTGTCTTGTCTATTCTTAGAAATGTTGCAAGGCGCGAGTAAAATCCCCATTTTAAAATGTACTTTATGGTTTAATGTGAATGCATAAAGTATAAAAGACTTGGATTTAAAATTGAAAAATCTTTGAAATTGAACAACTGTTTTTATATGTATGATGGTTTTTTTTTTTCTCTTCATCTTTTCTAGATACACGCAAATGATAATCCTTATTAAAAATATAAATTCTGTGCTGTGCTGTATGCGTGTGTGTGTGTGTGCACGCACGAGTGTATTTGTAAATGTAGAATGAAAAAAAAAGAATTAAATGTAGTTAATTTTTTTTTGTATTTTAAAATATTGAAATGGAAAATTGTTTTTCCTTTGGTATATATTATTTTATATTTTTAAATGGATATATATACTCGATCGCAATATATGTATGTGGTGGCGACGGCGACGACGATGTACATAAAGTTTATATAGTTATTGTTAGTTCAACAGATTTTTTTGTAAGAGATTTAAAATTTTATATTTTATTTCATCCTTTTGGGCGGCTTCATTTTCCTATATATATATATATTTGAAATATATCCTCTTATTCTTCTGCATATATATTGACTCTTTTAGTTTGGCCATATTCTTAGAGGCTTCTACCCAAGAAGATCTATGTGAAAATGGATAGAAACAAATTTAAAATTCTAACAGGAATGCTGACGTACCACTGTGTATAGATTATTGAAATACACACATTAAAATCTTGGTACTTGAAATGAATGACGAATGTAGATTCTGTAGATCGTAGATCGCTGATGAACAAAAGCAAAAACAGTCGGTGGTGTTACTGCTTAAATGATCTATATATACGACAGTTTTAATGAATCCATGCCCGTATTACAATAATTCATATATTGATTCTTTCAAATTTTGTCTTTATAACTTCAATTAATTTCCAAACTATCCAGATACAAATCATATATACATTTTACAGAACTGACTATAAAATTAGAATGTTACATATTGTAGTGGCATTGTAATTTTCATAGTTTTAACATGTTTTTCTATATATAGAATAAGGATTCGGTCAGTCAGAGGTGGTGGTTGAGAATGCTACTGTAAACAATCAGAAAATTTTATCTTGTACGATAACAATTTGTTTAAAATTATAAATGCTTTATACTTACTCCGAATATATTTCCAAAATCCTTAAAATGTGACATGTGTTGAGATTTATCTATTATATAAAGTTTTTCATCATCTTCCTGTGTGCGGATCTTCTTATACATATTTTTACCTTAAGTCCTTAGCCTGTGTGTGCTAAATTATATAGCAAAAAAATACGTAATAAAATAAATATATTAGAATCTGTTTTTTTCTGTTTTCAATTTAACCGCAAAAGTAGAAATCGAGCAATAAATATGTAATAATTTTTTCTATGTGCGTAGGTATAACTATCATCATTGAATTTTCAATTATTCAATATACTAAATATATATGCAACGCCATCGTGCCCAATAACCAATTGAGAGAGATATTTGTAAATATCAATTTTTTTAAAAATGTATATTAAAGAAACAAAATAAAATAAACAGTATAGAAATAATAAAAAAAAATTTGTAATAAATCAATTTCTAATATTTTGATTTTTTAATGTACACTAACTAATTATGCAATAAATAATAAATTAATATTTCTACATTGATTGTTATCTTAAATGCGGAACAATAAAATTGAAAACAGACTGTATAATAAAATATATTATATTTGAAGCTCTACACATATTATACAGGGTGTAGCCAAAAATATACGGCCGCAATACACAATACGGAAGATGGTTTACGTTTCATATGTATAGATTTTTATTGATGCGGAAAAGTTGAATTCAGATCGTTGGGAAATTTTCGAAAAAGAGTATTTTAAGTGTCGTAATTATCTATATGCACAAATAAATTTGTAAGAAACGATGATTTTATTAAAACATTCACTATCAAATGAAAATCGATGCAGAACGCCTTAACTTTTAATTTAAGTTATAATTTTTGAATATGTATTGGCTTACAAATAATAAAATAAATAGATGATAGAAATTAATGGATTTAAGGGGTTGGTCGCCACAGCACGAATCACCGGCTGCTGGTTTGTGTTAAAGTTAAATTTTTAGAATTTATATTTTGTTCTCTACTGTATATATTGTATAACATTACGTATACTTATAACACGTAGTAGTAATTCAGTAACGCATTCGTAACTGAGTTATTCCAAATATCTTCTTGTTTATGAGAATTGTTTAAATTATAAAATTTTTTTTTTTTTTGCTTTCGAGTGCAAATAATAATAAATGAAAAAAAAAAACTAACATTTTGTGTTGACCAGACATTATAAACATTTGTTATAAATCATTCTTGATCATTTTGTTGTACACAATCCTATAACGTACACGCATACGTTTAAACACACACACACACATTAAATTTGGGTTTGTTCTTTTATTTTATTTTATTCAATAATTTGTTTGCGTTTTCAATCCACCAATACCAATACATGTACATTATAACATCAGATAATTTTACGTATATACATACGTAAATCACTTAACCAAAATAATTACTAAGCAAGCGCAAATGCCACTACAAACAGAAAACACACAGTATATTTATTTGTTTGGCAATTTTCCAAATAAAATTGAGAAAAAAAATAAAAGAAAATCGAATGTTTTTCTTGCTTACTTTACTTAATTTTTCAAAATGGCCGGTAAATAGTTAGTTTTTCTACCAAGGTCAAATGAAATCGACGACATACGTTTTTGTCGTTTATAAAATGGAAATTTACATATAGAGAACAAAACAAATAATAAAAAAAAAAAAGCACTAAATAAATAAATAGAGGAAAAAATAATGAATCAGGCAATGGCAAAGTATGATCATTTTCATTTTTTTTTTAGTTTTTATATATATGTGTGCGATGATCGTATCGTCGTTTTCATCGACATCGTCGTCATTGATCGTCGTCAACATTACAAAGTAACATTTTCATTAATTTTCTTTTTTTATAATATAATTCTTATATTACTCTGGGCATATACACACACACACACACACACACACACACACACACACACACACACACACACACACATACGAGTATCTACATATATTTTACAATTTATATAGAATTTGTTGTCCCATGGGTATATGAAATGAATGTGTGGCGGGAGTATTGTTTTTGATTTGAAAAATTGAAAGAAATAACATAAAATTTTTTAATTCTTGTTACATCAAATTTCTATGCAAATCATCAACACTTTTGACAAAATTCTCCTGTGCCGGAAAATAACCGAAAAGATCATGAATTTGATAATGCCATATTTATTCGGTAGCTGATTGATTTTTGTATATTGAAAAATCTATCTTAACAAACGGTAAAAATTTCATGACATTTCCTTCAGTGTAAACCAAAATACAAAATGCATTATTAAAGTGATAATAGCATTTTTGCGTCCTTCGGAAAAATGCCCATAAAGAAACAAATTTTTATTGGAATAAAAATTCTACCGAAACGATGCTTTTGCAGATAATTGTTTTTTTTTATTTAAAACACATTTTTTTTTGTTAATAACATCAACGATTTTTAAAGACGACATAAAGAAAATGTATGAATATGATGATGAACGTCCAGGTTGACCATCAACAAAGATTATATCGAAAAAAAAAGACGTTCAAAAAGTGGCGTGATGTCATGAAAATGAAGTGAAATTCATTGGAAATGGAACAAATAATAAATAATAATAAAAGGTGAACGATGAAATGTTCAAAGTTATTATTCCATATGACTTGGCGATGACCAAAAAATTATACCGAATTGATCACATTCCAAAGACATATTAAAAACGATGACAATTTCTTAAAAACATATTGTAACTGGTGATGAAATGTGGTGGTGTTAGTCAATGTGAACCTGAAATTATGCATATAGAAATGCTGATCATCAGATAAAGGATAAATCTCGTTTGCGATGATGAAGTCAACCATTAAAACAATGACTATTTGTTTTTACGATTGTAAAAGTATTGGCCACATATAGAATTTTATTCCAAGTGGTACACAACGGTTTTGGGAGAGAGATGCACAATAATACATATTTTTCTGCTACAATTATCATCGATTATCATCATCAACGACAACTATTATATATTCAACAACATTCCATTCAACGACTTATAAAAGTTATATGAAAAAATGATTTTTGTTTAAATTAAGTAATTGTATACTTTTTTTTTAATCCATTTCGGTTATTTTTCGGACGGAGGTATTTAAATGATGGAATTAAAGAAACATTTTTCTTTCGATAATTACAAACGAAATGGTAAATTTTTCATATGAAATTCCAAATATATTTTAGCAAACGCAGACATTTTTCAGAAAAATATCTTCTAAATAAATTTTAGTAATTTAAAATAAAACCATGTTAATACATTTCTAAATGAAGCGTAAACGACAGGACGATGGATCTGTCACTGCAAGGTACGGGAGACAACGATAAATTTAGTTTTTTTTCTAAATCGTCCTTTTACAAATCCATCAAAATTGCGCTTAGGTATTAATCTCAATGTATGTGTATATGTGTGAAGATTTCTTCTATTGGATAATCGTTAGCATTGTTTTATAAATTCTTCTTATTTTATTAACAATGCACAGTTCAAATATATTCTAGTCTCTTCATATAAATACAGATCACATACAACTACTATTTTAGTATATTTACTATGTGTTACGCATTTTCAATGCTATGCTCATGTAGTCTATAGCTATACACATATTCATATAAATAATGATTATGGTCGATGACTTTAAAAAAAGCAACGGGAAATTACATTTTCTTTACGCGCAATATTGTTATTATAATTTTCTTTAACATTTTCTTGATTTTTTGTTACTTGTCTTGTCTTAATATTATTATAATTATAAAATACATTTTTTTTGGAAAATGATTAATAAGTGGTTGATATTTCCTTTTGTTTACTACTCGTTTTATGTATTTTATCTATCAATTATTATGCTATGCATAGAGTAAGATAAGATATACACTTGAACCAAAAATTATATTAATGATTAGAATAATGAAATCCAAAGGATGGTTTTAAATGTTCTTATTTAAAATATATCGATACAAATTTATAAAATACACAAAAAATATTATTCTTCTCTTTTGTATGCACATTATTATTTTAAAATTGCTGTGTTTGCGTATCATAAAAAATCAAATAGAAATAAAATAAAAAGTTATCCATGATTAATAACCGGGAATAACTAAAATAATTGTCACAGCCTAACGCTTTCATCTGTTGTGTCACAAGGAATTTAAATGTAAATAAAATATATGTATTTTTTTTTTGTAAATTTTAAATTAATAATAATAAATATTCTTTTAGGTTTCACAATGATTCATTTATCATTTTAATTTGTGGTGTGTGAGTGTGCGTCTAAAGATTGTTTTTTTTTGTTCTTTCTTTTAACCAACAGCGCGCGTAAATTAAAAATTATTAAAAAAAATTAAAAAAATCAAATACAAAACTCTTGGTGCTTATATTCTTAAATTTTTGTATCTGTTTTTTTTTTTTTTTTGTTCGTCACACACATCTGGATTTTTTTTCTCCTACTATATTCATGACTCTTCTATACCATACGATACGCGATCATATCATAAAATATTGAAAACTACGCGTAGTCATCGTTGGAGGCTTAGTGAACGAAAGAAAAATACATTTATTGTATGTGTCGCTGGCGGTGTGTATAAATATAAATACCTTAAAAATTGACAAATTATAAAAGATAATAAATTATTGATGTCATCATATTTTGATTTGTTTTTTTACTTGTTAACAATTCTGATTCGGTGAGGATTATCCAAAACGGCCACCCACCCATTAACAAATCGTTATCACAATTGTATTGTATATATATATTTGATTTTGCTAATATAATAACTTCCATATATCAGATTACTCTCAACACTTTCGCGCGCAATTTAATAATTCGATGTGTGAGCGATGGTAACAATTAAATAAGTTTTAATACTCGTTGCACTTGATTTTTGAATTTAAAATTAATTTTACTCGAAAACGAATGTTGTACCCATAGGTTTTTGTAACGCTTATTTATTTCCGAAGATGAATGCGGGGTTATATATATATTTATTGAGGACCTCATCTTGCATATTTATCTTATCATAAAACGAGTGGTTTCTTAATTACAAAGGCTATTCTTCTGCTTAATAAATAAATCATAACCATATAGTAGTTTGCTAGAACTACGGGCTCAATCACAATGGGTCAATATATACCTTCAACGGGAAATCTGGTATCTTCTCCAGTAAATATTTTAATTGTATAACCATTCACATAGAAGAAGTGTTTAAATGTGTCATTACATGAAATTCTCCATTGTTAAAAAAAATATAAAAAGGGGTTTACTGCAATTGCCTGTAACAAAAAAAAAATACTCAAATTATGTTTCTTGAAATTTTGAAAAAAGTCTTAGACATATATAAAGGATATAAAGGATATAAAGGATATGAACAAAAATTTAGTGAAACATAGGGAGCTTATATTTTTGCGGTTTGCCTTCATATATAAATTGTTTTTTTTTTAACTATATACATCGAATTGTCAATGACACCAAAAGACATTTTGTATTCTTTCTATATCCTTTAAAAATAATCCTATCTATATATTTTCGATATTTTTTTGTGTTAGATATTTGTTAACTAATTGATGTAATGTATTCAATGTGTTTGCGTGACAAATATTTCCATTTAATTTAATAATTTTGTTATTATCTATTCATTTAAGGGATTTTCGATCTCGTATTCTCTCACTTATTAAAGCGAACTTATACATTACAATATCAATTAAGTTAAAAACAGTGAAAAAGGATCAAGGATTTTCATTAAATTAATTTTTTTTGTTATATATTTCGTAAAAAAATTAACTGTAAAATTTTTCACAATTTTCTTTTATAATTATTGCATACATAGACTGTGATCGGATGCGGCCAACAAAAAGAATAACGCTATGCGTGCCGTATAGAATATTTCTTTTCTTATTTTTTTTTCTTATACTTACACTTTTTTCTGTTTTACTTTAACTTTTATTTTATTATTATTATTATTATTATTATTATTATTATTATTTTTTGTCTTCACAATTGAATGGTAATGTCTTTGAGTTGTGTTGTTGTGTATAGGTATATATATATTGTACACAGCATCAACATCATCTCAACCAACATATACACAAAATAGTATATTATAGTATATTTTATTTAAGAAGACGAAAAAAAAGTGAAACACCGTGCTTACACCGCCACATAATACTACAAAACTCTACTATAATAATGTTCAATCCAATAGTTTCAATAAGCAAGTAAACAGAGCACACACATAATAAAAACACACAGCAATAGCACCAACAGCAGTAGCGCGCACAGCTCAAGCACAGCACACATGAAAAATAATAATAAAAAAAAAAATCAACTATATGCAATGAAAAATCGAGTAGAAGAAGAAAAAAAAAATAAAATAATAATAATAATAATAATAATAATAATAATAATAAGTCCCTGTTCTTAATTTAGCTACTCGGGAATTCGAAATCAGTCTAATAGTGTCCTCTATGTAAAACAGAGTACTGCGCCGCGCTGTTAAAAATACGCACAAATTTTCCTTATACATTTTTTTTATTTATTTTATCTCTAAATATATAAAAATTACATACATATGAAAATTAAAAATAAATATTTAAAAATAGAGTATAAAAATATTTTTAAAATAATATTTTACGAAAATAAAAAACAAAAAAAAAATTATTTTCGGTGTATACCCACCGCCGTCGTCGCCGCCGCCGCCGCCATAATAAATAAATTTTATCCGAAAATTTTCTATTTTTAAAAATTAAATAAATAATAATAAAAAATAATAAATTAATTAATAAATAAATAAATAAATAAATAAATAAAAAAAATAAATAAATAAATAAAAAATAAATAAATAAATAAATAAATAAAATAAATAAAAATTTTTGCAAAATAAATACAATTGATTTTTTTTAAATTAAAATTTAATTAATTTTTTTAATTTTTTTGGTTAATTATAATTAAATTGAAAACATAATAATAATAATAATGCAATAGTGATTGGTGGTGTGCGGGTGTTGTTGTTACCGAGCCACACGATTGTGTAGTAAGAATATTTAAAAAAAAAATTTTAAAAATAATAATAAAAAGTGTAATTACACACTATTTTAATTTTAATTTTTTATTTTATCTATGTCTAAATGTTTTTTTAAAAACTCTGTTTATTGTTAATGACGACGCTTTTACACGACGTCTTTAAAACGGCGCGCACGGTAGTGTTTTAATTATAAAATTTCTTCTATTTTATATATAATTGGGATATTTATTTATTTATTTTTTTGCATAGTGAACGAAATTTCGAAAATCTATATGATCAAAATACATTGCACACAAATACACACACACATACACACACAAACACACACACACACTCGCACACATTAAACTTATTTTTATATTGTTTGGTGTATTTTTGGTAACCAAGATTTACTAAAAAAAGATTTTTCGGTTTTATTTTTGTTACTATAAAATAATATAGGAAAAAAAACAAAAATATACAAAAATAAAATAAAAAATAATAACACACAAGAAATTGCTAAATTAAAAACAATATTTACATGTTTTTTTTTTTTTTTTTTTTAATATAATTATTACGAAAAATTTTTTAGCGGCATATTTAATTTTAATTAAATGAAATTAATTTTTTTAATCTTATCATTTTTTTTGGATTTGGATTTTGAGAAAAAAGAGGTACGTAAAAAATTGTCTTAGCCTTTATTTGGTTTTTTTTAATTTTTTTTTGGTGAATTCAATAATATTAAAAAATATATAAAAAGATTATTTTTATTTAACGCACCAGCCAAAAATATTATATTAACAATAATAAAATATATTCTTAAAAATAATAAAAAGTGCAACGTTTTATATAAAATAATTTTTTATGCGGTTTTAAACGATCCGAATATATTGCAATTATTTTATTTTTTTCCATGGATGTTTTGTTACTTCAAATTTGTTGTTTCCCAATGTTTACTTACAATAGTTATATAAGAAAATCTCGGTTTTATTGGTTTCCATCCTTACCGCATAGCACCACACAAATGTAAACTTTTCCGGAAAAACAGAGAATTGTAATGCAGACACATTTGTTTTATTTATATTATATATTTTCATTGCTATATGTGGTGGGGATACAACTAACTACTTACTATTATTAATAATATCATTATAAATTAATATCTCAACTATTTGGTTAACGAAATCTATAAATTGTCAATTACCCTATTACTATTTTTTGGTAATTTCATGATTTCGAGCTCATACAATTTCTAGTTCTTGTGAGTGAAAAACTGAACCAAATGGTGTTTTGACATCGTCATCATTGAAATTCTTATCAATAATCAATAAATTTTGCTAATATTCGAAATAAAAGGTAATCTGATGGTACAAGATTAGAAACTATATGTGGTGGATGTGGCCACACTACATTCCAATCAATTTGCATTGTACACTTTGGTTAGTTGTTGTGTGTACACATCTCAATTGATCGTTTGGTTGCGTGGTAAAAGTTCAAAATAAACAATTTGTTATACCACCAAACTGATAACATATCCTTTTTTTTAATGAATATCTACTTTAGATATGATGATTTTGTACTGGTTCATTTTAATTGCTCCACGATCTTCGATCGATTTACATTGAGTTGTAAATAATCTATTTTTCATCGCCGCAATTATAAATCGTTTCAAAAAAGCTGGATCATTTTCGTTACGTTTTATATAAACAAAATCGTTGATGGAAATGTATTTTCCTGTGAATTTTTTTAAGTTGATGTAGAAACCATAAATCAATATTTTTTTCTTTGTACCCAAGTTGCTTCAAAATCCTTTTCAATGTATTTATGTAATATACATTAAGATTCTCATGTGTTGTTCTATTATACGATCCTCGCATCGATTATTACATTTTAATGTGATCGTCATTAACTTCAACGACCTGAACGTTTTTCATCTTTGAATGAAATATCATCGGAAAGAAATTTAGGAAAACCGCAAAGGCTTTGTCTCCACCAAATACAGCACATAATTTTTGTGTAGGCTTGCGTTTATTCGTTTGTTGAAGCAAAAAAGCAAAATTTAAAGAAATTGCTTATTTTGATTATCTAATTTTTCAACAAATACCAAAAACAATAAAAAATTACACAATCGATCGATACAGAATAAGAATTGAAGTACTAACTATAGAAAAAAAATATGGTTTGATTGATTTTATTATTTTAGACAACACGATATTATGGCAATGTTATAAGGACTTACTTTTTTTTCATATAATAATATGTGTAACCACAAAATGAATGTATAGTCACAATGATTTATTTTCTGGGAGCATTATAACTTCAATCATAACGCATCATTTTTCCATATCAAATTCTTAGCGGATTTGGTTTACTATGAGAATATATTTAAGAGATTGTCTTGCATAGCCTCCTATAAAATGTGTAGGTATCAGAGATTAATGAGCTATTTAAAATAAAATTTATTAATAAAAGCAACTATATTAATATGGCTAAACTTTAAATGAATAACACGTAGTTTATGATTAGAATTGCCTTTGTATTTATTTAATGTGTGCGCACTAATCACTTAAGCGGCTTAACAAAAATACAAAACAATAGGTTAATTTTTATAAATACTGCTATTGGCACGGAATAATTTACCGGCACTTGAATGTATAATGAATATATCTCTGTACAGTTTATTTTTAGATACAATTTTGCTTCACTGGTAGTAATTCGAGTGATATGGATGACACAGGTATTAAAATATACAGCATTATTATCAATCTTCTGCCAATTTAAAATCGATGACATCAATATCATTACTACTTAAAAAAATTTCTCTCTATCAATTGACAGAATATTTTGTCTGTACATTTAATTTAAATTTTCAAAATTTAAACAATTTACAATTTCAAAATATAATTTCCAAAATTCTATATATTGTACAAATGTGCAATATTATATCATGTGTCGGTATTTTATTAAAATTAATGATACGTATATTTCCATCACACCACCGTATGTTATAGAGAGAGCACTTCTTTAAAAACGAAAAATTCGAGATAAGAATTTATTACAAATTTAAAAAAAAAAGAAAATTAAAAGAAAATTAAAAGAAAATTAAAAGAAAATTTTAAAAACCATATACAAAAATAAAAGAAGAAAATCTTTGATACCAATAAATTCTTAAGATTTTTGTGTGTACAATTGTTACACATTTTTCATGTTGTAAATATAACGTCTTCGATATATACAAATGTATATGTGTAAAATATTGAACAGATTCGGTTGAAGTTCAGGTTGAGGTCTGTTTGGCTAAATTTTAAATGATTATAATATAGTCCCTTTGTTCTTTTCACTTGCACTGGTATTGCACTTGCCTAGCTTAAAAGTATTTACTTTAATATAGTCTATAATTTTTATTATATAAAATTTTCTAAAATCCTAAACCAAATAAATATTATAGCGGCCGACTCTGACAAATAAAGAAAAATAAAATATGTTTCAGATCATTTACAATTTACATGTTTTCTTTGAAAATATATACATTTAATAATAATAATAATAATAATAATAAGAATAATAAGAATATATGGAAAATATAAATGAAAACGATATATATGTGGGTTGAGTTGGTTTTGGTTGATTTCCGGTGGTTAAGATGAGAGGTATAATCTTCATGTATTTTTCTTTTCTTTTTACATTTCAAGGTTATTAACCTCTTAATATTGTGGAAAATATGAAAATTATTATTATTCAATTTGAACAGAATATTTAGGCTATTGTTATACAGGCTCACAGTATATTATATTTAATGGTATATTTAAGAAACATTTAAATTTAGTACACAAGTACTTTGTAGTCGGGGTAGGTATATAAATATGAATTTTACAACCAAAAATTGTATTGCATCTAGTAATTTTGTATATATAAATTTTAATTCTATCTATATAGAGTTTTAATAAAATGTTTTACATATTATAAGTAATATGTTGTAAGAATTTAATATAATTTTTCCATAAACAATTGTAAGAAAAAAACCCCCAAGGAAACATTTATCCATCATCTTACATTACATTTCGTATATGTTTTATTTATATGTACGTCTACAATTATATTATTAAAACGACGCTATTATAGCACAGCAGAACAAATAAATTGTGTTTTTTTCTTCGTCTACGTTAAATACCTTCACGTGTACTCATAAATTTCATAAATTCTAAAATGGGTTATTAATGCAATTTAATTTAACAAAATTTGTCTATATATATTTATTATAAATGATATATTATTGAATTGTATTTGAGTTATCGTTCTGAACACATAAAAAAAAAACCCCCCCACTGTAGAAATGGTTAATTTAAATTATATTTTATGAATTATATCAACTTTTATGTAATGATGGGCTGTGTACTTGCTTGTACTGATCACTCGTTAGCTTTTATGTTAATCAAAATGAGTGAAATGTGTTGTTCATTTGGCGAAATTTTGTGATATTTTAATTTTAATACTGACCATTATTCATTTTATCTTTGAAAATATACGGTGATGGAAGCTACTCAAAGATTGACAATGTTTGCTCACGCACATCATTATTTTTATAGTAATCAGACTCACAGAAATATAATGAAATTTAGGAAACATCTGTATATTGTAAGGCATGTTAGTGGAGCCAATGGTATCTATTAGCAAACATTCATTACAGTTAAATTAAGTTAAGTTAAATTGGTAAATTGCTTCTCATGGGAATATATAACAACAATTCACCATTTATATTGTAATTTACAAAAGATAGATTTTTTCTTAATTCCATTATATGGTGATTAGCCTAACACCATTTGTTCGAAAATATCCGTTTTTTTTTAATTTCATAAATGAACAAATGGCTATGGGTTTAATATATTACACTTAAAATAGACGCGGGAACAAAGTAAGCTGTCCTTTTTATCACAAAAAAAAATGAGCTAGAAGAAGTCGTGTTAAAAAAAGAAAATCTTTCTATATCGTGTGTTTCACAAAATCTATGTAATTTTCAATCTTTTTGGGAATCGATAAAAAATTGTTGTTCTTTTATTTAAACATCGATTCTATAAAACATTGAATTGATTAATTAAATTTTATATTATGTGTAAAAGTATATATAGCTAAGATTATGAGACACATTTTGAATGCGTTCACCTAAACTAAATTGTCGGGAAAATCGATTTTTTTATGGATAATTAAATGATGTATTATTTTTAATTGTGGTGGCTCATATATTTATAATGCATTTTTAATTGTTTTAAATATAGAAAAGATTTTTGATATCTCACGCATTTATGGATTTCTGTTTACACCATTTTGGGTGTCCACTAATCTAACTTTTATGATATTGATTTTATATATATATTTTTTTAATAAATCTGTTAATTAGAAATCCCTTAAAAATAATAAAATATATGATTCGTTATCAAAAAAGAAGTTATTAAGGAAAATTTAATTCCGTTCAAATTCATTTATTTCCATAAATTATCCATATTAATCTAAATTCAATGAAAAATAACTTACGACCCGATTTCTAACGCCGTGTGGCGCCACTTTAATCCGTGTGTATATATATCCTGGCTGTAAAGTTTAAAGTACCATTTATAATGACCCATTAACACAATATCTATCTATTATGACATTAGTTTTATTTACATATAGGACTCCTTTTACAAAATGGAAAAATAATAAAAAAATGATACTAATATCATTTTGAAGAGAATAATATAATAATATATAATCTTATTAAACAATCACTTATGTTGAAAACATAGTGTGGTGCGTGAGCTTCTATACCTCAACTTTGACACATATATTTGTTATGGATTGCACAAATGTTAAAGTTAAAGTGGTAAAATTACATCTTATCCATGATGAAGTTGAAGCTCACACATATATTATGTTTTCAACATTATTAATCACATTAAATATTTAGTAAAATTGGTTGAGCATCACATCAGATTTTCTATCTGTACAAATTAGCTATATAATATAATTTATCATTCTCATTTCTGTCCATTGAAGAATATTCTACATCAATAGGATTCATGAGAAAAAAATCCCATAATTGTGTTTTATATAAATTTCGATTCAAAAATGCATATAATAAAATTAGCAATAGGTCGTTGGCCCATACCCATTATTACACTCTGTCTTTATATATATATACATTAATTTTTGAATAATAACGATGAATGATATGATTTAGTATCACCACATTTTAAAATATATATGTGTTTGCGTGTGTGTGTGTGTGTGGTATATATAGGAATTATATATTATATGTTAAAAATCCTAATAATATTTCCTACGCAACATAACAATAAAATACGCGTGAATTGAAAAAAAAGTAAAAATTAAAGAAAACCGTATTATTTATTTTTTTTCTCCTTTAATTTTTGTGTGATAATTTTCTGAAGCAGCTGCAAGCATCTGTCATATTTATGTATATGATGTACCATATATATGTTTGAGATATGTTATACAAATTCATATATATTTATACCATATAGTTTATACATTGAAGAGATGTATGGCATACATAAATATAAAAATGTCTACCTTATTTTACTATATCAAACATACTGACAAACGCATAATATGTGTGTGTGTGTGTGTGGATCTTCATCTTATATATGAATACGTTTTTAAGATACATGATGGTTTCAAATAATATGCATTTCATTTGAGTTCATGTTATTAAGATTGTACATAAAAATACACAAAAATTTAATGACACATTCTCATATTCTTTTTGTTGTTGTTATTTTTTCTAATGATTTTTTTTTTTTTGTTTTAAATGTCTTGTATTAATTACAATGTTTATGTGAGGATTATAAATGGATACCATCACCGTAGGAACGGAGATAAAAATATGTAAAAACTATATAAAACTCTATCGTAACATAATAATTATATTCAGTACGGAAATTGTATATTATAATTTTTTTTTCTCTCCATATATTTCAATAATTTATGAGTAATTAAATTTTTAAGTAAATAAAATATAATAATAATAAAAAAACACCGAAAATCCCTTATCTTTATATAATTATTATCTCATCGTTTATGCACCGTTTTATGTATTGAATTTATTATTTTTACGGTTGCAGCGTACATAATAAAGCCATAAAAATTATACAATTTTCAATGCCACACACACACACACACACACACTCACTGGCGAACAATGTAATCATTGGAATTTTTATGTAACACACATATTTTGATGATTTCAAAACAATTTATTGAATGTGCGGAAACTTTTATGGAATCGAAATGATCATTAACCGCGATAATGTATATAGACACACGAAAAAATTTGCTTGATAGAAATCGTATTTTTATACATATTTAACTAAGTTTTTATTATTTTTAATTGATTTTGTTAAATGTGTATAGTCAAAATTAACATTTTAACTATACGCCGCCATGAATTGTATATATATATGTTTTAACACGTTCACGACCGAGGTACTTAGGCTAGCGGTGGCCCCCACAAACCGCAGATGATAAATTTAATATATTATTTACATAGAAAAGTACGATGCATAGAGATCTATGGATACGTGTTAAAGATAATTTACCAATTGTTTTTAAACGTATAATTAACCGATTGTATGTGCTCGCGTGTGTTTTTGTTTATAATCCATTGTTAATCGTATACATATTAAAATATGTTTTATCATCCTACCCCGGACAATTGGTAACTAATTGTTGGTTAAACAATTTCTTATAGTTATTTTATACAGTTAATTTATACACAAATATGGAAGGTGTCAATGGGGCGATGTGCATTGCTTCTAGAAGGCCGTGGTAATTCTAATTCGAAATTACCAATAGACACTTTTCCATTAGGAACTGTTTATTTTCGAGATTTTTCTCCGTCTAGCCTTTAATGTATAAATCTATAACATCAAAACTATAGGAAACTACAGAAAATTTACAGTAGACTGAATTTATATCGAAAAATAATCGGTCGTGAACACTCTGTATCAAAAACAAAACCATTGCGTCACTCAAAAGTATTTAATTAAATATACAAAAATTTCTTATAAATTGTATATTTAATACTCAAATAATTTTTGTATTAGTCTAACATTTTATTTTTTTTTCTGGATTAATGCCAATTATTTTTTATGTATCGCCAATGTATTATAACCTTTATTTTTGTTTCGTTTTTGTTTTAATAAGGCGTTTAATAAATGCGTGTAATAATAAAGAATAAAATTTCAGATAAAATAAAAATCGGTTGCGGTTGGAAAATCCATGGTAAAACTATGGATATATATATATACGTACGCACACACGTACCCGAGTACATCTATAATATGTGGTTTGTTTTGAAGTCTATATAGTTCAATTGAGTTGTAATTATATATATATTAAAATAATATGTGTTTGTGGTTTGCCAAAAAAATACTATATTTTAATTTTTAAATAAGCAAAAGTAACTTTTATTTGTACCGTCGGTGAGGCATTGTTGCTGCGCGGTTGAATATCGTGCGTGCGATTAACCAAAAAAATTAGGAATGTTGTTTGTTCTAAATAAGATCGCGTCTCCTAAACGGAAACCCAACTACTACATTTTTTTTGCGTTGCGTTTTCGAAAATACTCTGAATTGGATACAGAGGCAACATGATCTATTTGGAATCTTAAGTTTATATGCGATTGTACAAATTAAAAGATTTCGGAGAAATATCATAATTAATAAATAAATAATATTCGAAATATATATTTTCTATTTTAATATTAAAACTATACTCCTCCGTTGTCATGATGTTAAACAATATCATCATCATACATCAAATCGTGTTATTCTATATGTGCAGCATATGTGACATATGTATACCATAAATTCATTATACGCATGCAATTATCGTTATTATAAGAATGGTTTCTATTATAATGAATTCCATTCGATTACTGATATCCGCAGTACAATTATATTATAACCTGCGCTGCCCCAGGACCATAATAAATTTGTTTGCTTCGATTTCTGTGAAATTTAGTATGTATGTATAAGTGTAAAATGGAAATATGAGAATATAGTTCATACTATAATGTTCAAGATAACCGCAGGACATTCTCCTCGCCTACTTTCATTTGTATATTTCTCTGTATCAGCTCTCCATCTATATAGAATTTAATATAAAATGAGATTTTAGATGTAAAGTGGGATTAAATAAAGTAGATTGCTAATGAAATTCTCCACGCATACCTTGAACGTGGAACGTGATGGATTTAAGATAAATCTTTAGGTTGAAAATCCAAAGGATAATGGTCCGACCGTGGGTTACATGACGTTGAAATGTAATTGCCGAAGTCGACGAGTAAAAAATGATGAGAGCTGAAGACTTTGGCTCAAAATGGAAAAAAAGCGGCGCTGTTTTATTGATGCTCTATGCATCCTTGCGTAGTAACAAATATTAATGATGATGCGGTGAATAAAGTTCTGGTGAACTGATAACCAGGACATTGATCACATTTACTGAAATTTAAATTTTTAAATGAAAAATTAAATTATAATAAAAAACAGTACTTTATGAATTTCTGGTTTAATGCGTTGATCTGGAAAAACGTATTATACATGTCCTTAACACCACGTTATACATATTGCACATTTGACGCAAATTTATGAGCTCGTTATAAAGCAATTCATACATACCCTGCAAATATTTTAGCATACTGTTACCCAATTCAGAATTGATTGAATAGCCATAGCTGTTTTTTTGCATAGTTTAACATTACTATTGTATGGCAAAATAAATTTAAATTAGCTAAATTCAAATGAATGTTACAAATGATATATATAAAAATATAGAGGCGAAAATATGTGTGAATAATATGTGCGGCCTCATTAGCAACACTTCAATTCTGTATTCGGTATATGTTTTGCTTGTGCAGACACAAATCGCATGGATAACAATTCAAACGTCTGTATTTTAATTATAATAATTCATATATATTTTTTAATACTAATTTTAATTTTCAAATCAATTTGTCTTCCATGTCATACTGTGGTGATTGTAAAAATTATATGTATTTTATTCTGCTTTTGTTTTCAAATGAATTATATTTATTTCCATCTCTCAAACAACAATAAAATTTGAAAAAAAAATAATAATATTATTGTAATTTTATATGTCAAAAGCTCACAGATATACATAAAAATAATATTATCTTTTAATAATGCTTTTTATTTTATAATTGATCCTTTTTATTTAGATATTTACAATAATTTTATGATTAAAAAGGATTTTCGTTATGTGAATGAAAAATTTCATTATAATATTATTATTCGTATGAGTGTGTGTGTGTGTGTGTGTATATAAATATATCAATCAAATTCTATTATTTTTATATTTTCCATTCAATTCACAATTTAACATTTTCTTTTGATATTTATACCATTTTATTATACCATTTTTAATAAATTGAACAAAACCTACACACAAATATTTTTCTTTCAAACTCGCATTTATATTTAACAACAAAATATAATAATAAATGAAATTGAAAATTTAAAAATAAAATCCTCTCAAATATAAATAATTAACGAAAAATAAAAGATACTCTAAATACGAATATTATTATTTATTATTATTATTATTATTATTATTATTATTAGGTTATCATTATAAATATCATAGTATTAAGATGAAAAATTCAACGTATATAAATGTACCATTATATTTGATAATAAAAAAAAAATGATTATATTATTTCTATATATTTCCATTATAATATATTTGAACGTAAATTTAATTAAATCATTTTTTTTTTTGCATTAAGTTAAAATATAGAGATTATATTTCATTGAAATTGATTCATATATAATTATAAAAATTTTCTGTTTTATGATAAAGAATCGAAAAATTTGTGAAAATGTTAGAAATAAAAACACTCCTCACTCTTCTCTCGTATGTCGAATATAAAATATATTATATGAGATTTTAATGCTACGTTAAATTGATCTGCTATTGAAGTTAATACGTTAACGGCCGCACCAATTTTACATTTGTTTACCGAGAGATTATTGGAAATTGAAATGTTTTAATCGTATGGTAACAACGGTCGTGATCTGCTATAATCGTCAAATTTAGTATTGTCTTTATACTAGCGGTGGTGGATGACTATATAGTATAGAGACAATGCTATAACCGTCAAATTTACCATTGTCTTTATACTAGTGGTGGTGGATGACTATATAGTATAGGGATAATGCTAAATTTGACGGTTTTACCAGGTCAGACCGTAAACATGTTAAATGATAAATATGATTTCATACATATTCGAACAATCGTTCGTGTAAACAGATATAAAGCTTAACTCCGTCAATTTTTTGCAGATACAATTTATAAAATTTATGAATTATTTTATCTATTTGATTTTTCCTATTTTGATTATATAAATACAAACGAAATAAAAAAGTTGAAACATTATATTTTCTTCTGGCTTTTAACTTATTGATTTCATATACCGTACCGTACGTATGTTTTATGTAATATGTTTTATATGTTAGTATATTGTAATATAGTAATATAATAGTATATTCAATATAGTATAATATAGAAGATATGTGATGTACTACACAATATTACACATCAATAGAAAAGAACCCCTGCGATATATATATATATACCGAACACGCACACAAATATTTTATGTCAATTTCAATTCATATTTCATATCAATCATTTAATACATATATATATTCATAGTATATTATTTAATAATACATATATTAATATAATATAGTAAATATAATATAGTAAATATATAAAATATAATAATTTTATCAAAATTTAATTTATGTGTTATATAAGAAAAAAAATATGTGATGTCATAAAATATAAAAACATGTAACTGCATGTGTGTATCTCTAATATACCTATAGGTATAGGAGTATGAAATGAAGGAAGAAAAACACATTATTTAGACTAGAAAAATCAAAATAACTTCCATCGCTTTCTACACATTTTAACCACTTTTGAGGCAATTTTCGTATACCACGTCGAAAAAATGGTATTGCTTTGGACGAAAACAATTCAGATAGCCAATTTGCCATTTCTTCAGATGTTTTGAAGTGCTGTTCTTTCAAAGCATTTCCCATCGATGAAAACAAATGGTAGTCCGAAGGAGCCAAGTCTGGTGAATCAGGCCGGGTGTGGTAACAGCTCCCATCCAAGCGACTTTATCGTATCCTGAACTGGTTTTGCATTGTGTGCTGGTGCATTATCATGTTGCAAAATTACCTTAACACATTTTTTCTTTCTTTCTGTCCATTCTGGTCGGTTATCTAATAATGCATGGTTCAAATCGATTATTTGTTGTTGGTAGCGAACCGTATTAACAGTTTCACCAGGTTTCTGAAGTTCATGATACACCACACCTTCCTGATCCCACCAAACACAAAGCATTCTCTACCTACCGAATCGTTTTGGTTTTGCAGTCAATGTTGCTGCTTTACCTGGTGTAATCCATGATTTTTTGCGTTTAGGATTCTCAAAATATATCCACTTTTCATCACCAGTCACGATTCGATTCAAAAAAGACTTCCTTTTGTATTGTTGAAGGTGCAATTCACAAATGGTTTTTTTTCGATTTTCTTGTTGCCTTTTAAGTCAATTCATGTGGAACCCATTTTCTACACTTTTGAATCATTCCCATTGCTTTTAAACGATTAGAAATTGTTTTTTTGATCTACATTTTAGGCTTCTGCAAGTTGTTTTTGAGTTTGTGTATCATCTTCGTCCAACAATGCTTGCTATTCACTGTCATCAAACTTTTTTGGCCGTCTTCCACGTTCTTCATTTCTCAAATCAAAATCTTTGTCTCTAAAAAACGACACCAAAAGCTTCTACAAGCTTCTTCGTTGAGATTCAGCTGCGTTTTTCTTTAAATGATAACAAAAAACTAATGATACCAGCAAATCGTTTGTTAAAGACATTTTTAACACGATAAAATTTTATGTTGTTGTATTACAAATGGAATTTACCACACTGAATGTTGTTGGCAGATGTCAAAACAATAAAAAAAACATCGCATTAAGGGTCTTTCACAATTACTAATATAAGTACAGCCATTTATTGGCAGCGGCTCACTTCATACTCCTATACCTGGTATAATATTATGTATATGTTGTAATTCTGGTAAAAAAATGTTTTGATTACATTAATTAAATATGTTTTATATTATATGTTATGGAATAAAAAGTTTTTCGTCTAACAAAAGTATAAATGGAAAAGTTTTTGAAAAATTCTGTTTTTTTTCTTTTTTCCACCAATAATTAAATGAATGAAGTAATTTTGAAATTGTCTTATTGATCAATTAATTCATGACATGTATATATCGCCTATATCGTTCCGAAAACCGTACAATTATTGTAGATTCGATATAGAAAAACAAATTTATGTATATATTTAATATGACTTGGAAACAAGGACATATATGTTTCCTATAAAAAATAACGAGAGATTGATGCAGAAGAGTTACGCCATACAGCAATATTATTTTTCGATTGCCAATCGTACCGTCGCACTTATTAATCGGGCCGTGACCTTCGTTTCTATAACATTTATTATTTTATTTTGCAGAAAAAATTAACAAATGTTTTAATAATAGAGCAACAAAAAAAACCTTTTATTTACAGAAATATATATGGCAATGAATTTTGATCTCTAAGACATTGAAAATGGAATATATGCACGCCCGGATCGACGTTCTGCAATTAAAAAAAAAGTACAAAAATATTGAAAAATATTGATCCGATCTAATCGTCGTTTAACTATTCGTGCGATTACTGAAACTGTTTGTCCTGAAAATATTGTAATAATGGAGATATATACATTGATGGACTCTGAAATGGGACTATAATCATCATCACCAGCGATATTATTATTTTTAAATTTGAAAGAAAACTACATTTTTCAATTAAAATTGTACCGAATCAATGGTTATAATAATTATAATGTTATAATTTTTGTTCTATATATTATTTGATCCAACGAATCTCAGAAATGGTAAAGTTATGGCTACTACTGTTTTTTTTTTTTTTTTGAGATGATGTAATTCTTATCGACTATTTAGAAAATTGTAAAACAATAACCGGTGCACGAGGAAATTAAAACAAAACGATTGCACCCATCTGCAATTACTTACTCCATGGTTTTAAAAGCCACAGTTGCGATTTTAGCCTTCGCCAACATGACCTATCTGCCGTGATTGTCTTCCAAATCCCGAATTTTAAGGATATTCTGCATTATCATTTGAGATGGCCAAATTATACGAATTACGATATGAATTGATTTCACATCCAACGTAGTAGTCTCCAGATTTGTCACCCAACGACTATTTCGTATCTCCAAACATGAAAAAGTATCAATGTGAAAATATATTTGTATTGCAAATTATACAGTAATCGACGTCTATTTTGCAGAGCTTAACCGCACCCCATGTAAAAATATATTATTTTGAAGATATTAACACGTTAATCGCCATGTCAGTCATATGTGTCTCTGACGCTAAGAAGTTCTACATGAGCCATGTCAGACATATATGTCAGATCAATCACAGATGTCCAACGTAAACGATACATTTGCATTATGTTTCGAAAGCTGGCCTATCAGGAACGACAAAAGCTGAAAATTTCTTGGCTTACTACAAACAACAATAAAATGAAATATGGCAAAAAAAATTTTTTTCTGTGATACATTAAGTTTTCTTGATACATTTTTAACTAAATTATCTAATAAAGTTACCATGGCACATGTGAAAATTTTTCTGATATTATCGTGTTAAAAGATTAGAATACGCAGTTGTAAAAAATTGTATCGCACATATGTGTTGGAGATTATTTGGAAAAATAAATTGATTCCTTGTTGTTTTTTTATTTTTATCTTCAATATATATACTCGTAGATGTCTTGCCCTCACATAACCAAGAAATTCATAGAGTATATCACAACTGGTTGGCTCACATATATATATATATGAATTTAATGTGAACAAATCGCTTTAA
The DNA here is from genome assembly GCA_910594885.2 of Bibio marci. Classification (NCBI taxonomy): domain Eukaryota; kingdom Metazoa; phylum Arthropoda; class Insecta; order Diptera; family Bibionidae; genus Bibio; species Bibio marci. Next base: position 18,845,886 of record OU343115.1, on the reverse strand, counting down.
ATGTCATTATTTTTTTTTCCCCAATGAATATCATTCATAAAAAATTTAAATCATTATTTCATCCCATGTATGACCTGTAAAACTCATGTATATACTAATAATTTCAGAAAAAAATTAATGTTTAATGATGTGATAACATATGACGAGTGAGTGACTAGCACAGGCACATATTTTACACCGCACACAATATATATATAATTATTAATTTGATTAAATTAAAATAAAGGTATATTGTTTAAGATACACTCGACTTATTTTTGGATATATAATAGTAAAATATTCACATAATTTATAAAAAGGAAGAAAATTTTTATTTAATTAATAGTATAAAAAATAGACATAGATAAAATTTTCCCGGTATAATAATGTATTGAGAAAATATTTTTTTAATGAATATTGTGCGTACATTTTTTATAAATGTGTGTTTAACAATTACGGAATCGAATTTACTTTATTTAAGAAAACAAATTTTTAATTTATTAAATCATTGATAATTTATTGAAAAAAATTTATCCATTTAGATTTTATTTGTAAAAAATATAATATATAACAATATTATTTCTATATATCTGTGAGAATATATCAATAATAAATATATAAATAATTTATAATTTAATTTGAATTATTATTTTATATTCTTTTTAATAATAAAATCCTTTTAAATGAAAATAATTTTCATTCACAAAATATTTTGTATATGTCACATTTTCAATGCCTTTTTAATAGATATACAAACGAATATATATATATATATAACACCCACACACTAAATAAAATGCTATATTATGATAATGCCTCCCGCCAATCAGCCAAGGGACTTAAACATTTTTTTTTTAATAATAAAGTACTTTGACTGACGCTCGTGTATAGCAAATATTTTCTTATTCCTATCCAAATTTAAAAAACCCTCCATATTTTATCAATTATTTTATGCACTTTAAATTTTGCAGGTATAATCCATACCATTTGTGTATACTTTGAATTATTTCTATATACTGTGTGTATATTGACACAAAAAAGAAATGGATCCTATGTCCTAAAGACAATACTTTTTTTTGTTTCCCTTATCCTTAACAATACAGTATTTATTGTAGATAATGTCACATTAAAATATACATTCGTATTTATTTACCAAACGACCTAATAATAAATTATGAACATTTTATTTGTAGTACCAGAGGTATTAATATATTATTATATACATAAATTAAATATTAAAATAAGGACAATTTTAATAAATAAATAAATAATATACTACTGGAAAGACTGGAAAGATAAAACAATATATTTATATAATTTTTTTTCCTTATACGTATTTTGTATTATATTATATTTGAAAAATTGAATAAAGATTATATATTCTTTAAAAACAAATGTATAAAAAATATATATAGTTAAATTTAGAATATGAGGATATTTCATTCATTTTAGTAATATCCAGATATTTATATTATTATTATTATTATTATTATTATATAAATTTGTCGAATATATTTGTATAAAATAAATATTTAATATCTGATTGCACATTGAAATGGTTTGTATAAATACGTATTTCTTCGATATACAAAATATATCTGTATTCATATTAATCCACAAAGAATTACCGGTGACATGATTTTAAATTAATTAGTTTCAATAATTTGCGTTGAAACAAACAAAAAATCTTATATAGGTGGGTGGGATAATATAAGGATATCATACCTCCCGTTCTGGGGACATATCTACCGCAGAACTGTGGGGCATTTATTTGCAAAAGAAAAGAACTATGGATACACTGGGTGATGGGTGACCGTGTGAAGTGTCTTCATTAAAGAACCGATTTTTTATATCATGAAATTCCATTCAAAAGGCAAGTCTGTGGCGTTTGTATACTGTAAAGATATGGTAATTAACATAACAAGGATAACAAGGACATTGGATATATAAGTACTTTATAACCACAGATTTTTAGTTTTTATTTACTATGTGAATAAAGTTTTTATTTATTGTTTGCTTTATTATCTGCAATTTAATTTTGCTCTGCCAACCCAATATGCGTGCGAGCGAATGTTAACCACTCGCCACTGATATGAGATTTTATTTTATTATTTTAATTTTGTCAAAATGGAAATTTAAAATTGTAAAATAAAAAGGCACAATATGTTTTGTATTTTGTAAAACTCATTGTTATTTTGATGGAATTTGTTACTATAATATATATTAGTTTGTTTTATATAAATAAATTTATGACAATGTGTGCGTTCACCACCCACCCCTATAAATATATATATATATATATATGTGTTGAGTATAGGCATTAGTTTCTCTTTTGGAAAAAATATATATAGAAATAGGAATAGATTTAATAAAAAATATTGACAAAATTGGAGTCAATTGAATTGTTTTAAAAAAGTAAAATGGTAATTTTTCGTTTTTGCTGCGATTGCTTGAATGTATAACGTTTATAATAATTTGAAATTTTAATTCAAATTATGTTTCTTTGTTTTTTATGCGCATACAATTTATCTAAATTTTATCAAAATCTAAACAAAATCGATTGAAATGCGTTCATTCAATTTTTATTTATTTTCATTTTCAATTTTTGGAAATTTTTCCATATATTATACAAAACATAAGAAATGTTTCAATAAAAATCCATCATTAAATAATAATTGAATCAGTTTTATTCATAAAATATGTCTGGAAAGGACTACTTTTTTGGTGTCTTATTTCCAAATTTTATTGATGGCATAGTTTTGATTAAAAATTTACAATAAAATTGTTGAATTTATCAAAATATTTGAGTTGGCCAATTTTGATTTATTAATTATATAAAATTTATAGATAAATTCTAATATATAGAAATGTTTGTTAATTTTTATTGTATCAATCATCAATTCATGTTAATTCAAGTATGTACGGCTGGTATGGTATATGTATTCATTAATGTTGGTAAATAACTCCTCAAACGGAAATATATATATCATAATTTATCAATTGGATCTTTAATTATCAAAAAATATGATAATTTCATTATTTTTATATGAATATTTAGACCATAATGTTTTAAATGTTAATATTTATATAGCGCTGACCATGCAGTAATTCGAATTTCAGCCTGATCGCCGGTATTTGGTAAAATTTAATTTTTGAAGAGAAGATGTTAGATGTGCGATCGAGACATAGGAAGGAAAAAAAAATGTATGGGTTAAATTTTTTAATGAATTATCCAATACAAAACCACAATGTTTATGTAATTTTGAGAAATTTTGATATATGCGCACGTACTTTATAAACCCATTTATCTTTTTTCCATATTATTATATTTATATAGAGATTATTATATAAAACAATTATGTACTTCCAATTAATTTCTAAAACAGAATTTTGATTAAATCTTAAAATGTTTTTCCCTTTATATAATTGTTACATTTTTATACAGTATTAAACATAAAACACACGTACTACAATTTAGTTACAGTAGGTTTTTCTTTCTATATATAATCTATTGATATCTTCGAAATTAATATTTAATTTATAAATAAATGTTTTTGTTTCCGACCCAATAATCATATTAGAAACATCTACTCCAAATTCTATACGATTTATTTAGAAATTATATTAATTTTTATTTAATTAAAAGAACGATTTGAAAGGTGGGGTTGTGCAAAACTCACCACACATCATATTTGGTATATATTTAATTTTTTTTTTAATTAACTAACTCCACTTTTTTTTTTATTTATTATTAGGAAAAAGTTTGACTGTAATATTAATTTAAAATGGATTATATATTACCATACACTATCCATTACCCACTATAAAAAAAAGTAAATTAACTTATCATTTTGATAGAACAAAAAACAGACACCGGATATAAGTTTAGCGTTTATATATAAATTTACACGTGGTTTTAAGATATACTCGTATTTTGTACATGTAATATTTATATAATATACTTAAAAAATTAACATATATACGAGCAGTGAGTGTGTTGTATTTCAATGTTATAAATTTTATAATATTGGTATATTATAAATTTATTATATTGTAGAATAATTATTAATTTTATAAATTTATTTAAATTTAGGAAAATTATTATATGGATGCCATAATTAAATTCTACCAATTATATTTATACCGAACGAACCCTAATATTTGGTATACACATATCTATCTATTGTAATACCATATATATCGGTACAGTATGTAGATACATATTGAAGGATTTTGTATACGCACATAATTCATATATCCAATCAGTAAACCGTTTTGCGTTAATGGATTTTTAAACTAATTACTTTTCAAAGTATGTTTTGTATACATTCTGTTTACCATCTACGCACACATTCATATAGGATATTGATATTATTTTTATTTAATGATTGAATACATTTATAAGTGTATAATAAAGCAATACAATATAACAGGCCAATTGAAAAGTCCCCGGTCTACCATAGTAAAACACATTTTTTTGGCAAAATTTGATTTTATTATTCAACATAGTTGCCTTCGAGGGCGATACAGCGATTATAGCGATCTTCCAACTTTGCGATACAATTTTTGTAGTACGATTTGTCTTTTGCATCAAAATAGGCCTTCATAGTGTGCAGTCCACTCAGCCGACTGTCGATTGGACTCCGGAGTGAAATGGTGGAGCCATGTTTCATCCATTGTCACATATCGACGCAAAAATTCAGGTTTATTGCGCTTGAACAGTTTCAAACACTGCTCATAATCATTAACACGTTGTTGCTTTTGATCTATTGTGAGCTCGCACGGCACCCATTTTGCACACAGCTTTCTCATGTACAAATATTAGTGAATGATATGATATACACTTTCTGATGATATCTTCACAATGTCTGCTATCTCGATCAACATCACTTTACGGTCATTCAAAATTATTTAGTGAACTTTTTTGATGTTTTCGTCGGTGACAGCCTCTTTTGGATGTACACTGCGTTCGCCGTCTTCGGTGCTCATTTCACCACGTTTAAACTTAGCGTACCAATCAATGATGGTTGATTTTCCTGGTGCAGACCCCGGAAACTCTTCATCAACTGTATTTCTTCCCTTCAAAAAGCAATATTTTATCAGCACACGAAATTCTTTTTTTTCCATCTTTTTTCAAATAACAAAAGTAGCTACACTCACAACGCAATATCTCTCACAAACTAATGGTCGGACTGCTGTCAAATTTAGACACGTATCGTTTGAAAGTTGGTACTAACTATAAATCATATGGATTTAATACTAGCACTGCCATTTGTGTGTCAGACCGGGGACTTTTCAATTGGCCTGTTATAGGTAACTTACATAAATGACATATAAAAACATATAAATGTAACAATTTTCTCCCTCAATAAAATCCGTTGACATAAACGTATTTATTATATGATGTGTCTTTTTTCATTAGATTCAAATGTTATGTGCGCCGCGTCATATATACATTTATTTAAATCAATATTATATTAACTTAATGTAACAATATAACATGTTTGAACGTGAAAGCAGCCATAAACTGATGCGTGTATGGCACGAAGAGAAGTGACATTGTCGATAGTTAAACGTTACCTATTCCAGTGAAAATAGAATGGAAAAGAATGGCTCTATATGTGTAACATAGTCATTTAACATATATTCAGGATATTCAGTACAATTAATTTTATTATATATAAAAAATACTGATTTATATACGGAATGAAATTATAATTATGCTGATAACCGTTTTTCTAAAATATTATATTCATTCACTGTTAAATAACTATATAATGAAACTATCAAATATTCCCTTATAATACATCGAAAAATAAATTTATAAATAATTATGCTATGCCTATAATATCGACTCGCGACTGAAACGAATCGAACTGAGATCCATTTCATTGTCTATATAATTTATATAGCAATAAATTTGATTCTTAATCCTTACAAACAATTAAACATAATTTTAAAACCTCTTACATTTTTTTTTTTTAAGTGAATAAGTTCTGTAAACGTTCCTCTACAATTTTCATGACATTAAATTCATAGTAGAAACAACACCATAAAGTTATAGCTGTTTTTGTGTATCGATCGAAAAATGAATATAAAAACGGATAAAGAACCCAGCATTAAATTTTATTTTAAAATTGATAAAAATGCTATACTCAAACGTATGATTTGTTTGTAAATCACGTATGGTGTTAAAAACACAAATTTTTAAATGGCATAAATGATTCACCGAAGGCAGAGGAGCTGCTCAAGTGATGATGAACGCTGAAGATCGTTCATCTAACGCAATTTACTGTAGAAAACATTGAAAAAATGCATGATTTCGTGAACATTTCTAAGAAATCTTCGGCAAGATTCTTCGAAATGGACCGTTGGAATAACAAAAACAATAATTCATCGGATTTTAACTTGTCTATGATAGGTGAATTGAAAGTTTGTTCCTTATGATGATAATCAAAAATTGCATTGAACTAGTAATCAAATTTTTTTTTATTATTTAATCATTCACCATATTCACTTAATTTAACTCCCTGCCCGACTCATTTCCATATTGCTTAATCTTAATTTGGCTATGAAGAAAGAAAACTGCGTTTTGCATCAGTTGACGACATTCAAAAGTAGACGACTGTGTCCGCCGAACGGATATTATTTATTATGGATAACATCAATAAGATGTTTTTAATTTTATTATCCACCTATAATACGCGTTAGGCTTCAATGACACTAAGTAGCCAACTAATATATATGTTTCATATTAACAAGATTTTAAAAAGATATGATCGGACAAATTGTTTTTGTTATATCTTTTTTAAATATAATACCGCTTAAAAATATTATTTATTTATTTATTGCGTGTGTGTTAAATAAATATTGATAATAATTTAAACGTTCCACCAAGGATATTTAAATTTATAATCTATGGAATGGAAATATTAGAATATAATATAAATAAAGAACATTTTAGTTACATGTTTTCTTCATTTTAGATATTACATACACTTGTATATTATATAGGATCAGTGAAATCTTTTAAGAAGATTTTTCTTATATATATTTCGAAATTGTATATTGAAATAAAAAAAAAATACATTTATTTAATAAATTGAATATAAAATACACGTCATTGGAGATCATCATCATTTTACATATATATATATAGATATAGATACGCGAGTCCTTCAAATTCATATATATACACCATATATTGTATATGGTATATAAAATGTCAAAGCAATTTAAGCTCTAATCAATGTTATCACAATTTTATTTATATTATTATTATTGAACATTTTTTTTTTTAAATATAAGCGTATTTCCATTTTTTTTTTACTGTTCACAAAATTTTCTGCGTGGGAAGTAAATCATATTTTATTTAGCAACAATAATAATATAATATCTTTATACTTATACCATATATCGTATGTATATCGTATTAAATCCCTTTGTGTAACATGTATATATGAGATATATTTACACCATATATAAGTGTGTATAGGTTAGGTGGTGGTGTATGTATTTCGATATGAATATGCATATTTTGAAAGATCAAAGCCTAATTTTTTATATGATGAATTAACTTAATATAGAATAGCCATTAAACAAGTATAAAATATTATAATTATATTTTAGTGTATATTTTATATAAATATATATAGACAATTTAACATTGGATATTAAATAGCATGTGTATGAGGATTATGTTATTTTAGTATATAATAGTATAACTACTTACATACTATATTATATATATATAGACTTAGTCGTATAACAAGACGTATTCAAAACTCCATATATTTTATATGCACTCACATTTAAATTCGATTTTGTGTTAACGCCTATTTCGCCATTTTCGCATAAACATAATTTATTTATTGACAAAAAACCTTTAAATATATATACAATTTTATTGAAATATTAAAATACTTGAAATTGTGTTAAAATTTGACAGCAGTCCGACCATTAGTTTGTGAGATATTGCGTTGTGAGTGTAGCTACTTTTGTAATTTGAAAAAAAAATGGGAAAACACGAATTTCATGAGTTGATTAAACATTATTTTTTGATTGGAAAAAATATTTCTGAAGCCAAAAAACTGCTTGACGAGCATTATGCCGACACTGCTCCAGCTCATTCAACAGTACATTTGTGGTTTGCAAAATTTAGAACCGGCCATATGTGCACCAAGGACGATGAACGACGCAGTGGACGTCCAAAGGAGGCTGTTACTCCAGAAAATATCAAAAAAGTCCACAAAATAATTTTAGATGACCGTAAAGTGATGTTCGATTGAGATAGCTGTGGCTCTGAAGATATCAAAGGAGCGTGTTGGACATATCGTGCATGAATATTTGGGCATGCAAAAGCTCTGTGCAAAGTGGTTGCCGCGCGAACTCACAATCGATCAAAAACAACAACGTATCGATGATTCAGAGCAGTGTTTGGGCTTGTTCAACCGCAATAAAACAGAATTTTTGCGTCGATATGTGACAATGGATGAAACATAGCCCCATCATTACACTCCGAAGTCAAATCGGCAGTCAGCATCATGGACAGCTAGCGACGAACCTCGTCCACAACGACCAAAAACGCAACAGTTGGCTGGCAAGGTTATGGCATCTGTATTTTGGGATGCACATGGAATAATTTTCATCGACTATCTCGAAAATGGAAAAACCATCAATAGTTACTATTATATAGTCTTGTTGATGCGTTTGAAGCATGGCTAAGAAACGACCGCATTTGAAGAAGAAAAAAGTGCTGTTTCATCAAGACAACGCACCGTGTCATAAATTAATGAAAACGATGGCAAAATTACATGAATTGGGCTTCGAATTGCTTCCACATCCACCATATTCTCTAGATTTGGCCACCAGCGACATTTTCCTGTTTGCAGACCTCAAGAGAATGCTCACTGGAAAGAAATTTAAGAGCAATGAAGAGATGATCGCCGAAACTGAAGCCTATTTTGAGGAAAAAACGAAATCGTACTATAAAAATGGTATCGAAAAGTTGGAAGATCGTTGGAATCAGTGTATCAGTGTAGTGAAGGGATGTATGTTGATGAATAAAGTTTAATTTTGCAAAAAAAATGTTTTTTTCTTAGAATTTTCCGAAACTTTTCAGCCCATGTGTTATATTATCTTAATGTAGCTTGTTTCAATTTCGATTCATAGAACATTACTATTGACTATTTTATGCTTATATGTTGTTCTGTACATTCATTGTGAATCCGTTGAATTTTTGTGGTATTGTTATTTTGATAAAATTACAAATGCTGCGTATATATATGTTTTTTTTTGCGGATAATTTCTGTTCTTGTTTTTTATATAAATAATTGTGCTTACAAATGGTTACATTTTGGGCTGGTGCTAGAAGTTATACCAATAAGGCCTGCTCTTTTTTTTTTTTTTTTTTTTAATAACATTATTGGGAAATATCATTTAATTATATAAAATTAATATACAAAATTTATTTATTATTTTATTTGTTATTATTTGATTCATTTCTAATTTATTTATTTTCTCTTTTATTTACAGGTAAGTCAAATCAATTTTTAAATTTAAAGCCGTCATTATTAATAATGGTAAAATTATTTTATTTTTCTTTAAAAAATATACAATATTAATAATATAAATAAAAAAATGGGTTATCATATAATGTTTTATACGTTTCTATTGCCTAATATAACCATAGATCAGATATAGGAAACAAATTAAATATTAAATTTTTTTAAACCTTATTTGTTTAATTATTTTATACGAAATAGATGCAATAACAGAGCAACATTTTTTTTTAATCCTCCTTCTAACTATTTAACCATATATAAAATTGAAAGGATTTGTAAAAATATACACACTATGAAAAATAAAATTAATTGAGTTACTTCATTTGGCTGACGTTCATCGCAACGAAATCTAAATATTATTATAATATAGTTTTTATAATTTATAATAAATCTGTTCAATATTTATTTATCAAATTATATAGTACACGCGCGCCCGTGCTTTATCTAATAACATTTTTTTAATTTAAATAATAAAATTAGGTGAAATTATTGATATGAAAATCTATCTTTAGTACATTTTATTAATACTTTACATATAATATTATTGTGTTTTAACTTTTTGTATATATTTTACCATATATAAAACAGTAAACATAATTTGAATATATACAATTCATGTCGTGGGGGTTGATTTGACATGTTTTTCATTTATAACGCATAAAACATATATGAAATATATTACAAAAATAGCAATTCAATCTCTTGCTATACATAAACACATATACCATATATATATACGTAGAACAGCAGCATATATATATATATATATTCTCAAAGGACCACGGCATAAACATAAATTGATTTCAAAATATATACAAATATTATTCTAATATGGAAAGATGGAACGCTAAAACAAGACACAATATAATAATAATATATATAGAAAATATAATACAATAAAAACATTAAATATATGTAAAGCCTCCCGGATTGTTTGTGTCTGTACTCTGGTAGAGGTATAAATAAATACTATATTATATTATATTGTTTTATTTAAGACGTATTTTTCATCTTCATCATATATATATATGCAATGGATCGCGGTCACACGCGGTCTATAAATATTTGTATTGTAATATGACAATTTTGATATGTAAAATTTTCGATTTACTTATATGAATTTAAATTGAACATAAACAAAATTTGAATTTTTTGTTTTTCTTTATAGGGGTGCAATCCGACATTCAGAGAATTTATATTATATAGATATTTATAGAAATGAGGATTAGAGTGTTAGTAAAATTTAAAGGAAAAAACTATAAATATATATATAAATAAATTAATTTTTATATAAATTCTAAATAATGTAATATTATAATAATAATAGTAAACGAAAACTAATACTAATGGAAATAAATTGATTTTATTATAAGTATATCGCTGGAAAGTTGGTATATTTGTATATATTATATCGATACAATTGACTAATTTTTGAAGGTCCTTGAAAATGATTCCTAGTTATCATGCTATTTAACACATTAATCGCCACGATAATATCAGAAAAATTTTCACATGGGCCATGGTAACTTTATTAGATCGCGTACGTCAGACATATATGTCTGACATGGCTCATGTAGAACTTCTTAGCGTCAGATACATATGACTGACATGGCGATTAACGTGTTAAAGAATTTTGTAAATTGCTACTAGACAATATTCTAGAAATTTGGCGTATTTTTCAATCGATTTCAATGAAATTTGTTGTGTTAACTTTAAAGTGGTATTGTATGAATAATTTGTATGAAGTTTATATTATATATAGAAATTAATACTCAGGTCAGTACATACAAATAAGTTTCCCGAAAGCTGACGTATTTGTGTATTTTTTTTTTTTTTAACTATGATGAGGAATTTTGGTTTGTGGATAAATTTGATTATATAAAATAGTAATTTTTTTTAAGTTCCTACAAAATCATCGGTCTGTCTTGGTGTGAAGTCCGATTTTCAGAAATTTGACATATTTTGTGAATTATTTACATATTAAATATTTCCTTTTATTAATTTAATGACAAAATTAGAAATTAGGGTTAGTTGATTTGAAATGAAAATTTGTTAAGCCTATGATAAATATGTTCTACTGATTTGAAACAAAATATAAAGCTATAGAAAATTTTTGTAAAAGAAAATGTCTGTATTTTTTGAGTCATCAAACCGTATTCACCCAGATTTAGCATCGTTTTTCTTAAAATTTAAAAAAATTAAATTAATTCCGTGTTATTTTCATCATGTTGCGACCATACAAATAGATTATTATACACGGTATACACCAAAGGTACCGCGTTACCATAACGTGTGATATATATTTTATAAATTTACACAAATCGACACATCTCAAACATATAATGTGTTAATGAAAAATGGTTTTCAAATTTCGAAAGAGATCGCAAAGTATTGTAGATTAAGTAATTGTTGTTTAAATATAAATTTCGACGCATATGAAAATCGGGTGTGTGAATTTGAAAGGTGACATTTAATTACGCACACAATTATTGATTGAGTCTCCTTTTCCGTATTTCATTAGTATACTCGTATATAGCTATACCGCAGCTATACCGCACAGTAGCTAAACATAATAATGTTTATAATAATTTGGTTTTTTTTTGTTTTTGTTACGCTATAAATTTTTCTAAAATATAATTTAATTGACTGAACACACATTTATGTGGTATCTTTAATCATGCTTAAAATTTCATACACCTACACACGAAAATATAAAGGTTTCACATTGCTTTGTATATAAAGAAATATCAACATAGTCTTTTTCTCAATATTATAATATATATTTTATATAACAACAACAACACCAACAACAACAACAACAACAACCAACTTTATAGATAATTTAATAATAAATTTTTAAACCCAAAGTAAAAAAAAAAAAATATAAAAGGAAACATAAAACAGAAAATGTTTTGTATTTATATATACACATTACACCCGCTGTCCGAAAAATAACTGGCGGCAATGGATTAAGAAAATCAAAAACTTATGATTAATTTATTTTTATAAAACTAATTTTATTTATTCGAAAATATTCTTAACACATCGTTCAATATGTGCACAAAATTACTAGGCTCGCTCGATATACAATTTTTGGTCATCTGCAGAATAAACTTTAAATTCACCATTCGTAGACTAATTTATTTACAATAGTTAAAATTTCATTGTTATTGTTATATAATATACCACTGAAGAATTCTTTGATAACTTTCATGAAATCACGCATTTTTAGGTGTACGTTAATCTCATCATCATCCACATCGTGTAGCGACCGCGGTCTTTAAATCTTTGATGCCACTCAAAATCTAGTGTTTTGGATAAACAATAATTATGAGCGCATAAGCAATTTTAACCATATCAAGTGTTTCTGTGTCATTTTTACCATTTTTAACATAACATTTAATGTTTGTTCTTTGTTCTTTATACAATTTTACCAATGCGACTAACAAATACTATAATACTGTCACTTATATATATGGTATTTTGGATTCCACTGAAGTAAATGTCCTTAAACTTTGTTATGGTCGAAGGCACAATTCATAAATCAATCAAAAGCTCAAAAAGATAGCGTTACCCAAATCCCTATATATATGTTATTTTTCCATACAGATCGTGTACCTATATTAAATAAGGGTATAACTTAGGCATGTGCTTATATAAAATAATTTTATATTTATTTTTTTTTTCCACATAACATAATGAAAATTTAATTACACATTTGATAAAGTTTTGTGTGTTTTCATATACGTATGTTCATTTCACTTTATTTAGACACAGACATTATAATGACAGTAGTATATTGTATTATAGTTTGCCCCGCTTCAGTTTCTCGCATCTATTCCTGCATATGTACAAATCTAAATGTGCGTTGTCTTAAAAACACATATGTATACTTCATATATTATTACCTACAAATAACATTATTATAAATTCAAATATACCCATAATATATGTATGTAAGTGAAACTCTTTCTTATAACCCTTATCATTCATCCCATACCCCGAAAATACAGAAAAAATAAATAAAAATAAATAAATGGAAAAAAAAAAATCAAAAAATGTTGTAAAACAAAGTGCTATATTTTAAAATCCTCATTCTCTCAAATCTCACAGCTGATAATAAGTCTTTTATATATAATATAATAATATAGGTATACCAATATGAAAGGACCACTCCGTGTATTATTTGCTGATATAGTCGCCGGTACATTGAACATATTCCCTTTTTATCATTCCAATATCTGTTACGTACGGCGAGCTAAAAGTGCAAAACAACATTTATTGTTTCATTTGTTGAAAACTGCGGTGCTGAAAGTCTTCAGTTTTTAATATCACTATATATTTTTCTTATACCCCGGGTGAAATTAGATTAAAATTATGGAAAAAAATGTGTGTGTTCAGAGGATTAAATTTGCCGGAAAATCTGTTTTTACGAATTATCATCTTTTTTAATGACGCTCCATAGTTTTAACGGATTTCCATTTTTACTTACACCATTGCAAATTCTAATCCAATTCCAATCTTTAATGGACGAAATTTTTAAAATCGATTAACGCATTCAAAAGATATGACCGATATTCTAATCGATGGCATAGAAAATTTAAACAAAAATTGTGGTACTGCGTATCAAGTAGCCTTTACTTTCACCTCGGCTGTACCAGAAAAATATAGTGATATTGTAATCTAAAAAGATTTTGGTTTAAAAGTCATCGTCAAAACCACAAGAAAGAATCTGTAGAACAGACTGGTCTTTAAAATCGAACCAAACTGTTGAATGACACAAGAAAAGCAACCAAAAATTTATCAAAGTCACAATAAAGTTCTATTGATGGAATGATGTGTTACTATACACACCATCACAACCTATCACCAAAGATGTTTCTCCATCAGATTATCACTCGTTCCGATCGATGACACACATAAACTCTATGTGCGCACAGAACATTCCACAATTATGAAGACTTCCGAAAACACCTCCATGCCTGAATCGCATTTACAGAGAAGAATTTTCTATTTTGATGGTATGTATTTGAGTATTTCCGAAGAAAAAAAACCCGTAGTTTCATATTTGTATACCTATTACCATCTGTGTTAAATAACATATCTAAATGTAGGTCTATTTAGGGTAATATAAGGTAGGCTTGTATATATGTTATGTGTCTAGAATTAGAGATTTTCCATATGTATACACATATATGCAATAATAGGTGTGTTTGTATATATATTGATATAGTCAGAAAAACAGTTATGGTTAGATTTTTCAAAGCATATATAGTACAACATACACAAGGAGTATATGATGCATAGACATATCCTTGTGAATGTGTATAGAAATATTCTAAATAAAGATATATATATATGTGTTTATGCATAAATATATAATAAACATTATACACACGTACTTATCATTAACATTTTATAAAATATATAAGGGATGCTGTTGTCATCTTTTCTATGTGCATATATTGTATATATACATTTATTAACAGAGACAGGCAGACAACGATAACAACAGCAACAACAACAACGACAATAAAACGTGATGACAGACATATGTTTGCAATATAATATATTTGTAGTAGGTCGACGTATTAAAAACATAAGTTTAAAATGTTTTATTTATTTATGTTATTTTTTGCTTTAGTTAATGTAGTCTTTTGACCTAATATAAAAATGTATATTTTTTAATTTTTTTTCTACTTCTATGATTTAATGTTTAAAATTCGAGTAATTATATTGAGCCATACCCCATATATAACAATATATATATATATATGTAGGACATTTAAACATTTGCGTGTATAGATTTAATGTTGCGTTTCATAATCTTTACAACAATAATTGGTATGTTATAGAATACGAAATGTTTATAAAATGACTAAGTTGTGTTGAAAGATGTATCGATGATGGTTATATATATATGTAATATAAAAATTTCTCTAATTTATTGGGTTGACAAAAAAGTAATTTTAGTTTTTTTTTTCATGTGAAATACCATCATTAACTTCAATTGAACGACCGCTTCCCTACTACAACGTTGTTCATCTTTGACTAAATAATCTTCAGAATTGAATTTTGAAAACCAATCCAGACACGTGTGTGTTTTCTGTTAAGGCATCGACACCATCATAAGGTTCACGTGCCTCTTTGTGAGCCACCTCGACATCGTTCTTGCCTTTACGGAAATAAAAAATAAAATATAATGAAAATATTTATTGTTATTTTTCTGTATTTCTTTTGAAACAGACCGAACAGCTGTAAATAAAATTACGTATACAATTTGGTTACTATATTACCATATGTCAAATTTCATTTAAAAATACATTAGCCAATCAATCAGATATGCAATTGGATCAGTTGAAGTGTCCGGGCGTATGGATTTTGACGTAATTACTTAAGAACTACTTTTATGTTATCCCATTTATAGCTCACTTACCATTCGTATCATTCACATTGACCAGTACATCAGTCAGTTCTATATACAAGTATTCCCATTATATAGAATTAGAATTGTTTGAGTATCCTTTTTTTTCCAATTTAATATTAATATTTAATATTTAATGATAAGTTTGAAATATTTATGCAAGAGTGCTGGCAGTAGGTAGGTACAAGTGACGAATTATTAAACAATGTTTCCAAAAAATTATTGTAGCATATGGGACATTTTCGTTCTGTAGTGCCGTGTCTTCTGATCTATACGAAAAAAAAATATTAAAAACAGCTTTGCTCTTATTTATAAATGTTAACCAATCAAATTAGAGTATTATATTGTATAACATAGGAATAATTGTATAAAAAGAATAGTTGCAATTAGGATACTGTTTACTATATGTGATTTTTATTTTTTTTTTTGGCAAGCAGCCACATTTTAACAATTCAAATAGTACAAATTTGGATTTCGTTTTTGTTTTTTTATATGCGTTATAATTAATTTACATGTATAAAACACGATTGGTAAGATTCAATAGAAAAAGTTAATCGTGTCTTATATAAGAAACTCTAACATATTACAAAGACAGAGCCACGACGCATATACGCACAAAATATACTTATAGCTTTTACTTTGTTATAAATTCATACGATAAACAATAGTTTTTACGACTATTTAATTTCATATAAAGAAAAAATGAAAATGAAACTGTGAAAAACGAAAAATGGAAAATCGTTTTAATTTATTGAAAATTTGCATGACCTAATATAAACAAACGATTGGTAAAATCCAATACTGTGAACTGTGACTATAAAGTTATATGGTAACTTTTTTTCTTTTATGGTGTATCTGTACTATAGTATTTATATATTCGCTAAAATACATTCGAAATAAATATAAAATTTCAATCAAATTCTATATAAACAAAGTTCAATTGTAAAACTGTCACCGATAAAATGAAATATATACGTGCACACATTTAGAAAAACAGAGAAAAACATTTAACATTAAACATTTATTTTATTATATACACACACACACACCAACACACACATAAACACATATCACATATATTATTCTTATATAAAAAATAGTGATGGTAACTGTATACAGGGTGTATCAAAAAATAATTTATATCGAATAAATGCGGTGTTATTTATTATATATGTTTTAAAAAAACAATATAACATTTTTCGTATATATTCGATAGTACAAACTTAATAACGATTTAAATCGTATATCGAATATGAGTATACCATCGTATTGATAACGAAATATACACAATACAACACCCAGCATTCATATAATATAGATAAACATTGGACGATACACTTAAATACACTCTGTATTGTATATGGAAATAGAAAATTGCATGGAAATTTGCACCATTGTAGAGGATTGGCAGCACACAACTATATGATGAATTTTTTTATTTTATTTTGCATATATCTTTTAGCTATACATGTTTTGTTATATCAGTTAAAAAATATCGAGAAAGCCAACAATATAAAAAGAATTGCGTTGTGTACATACAACGATTTCTCATTTCAAAAAACATTTCCGTTCAATTTTCATGCACATGTTTATTTTTATTGGAAAAAAGAAATTAAATAAATAAAATAAAATCAAAAAAATTACATAAAAAATGTTTATAAGAAAAATAAATAAATAAATAAATAAGGTACAATAAAATAAGGAGTACTAAATTATATTTATAAAAATGAAATTGGTAATTTAAAATTGATTCTTTTTATTTAAGGCTAGCTAGAATAGAAACATGGAATTTTGTAAAATATGAAATTTACTGATGTACGTGTCGGCGGTTCGGTTATTGTCTATTTTTATTGTCCGATCAGAAATTACTCAGCTAAAATAAATTAAGTATATTTTTGTAATGGTTCACATAATTAAAAATATAGTATTCATATTATAATACTCGTAATTAATCACTGTACGCTATAAAAATCTCCAATGAAATGATGTAATTGACATTAACACACCAACCCTACCGTAGCCGATCAAAGGACAAAAGTTTAATTCAAATCGGATCATTCGTTTTTATTTTATTTGTTCATGTAATTTTATTATCCGGTGGTTAATCAATTTGTTTTCTATATTTTGCCCATTATTTCCTCCTTCCACAGTCAAATGACTGGTTAAGTATAATAGGTGACATGACAACGGTATATAGGGTTAGTGTTTAAAAAGTTTAATATTTTATTATATTAATCTGTATCTGTATGTATATCAGAGTTAAATTATATGATGATCTGGATGTCTCCTAAAAAAAAAATTAATATAACACACAACGGAAAATATGACTATTTTGTTAAAGTAAAATAATATTCTATTTATCCATATGTGTATTTTTTTTTTTACACATTATGAATTGAGAAAGCTCACATATGCGATTTTATGAAAACTTGTGTTATATTTTTAATATATTCTTGTGTAGAAAAAAAAACAAATGTATTGGTCGCCCACATAATGACGTCATGTATATATTTAATCGACCAATCGGCAGCACAATGAATCTGCGTCTTTTCGTTTCACATATTTCCACTTACTTACACACACCACATTATTACTATTTTAAAATCAAAATTATATAGTATAAACTTTTTTCAACCAAAAAACAATCACATTCGAATGGAGATTATAGAGAGCGATATTTTAAGGTTTAGTCTAATCTATATATTGTAGTTAGTTTTTTTTTGGAATGGATATGTGAATAAATAAAAAGCTTCTCTTAATACTTGAAATAAATACAAAAAATTTATGTAAACAAATATACAAATAAAATATAAATAAACAAACCAATACAAATACACACAATTATTATAAGTATTTTAATATAGTTTGAAGAGAATTTCTTATTTATATGATATTAAATTTGTTTTGCCTTTAACAAAACTAATAATAATAATAATAATAATAATAATAATTTGTTCATCTAATAATATACGATAGCTTTATTTATTATTCATATTATTCTTATATATATTGTAAATGTACATATAAAATGTCATGTTACGTCAGTTTCAATTATGGTGCACACACACACACACACACACCCCCATACACATTCATATACTTTATTTTATTTTATTCTATTACCTTTAAATTTAAAATATAAACTAATAATTTATCGATTTTTAGTAATGATAGTATAGTTTTCAGCTATAACGCACTGAAATTTTTAGTAGATACTAATTATAATGAACTGTTTACTGTTTTTTTACCGTACATTTATGTTTTTAAGTAAAAAAAAAATGGTATGGCAAAAGGTACGGAGTTTGTATCTAGGAATAAGAATATTTTAAGGACCTTATAAGGATGTTTTTCATATTTAGTTGTACTTTTTGCTACAGCACTTTATTTCATATAAGAATATGAAGAGCGATGTAAATAGAAAATGAAGTGGCACTGTTGTTTTAAGGATCAAGCATATTTCATCTCATAAGCACAATTTTTACGCATCTCATTGTGCCTCGTATTGCACGTTATATGAAAGCTAATTAAATAGTAAATTTAGTATAATAAAAATTTCAAGGACATTATAAGGATATTTTTCATATTTAGTTGTGCCTCCTTATATGATAGGGTGAATTAAATAGAAAATCAATCAAGGATATTTTATCTTATAAGCATAAACTAATTCATTCTAATCTTGTCTTGTACTGCACCTTATATGAAAGCAAATTAAATAGGACATTTAGTACAATATAGAAATTTCAAAGACTTTATAAGAACATTTTTCACATTTAGTTTTGTTTCTTGCTGCACTTCATATATAGTAAATTAAATTGGGAATGGAGTATAATTAATGTTTTAAGGATCAAAAACATTTCTATTACCTTTAACAACCATTTTCACGTTTAGTCATGCTGCACACCTTCCACCAAAATGTTCTGTTAATTGAATAGCACTAGTGTATTTATATTTTGCAATACTATAGTTTAAATCAATATTTAAAATATAAATTCTCTGTTTAATTCTTTTTCATCATAGCAATTTTTTAAATATATTTTATCCGCCAACAATAAATCTAAATTGTATTCTGCACAATATTTTATTCAAATTGGTAGGAAGGGAAGGACCTATAATTTTTTTAAGAATTTTATTTGAAATTACTGCGTTATATGTATAATCCCAATACAATCCAACACACTAAATTAGCCAGCATTGCACTGGAGAAGCTAAGCCACAAAATATGTATATTTTTACTTTTGGTATCAGGTCAGGTCTCCCGCAACAGACATAATTGTAAAACGAAAGAAATAATTAATTTAAAATAATTGATTAAATATAAGGTTCGTTACAAAATCTCATATATGTTTTGTTGGACCACTGCGAAATGGGTAAAAAAATAAAACGCCTGGTCTGTCTGTCTGATTATTGAAATAAAAATTAAATCTGCGTATATACAGTATTTTGTATTATTGGAAGATGTATTAATATACAATTTTTTTCTTGGTTTTTCAAACTAATTTAAACAATGTTATGTTAGTGATTTTCCATCAAGATAACGCCTGAAGTATTGACCTGAAAAATTTATGGTGAAACAATTTTTGTCTGCGAAACTTTTCTATAAAAGTGGCAATGTATAAAGGAATAGCAAAATGTTGATAATGATTTATTGAAAAACCTTTTTGTTTCGGATACGGTTTTGTTTGATGCGCCATCAATATTATAATGGTTTTTTCTACCATTAAATATTAATTTTCAAAAATACAAGTACAAGTTAAGTCAATTTTCTCTTATTATATTTGAATGAAAACACCTTTCGTTCACAAAACATATAAATATATATAGGACATTACCAAATAAAAATTTTACCGATCCCATTCATATTTACGAATTTCGCACAGTGTTCATAAAATTTATACTCGCACATCTTCTCTGCCACATATAATTTTCTTATTATTTTATTTGTATTATATAGTAATATTATTAGTACTTAAACGCACACAATCTAATTATATAAAGTTCAAAAAATATTGTATTCGATTGTACAACAATTACAATAAAATTTTTTTATTATAATTTTATATTAAATTGCGATAAAATTACAATGAATAGAAATAAATCATTCAATCAGTACATTGTTTTTTGTTTTTTTTTCCTAATAAAATACCATAACACAAACCCATTTATATAGAAATGATAATATTTTTACGTTTTATTAATGATTATACGATGATAATAAGATAATATAATGATAATGATTGTACACGTGGCTGGTAACGTGTTAATAGTACATAGGAGTACTAAATAAATATTAGTGTGTGTCTAATATTACGTACATAAAACAGTTCCAATTACTTTTTTTTATATATATCCTAATATTCCTATAATAATACCGCATATATTTTGTATGTGTGTATACCACCGATGCTGCCTATTACATATTCGATAACATTTTTAATGCATATTATATATTTAAGGATAATATTTGATAATTAAATCATATATATCATATGTATTACAAACAAAAAATGAAAATGAAAATCTGGGTGGTGTTATAATACCTATACTTTTGAATGAATTTTGTAATAAAACCAATGTATAGGTAAAAAAAAAACAGAAAATCCCTACCCCCATTTCGGTATATAAATATATTTTCATTTTTTTTTTCCGTAAAATTATTTAAGTATATTATCTTTCACACAGCGAGAAGTATAAAAGTAGAAACAAAAAAAAATTTGATATGCTGCTAAACCTCTAAATAAAGAATATTTTTCAACTTGCGTAAGTCATTAATATTTAATAAATGTGATATCAAGTGTTTTCCACCCCCATTCATAAAATAAAATAAAATGAAATAAAATAAAAATTAAATCTAGAAAGGAAAAAAAACTAATAAATAAATAAATAAATAAATAAATAAATAAATAAAAATAATACACAACGATGAAGTAAAAACCAAATTAAGTTTTCCCATTTTCTTGTGTGTGCGTGTGTGTGTGTGTGTGTGTTTTTCTTTTTTTTTATTTTATTTTCCTCCCGCAAACAACACGATAATAATTGTGACGACGACAACGACAACGACAACGACAACGACGACGGCGGCGACAACCATATAATAGTTTTATAATATATATATATTTTAATGTATAATTGTGTGGTATTATAATATAATATATATGAAAAACAAAAAAATATGTGGAAAATTTACAAATACATACATATTTTATTTTTTTTTATGGCCTATGTAAAGTAAAAGAAGCAACAGACTTTTCACTCATTTCCTTTTTTTTTTGTTATTTTTATTTTATACAAGAAAATATATGCTCATATTGGATAGAGTATAGCAGCAGCATATACAAACCGAATGTATAATGTAAACAGAAAAGGAACAAATAAAATAAACCAGAAAATGAGGAAAATAAAAATAAACAATCTAAACATGTGTTCCTTAAATTTCTCCAGCATATAAACTGTATCCTCTATACTCAAAATTGGTATATATACGAGTATATGTGTAATACAAATGAGTTGAACGGTTGAACAAATATTTATGAATGTAATGTTCGATGAAGTGAATAATATAAAAATAGTATGGAAGGGAAATTCCTTTTAATATCACATCGTATACGTATACGCATTCGTTTATTGAGTGGGATTTTACGTTACGTTAAAGGAAATGTATTAAGAGATCTATGTAATCCTGATTTCATTTAATCGGAATTATCATATACATCGATATTCTTTTGATTTATTAAACATCTCTTTACCGAGATACGAACTGCGTATTTTCGATAATTTTCAATTTAGAATTCACATTAAATATTTCATAAAATTTTTAGGTCACAGCCTCCATCCTCAATCACCGTTCAAATATTATTAATAAAATTATAATATTAAAATGTTATATTGTGTGGAGCTTATATGGTATCTAACAACAGACAACATACTACTCCGCATCGAAGTATATAACAATTTACCAATTGTACTGTAATCATTATTTAAATATTTGTATTTACTGAATATTTAACCTAGAAAAAAGATCCACTTTAGTTGTTTCCTTCGTGCGAAAACATTTGTTACGAGTTTTTGTAATACAATACATTATAGTTACTGAACATTACTGAGTGAGATGAACGGTTGGATATAGAAATGCTTACACGTATAGATCTGAAAAAAACACAAACTTACCTATATATCATTGCCTTACACATTTTCATTTATCTTTTAATAATAATCAAAATTCTAATCAAATTTAACGTTAAACCAAATAGTTGATTATCGCCCATCTCCTTGCGTTTTTTTTTTTTTGGACAGTAAATAAATGTACACAAATGTGCAAATCTGTAATAATTTATATCATTAAATATCATTAATTTTTATTATAAAATTGATAATTTCACTTTATGTATCATATGTGATACATGTTTTTCGTTATATACCGCTGTGATTAAAAACCGATAGTAGTGAGTTAAAAACATTTTTATTTTATTACCAATACTATTAAAATAGTGATAAATTTCATCTCAAATCTCCATAATAAATTTGGATGCTAATTCCACCAACTAAAACATAGACCATATTGTCCGATTAATAAAAAATGATGTAAAATTTTTACAATGTTAAAATTCCTTTTTTCACAAATATTTTAAATTATTATAATTACGTTAAAGTCTGTACAATTAAACAATAGTGATCACATTACATATTTTGTAACTAAAATATACTACAGTAATGTGACTATAATAATTTAGTTTCAATAGAGTCAATCGATTGGACCATCATATATATATTTTTGCAGGAGTATCTCGGACTACAATATTTTTCTCGAATGTTACTCTCACATGTGAAAGTTAACTAGATTATGGAAAATAAATTTGAAACTAGTGAAATATTCTGGAAAAACTGATATTTATGGAAATTATTCGATTACAGGCCACAATTTTAACGGATTCCTAATTTCACACAACATATCTAAATTCAATAAATAACCAATTTTCCTTTGTATAGAAGAAATTTAATGAAATCGCTTAATCATTCAAAACATATTTGTTTGGGTGTTTTTTTTACCACTGCCCCATACTACAGCATCAGAATATTTTCACTAACTTCAGTATAGGACAATCGACTATATAATGTGTACATTGATTTTAAAAATCTGTTCTTTGAGGACATTGTAAATTTATTGAAAAAATATTTGAAAATAATAATATAAAAAAAAAATTAAAGTTGATTTTCCAAAAAAAAACATTTAATTCGATGTTCACCCAGATTTATTTTCCAAAAAAAATTAATGCTTTGAAGCATATCTAAAGTCCTTTTTTTTTTAATAAATGATATCGATTTGTTTTGCAGCGACACTGTATTTTTAGAGAACATTTTAGTTTTTTCATAAACGGAGTGCAGCAGAAGTAATCGCAAGCAAAGAAATAAATTATAAAGTTTTTTATGTTTGAAAATTCTGGTTTCAAACCATTGTACACTTACTCTTACTGTTAAAATTTTATAATCTTGAAAGTTTGTAACTAAATGTATCATTATAAAATTATTTTGAATAATAAATAAAGAATTGAACCATTGTACACTGAAAATTGAATAGTCATTCACGGTTAAAATCAGGATATAGTGAATACAATTAGACGAAACGTGAGTGACTGTAAAAAGGATGTGCTTTTATATACGTGTTTTTTTTAATTTTAGTAACTAAAAGAATTTTTGGCTGTAATTTATTTTTGCTAACAAATCTTTTTTAAAACTTATTTGCACTCTATTTAGTCCGCACTATTTTATTTCATTCTATTACAATATATTGTAGGTATTTGTATTTGAAACGTCAATTGTTTCGCCTTATCGTCATCATCGTTATCATTATCATTATCATTATCATAATCATCATCATCATCATCATTATCATTATAATTTTATAATAATTTTAATTAATATCATTATTTTATCATTTTATAATATTATAATAGACTTGATGAAACGTCATCTGTAATCAGTGTATACATGTAATTATTATTATTATTATTATTATTATTATTATTATCATCATTATCAATGTTGTATACATACAATAAAACATACGATAAAATTATTAATCATTATTATTATTATTATTATTATGTGTTTATAAATATGTAAGAGAATCTATATAACCGACTGACTGGAGTTGTGTGGTGGAGTATACACACAAAATACTATACAATACCAATGAAAATTATATACTTTAACTTTTTACTAGCTATAGAGTACATATTATTTACTTGTGCATATATATATTGATAGTATATTAGATATGTATACGCGTGTTCGTATCACACAGTGAAATGTATATAGAAAGAAAAAAAATAAATATAAACACTAAACACATAATGATAAAATACCCCTTATGAGTAAAGTGAAATGGGAAATAATAGAATAAATAATAATAAAAACCAAAAAAAAACAGACATATATTTTCTTCTTTTATTTCACACAATTATTATATACAAAAAAAAAATAAATATAAATTCTTCCAGTCAGTGTCTCAGTCGATTTTATGTTTCGGTATTGTAAACACATGCGAAATAAAATTGTTCGTAACTTTATTATTATTATTTTTTTTTTTTGTAAAGAAACAATATTTTTCCAAAAAATTTTTTTTTATTAAAATAATTTTTGTTTTTGTCATCTCTTAAATATTAATATTTGCACTAACTAATTTATTGATAAATATACAATTTAACAATAATTTTGGTGATTGTGTGAGATGCTGCGATGTGGTGGTGGTGGTGGTGGTGATAGTGATGATGATGATGTGGGTAGTGGTGACAACGATCGGTGAAATTATTTCATTATTTCATTATTTATTTATAAAAGTTTTCTAAATACAAAACCGAAAAACAGAGTACAAAATTTTATTAATTTATTTATTTATTTATTTATTTATTTATTTATTTATCAATGAATTATCAGTTTTGTTTTTCGAATAAAATTAATTTAATTTAATTAATTATTATAAATTGTGTGTCAATTAAAAACAAAAAAAAAAAAATAATAAATATATGAAAATTTAAAATTTTTCCAAACGATTAAAATTTATTTATTAAAGAAAAATAATTCACAGCCGACTGTCGCGATTAATAATAAATAATAATAATAAATAAACAAATATTTATTTATATGTAAAAAGAAGACGAGGTATGTGAACATAAAAGCCGCCGCCGCAGCCATCGACTCTGTGTGTTGTTTGTTGTGTTGAGTGTGTGCATGTGTTTTTTTGTTTTGTTTGTGAAAAACGTGGTTAAATAAATTGTTATTGTACTTGATGAAAAGTGAATTTTCGTTTGGATCAATTAAAATAATAATATATTAATAAATAAAACATTGTGTGCGGTTTAGTTTAGTTTATTACTTTTTTTTTTTTTAATCTTTTAATCTTTTATCTATTAATCTCAGATAAAAATACGATCGTCATATAAAAAAATTGTTAAGTCACGCGCGCGATCAATTTATATAAATATATAGAAAAATAAAAATACACAAAAATATATTTATTATTTATTAATTTACAATGTTTGGAATTGTGTGAGTTTTGATAATAATTATTATTATCATTTTTCTTAATTACTATTATTTATTTATTTATTGATCGTTTTTAAAAATTTTTTTATAATAACAACAATAATAAATTAGTATCAAAAATTAAAATACTAACACATAAATTTTTGTGTGTTTATTTTTTATTTTTATATATATATTGAATTTATAAATAGCCATCGTTCACACACACACACACACACTCATCACATAGTTTATATGTAGCAAAAACAAAAATAATATATAAAATTTTTATGAATGAGATAAATTAGTGAAAAAAATCTATAAATATATCTAATAATTATTTATAATTTATAAAATACAATAATATGCGGCGAATTTAATGGTTGTGCGTGTGTTTTTATTTGTATGTTGGTTGTTATTTAATTCGTTTCAACATATATTTTATTTGGAAGAAACAAATAATTGTGTATAAATTTAAATAAAATTTAGTGTTAAATATATATTCCATAATTTTATTATATATATAATTGAAAAAAAATATGCATAATCAACACAGACATCGTAATCAAAAATCATATCCGCCATAAATATGATGTAGATATGAAATTGTAACATTTTTCGATGAAAGTGGAAAGAAAAACGCGCCAAAAATAATAATTTTGCAACAAACTGTAACAAAAATAAAATATGGGAATAATCTTTTACTAATTGTTTTTCATTCAAATCAAAGAATTGTAGTATGTTGATAAAATTGAAAATAATTAAATTAAATTAAACAAAGAATTTATATAGAAATTAAAAATATACATTTACATTTACAAATAATTAAAAATAATAATAAATGGTTATACACTTAAATGTGGCCAGACGACGAGACACCAAGGGATAACAAATTATTATTATTTAAAATGTAAGTTACATTTTAATCTAATTATTTTTATAATATCAATTTTCTTAATATAACAATTAAAATATTATAAAAATTAATACAAAAGAAATGTAAATGAAAAGGACACTTTTGATTTGTCGGCAATTGTGTTGTTGTTATTCTGATAAAATTATCCGCAGTGTTGAGGAGGCCGCAGAGAAATACCATTCACTATATATTTTCTTATAAACTAGATTTTAATTTAATGTAATTGATTCAATTATGAAAAGAAAAATTTGAATGTTCATCGAAGTAAATTTAACCGGAACATCTACTTTTATAAATTATCATCTTTTTTTTTTTTTGATTACAGACCATAGTTTTAACAGAACTCCATTTTTTGTATAAGCAGAATTTCATATTTCTCCTATAGCAGAGATTTTTAAGATCACACGGACATCAAACGGAGCATCGATCATATCTGTTTTGTGAACACATCGATATTTTTAAATTCTTTTCTATGAGTAAATTGAAATTCGATTAAAATTTTCAATTTTGTATACAAAAATGGAGTTCTCTAATTAAAACAATGGTCTGTAATTCGAAAATATGATAATTTATAAAAGTAGATTTTCCGCGAAAATTTAGTATATTCGCCATTGTCAGAAAATTACGATTTTCAATCACACAGGAGAATTTGTGTTATTTTCTTTGTTCATACATTGTGTTTTTTGAATTTTTTTTAATGCTAAAGAAATTATCGTACAAACATTTTTGTGTTACATTTTGTTTTAAATATGAAATCAATACAATGGAAAGGTTCAACAAAAATTCCAACATAAAATGTGTTGTACTTCAGACAACACAACATTCTCGGTGGAATAATTTTGTTTATTAAAAAAAATAAATCAAAAAAACACAAAACAGAATAACAAAAAAAGCTTACCACATCGAATGACAATCAAATTGAAAATTTTGTAGGAATTTCAATAAGATTTTGTGGCCCATCCGAGTGACAACATAAATTACATGTGTCATGTTTAAATGAAGCTGGCGATATTTTTGAGATTATGGTTATTACAATAAATTTTAAATTACATTTAAAAAAAGTACGTTCGAATCAATTCAAAATTGTACAGATTGTTGTGTCTCCTGAAAAATGTTTAAATAAACTTATTCTAAATATATTTTTATGAAAAAGTCATATCTTCTATAATAACTAAATTGTGGATTATTATTTTTCAAACTGCTAAATTACATGATTACAAAATATAATGTAATCCATTTTCAATTTTTTTCACAGAAGAAATCTTTTAAAATATTCCATAAAGCGTTCGGCAATTAATAGTCGATTTGAAAAATTCCGTTGTAAGAGAAAATTGAAATGAACCATAATATATCCAAAATATAAAAAATGGTATACTAACAATTTATTTTTATTAAGAGTCATTTTGTAATTCTGTAATAAAAATTGGAAATCTGTTAGTAAAAATCATATAGTGAAAATCAATTGATCTAATTCATTAAATACGATTTTCCGGGAAAATCTTACATTTAGCCTCTGTGATAATATTTTACAATAAGTATAATATAATAGTAACTTTACATTTGAAACCTTAATGTTTTCCAAATGTAGTTGAATTTATAAGATTAGTTTTCCAGAAAATCTGCACATGTAAAAGTTCAAAATATTAATAATAAAGATATGTAATTTTTTGTGCGAGCATTTGTGGAATACTGTAGACTAGAAAATTATAAAGACATGACGTGACAATGAGTATTAAATGACCGGTGATATTTTAGCAAAACTTGCACATACTCCATGGTTATGATAAACACAATATAGGGATACGATACGATCGCAAGTTTTTGATTTGCTCTGTCATCCAATATAGACAACTCTTAACTTCTGTGATATATAAATTTTAGCACAGAAATATTTATTCTCACACCGATATACCA
Source organism: Bibio marci (assembly GCA_910594885.2). Taxonomy (NCBI): domain Eukaryota; kingdom Metazoa; phylum Arthropoda; class Insecta; order Diptera; family Bibionidae; genus Bibio; species Bibio marci. Next base: position 18,816,572 of record OU343115.1, on the reverse strand, counting down.
CAAACTCCAGATTAGATTAGAGATGTATTTTGTATTTTTAAAAAACAGTATATCAATTGTGTGCCGTAAAAAAAAGTGTACCTTATCTTTTTGTATATGATTAAGATTTTCTTGAAGTTATATTTCAGTTAATAAATAAGTTACGGGAAAAAAATATGGGTGTGAACATAGTGAAGTAAATTTTCTGCAAAAATTGTCTTTTAGAATTTTTGAAATATATATAATTTTCGCCCCAATGTACAAATAATGTATTCTCAAATTTTGTTACAATTTGTTTGTAGAAACTATTGAATCAGTTGTGACTTTTTCCACAAAGTATAATTAAAATTTATTGATTATTAAAAGAATAAAATAATAATATGTTACCATTTTGAACTACGTTTCTACGTAATGTGTGGGACTGGGTGTGAGTGTGTGTGTGAGCTTTACAAAATATTTATATGTGCAAAAACAACTTCATTATTATATAAAAAAAAAAGTAAAAATAATAATAATAATAATAATAATAATAATAATAATGTTTATAAATAAAGTCAGCAATCATATTTGACTGATAACGTTAGGTGATAAGAAATTAACCTTGTGGTATCTTGTTTTGTGTTGGTCTTTTCTTTTCTTTTCTTTTCTATTTTCTTATTTATTTATTAAGTTAATTTAATATTATTTTTTTTATTTTGTAAATAAATACAGAAACAGAAAAAGATGAATAATTATAAAAGTTAAATTGAAAATAAAAACAAAACCAATTCATAAAAGAAGAAATTCTTTTATATATTTTGTTGTTGAATGAAATTTTCTTGTTAAATTTTATTAAAATAGAAATTAAATAAAACGTAAATTTATATTTTTATATTGTTGAAAATGATCGGTAATGGTAATGTGTGTCCGCAGATTTTTTTATTCCAGTAGATTATTCTTTCTCACATATTATTTAAATATTTTTAATTTTATTTTAATATACCTAAGCTGTCCGTCTGATTGGGAAAACACCGGCGTTGACTTTAACTATATGGGAATGCATTTAAACAGAGTTGCCACACACAAATAAAAGATATATAAGAATCAATGTATTTTTTTTCTACCAGATCTTTACCCAGCTGTATGTAGTAGGTTTAAGTCAATGCGATGAAAAATTTAATATAAAAGTTAAGATTTTTATGTATTTAATGTAAATTATCATCCATGTATATAACTGATGAGTGAATGTTAAGTGATTTAAACGTGCAGGTACAGACAATATACGTCTTTGAAGAGTAAATATTATAGGTATAAATCGATATTACCTTTTATATTTCGCGTGTTTTTTTACATACATTTTTTTGTTATTGTTGTTGTTGTCAAACCCACTTTACACACAAATTTTGTCTTCAAAATCAATTGTTTAGTATATTATGTTGAATGTTGTGTTCACATTACCGGCGGTAATTCATTGCGTTCTTTTTTTTTCTCTCTTATATTTGAATATAAAATATATATATCCTAATTTTATTTTAACATTATTTTCCATGTGACTTAATATAAATATTATAAATATTTATGGTATTTTATTTAGATGTTGTACGGGGTGTGGCACAAGATTTATCTTTTTAAAATTTTTTTTATTCACAGATATACTCTTACTTTTTCTTATATACATAGTATTTTTTTATTATATATTATGTGGAGATAAAGATGGTCCCATAGAATTGGGTATACAAAAGAAATTCTTGACCGCGCAGCAAGTCTTTTTCAATTGATTACTTTTGAACCATCCTAGCTAATGTATTTATTTGATACATTTTGTATTTATACACAAATAAACGCGTTATCAAACAAGCTATACCTACCTATATATGCCTATAGATGGTTCAATTCAATATATATAAAATACAGTTTGTGACAATATTAAGTAAAATGAGTTTATTTATCTAGTAATTTTCTATCTTTAGTAATAATTTTTATTGAATATATTTGATGGGCACTCATAAATTAATTAACAATTTTACGATTTTCTTATGTGTCCATTCATTGTTTATATAATTCTATTGCGGAAATTTTGACATCGTCAACATTTCTTTTCAAATTATTTTTGGAAATTTTTTTTTAACTGTGCCATTGACAAAATTGTAACACATCAATATATTTTTTAATGACCATATAACAAAGAAGCAAATAGAAACATTTTTTTTTTTAGTTCACCGAAATTTGTAGTAAAAACTTGAAATTTTTGTATAGTAAAAAATTAGGATAAATTACTATAGGAAATTTTGCCGGAAAATTACCTTTTATAAATTAATGGATTTCCATACGATTACCAAATTTAATCAATTTCCAATGTTTATAGGTTGATGAAAATTTAAAAAATTGCTTCCTTGTTCATAAAAAAAAAATAAAAAATATAAGTGATTTTCCTTTTTTAATTTTCCACAACCAAATTTTTTAATTTATAAAATTATTATTTTTTGAATACCAGTGATACACTTTCGTATGACAATTACTATTTTTTACGATTTCAATGCTTTATTATATTAATGGAAATTATCAAGTATTTTGTAATTAGTGAATACTTTGTATTGACTCGATTGTATTCTCCATTTTTTTTTTTTTACCTAAATAAAATTTTAAAATCATATTCTATAATGAAATTTTTACCGCTCTACAAAAATATATCATCGTTCAATAAACGAAGAAAAATGGTCATCTAACTGAAAAATTTTATTATTAAAATAAATACCGAAAAATTTCACATGTAAATTGAAAGCCGTTTTTCGCTACGATTTATTGATATGAACTCTATAAACCATGGCGATCGATACTGAATTATTTTATTAATAATAATTAATAATTTTTTCTAAATATTGCGATCGGTGCAAAGTACTATTTTGTATAAATTATAATGTATATTATTTAAAAAAATTATTTAAATAAGTACTGGTAATTTCTTAAATTGGAATACATTATCATTCACTTATGATTGTCACTGACTGTACATATATATATATGTGAATGATTATTATGTTGATGATATAATCATCCCACTGAAAATATATAAAATAATAATAATAATAATAATACTAAAAAAAAAATATACTTCCATTCATTTAGTAAAAGTCTATAATATAATATATATTTTACGTATTATAAACATCTACCCCTTCAAGGTTTTTATAATAATCACTATATATATTGTATGTTTTATATAGCTTTCCATATATATATGGTATTTTGTTAAGTATATACATGTAATATACTCATATGGTATAGTTATAGATATAGATACAAATTATATACGTTTACAGTCGCTTTCCATTATCTCTAAAATATTTTTTTCTATATAAAATATATACAAAATACGTGTATGTGTGTTGTGTGTGTCGTAGAAATGCTTATATCAATATATATAATAAGTATATTATATATAATATTTATGTATATTATCATATGGAAATAGATAGATAGATAGATAGATAGATAGATAGATAGATACATGGCAGGTGAATTTTCAAGCTCATCTAATTTTCAGATCAATATACATTAGTGATACCAATGAATGGAATTGTTATTTAGGTTAGAAAATAATGGCATAATGGTATATATATAATGTATAAATAAAGTAATGAAATTGATATGGGGGCGTCGTCATATTCCTATATTTCTATAATACTATATACAGACAGATACCTATCCTATAGATTATATACATTTTTCATGTGTTGGCTGTTGGTGTATTTATTTTCACAAGTTAATATATATCAAATTGTATCATACACGTGAATATTTATATAGATTTATTTTGAAATATTTCTATATGGTCTGTAGGCATACGTTATTTTACACCTATATACAATATATACTCGTAACAATGTGGAAGAAAAACTATTTAGGCAGATATCCTAAAAGAAAAAAAATTATTTGTGTGTTTTATATAAATTTTCCAAATCACTAAAATATTGACACATTTTATTTTAAGTTTATCTTTTTTTTTTGTTTATTTATTTTGGCTTTCGGTTATGATAAGGATATACAAAAAAAAAAGGATAAGATATAGGTAAATTAAAATTTTATTTTATTATTAATATACACACAGGGTCAAAATTGAGTGGGCACTTTTACTTGCATTTAATTTGTATTGAGTGCTATTATATATTATAAAATTATAATTTGAAATTATTTTCTGCCGTAAAGCCATATAATATATAATAAAAACATGTCTCAATAGTAAAAATAAATATTATGGAATTTTGAGTAAATCAGAAATGTTTTGATGCTTTTAAAAATTAGCTGAATATAATAGGTCTACCAATATGTGTGTGCCGTTTTTTTAAAAATAAAACACATTAATTCCGGTAATAACAGTAAAAAATTTTTATTGAATATAATTACCATCGTTAAGTATAACCTTTTTCCAATTTTTTGGCAATTTATGAATACCATCAAAATAAAACTTCTCTTTTGATGCGATCCAAGAATCGATCCAATTTTGGACGTCTTCATAATTGTGGAAGCGTTGTGCACAGAGTCCATGTGCCATCGATCTGAACAAGTGGTAATCTGATGGAGCAACATCTGGTGAATAGGGCGGGTGTGGTAACACATCCCATCCGAGTGTTTCCAATGTTTCTTTTGCCGGTTTTGCGACATGTGGACGAGCATTGTCGTGTAAAAGAATCACTCTTTCATGTCTGTTGGCCCATTCTGGTCGTTTTTCTTTCAATGATTGATTCAATTTATTCAATTGTCCTTTGTATACCTCACCAGTAATAGTTTGACCAGGTTTCAATAACTCATAATACAGCACGCCCTTTTGGTCCCACCAAATACACAATAAAACCTTCTTTCCATGAATATTGCGTTTTGGCGTCAATTTGACTGGTTGACCTGGATCAGTCCAATGCTTAGTCCGTTTAGGATTGTCAAAATAAATCCATTTTTCATCACCAGTGACTATTCGATGCAAAAACGACTTTCGTTGCTGTCTTTGAAACAATATTTCGCACGTGGTTTTTCGCTTTTCCATGCTTCTTTCTGTCAATTCATATGGAACCCATTTTCCTTCCTTTTGGATCTTACCCATATTGTTTAAACGATTAGAAATGGTTTGTTGACATACATTTAAGGAATCAGCTAGTTGTTGTTGCGATTGCGCATCGTCTGCATCCAACAATGCTTGCAATTCTGTATCTTCAAATTTTTTTAGTGGTTTTCCACGTTCTTTGTCATTCAGATCAAAATCACCACTTTTGAATCGTTGAAACCACTTTCTGCACATTCTTTCTTGTAAAGCATGTTCACCATAAGCTTCAACAAGAATTCGATGACTTTCAGCAGCAGTTTTCTTCCAATGAAACAATAACAAGAAACCTCCCCGCAAATCAGTTTTTTCTAGTACAAAACACGACATTTTCAACAAAGGAAAAAAATATGTCGTTTACACTTTTAACTCGTAACACAAACTGAATGATAAAGATATAAAGTGAATACGTTCACAAAGAAATTTTCAGCCGAAACCACCATCGTTTCAGTCAGCTACAGCGATTAATCCGTGAGCGGCACACACATATTAGTAGACCTATTACAACAGAAAGTGGTAAAATCCAATAGTGGAATTATCGGATATATTAAAATTTTACTATAGAAAAAATCCGTTGCCAATACCAATATTTCGAAGCAAAAAAATGTGTATGGACTAATGAAAATGGGTTTTGGTTTTTTGGAAAGAAGAACACTAGCGGTAATGCGCTGAAAAGTAAATTTGTAGTAAAAATTCAAAAACATTGTGGTGGTGGTTCCTCATCCTCATTTTTTTTTACTGTTTTTTTTTTAAATAATGTAGTTGAATATTTATATAGCAAAATATCAACTGTATAATATTTCGGAGTACATCTTTCAGCAGTGATTTGGAATTTATTACATATTTCTAAGTGACCACTATGTTTTAACCGCATGTGTGTACACATTTTATATTATATACTTACTTTTTTACTCCATGGCGTTATAACCCAGGTGTGGTTTTAGCCTTTTCCAACACGTTTCTCCAACCTGACTTCCAATCCCGAATTTTAAGGATCTTTATATCACAGTTTACTGTAACTAACCATCTCGCCTTACGTCTTCCGGCTCTCCTTCTACCTTCTGGTTTACCATTCAACCGTCTTTTTCTTATTATACCTTTTAATCTTTTAATCAATTCCGCATATCGTATAAATGAAAATATAAATTTAGATTTTAAAATAGCACGACACATGGAAAAATGTCCAATAAAAATATATTAAATTGATTTTTATTTTTTATATTATTTATTATTATATTTCCTTGTTGTTATCTATTTTATTTATATATATTTATTTATTATAGATACAATGAAATTATTATTATTATTATTATTATTATTATTATTATTATTATTATTCTAATATTTATGGTTTTATTTATTACCATAAATTTTATTCGGAATTATTATAATTTAGAAATGTCTGTAATAAATTTAAATATTTTATTGAATTTTTCTATCGTGATAACCAAAAAAATCAGAACACACATATGTTGTAGGGGAAACCGGTGATCCATTTATTTGAAATTGTAAGTCATTATTTATATGTAACCCATAACTACACACCCGCTCACTAATGATTTATGCGTAAATAAATCATCAATGATTTCTAATAGATAGAAATTATAATCATAATTGTTTGTTTATTGTTCTGTTATACGAACATAAATGATTATTATTTATATAATTTCATATGATCAATATTATTTGATCATTGCTATATATACAGATCAAATAGTCGATGACTGATTAATTGAACATATATGTATTGTATTATTTGCTACATCTGATTATTAAACAACTCCGACATAAAACATAGAGAATGGTATTAGATTTTCAAGAAAAATTACAAAATTCGACAAAAAATTGCGTACGAAATATGAAAAATACATTTTAATAAAAGAAAATGTACTTTGTCGGAAAAATTTTCCACAAGCTTCCAAAAATTGTTTTTACAAAATTGGTTATCCGTATCTTCAGGAAAATTGTTCAGAAATTTTTTTTTATAGCTTTGTGTGTCCTGAATTTGATGATGATAAAATACCCACCGCTATTTACACAAAACAATTTTGCTAAATGGTATCTCTCTGGTTCGCCTGAATTTAATATAAAATTTAATGTTAAAAATCATAGCAATATTATTTAAGTGCAATAACTTTAGGAAATGCTCATTCCCTAATACCAGTACAAATAAATATGTATATGCGACGAGGCAAGTATATACGATTTTTACTTGGGTTGCTCTATTTTTATGAATATCGCATGTAAATATAATATATAAATTGAAATGTTATGCAAAATTTAATAAGACAATAAATAAAAATTAATTTTGTTAAATTAGTTTAGGGCAATATTTATTATTTGTTTTGTTATGGTGCTGGTTTTTTTTTTTCTTTGGTATTCAATATTTTATATTTGTTGTGAGATTAAAAAAAAAAAATTAACTTTTTACTTATAATTCAATTTATACAAAATTGTCACAAATTTACGCGCGACTCTATGGAAATTGAATCTAATAAACAATAAATATATGTGAATTTTTATGTATATAATTTCTTCCATTTGTTGGGGTGTGTTAGTGTGATATATTTTAGATAAGATATACAATTTTTTGTTTGTTTCTGGGTTTTTTTAGTTAATTTTTGCCCACTCACATCATATAAATATAAATATAAATACCTATATTGTCCTATATATATTGTATACAATATATAAAATAATAACTAACTCTGTGAGAGTTCTGTGCCAACTATAATACTAATGCGCCTATAGATTATCAATTTAATTTAAGCATATAATAATATAATATAAACGGTTTGTAATTTATGACAAAAAAATTTTATCAATTTTTATTTACACTTTAATATTATTGATATTATTTATATTTTAATTCATTGGAGCACTTTTGACATTAACATTGATAAAAATTATCAATTTCATAATACAAATACATTTATTGTAAAATATGTATAGACGAAGAATGCGAATAAATTTTATAAATATATGTATTTTGTAATTTTACGTTTCAAAATTCATTTAAAATAAATTCTTACCGTGGTGGTGTCATTTCATATGTATTTTCCCATTTTTTTTTCGCCACTTATTGTTTTGTGTACGTGTTTATTTTTTAATATATTTTTATATTTTGCACTTTTGATATCTTTAATATTGCATTTAATTTATATTTAAATTTTACAAAATTAACCGGCGCAGGTTGTCTTAAAACAAAGTATAGGAAAGAACGATTCACCACTTGCTTTTTGTCGCACATTCGTAAATTTGACATGGACAAGTGAATACACAGTCAAATGTATAATATTCCATTACACACAGTAAAAAATATGTTGCAATCTAAATTTTGGAACAAATTGTATATATAGTTCATTAATTGTTTGATGATTTCTTTGCTCTTAAATACGAAATGACAAACTATTTCCATATATACATATCCGACTATATATTGGATAACTGATTTTTCGTAAAATGATTAACTTTACATAGGTACATTATTAATTGGTAAAGGACTAATTATTACTATAGTATACGTAATTGTTACCTATACCTATACCATAGAATAAAAAATGGTCTGATTTCCATTTTGAGACACTCTGTGTGTATTTAAAGTATTTTTGTGCTAATGGAAAAAACAGAAAATACAATAAAAACATTTTTAATTCTATCGAAAACAAAATGGACATTAAAGGATTATAATAAAAGGTTTTTTTTTTTTTTTTGAATCATTTATAATGAAATTTGATCCTTGACAAAGAGCACACTAAAATATATAAACTCAAAAAATATACATATACAGAAAATGAAATAAAAACTCAACATTCAGAATAAATTGGATTGGATTTGCTGATATGCTAAAACAATCTTTTTACGGAAAAATGAAAATTTTATTTAATTTGTTTTTTTAATTAATTAATTTAATTCATTAATTTTAAGGATGGCAGTAGCTATAGTAGGACACAAACACAACTTTCGCATAACAAAATAATCAATCATTTTTAAAATAATTTTTGTGAAAATCAGAATTGTTTATAATTAATAGTAATATTTTTTTATTGTATTTAAATATTTAAATTTTGAAAGTCAAAATAAATATAAATTCAACCTATGGCCAATGTTTGTATAAGGAGAGTATTGAACTGAGCAAAATGTTAAATGGAATTTTATATGATGGGTCAGTTAAGAATTTATTCTGTATCCCACTATGGTCGGACCTCATCAAAATCTTTCCACACTGTATATGGTGGATGTGTACGATCAAGTACCGATACTGCAAAAATCGTATTTAACGCTTAAGTTTATTACCCAGTACATGGCATGTAACTTGGTCATTTTATACATTTTGTGAGTATAGACAGAGATTAAAGAATAAGTCGAATTTTTCAAAATTGAAAAATGTACATGTACCACTCCCCTATTAAACTATATATTTCTACTAATTTTCATTATGCAAAATTATTTTGCTATTAATTTAAATCTAATTACAAATTTTTTTTTTCTTTTCATTTTAGGTAAGTAACTTTGAAAAAGTTTTGAAAATATTTTTGTAATTAATTGAAGTCGTCTGGGTAAGCGAAATTTAAATTTTATTGATTAACGATATATATATACAATATATAGCTACCGATAAGTCAATCAACTCATCCCCATCATTAATACACCCACATACATTATTTATTACAATTTAAAACTATTTTTGCTGAATATTAACACTCTGATTTTATTACATTACAATGCGTAGCAATAAATGTCACAAATTCCTTAAATCATATGAATTTGAATATGTGACTAATTTTCAGACCCACATCCGTGTAGAGCTCTCGTTCACATACATTTTCATCTTTATATTCAGAAACGTTGTTTATTTGCTTTTGCTGTGGATATTATTGAAAAATGGAAAATATTATTTTGAATATTATATAAAATTGAATTGATCTCTAAGAAAAACTCATAATTCATCATATGTGGATTTGGATGTTGTGAAAAGGATTACAGAAATATGTCAACGTGCTACTGTGTCTTCAATTGAAAATTTAATTTGTTGATTCATATAAATATATTGTATATATTTTTCGACCGACGACCAAAAGGTCACAATACATAAATCAATCGCTGCCAGCTATAGGCGTTACCAGATCCATACATTAGATAGTAATTTCGGATACTTTTCGGACACATGTTCTTATATTGTAGTTATATGATGACGACATAGAAATTATTAATTTTACAATTTAAAGATCAGATCAACAAATATTTTCTCTCAAATATACATCCCATAATCGCTATTTTATTGTTAGCTTATACAGCCGCGATGTGATTATACAAATATAAATATAAGTGCGTCAGTTTTTTAAATAAATAATCCAATTAAAAGTTAATCTTTCTCTGTGTCTCGGATGCGCACATATAATAAGGTATAGGTTATAATTAATTGTTTTCCCATTAAATATTTACATATTTGCATTTATAGTTATTATTTTAATTTTCATTTTATTGTATATACACCTAATATTATTATTATTATTATTCCCAAATCGGATTTATATATTGTACAATATTTTGTAATCTCTATACATATTTTATACAATATATTGTATAATAATCTTTTTATTGGCTTATTATATAATTATTATTTTAATAATACAATATTAAATACTGCAATACATAATCGCTTTGTTGTTATCTCTATATCTGTGTAAATATACAAATTTAAACTTGTGTAAAAATATTGAATATGTTGCTAATTATGTTTATTTGATGAGTACCTCGTTAAAATAATTAATTTATAAATATATATTTAACATAAGTATTATATTGTAGTTACATATGAAAATATATTTTCTCATTTTGGAATACATATACACCTAATTCTGGTTTTACACGATAGATATTATGGTCATGATAAATTCGTACGGCCGGAATATCACTGCTATCACTAGACATGTTGTGGCCACACGTCGTCTTCACTCTAGTGATGAAATTTTTACTGTGGTATCTTTAGCAAATTTAGCATGAGTTTCCTCTGGTTCTGATGTATCATCGGTTTTGCGAACCAATCCATTAACCGTTGTGTTTGTGTTTTGTTTAAGTTGTTATATACAATTCTCTGTAAGAAGCTGTCTTCTAAACCTAAACTTCCCAGCGTGTTCTGTGGTAGCATCATATTTGACAAAATGATTACATTTAAAATTTTGTAGTTATTTCTATATATATTAAAAATCATTAAGATTTGCAGAATGATGTTTCTTGTGTCTATATGCAATGACGGAGCAAATCGCTTGAGGATTATTCATTTAAAAATATATTTTTCTCAAATATGTATAGAAATATTAAGAATTATCCAGAAAATTGTTATTATTATTATAATTAATATTTAAATTCCATATTTAAAAGTCTATAATTATTTTTCATTTTAGTAATATATATTTAATTTATAGTTAAGTACAATGGTTCGGCGATTCATAAATAACTTTTGTGAATGCATAGATAATTCATATACAAAATTTCTATAGCCTAAATGTTTTCCTTAAATAGCATTAATTTTATACAAAATTTTCCCATTGTTCATTGTTCAATTTTGAATTTTAATTAATATTCATGCGTATTTTCTATTTTGTCAATATATATATTTTAATAATATAGTTTTAATTATTTGTATAACAATAAATTAGTATTTTTAGTTTATATTTTCATCCAAACAATAGATAGCTAGCTATGCGATGAATGCGTATTACCATTTTTGTACGAACGTATGATGATATTTTCAAAAATATTAATATATAGAGTCTTAAGCGGTAGTCTGTATATTATACCAAGTCACAGAAACAATGTAAATTTTTCCCGTTTCTTAACTTAATGCATTTGTTCGAAATATATAGGATTATAGATACATGGACCCTTGTTTAATTAATACACATACCATTTCTATATCGACCAGATTGCAGGGTTAAATTATTTTATGGTCAATTCGGATGGTATTTGGTATGAAGAGAATGGAATTGGAATTATACATTCATAAATTGTTCCGTAAAAATTAATAATAGTTGTCAGAGCACCTCTGTTAAACAGCTTACATTATATATAGGTTAAAATGCGCTTAAATAGTAAATTTCTAATAAATACCATCACAATTTATAGGCCGGCCAGTTCTACAGCTGGCATACTTTGGTATGGCCATATTCGGATGCACTTAAGTATGTGAATTTAGATTGAGATTATATATAAATAGTTTAGCAGTTCATTAAATTTTTAAAAATCTGATTAGTAGAACAGTGTATATCGGTTTTCATATATAATACAGATTTTTTCAGAATTTCCTCAGAAACCATATGCAATTATTATCACATTAATAGCCGTCGTATACAAAATTCTAGCCGAATATTAATTGATTAAATTAATAGTTAAATGCCAAAGTTGAGTGAAACCATCATCTTATCTGTGGGCTACTTGTGGGAGCAAAAATTTCAATAAAAATATATTTATTACAAAAATATTTAAACGTGTGACAGAAATCGTTTAGCAAACATATTGTAATTGCTAACAAACGTATGGGGGTGAACTACTTCAAATATTTTCGAGGTAACAATTTTCCTTTTACATGTGAAATAAGTTTTCCTATAAATATATCGTTATTTTTACACCCAGTGAAAACGTCTATATAGCGCAGCCTAAAACTTCTTGTAATTGTAATGCAATCACATACTATTGATTAATTTTATAAAATTCTATTGATTCTATACAATTGCGAGTCACATATTTTAGTTTTTCACTGTCTGTCTATTAATTATAATTATATGATATTTGTTGATGTTGTTACACCATGTACGATAATCATAAATGTTATCATTTTAATTTCTTGTTTTTTTGACAATTATGTGATATGACAATAAAAAACGAAGCAAAAAAAAATCATAATAATAATAAACAATATTAAATATATGGCTATCGCGCGGTGGTGGTGGTGGTGGTGCCAAGGGACTTGTATGTATAAACTTGAGAGTAATTAAATTTTTCTGTATAGAATTATAAATTGGCATAAAATAACAGAGCACACCCATTAAGAAAATGTCTATAAACGTGGCAAATTTTCTAATAATTATGTTGCAGCAGCGATTTTTCCTAAATCAAATTAAATAAAAATTCATTCATCATTCGACTCACACACACCGGAAATTTCCCAATACGTAAATAGATTCACAAAAAAATTGTCCGGTGCCGGTCAATTTGTTGTTTTGCTTTTTTTAAAAATTCAATGTCACAGTCACTTAATCCAATACTTTATTTTATCTATACAATATATGGTATACCAATTGCTAATAATAAAAATAAATTATGTAATATTAATAATAAGTCAAATAATTCATTTTATTTATCTCTAAATTTATACACTGATATCCTAACACACTAACAAGTGTAATTACAACAAATTTTAAGTTCACGAATAATGTGATAATTAAATATAATTAGCCTTCAATTTGTTTGAAACATGAAATTTCATTTAAGTTTGGATATTTTCTCGTCGCACCGTTAATATGAAACTCGATTTATTTTATTTATATATTTTGTATTTTATGGTGTGTTGTGTAGAGATTGAGATAATTTTGATTGTATGGATGCCACCAGATTATATAATGCCCTTATAGAAAATCAATAACCGAACCTATGACGCAGTTTACTGCTTCTATAACCATCTAGTTCTACCAGATCTTCTTCTACCTTCTGGCTTACGATTTAACAATTTTTTTGGCACAAGTTCATTCTCCAATACGTGATATATGACCAAGGCATTTTAGTCTATTGATTTTGATTGCCAATTACGTTTATATTATTAGCATACGCCAATAGTTGATCATATTTTATAAAAATCATTCCATTTTTTTTTACCAATATTTAAGCCACTTACTCCAGAGTAATAGAAAAAAGTAGTGTCGATAATGGGTCGAGTAGTTCATCATCCATCTCAAAGTGATCAGATATTTTATTTTGTATATTCGCAAATTAAATTACAATTTATTATTGAAAATTCTGTATTGTATATAAATTCCTCTTTATTGCTGCCGGTACACAATTATGATTAAATTGTTACTTGTGAGTATGTTCCATTGATGTTTTTCGTGCTGTGGATTTAACACCTGGTGGTGAATATCTTAGTATATTATATACTTATTCTGTGGATTTATTTATATTATTATTTTGTTATACCTACACAAATACATATGTTTCAAGTCGATATACAATTTTTACACTATACAATTGTTATGTCTGCGGCGTTGTCTTAAACTCAAACTAAAATATTAGATTAAGGTTTCATTTGTTTTTTTTTTTAATGCGTATACACATTAAATTTTTTTTGAAATGATAAGATTATTTAATTTTTCTATAATATTTTATCTATTTTATGGTTTTAATATACTCGTATAGTTGTGTTGTGTGCGGTGCTGCTTCGAAAGATATTAATATAATAATAAATAAATTTATATTATAAACGTCAATATTTTTTTTATTATTAAATTCGCAATTGTTTATAAATCATTTTTAATTGTGTGCACATATTTGGAGTAATCATTAGATGATATTTGTTGTTGTTGTTGTTGTTGTTGTTGTCAAAAATCCATCTTCATTTCAATTACATATAAAAATGATTAAAACCCTAGTTTTTATGATAAGAACATATATTAAATATATAGATAAGAAAGCATTGTATTATATTATTCTATTTTGATGCGAAAGATTTTCATTGTCGTTACTGCATAAGTCAAGGGCTTCTTATCTTTTGTTTTATTTATTTATTTATTTATTTATAATTAGAAGGGTGATTAAGTCCCGGTCATTGATTTATAAAAATAATATAAATAACTGATAGGAATTATTATGTCATTCGATTGCGTAAGATTATAAATTGTTTTATTGCAATACTTATGTGAAATGCAACTAAATCATTAATTAGAAAATACTACATTGCTACACCTCACCAAATAACAAAAATTGCTGATGATGAATATTTTTCACACATAATTTTTTCCTTACGCTGCTTTCAGTCCTTCTATACATTTATATATAGAATCGGTTTTAATGTTTGATCATCTAACCACAGGCAAATACTGTACAAATACTGTTTAAAAAGAATTATGTTTAATTTTAATTTAATGTTTGATTTTTAAAAATGGAAAAAAAAATGACTATAAAATCATTTGATAAATTTCGATTATGTTCCTGATTGAAATAGGCATAAATAAAATAAGAAATACAATTTAGCTAATAAATTATGTGGATACGTTCCAATTGGTAATTCAAGTGAAATAAAAATTATAGGTTTTAAAAATTTTCAAATCTATCTATTAATATTAAATAATGTTAGCAATTCGTAAAATTATTAAACACTTTATTTTGAAACGATAATTTATATTTTTTTCAATATTTTGTAAATAATTGATCTACTTTATTAACTGTATAATAATATCTACAAATTTAAATATATAGTATAATATTGGGTGCTGCAAAAGATATCACCACACGCAACAATACCATGTTATCATGTGTATTGGAATTATATTTGTAAGTTCAACGTTTGACTACTTTTCCTATATGTATGGGTCAATAAAAAATTTACGATAATTATAATGTTGTAACTATTGGTGAAACAAGTTGTTGGTTACCCATAAATTTTGATGTTCCTCTAAAATTCTTTTAGTTCACTCGTTAATTTGAGCGGTATCTTTATAATACACCCTGTTCTATGTACTTACATATAGCGATATACCATGCATAAAAATACATATATATATATGTAATTTGAAAATCATTTGATCAAATATTTAATTGACGTGTTCCTTAAATTTTATTAGTATTGTTAATATTTTAATACATGTATTTATAAAATCAATAAATTAATAATAATAAACACGACTAAGGTATACTAAATGGTTAGCCAGCCATTAGTAGAGTAGTATGTAAGTTTTTATTCTGTTGATGTTAATGATTAATGGTAATTGAAAATTTTTTTTTTCCAGTTTTGTATATTGGAAAACAAATTAATTTTAATATAAAATAAATATATTTATGTTTGAAGAATGATCAATTAAAAAAAAAATGTTTGTAAATATTATATAAAAACAATGATTGTGTTGATATGTGTGGCCGCAGTGTTTTATTTGTAGCGATCGAAGAGATATAGAGTGGGCAATGCTTTGAAAATATTAGAGTACCGAATGAATGAAATTGAATGAAATAATTGATCTTCTTATTGGATATCCATTGTTTTACTATATCATCTAATCTCTGTATTAATTTCATATGTTGTGTCGTACCACCATCACCACTAACAGTTAAGACATTCTCATAACATTTAGTCTGTAGTCTATATAAGGTTTGTATGGTTTTTTTGTTATTCAATTGTGTAAATATACAATATTATAAAATATAACAAAAAATCAATAATTTTAGTTTGAATGTGGTTTAATGGTAACAAAAAAAAATAAGTATAATAATATTGTGTGTAAATATAAATATTGAATGATGATGATGTGTGATATTTGTATTTGTATATCAAGGCCACATCATCATAACTACATGTGTGTGCATATATTTATGTACATATTTATACATATTTATGTATTTATGTTGTGTGTATTATATGCTGTAAAAACTTTATGATGTTTTATAAATTGTATGTGTGTACACATTAAGTTCTTCTGACGTCGACGAAACTCAAAATTATATAATGGATAGCATAATTTCGAATAATGTTGAGCAATCGAATAAATGATGTCATATGTTTGTTCTCTTTTTATGCACGATTTTAATATAGGCTCATTGGTTACAATGTTTGTGTTGAAAGGGATAAAGATTTCCTGTAATTGTAATCCTTGAATCACCGTAATTCAATAGTGGTCTCCATAAACTAGACTCTGAATGTTTATACGATCTGATTACTTTATAAGACATACACCAAGCCATCGCCCCACAATAGTACTCCTCGGACACAAAAGTTGGTAAATTAAACCATCAATTTGGTCTGCCATTATATGTTTCCATAGATGTTTATTAATTTATGTAGCTCATATAATTTTTGTGTATATACAATATATAATATTCAATTCATTTAAATTGAGATTTCAACTATATCAATTGATCGTAATTATATGCGATCACCTAAAATTTATATAATTACATCAAAACAGGTTCACTTATAATACTATTCCGAGATTATTTGATGTTTTTTTTGAAAAGGACATTATATAGATTTTGTGATTTTAATTCTTAAAATATTTACTTAAATTCTTTGGGGTATTTGTAACAGACACAATATTTCTGTGGTCACCTTTTTATTTTCTCTCTATCGAATGAACTATACGTCAGTTTATTCACTAAGCAATTTTATGTTTCCGCACATCTATTCAATATTGCAATCAAATTGGTAAATTATTCCATGATGTGAGTTTAGATAACAATTCACCGTTTATTTTGCAATTATCCGAATATTAATAAATCGCTCATAGTGTTCAGCGATTTCGATTGAAAAATATTATTTGAACGTGTTTTTTTTTGCTGAGCTAAAAGTGTGCAAACAACATATTTTTTTATTCACTTGTTGAAAATGTCTTGTTTTTTATATCAGAAAATATTTATGGGCTGATTTGTTGTTATTGTGGCATTGGAATAAAAACTATTGAAGTTGTTTTAACGCGCTGGTGGATTTGATGTGAATGACAAACGTTACGTGGAAAACCACTCGGAAAATGAAGTAGAAGATACAAAATTGCAAAAAATATTGGATAAATTAAGTGATGCATAATCGTAACACCAATTGCCGAAATGATTAAATATAATTCAGTAAAATCGCAATTTAAAATCAGTGGATAAAATAAAAAAAGAAAGGAACATATATTGATTTGTATTGAGGGTATTGAGTGAAATAAGAAGTGAAGAAAAGTGAAAAACATCTCATGTGAAAATTTGATTGAAAGGCAGCAAATAGAGTCGTTTTTGTATCGTATTGTCCGTGGTTATGAAAAATATTGTACAATTATTAACTTAATCACCTGATTACTAATTGATCAAATCGATACCGCAGTGGAAACTTTAAGGACGATGGTCAATGTTTGCAAAATAAAATTATCACAAAAACCGTTCTAAATTTGCCGATATTACCCTATTATTATTTTATTTTACCGCCCATCATCAAACACCGCGCCACCACCACCACCACCACCAGAGTGTCTCTCTTTCCATAATTTTTATTTTCTATATGGCATTAGTTTATAAAACTCGTGTATGGCGTATAGTATAAGAAAATTGTATTGTATTGAATACCGGAAAAGTCTTTAAACAATATTGTGTATTAGAAAATGAATTTATATGTATTTTTATGTACGATTTTATATATTTTATTTAGTTAGATATTATAAAATATATATTAGATAACATTTTAAGTTTACGGAAAAATTCTTCTTACACACAAAACTTGTTAAAACTATAAATTAAATTGTATGTGTATGTGTAATTTTATGTATCTTGGCTGCGTGTGTGCACACTATATGGAATAGGTTGACTAAAATATATCATTTATTTATATTAATAAAAGGAAAAAATAAAATTAAAAATACATTTGTTTTGTTCAATTAACAATTTTTGTTTTCTATGGTGTAATTACACGTATTATATGTAACGCATATATATATCTTATATACAAGAAACAAGTCAATTGTATATATACGCAATTAGTAAGTGCGTAATATTTTAACACGCAATTTGTCTATATATATATATAGAATCAATCCATTTTATATCAGCTGCCTGGATAGAGTTCAAGCTTTTCCATTCCATCCGAAATCCATATACAATTTTTCAATTCATTTTGTTTTGCCGGTATAGGAAAGATGCAAGCCCAAGTTCATTATCTTATCAGCGTTTTTTATCGGTTGCTCACTTTGATAATGAATAATTTTACATTTATTATAGGCTATTTATGAGAAAATAATTATTCTGAAACATCCTGTGTACCTACCTACACAATCCTAATTACATTATTATACCACAAATATACTATAAATTATATAAATATAAAAATGCTAAATTTGTTGTTTGTATAAACAGCGGCGGCGGCGGCGGCGGCGCTTATAAATAAATAGTTTATTAATAAATTTAAATGGTTTGATATTTTTAACGATATAATAACTAAAATAACCTATATTTTTATATTTATACATTGTTACTATTTTTATGATCCTGTCATTAAACACGTGAAGAATAATTTTATTTATTTATTATACACATTTTACACGTATATATTAATACAGTATTATAGTATGAATGTAATATGATAAATAGACAATATTACCATATATTACTACTATAGATTCACGTACATACATGCGATTTAGTATAATGAATTTATTTTAATTGAAGAATTATTTAGTGTTTTTCTGTTTATTTATATTATTATTATTGTTTAATTGTAATATTAAAGTATTGTATTGTAATTTTGGTTGTATATTAAGTATAGTATATTTAGAGACAGTGTGGTATCGGTGCCGGTGTGTATACTGTGTGGTATATGCGGTAATTCTGTATCCTATTTTTCTTATTGGATGAAAAATTCAGAGTTTATTTTGGGTATGGCTTAGGGGTACATCACTAAATAAATATATCCTTTTTTATTATCGTCATGAAATTGTCAGTGCTGTAACAAAATGAATTTATAATGTTTCTATACTTACCCATATGCTGACCATTTTACTATCAATCGTACGGTTCATATTAAATCAATTTTTGTATGGGTAGTGATAGCGATCGTCAGTAATAATTTGTCGGCACAGTATATCAAACAACTAATATATAACACCACTCTCTTGTGCGATACGTGTTATGTTATTATTATATGAATTTGTTTGCATTGTCTTCATTAAAATAATGTTTGCAATTTTATATCTACGAATTTGTCCATAGTTATTTTCCATACTGTTTGTCATTGTGTCTATATTGAATTTTCTGAAACTTCACCATTCACATATTCTTTCGGATAAAAAATGTTCACCATATATTAGCTTCGACAAAGCATTGAAATATATTGTAGTATTTTTTGTTCTTAAAAATGTGTGTGTGTGTGTGTATATGAAAATGGTTATTTTTATTTATAGCATGCGGAATACAAATGTTATCCTTACCGACCGATACCAAGCATACCAATGTCAGTATATTATTTAATTCTAAAAACTTTCATTGTTACCACGTGTATTTATTACATTTTGATGCGATCTAGTTTATATTATATTTTGAAAATGAAAAAGTTACATTTTTTTTTAAAACAATGTGAAAATAAGAATGTTCTATATATTAGTTAGTATATATACTAAACTGTGTATCGTGAAACGCTATTATATTAATATACTATTTCTTATCTATAATACTGATTGGTACATATTATTTTACCTATGTTTTCAATGGTTTAACAAATATGTAAAGTAAATCAACCAATATACTTGAGAACAAAATTTTTATTTTTCCAAACAAAAAAGGCAGCTGTCAACAACAGACAGAAAAAAAATATTTTGTTGTTTGATCAACAATATATGGAAACAAAATATATAGTATGAATTTTTTTAAAAGAACCTACAAAGAAAAATGTTATTTTTATAATTTTGTTCCACAACGAAACCAAAGTATAGCGCGCATTTATATTAGTGTTTTTTTTAAATATATTTATCTTGCAATTTTCATCGACTCACATATATAATCTTTTTTCATGTATACGGAAATTTTAAAATCGATGCGCCATTAATAAATATCCTTATACAAAAAATAAAAATCTAATACTGCTAATGCTATTACCTAAATTCAATACAAGGAATATATGTTGTAAAAATCAATTTGACAATTATTGTTCTTGTTTGTTTGCACTCCGCCCAATGCTTTTCATTGTGGCAATTATTTCATGCCATATTGCACACACAAAGGATTTTTCGAATGCAATCCTATTTACAAAAATACTAAGTTCTTATAATACCCCTTTATAATAAAGCTGCTAAATTTCATCAAAATTACAGAATATATATAAGCAAAATTATGTCAGATTTTTGATTACTGCATTTTGGTCACCCAACCTGATCATCAAAAATTGTTGATAAAATCTCATTTTAAATTTTCTATAAAATTTTCTTAACTGATTATTGTCAAATTTACCAGATAATTACTGATAACTGGTCTGTGATCATGATTTTCTAGAAATTTTATGAAAATTACTGAATAAACATACAAAATTTCTAATTTCTGATTACTGATTTGGTTCACCCAATCTGATCATTATGTTTCAAGGAATTTATTCATATAATATACCTTTATAAAATCGTCATAACAATTTTTCACAACATCAGTGATAAGAAAACTATTGAAAACTTAATAAAAATAGTTCATATATAATTCCATTACATATATTTAATTACACAATTTCATAAACAATTGCATGGATAATAACACCAAAAACATAAGTTATTACTACATTCTATGCGTAACTTTTATAACTCATATAGTGATATCGGTTTTCAAATTCCTTCAAATATCACCTATAAAGTTATAAAAGTTCAACTGTAAAAATACTCTTATTATTTCTTTCGCGAATGTGTAAAATATTAACGATCAACAATTAATAACATTTTGTTAATTTATTGTGATTGAGATTTTTGGATTTTGGTTGGTCGGGTAATTATCGAGGAAGAGCTGGCATAGGTACTTATATTAGAAATGAGTGAAATATACATTTTAACACAATACATTATGGATAGTTGTCACGTATTTATTAAATGTTTCACATATTTATTTTCCGGTTGTAATTAATACATTTGTTTTATATTACAATTTGCCGCTTAGCCATAAACACATATGTGTGTCGGGGAGTGCATTATAAGATTAATGTTATTTTGTGTGTATTGATACACGTGAACACAATTCAGGGTGTTTAGTTTTATCATAAAAATCTAATTAAACTTATATGAGTTTAGTTTTTTTTAAACCACTTGAAAACAATTATACTTTCGCTTTTTATTATTGTTTAATTTATATATTCGATGTATTATAATCTTTTGTATTTTTTTGTAACTAAATACTAACACCTAACAATAATAAATTATAATATTTATTATATGGTATTGTTGTATATAATAGAATAGTCTATATATTTATATATAGTTTACGACCTCTTATCGGTAAGGTAAATTTATAATATTTTATTTGCAAATAAAAATTGTAATCGTATAATAATCTTTTGTATACCGCAAGGTCAATTGGCGTACTTGTTATAAATAATACATTTTAAAACAGAATTAATATAATAATAATAATAATAATAATAATAATAATAATAATAATTCTATTTACATAAATATACCTACCATTACCATAATATAGATTAGCAAGAATATTTACTTTTAAAACAAGTTAATTGGTTTTATATTTTATTTTTTTTTATTCTATCTTCTGTGGTTTTTATAATTTCTATGTGTGTGTGACAATATAAAAAAAAAACCAAAATTAATTCTTTTCTTTTCATTAAGACGCATAAATACTAATAAGAAACTTATAATTATATATATATTTAAATTTTATTGGTATACATAAAAACTTATATTGTACAAGTACGTGTTCAATAAAATGTATTCGCCTATAATAAATACAACAATATAATAGGTAGAAAGAAAAATTCTTATAGTTATTCCTTAATATTTTCACAAACACCTGTAACGCAACACATATTATTTAAATCATAGGTATAAAAAAAAGGTTGTCTGTTGCTGCTGGTATAATGACTAGTACTTAATAATTATTATTATTTCTATACATATATATGTTATTTATAATATAAATGTAATAGTATAGACATCACAACGCTCACAACTCCTCTATAACGGTGGCTGGAAATATCGTATGCATAACACTGGGAACGCCTGTACGTTCTGAACATATCTGCCATCTATCCATTTCTGCGATAGATTTTTTTTTGTACTTAATCCAATTATATCTACGAATGATCTCGTTGATTGAAAATATTAGAAATTTTTAAATCTGTGTGTTTCGCACATAGCAGCTCGGATAACATCATATCTTTTCATTTCTTCTGTTAGATTATAGGTCCTGCATCGATGAACGAGAAATGAAAGAAAAAATGAAATTTAATTATCTTGAGAAATTACACAGTCACATATATAGGATGTTCTCAAATACCGTACTGTATAACATATATACTATAAGCAGCTACCACCCAACTTTCCTAACTTAAAAAATTGAATAAAGTTGAAAACTTCATATTTTATTAATTTAATTAATTAAATTATTAAGAAATTTATTCAATTTATTCAAGTTGTAGATTAAATATTGTATTTTTCAACATTTTTCCAATAAGGAAAAAATTCGTTTGGTACTAAATGTGCATAGGAAAGCAATTCATAAATTAATATATGCATAATTTGATCATGACAATTGCTAACGTGTGAGATGATGTTTAATTTTTTTGGGTATGAAATGGTACTTTTTTTGTTCATAAAATTTCTTGATTTCTTTGTTCAAATCAATAATGACCAACAAAATACCAAAAGGTTATTGTTTTACATTTTCTAATATAAATATTACAACATTTATGTGTGTCTTAAATGAAACACTTGCCATAATCTTACCGCCATATAGAAGGGAATAGGTTTTTAATTTTTTTTTTTGTGCCCATCTATTTCAACTGTTCTTCTTTTCATTTTTTTTTTGGTATAAATTAGTGATGTAATCGAACGCAGAAATTCATTATACTCTTAAATATGTGGAAGTAATTTGAACTTGTTAAACAAATAACCACGTTAACTACCGCATTTACAACGATATTATTGTGTTAATGGTTTACATTTAGGAATCGCAATGTAATTTGTGAGACCGGTGTCCGGATGACATTTTTCATAAGTGAAAAGGATTTCACTGAAAATTTATATAGATTTTTTAAACCACTTGTATAATTTATTAAATATTTCCTTCACATATTATAAACTTTAACACACAAATTATAAATTTTATGTATACAAATTATTATCAAAATATGTTCATAGAAAAACAATTATAATATCATCTTCCGCGTATTTACATTGTATTTTCTATATATGTTATAATTTAACCTTCACACATTATAATAGAAAATTATATTTCATTGTTGAAAAATTTAAAAATTATACCATTGTATTTCCTTAAATTTATACATATACCTTTTTTGATTTAGTGTACAAATAAATAAATAAATAAATAAATAAATAAAATAAAGTCGTGGAAAACTTATATGTGCAAAAAATTATAACATAATTTCTTTTCCAATAACTACAAAACCTTTGTTTTTTGTATTCAGTTAAAATACCATTAAAAACACGTTTATGTTTGTTTATTTAAATAACCT
Source organism: Bibio marci (assembly GCA_910594885.2). NCBI lineage: Eukaryota > Metazoa > Arthropoda > Insecta > Diptera > Bibionidae > Bibio > Bibio marci. The sequence goes on along the minus strand of OU343115.1, from coordinate 18,792,117 downwards.
TGCCCTTTATATAATTGAAAATTTATAGAATGCAGGTATGGAATTTTTTTTTTTTCCTTTCACATTCGTTACAACATTATAAATTTTAATGCAATAATTTACCGAATTGTTAACATGAAAATTGCATGTTAGTAGTATTTCATTCATTCATTTACATTTTAATTATATAATTGACTATTTATTTATTTATTTCATACAATTTATATGTTGGGTGTTTAGCCAACTCTATTTTTAACACGGTCCATAGGAAGAAGAACAAATACCAGTTTTGTTTTTTTACACAAGAATTTTGTTCTAACACATTTGTGTTTGTTATTGCGTGTACACAGTGTGTCCTATGTTAGGCGTAAGCAAAACATGTAAATTGAACGAACGAACAGAATAAATTGCATTCGTTTTTTTGTATGCAACTGGAAATGTTTATTGTGATCAATTCTGATAGTAGTTCGGACAGTGGAAAACGGAATTTTTTGTAAATAAAAGTATTTTCCTACAAATATTATTTAAAATTATTTTGTAATCAAAAATTATTGATAAAAAAATGGGTTATTAATTTTAATATCAGAAAAAAACATTTTTATATTGTTTGTTCGTTGGGTTATCGCATGTGACTTACGCCTTAGTGTACTATAAATTACCAATTTTTTACGTCATTTATAAAGAACGATGCTATACTGATACCTAAACTATAATTGAATGCATGTACAACAATTCCCATTCGTCTTTAGATGATTTAGCCGAGAAAATGTATCACATGACAATTGTGATTAGATGCCTGAGTGTTCGTCGTTCCATACAAAAACCAATGTTTGCATAAGTGTAGAAAGATCAAGACATAAAGTTTTGATTACATATATAAATGAATAGTTTGTCATGTTGTTTTATTGTTCCACCATCCACATCACTTTCATTCGATTAGATTCCTTTGCTATACGTAATCGAAATGAATCGGTGGTTTAATATTGTAAAAGAAAAGTCGACCCATATCCTTTTGAACGCGTGTAACCCAATCGAAGAAGACATTCCTTTCTTTATTTTAACGGTTTGAGTGCGAATCGTCGCTATAGCGACGAATAGGTAATGCGCCAAAATTGCACAGCACTCAAACGGTTACATACATCGCAAGTTATTGTGACGGTTTATTTTGTTTTGTCGCAGATCTCACACGCACATCTCTGCTATATCATTTAGACAAATGTGACGTCATAATTTATTTAATTGTTATACTATATATTATTATTAAATATATTTGATGTGTGTAACTTGCGTCATATATATATATATACAATTTAATATATAATATCTGTCAAAAGTATACCTTTTTATTGTTGGGTAAAATTTATTAAAAATTTTGTATAAGCTAAACTGAAAGTTTTTAGAAAAACACTTGAAATAAAATAATTCATGTGTTGGTTTAATTCAAAATTTTCAAATTTGTCTATTTTCCGACTATCAATATGTGTTGATGGTAAAAAAATTTAATACACAATAGATCGACTTTTGAAGTCAGTTAAATGCGATGGTACGAGAAAGCTTTGAACGAACAATTTATATCATATATATTTTTTTTTCGAAAATAAAATCTATATCTGCTAATTCTCTAAATACTTTAAGTGTTACCTACGCGTATATGTTGAGTATGATAAGTGTATGTGTGTGTGTGTGTGTGTGTATTTGGGTACCAAAAAACGTGCCATTAAAAAAATGGGCAAATCAAAATCAATCAAATAGAAATACACATAATAATAATAATAATAATAATATGTGTAATAATAATAATGGTATAGAAAATATAAAAGGTATACCTAATATAAGAAAATGAAATAAAAATAATGTAATTTTGATGATGGATTGAACTGTTGCTTTATTAATAAATAAATGATTGAATGGGACTACCTACATGTGAAGGGGTGATCTGAATTGAAGGTGTACAGGATTTCGTTTTCGCATGCCCAAAATAAATAAAAACATTAAAATGATACTTTCAATTGTGAAAAATAAAATCCACAATCATTCTTAAGTGAAGCGAAATAAAGGTAAAACAACATCTACTATAATTTTCTGAAATTTCATACACCTCTACGTTACGCGTACACAAAAATGGACGTTATATATATACACACATTTTCCATAAAATCGCATTTTCCACACAAACATCAGCGAATTCTAATTGCAATAATTTGAGTTATTATCCGCAATACTTTGTCAAAAACTGAAAATTACGTATATATAAATTTAATTTAAATTCTACACCTTCAGTTCGATTAACTTATGAATATTATTTATAAGGTTTATGGCAATATATTTCTATATTGTATGGTATATTAAAAACATAGATATCGATATTCCAGTTTTCCTAACTTTATTATGTAGATGTGAAAATGTATATTATTGCCATATATGTATAAAACAGATTTTCCGATTTACGTCATAATAATTCAGGTAGAGATATATCTCTTCTACACGTACTTATATTTGTATTGCGTATAAATTTTATACCATATACCGAGAGTATACAATAAAAATGATTTTTATATATATAACTTTTACTGAGAAAAATATACATTTTCAGGATATGTATATATTTTATATGAAATGTGTTTATAAATAAATCAGATGATCTCCAATTAGTGGATAATGATTATTATTATTATTATTATTATTATTATTATTATTATTATTATTATATTTAGTTAGGGTATTTTATATGCGAACGTTCAACGTGGGATGTAATATATGTGTGTTTGTGTGTATCTAATATATAATAATTAATGGAACTTTTAAGATATTTCTCAATATATGTATGTGTTTTGAAATTAAGTGAAAAGGAAAATTAACGTAGAATTTTCATTAAGTGTACACTTGTTTACTTAATTACATATATTGTATATATATATTGTATTTAAGTTAAGTACGTATTTAATATATTAATATAATTTATATAACAATATCTTAAAATATGCTATTATTTATAATATGTAATAAAATATCAAATAGTTAACATTTTTTGTATACTTTGAAAATATTATAAACGCGTGGTGTGGTGTATATATTTGTAATTATTGTGAACATTTTGGATAGAGATTGTGGTAAAGTTTTTGATCTATTATACTTTATATATGTTGATTATCATTTAATGTTGCTATGATTAACACGTTAATCACCATGTCAGTCATATGTGTCTGACGCTAAGAAGTTCTACATGAGCCATGTCAGACATATATGTCTTACGTACGCGATTTGGTAGAAGGCCACGTCAATCACCATGACCCTTGTGAAAATTTTTCTGATATTATCATGGCGATTAACGTGTTAAAAATAATACATCAATACAAATACATATACAAATAATTATATACCTGTTACCTTAAATTTATTCGAAAATAATTAAATGTGAAATTTATTTATTTTTTAAAAGTTCCTCTCCATGAATATTTAAATTCTGAATTATAATATCGATTTGTATTTTCTATAATACGAAAAACACAATCCAAAAATTTATTTACAAAAACCGGATTAGGAAACATGGATTGAATTTGATTTGTGTTCGGTAAAATTCATTACAAAATTCAATTCATTTATCTAAAATTTATAATATCCTCGAAAACTATCCCTAGATAGATAAAAATTTATTTTTACCTCTGACCCGTCACTAAAATTCGACAATTAAAATGGCAACCTCAACATTCATTAAGAACAAAGATTTAATATTGAGTAACATTAGACGCATAGATGAGCACTTTCTAATATTATAATTTCAAAGCAATTTTTGTAATTATTAAGGAAATAATTTTCATATTACAAATTGAAATGAAATTTCTTGCTTTGACAAAATTAATTATTATTGATGCAAAATTGATGTAATTTTTATTCATACATTGGAAAATCCCTTTTATCTATGTGTGTTCAATCAAATCGGAATTAGAGTTTCGATACGTTTTTATACGTTTAACCGTGACAGCGATACCACATCTCATATTTAAGGAAAAGCAACACCACACACATCACAAAGAAAATCAACAGGAGTTATCGATAAAATATTGAATGGTTATTAAATACTGAATTCACGGCTATAATTAATGCCAGAATGAAATGATATAAAATTACCTAAATGCTTTAAGCATTCGATTGTAAAAAAAAAATGCATAACATTTAATTTCAACAATTTATGAAAGACAATACATACGCTATTGCTTGCGCCATAAATATAGCCATGTAACTCAATTCTTGGGATATCGAATCAGACCACTATATTGGTTCTTTTTCGTCCTCCCACATACACACCCCACCTCTAACTAGTAGAATGTATGGATTGATATGCCAAGTTATCTATTCGTAATAGATCCTCTTGCTTTAATCCACCATAACTATATCTAACAATTGCAGTCAAGTTAGGAAAAAAATTAGTCCGTATGTGATTATATCAATATCACCATATATTCTTCATTTCAATTTAAATATACTTAAGAGTAAATCATGACCCATATCTAGTATGTGGGTGTATGGAGAAACATTACTAATATATCTGAATTATATCCAAAACCATATTTTCAATATTCGTCGTTTTGATTTCATAAGCAAATTCAGTTGAATATTTTTTAGTATTTTATATGATAAAATATTGAAATATTTTTTTTCATTGCAATACTGGTAATTGAACCCACAATCTCTGTATTGAATTATTAATAACAATATGGGTATTAAAAATTTAATTTTACATATCAAAATCAAATGTCCTTTGTTTCCTTCCTTTGTTTTTGAAATTGTATAAACATCATCACTACGATTAATAGAAAAATTTAATCGAAACGATTGTGTATATTTGAAGTATTATAAAATTTGCTATAGAAATTATCAGTTACATAGATTATTCATATATAAAATGATACAAGAGAATCTGTTAATAGGCAGCAGCAATATATTGTCGGTATCAACACCCAAAACGTTATTATTATTCAGAAATTATTTTAGACACATAGCCGCCAACACTTATCATTCCATAATAATTTAGTTCCTATATATTGTATATAGATCGGAAATTATTTATGGAGACTATCCATCAAATGGAACAATATTAATTCGTAATATTGTGTTTTGTATATAGCAATAACGAAAATTGTGAATATCTTAAGGGTTGTATTAGTAAAAATTTTGTATTAATTTATTTTATTTTTAAATTAAAATTTTATAACGCAAATCATTCATTGAATTTGTGGTAGTGAAAGTAGTATTACCCATAATAATTGACGTGATCCTTTTCGAAATAATAAAACAATATACTTTGAAAGTAAGAAGAAAATAATAATTAAATTCATTTTCGTTACCATATTATTTTACTGTTTTTTTTTTTTTCCTTTTACAAAGTTATAATTTTCAAAAAATTCGATTTATATGGGTAGAGGGGTAGGGGTAGGTATTTTGTTTTATAATAAAAATTCTAAATTTATAGTTTTTTAAACACATATATTTATTTTATATATTACCTTTACCAAATCGAATAAAAACATAAATTATTATCAAATCAATAATGTATAACCATTGATTTCTGTTTTCGGTTTATTTCTTCATGCCGGTGTTGTATTTTAATATTACAATATTATAAAATAGTTAAAATAAGTAAATAAGTGTTTGTTTAATTTGTGTTTTTATTTGGAAAATGTTAATAAGAAGAAATATAACTAAAAACTTTTTAATAATTGTGTTTTAGTTATTTACATTTATTTCATAGCCCACAAAATAAAGAATATTCAAATAAACAAATAAATAAAATATTATTGTAATATTTCTTCGTTAACTTTCTAAATAATATACATATCGTGTTTAATCTATATTCCAAGCCATCGCATAATTGTATTTAATTGAAAGACATTTTATTAATTTTTCTTAGTTAATCAACAAGAATCTTTCAATTCTCTTTTCCATGTAGTCGATATTTTATTCAATTCACCAAAACCGAATATAAGCTCAATAGTTTAATTTAATAATTTCGAATTTGAATATTTATAAATAAATATAGCCGATGTGATGGAAGAATTTTAATTAAATTAGATTATAAGGTGATCGCCTAACAGATTTCCAAAAAAAAAACTGATTTCTACTGTGCGCCGTACTTATAATGAAACTAGCGTTTTCGACAGGAACGCTATTCTTAACGCGCTTATTATAATTCGATTATATGTCTATATAAATTACAATGAGAAATAACAAAATTGACCAATTTTCTGAAGCTCTATGGGTTGGGTGTTATCTCTAGGAATTTCTCTAGGAATATTTCATACATTTCGTATACAGAAAAATGTTGATATTGTTATTGAAATGTTGTTATACCCCAGAACAATTGAACGTAATGGGTTATACATAGTTTACTTCTACACTATTATATTTTCCATTTTATATAATTTTCCGCATCTGTTAATTAATTACATTTTCATTTTCATTAATTTTATTAAATTTATATTATTATCATTTTTTAATATATTATGCGCATAGCAAGGTTATTGGGTTAAAAAATATAATGTCTACCGACTCAAAATGATATCATAACGCAGTAAAACACATTAACATATGTTTTATAATAAATTGAAATTTATTATTATTATTGTTATATGTACAGTGGTGGTCAAAATAAAATAATTTAGATTGCATTAAAAGTATTTAGAATAATTTTACAAAATAGTTATTGAACCAACTTACTTACTATCCACAATTTAATGGTTCTTAATATCACTGTTTATACTGCATCTAGCCAATTTAACCTTATCGGTCTTCTGACTCTTATTAAAACTCATTTTTTAGTCACCCAGTGTGTGTGTGTGTGTATAAGTTAGGAGATTTTATCGCTTCTCATTGTATATTATTATCCATAATCAACAACATACCATAATAAATAATAAATAATAAATACAATGAAAATTGATATATTATACGAACATTTTCATAATTTATTAAAATATTGTATTAATATAAAATCAGGTTTATGCATATGAAACTATAATTTCCACATAGATGACTATATTAATGTGCGTAAAGTTAACATAACAATATTTAGTACAGAACATTTCAAGTTTTATACAACATAGAGCTGAAAAATCATTGTTTTTTATCTTATCCACAATGCACCAGAAAATCATGATTTTAGCGAATTTCGTTGCGTTTTTTTTTGGTATTTTTCTAAATGAAAAATGTATCGAAAAATTCTTCATCAAATGCTTGTTAAAACTTATGGTGAACGCATGTTCTACTCTATGGCAAAGGTAATGCTATGAGTGGTATCAACCCCTGATTTTAGTGTGGTAAATAAAGAACATGCGGAAAAGCGAAGCGAAAAAGATTGAAGACACCGAATTTGAAAGTATTGTTGAATGAAGAAGAAAATGGGTGATGAACATAAAAGCTGAATGAAAGTCAAATGCGGTAAAGTGTAAAAAAATCTGTGAAATTTTACATGAAAAACTACTTTTTGCATCGAATTCTGATTGGTATAATGAAAAGTGATATTATTATATTTAGAATCATGGATCTCTGAATGATTTTTGGTCATACGAAGAACAAATTTTTTGGCATGGCATCTACAAATTGTCAATATTTTACTATCATTCTTTAAAATTTTCAGTTTCATATGCAAACACCTCTGGTATATATATGTATTTGTACTATGTATGTGCGTTAGTTATAGATAGTATATATACATATCTATCTAAAATAGTGTATATATGTAAAGCTAAAGAAAATACACAATAGCAAAACTTTTCCTTGACCTTAACCTATTCATTTTTTTTTTATATTTTATTTTTCCATAAATCTATATGTGATGAATATTTTCATATATCTATCAATAGAATAATACACACACATGTGCATATAGTGTCTGTGTACACTTTGCATATATAAAATAAAATAAAATATACAATAAAACACAATCGAATTATTATAGAATAAAACAAAAAAAAACTGATAACAAATAAAAGAGGTCACAGGCATTTAGATTATCTGTTTTGTGTGTGCTTTGTATGTGCACACGGGACGACGGTGTATATATTTTTATATTGTTATCGTTTTCTTAAAACATCTTATATATTAATTCATTTATAATTTATATTTTAAAAATTGGGAATATCCTTTTTATTTTTTTATATACAAATATATATTATCCTTAGGATTAATCCAAATTTTATTTATACATTCATTTGTTCAATTTTTTATTTATTTATTTATTTATTTATTTATTTATTTATTTATTTATTTATATCACTCTATTTAATACATTAAAATTACATATGTATATGTAAATTTTACTTTGTTCAATTTATATACGAATCTGGATTTATCTTTTAAAGAAAAATATCTTATAATAATAATAAACGTTGAAAAAGATCTCTACGGATTAGAAATGAATATAAAAAAAATACTTTTTTTTTATTATTATATTAGATGGATGGATATGATGGAACAGCAGCGGCAGCAGCGGTGGTGGTGGTGGTGGGTTTTGATAGATCATAAAATGAAAATCCTATTAAAAAATGTTTTCTTGTTATACATTTTCTTCTTATCTGTCGCTATATCCATATCCAATCTGTTATATCGTGTTATTTTTTTGTATAAATTTATTAATATATTTTTTATTTATTTTCAGGATAAACCATTAAAGAAAGTTCAAACGGATTTATAGTGGATAATCATAGCAGAAAAGGAAAAGAAAAATTGTTTATCACACTACGACAATTTAACACGGTGTTAAACAAAACATAATATATATAATAACAATAATAATAATACAGGAATATATAATATATAACAAATATTTGTATTTTGTCTTCAATATTATATAATCATCAAAAGATAATCTCGCACACAGCACACCACCACACTTGAAAATTTCAATTTCTTATTTTTTTTTTTTATATATTGTTGTCACCGTTTGTATAATACATTATTTTCATCTTTATCATCATATCATCCTAATACTCATTCTCATCATCAACATCTTCATTTTCATCAGCATCATCATCAGCATCAGCATCAACACCATCATCAATAGGAGTATCCTATCACCACCACTATACCTCCACACAAAAAAAACAATAATATTATAATTTCATACATACCACTCACCCACCGTCCAATTATATTGTGTGTGTGTGTGTGTGTGTGTGTTAAGGAAACATAATTTAATATTTCTACAAAATCCAGTAAACCGCATCATTATTAAAACAAAAAAACAGCAAAAAAAAAGAGGAAACATCGCACAGAACGCACAAACATCACAAAAGCGTTTGATTGTATACAACTACCAAATTAATTTTCTTAATTAAACGTTAACAATTAAAAACTTTCAAGATTGCGGCCATGGGTAGAAAAAAAATTCAAATTTCCCGGATTACGGATGAACGGAATAGACAGGTAATTTATAATTTTGTTTGATCATATATATATTTTTTTTAATTAATTTATAAAATGGAATATATAAAAAATTTTGCGCTTTTTCATTTGTCATTCATTCAGTCAGTCAGTCAGTCAGTCAGTCAGTGCTGGTATATTTGTATGAGATTTAATTTTTCTGCCATAATTATCTTATAATAGTTTATTTATAATATATAGTTTTTATCTATTATCAATATATTGTTTGGAATTTATCATCCATAGAAACATCTCTGTATAACAACATAGATCATATATGATTAACGTATAGTCGAACGTTCTTTCAAAATAATTTTATTTGAAATTTTGTGAAGCCTTTATACAATATTACATAAAGTATTACATAAACAGTTCCTATTTGGAAATTCTGAAAATATATTGTTTTTCTATATAGAAACATGATATGATTTCGGTCAATTCTATCATCCAATTTTATCGAAGCCTTATAGTGTATGAGATTATAAGCAAAGTTCTTATGTAAGTGTTAAACTATCTCATTACCCATATTATAGTATTTCTAATATAGCAACTAAATACAAGAATTTAATTTTTTACCAAATTTGACGATACAATTGGAATGGTATTGCATATGTTTGGATTGGGTTCATTATAAGGTGACATCCTAAATTTATAGCCATAGAACAGATCTATATACTGTTGGATATCTCATTTTTTATTATGATGAATTTAATCTGTAAATTTATCAGCAAAGCAACTATAGATTTTTTTTTAATCGCATCAGTGCCGGCTATCCCCTGCCAATGAATTTGTTAGTTTCCCAACTCATAATTCCATTCCACAATAAATACTCAATTTTAATATGGATTTAATTTAAAAATGTATCGTACGAAGGTGTCTAGAAAAAATATTTTCATATACTATTTCGTCAAAATTCGATATGAATTAACAAAATTATCATGGTTTCTAGAATAGTGGTCTGCATCCACAATCACCTAATTTTTGCAATATAATACAATAGATAGCTTTTTTTTTCGTATTTTACAATAAACAAAACGTAATTTTCCATAGAAAACACAACCCATTTTAGTGTTTCTTATATGATTTATGTTAAATGACAAACACAAATTACTGCGTCTGCAGAAATTCACGCAGAATAGTACTAATGCGTCATGATGTTGATAACATTGATTAAATTATAATGCATAACAGTTGAGGTATATCGTAGTGGAATGTCTAATAACAAAACACTGATAATGAAAAGAAAGTTGTCTGAAAATTTTTCGGTCAAACAGTGATTAAATATTTGATTTAATTTTCTATAAAATCTTCTGCAATTTCAATACATTTAATATCTAATGTTTTTTCAATAATTCAATAACATCATTAAACAGTTTGATCGCAGAAGATCTTCAATATGTTATCCATCCATTGCTGAAATAGCTTCTCGTCGAAACGCATTCCAACCACAGGTATATTTTTAAGTTTTATAAATAAAATAATAGTCAGACGAGACATCATCTGCGATGAATACCCTCGAGCTATTCGTATTTAATTTCGTTGAATTTTACGGACAACAAAACATAAAGCACACATTTGTCCATCCAACAGACTCGAAATTCAGCATTAATTTTTTTACCTTTCTGAAAACAATTGATTAACAAAACACAATTTTGTAATTTCAAAAAACTGTTACCATAAATTTTCCGGCTAATGGAGCCATCTTATTCATTGTTCATTGCCTGTTTTTTTTTTTTACTCTAATGAATTGTGATTGTTCCAAGTTTCCTCAACAGTTATTAAAAGACATTTATAATTCTATTTATTTTTCATAAAGAGATCCAAACACTTTTTAAAGCAATGCGCCGCATTCGGAATCTTCAATTTATTTATCTTGCACAAAACTTTATGCAAAGTATTTACACTTTTAACAATGTTTGATGAATTTTTGTTGGTCAAAACAAATATAATTTAGCTTAACTGCACTAGAAAAACACGTGATTATCTTAACAGTCAACATAACACAACATCACATTTCTATTGATAATATACAATGTGCGGGAAATGTTTATATAAATTTTATATGAAATCAACTGTTTTGCATGTGAACACATTGTTCATTTGACAATTGTTTGTATTTCTATTCGAACAAGATGGCACACACAAAAGCAAAAGATGTTATACATCAAAATTTTAATTACATTTATTATATCGTTTCACAAACCACGGATTAATACGATGTGTTTGTGAAAAAAAAAAATAATAAACAGTCTTATTTAATAGAATATTAATAAAAATATGAATATTTCCGGTTGTACCTGCAGGCAAATGATTATATATGGAAATCTTTATTTGTCATACACCGCATCATTTATTTTGTGGACAAATTACAAACACACAGACAGAGCGAATAAATAAAATATATATAAAAAAAGCGTACTAATTTTACTAAATTTTTTATTTTCGTATTTTGATCAAACACAATGACACCTAAATTTGAGATATGAATAATTTTGATGTAAAAAATATTCCAATTTAATCTTTCCTTTTTCTCTTCACTTTTTGGTAATAAATAATAATAATAATGTCATGTGATTGGTATTTTTTTAAGTCTTACACTTTTTTCTTGTATATTTAAAAATAAAAAATATACATTTGAAATTATTTTGAATTTATTTCGTGTATAAATTTTCCCTAGGTATTTTAATATATAAATGGGAAAAATATGGGGTGTTATGTTTCACTGTCAAAAAATAGAAGAAAGGAATTTTTTTTTTTTATAAAGAAAATGACACAAAAAACAAAAACATTTATATTTTTTTTTTTCCATTGTATTTATATTGATTTCATGATTTTGCATGTCTTGTTTTGTGTTTTTGTATATATGATTTTCTATGTGTTCCATAATAATAATATATATTTCGATTAAATAAAATATTATATAATCGATTAAACTTTTGCGAATATTTTATTATAATTTTATATAAAGAAAAAAAGCAAATGGGAAGAAAAACAAAAAAAAATTGAATTGAATTATGGATTTTTGTGTTTTGATATTTCATGATGGAACATATATTTTCTTTTATTGGTTGTTATCAGCGTACAAATAGGAACATTGTTTATTGATAAATCAAATAAATTTTTGGATAAATTATATTGTATTTCATCCGAAGGTTTCTCTTTTGTGTGATTTAATAGGAAAACAAAATAATTATGATTTATTTAATTTGCTATATTTTTAGTTTTATACAAATATGTTAGAAGATTTTGCCCTATATATAAATTAATTGTTTTCATATTTTGACAATAGTATAACAAGAAAATAGTATTTGGTAATCAAAATATGGTTACATCGTTTTGATAAATAACACACAAAACAATACAAAAATAATTACAAATTTATTCGAAATACTGTTCATCGAAAGTTGCACATCATTTTCTCATTTTTCACACAAATTGTGCACGCGAATACATCAAACAATTTTTGGATATCCTTGATCGTATAACTGAAACGTTGTCCAGAATAACAACCGAAACAAATGGTAGTGTGATGGGGGTAATGCGTCTGGTGAATACGGGGTACACTTTTCAGTCAATCGCTTTTAAAATTTTGTTTTCGATAACGTTTACCAGTGATTTATTTATTTTGATTCGATACCAGAAGTTTATAGTACACTACATACTTTTTTTTTTCCAACCAGATTGAACGCAGCATAATCTTCGCACCATGAATATTACGTTTTGGTGTTGATTTACCTGCGGTTCACTTGCTTTCGGACTTTTTTTTTAAATTATCTTTGTGGTGGAACCTCATTTTTCATCATCGCAGTAACAATTCGATGTAAAAATTTTATTTTCTTTTTAAGCATAATTCCACAGATGGTCTAAAACAATTCACAATTCATAATTTCTCTCAATTCATGATGGCACACCCATAATTTCCAGTCTTCCTAATAATGCATGTATCAGTTGGGGGAATTGCTTGGTATTGTTATATTTTAATGTTTTTATCAATTCTTTTTTATTTTGGCACTAATCAGAACTGCCAGAAATGCTTTTGTTTAAATTCTGCTCGTCTTCAAATTTTTTGTGTGCTTTTTTATATACATCAAAATCATTCTTTGTAAGTACATTCAGACTGACCGCATGCTCACCATAATAAATTCCACAAACAAACGTGACTTTCAGCAACATTTTTCTTATTTAAAAAAAAAAACAATATTGCACACTTCTCGCAAATGCTGTTTTTTTGGTACAAATTAATATACTTTTGTAAAATGATAGAAACTTATTTAAATGGAAATTTACACATTACTATGATTGCATTTAATTAGTTATTATTAAATTAGTAAAGTTTACTCGAAATGGTACTAACAATCCACAAATTCATCTTCAATTAGCGTAAGATTTAGCTATTTGCCTTAATTCCATTATTTTTTATATGAGTGATTAGTTCATATTTGTCACAATATTATTTCTACTCTATAAATTACAATATTTATTTAGATATTTCCACGAGTAAATATCATTTCATTATATATTTTATGTAAATAATATAATTATTATAAAATAAGATTTTGCAAAATATAAATAAATAATTTAAATAAAAAATTAGCGCGATTTATTATAAATATTTAAAAAATAAAATTTAAATAATTTCCAACCGCGTGTATTGTGTGTTTTTTCAGTGTTTCTGTTTGAATTCTTTAACAATCATATTAATAATATTATGTAATCACGAATTTATATCAGTTTTTTTTTCACACATAAATAATACAGTGAATATTACAATTTTCTAACATTTAAAGCATCTGCCAGATCAATATATTTGTATAAACAAAAATTTTTCCAATTTCACAGTATTATCCAAATGCTTCATCAATAATGCTAAGTTACAAAAAAAGTTATTCTCCTTTAACCATAACAATAATTTTAAGTGGACAGAGTTTATCGGATTGCCTCCACCATTCTTTTTTTTTGTTGGATTTGACAATTTTCTACTACAATAAATTCCTCTATTATATTCATTTTATTATTATGTTGTAATTTAAACTATAAAATATCATCATAAATGGTAATTGATACCGTAGGGATTAATATTCAAATATATAATACATAACTATAATACAGTCGTGGAAATACAAATATAGGCAAGATATATTTTATCTTAATTTATTTAAATAGAGTAAATGCTATATGATTTTGATGTTAATATTGCATTTTATATAATGATATAGAGGTATAAGCTAAAAGAATTCGTTAGAATTGTAAGTATAAAGAGTATGCAATGGAGTAGTTTACGTTTAATAAAATTACATCAACATTTCTATATTATTTTGCCTTTATTTTGTACGTAATTTGTAACATCCATGATCATATATTAAATACGATCATTATATGTCTTAAGACGATACGCACATCTCATACTTAATAACATTTATATGTCATTCGTGTACCTGTTGAGAATCATAGAGTTAGTTTTTTAATTAGTTCACAATTTATCATGTTTTCACATCGTTTACCATATATTCCTCAATTGTATCCATTTATAGCGATATATTGGATCACTGACCATTCCTAAACCAATATACGGTAGAATGTTGCTTAGAAATTGTGAAAATTTATTCAACTATGATGTTGTCTGTCTTTTCATGTCTTCACCGGTTGTGTAAGCTTAATTCTATCCTGTTAAAAACGCTTTCCATAGCCATCACTGTTCCCATACCTTTTTTTTACACAGATGGTAAATTTATGGTTTTTCTGAATTTTTCCTCAACTTCTTTTTATCAAAATAATCTTAAATATAACTATATGAATATATGAAATAAATTCTTTAGAGACACAATACGTCCACATATTACTTATGCAATTTCTCCTTACCATTTTATCTATATATGTCATTGGAATATTGAAACTATAAATTATATTCCGACCCCTTACTTAGTTTTCTTATATTTTATTCTTCAATCGTTAAACCACCAATTTGAATATTTATTGTATCTGTTCTTTAACCTATCCGAAAAACGTGATCTTATACACACAACACTTGATCTTGAACTTAAACGCTTTTTAAAAGGATCTGTTTCATTTTTCCGCAGGAAAGTATATTCCCGATATGCTCTCGTTGTGCAATTCGTGTAATAATTGAATCATCATTATCCTTTAAATGTCAGCATTTGCATTTCCAATAGTGTTTATAATGTAATATTTGTATATGTATAATAAAATACATATAAAACATATATGCCTATTTTATTTTATTTTATTACCAACCCACAAATCTCTTCACCTTTATTTTTTCTTAACGCTCCGATGGATTCCAAATGGATATTATTTATCTGTACTAGATGAATACATAACATTTGTGCTCGATTTTCATTGATGGCAGAAACTTCACCGCATCACAAGTGGTTTAACCATTCTTTCTTCACATATTGATGACATAGTATTCTGAACGCTTTGGTATACCAAAAAAATAGTGCACGCATAATAACTGAAAAGTTTCTCTGAGAATTTTAACATTGATAATTCAATCGGATTAAATCACTCCATATAACTAAAAGGCGTTGAATAATCGATTCCATAATCAACAACGTTCAACGAATTGTTGCGAAAAAAATTTATTGTGTGTTTGTATTGCGTAGTGAATGAATTAATTCAGCGTGTTCAAACAACATGTGCTGTGAATAACTCACGAATAAAGTAAAATGGAAAGGATCGCAAATTTTGACCATCCGCAAAAGATATGAATTTTCCACCAGGATATACCGCACAGACATGATGACACACGAAAGACTCTACAAAAACTAAATAATTTGAAATGGAAAAGATGATTTTGTTCATTCAGACTAGCATCAACTTCTTTTACTATGAAAACCGTTTTTGGGTCATTCGATAAATATGCGGCATTAAAAAATGTGTAGAACGCTTTGCCGTGAATATGTGTAATAAAAAAGGATATATACCGATTTTTATAATTGATTATTAAAACATATTATATAACTTATTGATTTTAGTATTCAAATCGCGGGCACTCAAATTATTTTATATGCATTAATCCATATCGAATAATATAAAATACAATACAACATTTCATATATGGCGATTTTCATGATCAAAACACAAATGCGTGTGAAAATTATTTAAAAAAGTATATAAAGAAAGGAAAAATTCATGAATTTTCGTGGCCAATCATTTTGCTATAATATTATTATTTTATGCAAATACAATTTTTATAGTGTGTGTGTGTAATGTAAGTAATACTAATGGTCATAATAAATATTGTCATAATCGCAGTGAAAGGTTATTAAAAGCTTCCCGTGCCATATAATAAACCCTTCCAACTTTATATTCTTTCATCGTCGTCGTCCTGTAATATGTGTGACGACATTGTTATAATATTTGATATGCATAAATGAAAACCATATATAAAAAATACAAACACAAAATGTTATTTTTATTGATTATTTTTTTACTTTATTTATTTATTTATTTATTTATTTTTTTATGTTCCTATATTATTATATGCTAATCTTTAATCTTATTAAATTAATTTTATTGTTGTTTTTTGTATTTTCATATATATATAAATGTAGGTGACCTTCAACAAACGAAAATTTGGCGTTATGAAGAAGGCCTATGAATTATCCGTTTTATGTGACTGTGAAATAGCATTGATAATATTTTCAAGTAGCAACAAATTATATCAATATGCCAGTACCGATATGGATAAAGTTTTATTAAAATATACAGAATATAATGAACCACATGAAAGTCTCACCAATAAAAACATTATAGAGGTACATTATGTTGAGCGGCAATGTGCTGGTTTTTATATAATATAATTCGCAAGGCAATTTTATATTTTTCTGATTTTTCTTTTAATATTTTTGATTTTTTGACTTTTTTTTTTTTAATATTTTGACATTTTGATTTATTTTTGAATTAACCATAAACAATAATAATAATAATAATAATAATAATAATAATAATAATAATAATAATAATAATAATAATAATAATAATATTAATAATATAAATATTAATAATAATATATAATCAATCAATTATGGACTTGATCTGACTGTAACGCCGAGCCGCTTTCTGGAATTTAAAAAGGACTTTACTACTGACAAAGTATACTTTCGTTCGATTAAAATAGCAAATAATATATGGAAAGAAAAAATTAAAGTGTGCCATTTGTGGTGTAACTGCAAAACAAATTAGATTTTCCATTGTGAGACGACGGAACGGACTACCGCGTTTTTCATTCATATTGGAATTTTTACACAAAACTGATATAATTTTATGGAAACTACATTTTTTTTTGTATTGGAAATACACAGTTCAAATACATCAATTGTGTTCGATAACGTTCACCAGTGATGGTTTCATTCAATTCAATTAGTGCATATAGTACACAACACCAAGCTAATGAATATGACTGTCTTGTCGTCAATGTTGATGCAAATACCACCGTTTTTGTACGCTTCGAATTATCGTAATTCATTGCCAATGATGATACGAACATTGTTGCAATTTTTCACACATGAAAAATCTCCGTTCAACATGTGACGACTTAAATTCGTATATGTCAACCAATTTTTTTTGCTTTTTAATTAATACAAAGTACATTTTAAAAAGGTTTGAAAACTGTTTTGCAATCAACATTCAACGATTCAGCCAGTTTAGTTTGAGTAATGCTTCCAATCGTTGAACTTTTTCGATTGACCACACCGTTTTTGCAACGTCTCACATATTTTTATCGATGGAGTAAGTAAGTAAATTTCGAACAACAGCACTCGATGACTTTAAGTGGCATTTTAAATTGAATAGAAATTTCCAATTCCCAATGTCCCAGTGAAAGTTAAGTTTTCGTAAGTTCAAAAATCGATGTTGTATAAAATTTTCCATTGAAATCATGTAATTGTATATTAGAATCGAAGGGTTAACATATTTTTTTACAAAAATATATTAATTTGTTATAATTTATTTATATTACAATATTTACCGATTTTCCAAGAAATTGTAATATATCCATATAACTTATATCCAATTACTTGTTATTATTATAATATAGAATACATATACCGTGTGTATTTCAAAGGAATGCCATAGTATAAATATTTTATATTGATGAAATTAATGTCTAACCAACAAAACGTATTATTATGTTTATGTGATTTTATTTGTAACAACTGTACGATAACGATATTAGTTTTTTTTCTTTTCATTTTCAGTTTTAATATAGTATAGAAATTTCAAGGTTTCATTTCTGAATTAATCAGATTCATGGGGGTTTTTCCTATACCTTACGCATAAAACTATAGAACCGCGCACCGCACCGCATACAGTTTGGTTGGTTTTTTGTTTATCGCAGAATAATACACACAATATTTAGTTTACATTTACATTAAATAAAATCAAAATAAAATGTTTATTCTTGTAGTTGCAGAAATTAAAGGAAATAGGAGTGAGATAGTGTGGAATGTATCGTTTTTTTTTGTTGTTATCGCGCAATCGATAAAACAAATACATCTCTAAACAGTTAAATAAAACTATCAATTTGAAACTTAGAATTGTCTCATAATACCACAATTCTAATATGTACTGCTTCGACAACTTACTGTGTTGTTTCCCTGTCTGCTGCTGGTTCATTCCAAACGGTTTTACTGCAATGCTCAGTTTGAGTTTATCAATTGTTATTGGTAGTGATCACCAGTAATGGTTTCACCAGCTTTTAGTATTTCTATAGACACAGCTTCCTTTTGATTTCACTACCAAATGCACAGCTGAGTCTTCTTTCCATGGATATTGTGTACTGGTTGTGAAGCTTTGGATTATCGATATAGTTACTTCTTTATTGTAACGCAGTCGATGTTTCAAATGAAGACATCTACTAGTTCAGCATAGAATCTCGTATAAGCACAACCATGAGTGTTATCCATATTTCATTTACTATATATGGTAACCGTTGAACCTATCCTAATCAAGGTGTATCGTATAACACTCGGTAAATACCGAAATAAGATAACATCCCCAACAGTTTTTTCCGGCTACATAAGATACACTTTATTATTAATAATAATTCTATAGCTGTATCGAAATCCGATATTATAATATTATTGATTATATATTAAAATGATATTTTTGATTATAAATTTATTATAAAATTATAATTAAAAATTTATCAATTATATTTATTTTTATTAATTGATATGAAATTATACATCGAATATCAAACGTAATATACAAATGAGATTGTTTATTTTTTTATTTTTATGTTATTTAATTATTTTTTTAATTTAATTTTATTTTATTGTGGTTAATAAATAAATAAAACAAACAAACAAACAAACAAACCAAAAATAATAATAATAGTTTTAAGCTTGCCTCTAAATTGCCTAAATGTGTTTTTATATACCTCACATTGTTGCTTCTAAGTTTTTTTACGTATTTACTTTAATTTTAAGTTAGTTTTTAAGCCAGTTGCCAGTTGCGTTTTTTTTTTTCGCGACCAAACAAAACAGAATTAATTTGTTACTAACAATACAAAAAAAACATAGCCAAAAAAAATTATTGTAAAAAATCTTTTTATTTAACACCTTGATAGAAAAAATTAAATTAAATTCTATTACGCGTAATTATTATATTTTTATTTGTATTTAATTAAATATATTTTCCAATCATCGGTGTATGCAAATCGAAAACAATGTGTTAAATAAAAAGGTTACAAATTTTTTAAGAAACAAAATTAGTGGAAAAATGTCTTTAGGGTATATATTGTTAAGCTAAAGCATTAGAGTGAGGAGAAAATTTTATTAAAGAAGAAAGTATATATAATGAGGATTAGTTTGTAAGAAAATGTACCAATACAAAGTGAGCTCCGTCCACTGACACTTGCAGGCACTTACAAAGAAGGAGAATAAAAATGGCGTCATGTCACCGGAATCACCGGAACAAGATACAGATTATACATTAACACCACGTACAGAAGCTAAATACAGTAAAATTGATGAAGATTTTCAAATAATGATGCAAAGAAATCAACAAATTGCGGCCGGTCAACGTATGTCCAGTGGAAATTATTCATTGCCAGTGACGGTACCGTTACAAGGTACATACAATGATTCCGGAATGTTACAAGCTAGTCCCCAATTGGCACATCAAAATATTAGTCCAAGACCATCCAGTTCAGAAACAGATTCAGGTAAAAAAATTTTAATTAAAAACATTTCTCATTTATATATTGTTATAATTAAATTATTTTATATATATATATATATATATTTTAAACCTGTATCGATTTTCCAGCTGGGGGCTGTTTAAGCTTAGCTCACTCAATATGACTGAAATTGTCAGTTTATCTGTAATCTAGACACGAGCGCATACTAAGAATTTTAACATATTTTACGTATTATTTTCTATTTTTTTTTCTGTTGCACGATAAAATATGTAAATTATCTTTTATAAATTCATTGTATTCTAAAATATTTCCTTAATTTAATATCTTACAAATTGGTCAGAAGGTTATCCAGTGCTATATGTAATGTGGTTAACAAATATCTTTGCGCATACACTATTCAGTTTTAAGGATCACATGTTAGAAACTATAAATTTGTATTTCATAATCAATTTCATTTACATTTCATGTTTTGTTTATATTTTTGGATTTATTTGGATCGAAATATATACAAGAATAACTTAAATTTTACCTGATCAAGTAAATCAGTTTTAAGAAGGGACAAAATAATATGATCAAAAATAAATCACCTAAGATAAGTGAAGAAAATTGAAGACTCTGTTCATAATACCATAAAGCCAAACAAATCAAAAAGTATATGTGCGAATGAAAATTGTTAAAAACGTTTGTGGTAAGCCATCGACATCAATTCCATACGACTACCTCTCAAGAATTAAACATTTGTTGTGGACAGAAGGTTTTTGGTAAACATTTATATGCCGACAAAACTCCAATTAACAGAAAAATTGATTGAGAGATACAATTTGCAACGCACAGATATTTCTCTGATTGAATGTAATACTAACTGAGTAACTGAAACATGAATTTTGCACAGAATCATTTTTAGCAATAAAGTTTATTGTTTATTACACATCAGCTGATGGTTTTAGATATCAATTGTCGCATTTGCGTGTGGTTATACGAAAAATTATTAATTTCTTCGAAGATGATGTTGATGGCAATGCTTTTACAGTCAAAATTCAACTATAAAAAAAAAATGTTAACTGATTGTTTATGGCGTGAAGTTTATGAACTCTTGAGAAAGTCGAATTATTTCAAGAAATTATAACATTAATTATTTTTGAAAAAATAAGAAATCATTTAAGTCGGAAGTAATGGAATAATTGATGTAGTGTGTAAAAAATCCTTAATCATACATCATACAGACTCTCTTAAATCGATGCTTACAAATTTATAGACATTTTTAAATGATATTGTATTTCATGATTATATAATTTCCATGATAGATCGATCAAACTTTCATTTAAAATATATAATACAAAATAATTTATTTATTTGTAGGCATTACTTTCGGGATAACCTTGTACAAACCAATTAATTAATATATAGAATTTCATGAATTTTCAAATTCAGTATTACTCACAAGCACCCACACACGCACAAATATAAAATCCTTATAACCTGCATTAATAATGACAACTTCTGAAAGCAAAAAAGAAAAAAGAATAATACTAAATTATGAGGTTTAGGAAAATGCGATAAATCGATAAATTCGATGGTATATACTATAATTATTTTGTTATAATTATATTAATATTATGAAAAGAAAGTTTAAAACCACAAAAACTATATTATTATTTTATGTGTACTCGTACAATATTAAATAATAAAAGAAATATTGTATTTTCGACAAATTAATATTATTGTGAAGAGGACGATACGTAAATTTTTGAATGTATATATTATTTTTCAATGAATTTGATTGAGAAGGAGGTATTTTATTCATCCCTATATATTTTTACTTTTTTTTTCTAATATATAGTTAAACAGTTAAACAGAAATTATATTTATTTATTAATTTTGTTATTTTTCTATATAATATTTTGGATTTAATTTATTCGATAAAAATAAATACTCCCTCTGTTTGAAAACTAACCTGAAGGACTTTCTATAATATATGGATCTGATGATGCTATCTACTTAATTTTTCTGTTGTGAATGATGCGATGAATGTCTAGGTCGACCATTAGCATTAGCAATTACCGAAGAATACATCCAAAAAGTACGTGATTTCGTGTAAGTTAGCAAGAAATCTTCAGTGAGTTTCATTAAAATGAACTTGGTATAACAAAAACATAATTTTATAATATTTTAATTGATAAAATTAGTCGTCGAAAGGTGAATTCAAAGTTTGTTTCTCAAAAATTTCAGTGAATTGATTATCCTTAAAGGCATCATTAAAAACGCTAAAAGAAAAGAATGGCTGAAATGAAAGAAAAAAATTCAGTTCCATAAAGTCAAACATCAAAACAATTGTAGCTATATGATTCCAAAGATATTATTCACAAAGAATTTATTTCAAGTGCGTACAGTGGTTAATTCTTTGTAAATATTATTATGAGGACAAGACTCATATATTTGTACATCCACCTGCTAAAAGATTATATACGAAGAATATTGAATACCACACAACAAATTATTAATGATGATTAATGTAGAGAAAGCGAAACCTAAGTACAGACAATAAGAAGAAAAACATAGTATTATTTATACCATACACACTCACTGTGTCTACACAATATAGAAACCACTACACCCCCTTCATTTAGTAGCAACAGAATGAGAAAAAGAAAACATATTCCAGAAAATTTAATGCATTCACAGAATCCTAAGTTGATACATTTTTAACGAAGCCCTCTGATAGTGATAATGTCAAAATTGTTAAGAAGAGCATCCGCATAGTAGTGCAATGGTACTCACAGATAAACAAATTGTTAAAAATGTATTAATCTGCTTATTTTATATTATAATTTCATGATATACCTTTGACAAGGAAGGGACATATAGACGAAAATCATATATGTTAAATTCTTTTGAATTTTTGTTTGGAAGAATAATTTAAGTCAGCTTCAATGGTGAAGGAAAACGCACAAATGCTTTTGATTTACGAATAGTTAAGATCATTCTATTTTATAGCTAATGGTTGTTTCATCTGACTTTCAAAATGTTTAAAACTTGTTTTTGGACCTGTTGAATATTTTAAGTATACAAAATTTTCAGGAAATCGATTGACTGGTACACTATTGCAATATACCAACATAATATTTTCTTTATACCTTTGGACATATCGTCATATATGGAACTTAATTCTTATAAAATAACAATCTGTTGTGAACCAATCTACAAATATAATAAATATCATACTTAAATTTATTTATAGTAAATTAATTAACAAATACGTTTTTATCATTAATATATTAAATTTAAATTATATTTATAGTGTATCCATCTGGATCAATATTGGAAATGTCAAATGGATATCCACATTCATCATCACCATTAGGCGGATCACCAAGTCCAGGTCCTAGTCCTGGTATAGGTGGGCATCATAATAAATGTGAGCATGCTTAATTTACTAACAACTATTAATTAATTAATACATTTTTCTATATTATTATGTTGCAGGTGATTAGTGTTTTTTTTTTTTTTTTTGCCTAATTGCACACTTGGTTTATTGTAAATGGTGTGTCAAATTGTCAAATTTTTTTTTTTTTGTTTTTATTTTATGTACTATTTAAAATTAATGTCATTCATTTTACACATAATTAGTTTTGTTCCCTTTTTACGTATTTTATGGTAAGATAGTCTTGTAAGAAAATGTATTTTCTATTATGTTGCCCAATATGTTATCGTCCCAGTTACTGTCACTTTGACATTATTGATTTAGCGAAACTTCGCCGGGACATGCGTTATAGAAAAATTTTAAATCAAACATCTAAAATATACAATATGTCTGATTTGAGTTTCATTTTTCATTTAACGAAATAACATCAAACAAAGAAGTTGAAAAAACATGGCGGATGAACTGCTGCGTACGTCTCAAGATAAAATTAAAATTAAAAAACGAAAAAAAAAGTAACCGGGAGTCTAAATTAATAGTAATAAATAAATAAATCAAATTAGAATAAAGTAGGTAAATAGTTGATAATAGTAATTTTGAAGAAATCTATAAATTATAATATTTAATTTTAATTAAATGAACTAATAATTTTTTGGTAAGATTAACCATTTATATATGCATATACAATATGAATATAATGTTTTATTTGTGTGTGTGTGTATTTTTTTTATATACTTCTTCCCCCTAATATTAAAATGACTAATACTAAAACATTTTTCGAATGGATATGAAAATTATTTAATCAATCACAAATATAATAAAATTTTTATTATAATTTCGAAATTTATAGCATCACATCATATTGGTCACAAACAACATTCACCTGGAGGTAGTGGTCAAGTTTCACGAAACTCAAATTTACGTGTTGTTATACC
Organism: Bibio marci; assembly: GCA_910594885.2. Lineage (NCBI taxonomy): Eukaryota > Metazoa > Arthropoda > Insecta > Diptera > Bibionidae > Bibio > Bibio marci. Next base: position 18,767,204 of record OU343115.1, on the reverse strand, counting down.
AACACCGATGGCACCAGGCGGAATGTCAGCGCCTGATGATATTAATGCTTATGGAGAGGTAAGAGTAATTTTAATTAAGTTTGCAAATAAATTGATGGATTGCCAACCGTTTGGCTGCCTGTAATCTATTATATATTGCGATCAAATATAAAACGGGACAAACATTGATAGAAATATGAAACAAAATAATTATCTAAAAGATTTTTTGTTGTGCGTTCTATAGTAGTAAGTAAAATAGAGAAATTACAAGAACGTCGTCATCCAACTAAAAATATTATATTTTTAAATCATTGTAGTATGTAGTGATATTAAAAATGACAATGATAAAATTAGTTTTTTCGTCAAAAATGAAAGAAAGATGTAGTATTAATATAGAAGACTAAATATACATGTCACAACTAACTTTCTTATTATACAGAAACGGTTATTCTAAACACAGAAATAATGAATCATATACAATAATAAAAATATTTACATATATAATTTTGTAAATGGTTTTTCATATTATATATAGCATCGTCAGCAATCATCATTAAATACACCAGTTGTTGCATTACAAACACCTGGTATACCAGGTTTATCTGGTTATGCATCACTCGGTTCATTTGGTGCACAAGACTTTTCTATGAATTCATCTGATGTAATGGGTTTGTCAACATGGAATCATCAAAATCTTAATACTGTTCAACACACTAGGTAGTATGTAACATTTTTATACTAAAATCATTATTTGTATTTTGCTTGAAATATATATTCATTGCTTTTTGCTTTTTTTTTTTTTTTTTATTAGTGGATTACCTCAATTAGCTATATCAAATAGTACACCACCACCATCAACATCTCCTCTATCGATAAAAGTAAAATCTGAACCAGTTTCACCACCACGTGATCATCATAATAATTTAATGGCTGGTGGTGGAGTTGCTTTAGCACATAATAGTCAACAACAACAACAACAGCAACAGCAGCAACAACAACAACAGCAGCAACATCAACAGCAGCAGCAGCAGCAGCAGCAACAACAACAACAACAACAACAACAACAGCAGCAGCAACAACAACAGCATCAGCAACAACAGCAACAACATCAACAACACCAACAACAACATCAACATCAGCAGCAACAACAACAACAACAGCAACAGCAACAAAATTCGGGTCTTTCAATAACAACGATGAATAATGCGTCATCAAATATTAGTGTTCTAAGTCATCCACAACAACATTTGATAATGACTTCGAGGCCAAATTCAACGGGTGGACATTTAACACCAACACCAGGTATTTTTATTTTTCTTTTCTTTATTTGAAGGAAAATACTTGATCTCCTATTTGTGGAATTCAATTTAAGACTTTTCATTAATTAATTTTGGTTTCAAACGGACATTGTTTTCAATTTAAGATATTAATTTGCGATAACAATTAAAAGTATATTATGCCGAATTTAACCCTCCACTATATACAAAATTTTTTAAACGTTTTTTCGTGGACTCTAAACGAAAAATATGTTTGGTTTTTTGAATTTATAGAAAATGGCATACATCAATTATGCCTAACGTGTTTTCTCGTTTTGAACAATCGCGAAACAAGCCACTTTTCCATCATTTTAATTTTATTTATTTAATTTTATTGCTGAATCCATCTGTTAATGGCGCCAAATTTAATGAAAAATTTGAGTTCAATTATATAAATAATTGTGAATTGTGAGATATATTTGCATTTTTTTGTAATTACTCAAATTTCAAGAATCCCACATAAATTCTTTAAAATGTTTGTACGTCATCAGTTGCCCTTTTTCAACGAAATTAGAATTTTACTAATGACTTTTTAAATATATATTATTCTTCAATGTTATTTAAATGTTAAATTTAATTATTATAAGGATTATTTTTAATCTATCATCTATTGCTCAGGCTAATTATCATACACAATTGGTATTGTATTTATGTTTAGTATATAAAAACGACTAATATAACATAATAAAAAAGATTTATTAACGCGTTTTTTCTTATAAAATTAATAATAATAATGTGTAATTATTGTTATTATTATTATTATTATTATTACAAATATTATTAGTATTATTATACGATCTCGTTTTATTTATTATAATTGTATATACAGTGTGTGTGATATGAGAGTTCGTCGACCGTATCATTTTATAAATGCTAATATGTTTATTATTATTATATTTTATCACCCAGTCGTCGTTGTGAGATAACATTGATTCGATTTAAGTTAAGTTTAATTTTACATAATTTGTTTTGTTGCAAATTGAAAAAAAAAAGACAAAAAGGATGAAAACAAAGACGGGATGCAACAAATGATTGAATTTACTGTTTGACTCATGAATGGAGCACGAGTGTGACACCAAATATAATGACATATTGAAGATTTTATCCATGTAGTTGTAGTTTATCCACATAGTTTAAGTTTACAGAAAGTTGAAAGGTGCTTGATTCGTCTAGTTAATACAAATAAGATAAAGGATGGTTATAATAATAATAAAAATATAAAAATAAATATATAGCGTACCGCCAAGTCGTTATTTTTTCACTGCACTGACTCTTTTCAAATGTTAGTCGCACACACACGACTTAAAATTACCGGACAACATTAAGACTTATAAGATTTAAATATTAAACCATGTAGTTATTCTCTTATGAATGCTTGTAACCACTATAACATCATCTAATACTAAATGTAATACTAAATATCAAACACACTGTATTATAAAAGAATAATATCAATTTTATTTTAAATCATTTGAAAATTGTGATGGATTTGGTTACCAATGTTTTGTATTCAATTAAAGAAAGTGTGTATGACATTTTGCAAGCAATTACTTTCTTTTTGAAAATATAATATTTTGAAGATATTAATTACTTTTTTTTTGATGACGTCTTTACGACTTTAATTTATACGTATATATATTTTTTTTCTTTCTATGATCAAAGGGGAAATTGCGAGAAATTTATTGTCAATGATGGCAAAAAATTTAATACATACGTGGGAATATATATTTTGTACTTTATTTATACTTACAATTGGTTATACTTATGAAATTATAATATTGCTATTATAATTTATTGTAGTTTAATTTTATATATTATTATTATTATATACAAAATCGAGAAAACGTGTTTATGCACTAAAAATAGACTGTACCTATCATATCAGCCTGAGTTGGATATTTATATGCCCATTATGTAACTCGAGGTAATTTTTGACAACCAATTTTTACGTCTATAACCTTTCACAATGGGTCCAGTCACCCACCCGTTTATACGGTAAAATGATAGATAGTTGTTAGCTCAGTTCAAGCCAACTTTGTAGCGCTAAGCTAATGGTTTTGCACTAACTAATGATTGTTTATGTTTATGCGAACAATCATTTGAAGGTTTTGCTGTATATTGGTTGCAGTCAGAACGGTGTGATGTACTGATGAGTTGGTTTTACTATACCGGTCAAACTATCACTGGATCACAATTGATTAAACTGAATCGTGCATTATAAGCAAAACAACCAAAAACCACCGTCCGACCCACTGAATCACAAAAGTTGATCTTAACAGCAATTTATATTTTAAAATTCATTTTATCAATTAATTTTAATTTTTAATTATAATTTAATATAAATAAATATTTTTTTTTTTTGTCTTTATCACAGGAACAGTAACACCTACAAATGTACCTTCACCGGTAACTGGTGATTTACATCGACACAGTAATTCATTACAAGATTATGATACATCAAATAATTCACATAAACGACCAAGGATATCAGAAGGATGGGCTACATAGCCCAACTATTATAATTATCATCAACAAAATTATTTACAATTTAAATATAAAAAACAAACTAACAATAATTATATTAATAATAATAATAATAATAATAATAATTTAAATAATTTAAATAATAATCATAACAATTTTAATTATAATTATCCGTGTAATGGTAGCCGTAATAATAATAATAATTATAATAGTAATAGTAATAGTAATAGTAATAGTAATAATAATGATGGTAATAGTAATAATAATATTATTAATAATAATATTAATATTAATAACAATAATAATAATAATAATAATAATAATAATAATAATAATAATGATATTATTAGTTTTTATAATAATATTAATGGTAATGGTGATAGTAGTACTTGTGGTGGAACCAACAGTAGCCAAAATAACGGTGTTATAGGTATAAGTTCAATACTATAACAACAATAGAAAGATTTAAAAACAAAAAACCATATAAGTAAATTCAAATTTATTTTAATAAAAATATTAACAGAATAACAAAAATAATAAATTATTGTGTGTTACAATTTTGACATATCTAAAAAATTAATTAATTTACTATTTTTTTTTTTTTTTTCTTTTTTTTACTAAATATATATAAAAGATGAGACAGAGTATAAAACATTATTTTTTAAGAATAAAATATATATTTATAAAATAATATAATACCAAAATTTAAATTTATTAAAATCAATACAAAAATCATGCTTTTGGTAAAACAAATAATACAAAAACATATTATAAAAAAAATAAAAACACAATAAAAAATAAATAAATAAACAAATATTTTAATAAATAAAAATATATTTATTTATTTATATACAAATACATATATTTATATATAAAAATAATAATTATTAATTAAAAGTGATTAATTAAATATTGTTAATATTATTATTATTATTATTATTATTATAACGGTGATTCAAAAAAGAAACAATTCTAGTTCAATATTATTATTTGTTATTTTACTCAAATGATTACGAGTTTATTAGCGAAAATTTGATTGATTAATACACATATATTTCAGCCAAATTATTAACTAACTATAACAACAACAAGTAAAATTGTGTTATTATATGAGGTATTATATTTTTTTATGTTGTATTACATCATTAATTAACTGCGAAACATCTGATAAACCATAAAACTATAAAATCGAATACCACAAGATCGATACGTTGCGTATTAATGCCGATACACAATAACTTCAACACACAATAATTTATAAAACATATTATTACATGCATTTACATATAATTACAAAAGCCCAGACATTTTATTAACGATATGGTCAATAATGTCTAACATAATTTAAGTTGGACACCACATAACACATAACACCATTGATGTGTAATTATCGAAAGTTTGATAATTCTTTAATTCAATAATTTTTTTATGTGTCTGTTTAGCTGACACGCGCTTATTCTTTTATTTTTTATTTTTATCTACCAATAAACGTTTGCTTTAATTTCAATGAAATTGTTAAAAAAAAAAAAAAAAACAGTTGTAGCAGTTGCACGAATAATTAATTGACGATCAGATCGGATCAGATTACCAATTTTATTTTCAATATTTTAAATCGTTTTTAACGTGTAAGATCGACCCGGACGTGCATCATTTTCTACGTCTTTTCGCCGACCGTGGCAACGCATAAACTCCTCGCACACGTGACAAACAATCATTGCAGTTTTCAATAGCAGTTGTTCCAAATTTCATATGAAACGACACGACAATTCGTTGCTACAATGAAACACTTAACATATTTTTATACCCACATATCGTACATGTGAATGTAACTGACTTCTCTGAAAAATTGCGTTATTATTTTATATTTGAATTAATGTTTTTCTTTCTTTAAATCAAAACATATTTTAACATTTTAAGGATCTTAATATCACAGTTTACTGCATCTAGCCAAATTGCAAATGATAGGTGATTATATACCAAATTTTCGTTCATTGTATCAGGGCGGGTAAAAACAACCCGTTTCCCAATATTTCATTATTCATATAAATTGACCAGCAAATATAATTGCAATAGATTCACACGACTGGCATTCATACTACATTTCCATTTTTATGGTAAATTGCAAATCAAAGTGTGCGAGTGCAAATGTTGTGTTGGCTATTTAATGAAATCGTATGATTATTCAAAATATATTTATTATTAATAATATTTCCACTCTATTGTACTATGGGCATAGTATTTATATTATTCAATTGTGGGGGTTCAATTCCCAAAATTTACCTGGCAATTTATTTATTTTAATACTGAAATTTTTCAGTTGCGTTACCATTTTTATTCGTTTATATATGGAATAAGAAAAACGGATATTTTTGAAAGTATAGTGTTGCACACTATTGGGAAAGACAAATACACATCATTATACGGAATCATAAAAGATATTATGGTTCGTATGTTGACCAATATGCAATAAATCTTTTGAATTATGTTCTATCAATTTAGCACTAAATTTGAATAATTAAAATAATAAAGATTATTATATTGTGCCGCAAAAATTCTTTTATTTTGAATACAAAATAAATACCTTATTATAATTTCAATTTTATTAGTTGTGTGTTACCGACCACCCCAGCCACCACCACCACCACCACCACCACCACCATTACATCTAATGATTATTTAGTTATTAATTTTGTGTCGATTATTAACTAAAAATAAAAACTTTAAATTTTCGAAAAAAGAATAACAAATATTTTATATTACATAAAAATTAAAGTAAAATGAAAAAATAGTCAATTCATAATTAAAATGGTTTAAAAAATAATGAAAAAATATTTAATATTTTTGTGAATCTAATTATTTAAAATTATAAATTAATAAAAAAAGAAACCAAATAAGTAAAATTATTTATTATTATTTTTTTTTTAATATTGTGTAAAAATATTAAACAAACATTTATTATTTTTTAAATCTCCAATTATTTTCAATATATTTCATTTTTATATTTTATTTTATTTTAATAACAATAAATATTGAATTGTTTTTTGCGCGGTAATTAATTTTTAAGAAATTAAATTTATATATAATATAAAAAAAAAGAACAAAAAAAAAGTTATTAAAATTAAAAAAAAAAAAAACAAAAACAAAATATCAACTTCCGCCCTTAGCCAAAGTGTAATTTTATTTATAAATAAATTATTAAAAAAAAATATTAAAAAAAAAAAAAACAAACAACACACACACATTTCTCCATTTTCCGAGCCGTCAAAAAATACTATATTTAGAAAAATATTTAAAAAAAAAATCATTTATATAAAAAATAAAGAAAATTAAAAAAAAAAAAAATAATAACCTCTCCTCTCCTCACTCACTCTTCTTTACTTTAAAATTAAAATTAAATTCTTTCTTCTTTTTGCTTGCTTTAATTTTTAAAGTTTAAATTATTGTGTGCAATACATAAAATGTGTACTTATATTTTATTTTCTTTAATTATTTAATAATAGTTGGTTTTTTTTAGTGAATTTAAAATTTTATTTTATTTTGTTTTTGTTTTTTCTTTTTTTTTTTTTTTGTTGTTTTAATTTAATTATAAAAAAAAAAAAAAATCTAAATAAACAAACATAAAAATCAGCAATTTAATTTTGTGCCATATACATGCGAAATTTATTTAAATTTTTTATAATTTAATAATTTTTATTAAATTAATTTAAAAAACATAGATTTTCCCGTTAAAAGATTTCACTTTTATTTTTTAAAGAATTAAAAAACAAATAAAACTATTATTATTATTATTATTATTATCATTATTATTCTTATTATTCTTATTATTATTATTATTATTATTATTATTATTATTATTATTTAATATACTAAAAATAATTGAAAATGTGTGCCATTTTTTATAAAACTTAATTTTAATTATTTTAATTAGTATAAAAATTATCTATTTAATGGATAAATAATAGTAGATTTAATTTTTTTGATGATCGTGTTGTTATTATATAGATAACATCTTATAAGTTTATGTATATATATATTATTTAAGTTATGTTTTGCATCATATTATTGGGTTAGTAATAATTGAGTTCTTGAAATGCCTTTTGTTTCAACAAAATTATTTAAATTTTTATTTTTGAAATCGGTATGAATCAGACACACATTTTGTGACACTTCGATTGTATTTTACTTCACTGAATCGTGTAATATGATGATGAAATAAAGTGTCATGGATCATCTGAATAAGTGCGGTAATGTGATACCGTAAGTTTTTTTTGGCCAGATATTATTTGGCGTCCATATGCGCGCGCAAACAAAATCACTTTGCACGTGGTGAGTGTTTATTTTTAATCTATTCTGGTCGTTTTGCTTACAATGCAAGGATTCAATTCAATTAATTGTGTTGTGGTAAGCGATCCATAGCGATATTTTTTTATTCGGTTTCAAGAATTTATAATACAACGTAAAATTAAAATTTTCTTTTTTAAAATTCGTTGCAATTGTGTGTTTTAAAGTCAATTTATATAAATTGTTCAAGTTCTGAAGTTTACGAAATTTTGTTATCTAAAAAGTTGTCGTTTTAAAATTGATTAACCCATAATTATCGCTATAGTTATTACATATTTTATGTTTCACGTGGTACCGCTGCTGCACTAATAATTTTTTTTCTGTTGACAAATAACAGCGCATAGTTTCGTAGTGATTCATAGCAGTGTCAAGAACACAACCATTTTGTGTTTCACAAAATACTATCGAAAATTTTAATTGTATTCAACTAAATTACACTATTTACCACTTAAAAAATTAATTAATCTCGCAGATCCATTTTTTTTTTTTTTTTTAAATTTAAATTTAAATTATTTGTTTACTAACACAAAAACTTATTGCTGGTTGACACCACCGAAACTATACCTTAAATAATATATTATACGAAAAACTTAATACTTTAACAAATTCTTTATTTTGTCATTAAATTTGGTGTGATGTTCAAAAAAAAAAAAAAAAAAAAAAATTATAAAAAAAATATAAAGATTTTTTTTTTTTTTTTTTTTTTTCAAATTTGTTGGATAAATTATTTTTATTATTATTATTATTATTTTAAAATAAAAAATAATCAATTCTGTATTTATAATCAGTGAGCGAGAGAGAAAGAGAGAGAGAGAGAGGGTGTTAAAATTAAAAAAATTAAATTTAATAATGTGAGTTTATTTTAATAATAAATTATGCGATAAAAATTATTTTTAGAAATATACCAACAACAAAAAATGAAAAAGAAATAAAAATAATAAATAAGAAAAGAATTAAAAAATAAAATGCATTAAATAAAAAAAAAAGAAGGAAAAACAAAATAAAAATCTACAATCCAAATAAAATAAAAAAATTATTTTTTAAATAGTAGTTAGATTTTTATCAGTATAAAAATAAAATAAAATAAATAAATTAAAAATTAAAAATTAAAAAAAAAGAAGAATTGAAATAAAATAATTTTAAGTTAAAAAATAATAATAAAAAAAATATAAAAACAATTAAATAATACGGTGTGTGTTTTTGTGTAGTAAAATTATAAAATTTTACACCAATCAAAACACACCTTACACACATTAATAATAATTAATTAAATAAAAAACACACCCCCATTTTTTTTCTATTTATAAAACTGTATAAAAAAATAAATAAATAAATTTATAATTATAAAATAGATATTATTTTTTTTTTGTAATTTAGTTATTAATTGTATATGTTAATTATAAATATATATATATATAAAATTAAAAATAGATATATAATTAATTATAATTTAAGATATTAAAAATAAAATAAAATAAAATAAAATAATAATATTAATAATTAAAAAACTAAAAAATAATAATGAAAAAATATGTGAATGGAAAATATTGTTTATTAAAAAAAAAAAATACATCATGATATTATAGCTTTTAAAAGAATAAAAAAATAAAAAATTAACTAAATAATAATTAAGAAAAATAAAACTACAAATTAATTAATTTTAAAAGTCAATCATGAAAAAATTCGTAAATTAAATAAAATGAAATTTTAAAATACAAAAAATGATCATACGAAAAATTAAATTAATAATAAAATAATTTGAAATTTTTATAATTAAATAATTTAAAGAAGAGAAAAAAAAAAACATTGAATATTATTTTTAAGAATCATAATTATTATAATTTTTTTTTTTTTTTTTTCTTAGTTTGCTTTTTCATTTAATTTCAATTTAACATACAATTAAAAATATTTAAATATATTTTTATTGTTTTATTTTTTTTTTTTTTTTTTTTTTCTTAGAAACAATTTGATAATTTTTTTTTATAAAATTTGTTTAAAAAAAAACAAATAAGAAATTATTAGAAATGTGTATTTTTTTTTTTCTTATAAATAAATTAAATTAATTAACATTTTAATAATATGAATTTAAATTTTATATTATGCGTAAAATATATCAAATGCGGAATTTATTTTTAATTCTCTATATTTTGACAATGATAAAACATTTTTTTTTTAATGTCCTCCGCACTTAATTGTTATTATTTACGAATAAATTTAATAGATTTTTATTTTATATATTAACTTATAATTGAATTAATTACTATTTTAAATTAAACTTATACAATCAATGAACCGCGCCACCACACAATGACTTTATCAATTTAAAAATAAACACATTTCTAATTTTTTCCCATTTCTTTTTTTACTCAAAAATAAAAAAAAATAAGTTTATACTTAACAAAAAAATATTATTTAAAAAATAAAAAATAAAAAAAAGAAAAAAAAACCAAACAAATAAATAAATCTAGTCATAAATAAAAAGAATTAATAATAAAATTAAATTAAAAAAATTACCGCAATAATTAATATCTTAAAAAACAAAACAAAAAAGAAAAAGAGTGAGATGAAATGATGAAGTAAAAATAAATTTAAAAAATAATATTTATTAATTTTTGATTTTAATTTTAAAAAAATAATAATTATTCGAAAAAAAACCAATGAAAATATTAAATTATTAACAAACATTCAAATTGTTTCTAAAAAAAAAAAAAAGAAGAAAAAAAAAACACAAAAATTGAATATAATTAATCACTAAATAAATACATAATTAAAACAAAAAAACATAGAAAACATAGAAATTAGTAAATTAGGAAATATTAATTTTGTTTTTTTTTTGTTAATAATTTTTAAATTGCGCATTTTTTTAAATATCATTTCGTCGTTCGTTTTTTTTTGTTGTCGTTTGTCGTGTTCGACACATTTCGACAACAGCCATATTTAAAACTATAATTAATTAATTATTACGAAATAAGAAGAAAAACGAATGAATTATTAAATTAATATTTAATTTAATTATGTTTTTAGTTTTCTAGTTTTTCTAGCATTTTGAATTAATTATTAATTTTATGAGGTGTGAATTTTGTTTTTGTTTTCTTTTTTTTTTTTAAATATAAATATTTATATAAACACACACACACACACACACACCGACGCGTACATAACTTAAATTTCTTAAGTTAAACAATACAAAAAAAAAAAAAACAATTAAAGAAAAAAGAAGAAGAGAAAAATGTGTTTGTTAAACAACAATTAATAAAAGATTATGTTTTTATTATTATTTTTAATATTATTATTATTATTATTATTATTATTATTATTATTATTATTATTATTAAATTAATATTAATATTATTATTATTATTATTACAATTATAATTTTAATTATAAAATATTAAAAATATATTATTTTAGAAAAATTATAATTTTTTTTTTGTTTTTTCCGTTAATTTAAATTTGCATATTAATTTTTTTGTTTTTTTGCTTATGGTTTTATTTGTTATTTTGTTTAATATTAATTAAATTTCATTTTTAAACTTATGTTTTTTCTTTTTTTTTTCATTTTTTTAACAAATTGCATACAATTTTTTGTTTTCATTATTTACTAATTATTTAAAAATTTGGTATTAATTCATTTTTATTTTATTTAATACTGCAACTGCAAAAAAAAAACTATTCAGAGATAAAATTATTGTTATTTTAAAATGAATGTTTTCTATTAACCATTTAATTTTAATTGATTTTCTATAAAACAAACATTTTAACACTTAATTTAATCATCATATATTTATTAATAATAATAATATTAATTTATAAAAATTAACTTTAATTAATATAATTAATTTTAATTATGCATTCGCTTTGAAATTATATAAATTTTTGATATTTGAATGTATTTGTGTATGTTGTACAATATACAGAAATAAGAAATTGATAAATGCCAAATTGCAATCCAAAAATTCAACAAACTGCTTCATTAGCAGCAAAACAAACAAAAATACATGGTGAACATTTTTTTAAAAATTGTATTATTTCATTTTGGCACATGTGTCAAATGTTATTTAATACACTAATGTTTAGATTAAATTATTTGAAAAACATTTTAAATTAATTTCGTTAAATTAAAAATCAAACAATTAATATATTTAATTTAAATATTATTAATTTATAATATATTTTTTCTATGATAAATTGGCATAAGCACAATAGATGCTTAATTTAGTCATCTTGTTATTATGTTATAGCTATAAATACTAGGTGCTAATGAAGCATCTTATTGAATTTTTGGATTGGAATTCGGTATATATTGTAACACACTATGTGGACTTCGACAGAATTTTACCAATGAAAATAATTACCTCTAAAAATTCGGTGTCAATAGAGGAGTAATGATTTTCAGATTTGTTGTAGCAAGACGCAATAAAACAAAATTCTGTCGAGGCACCGTGTGAACATTTTTGTTTGTTTGTTTGTTTGTTGGAAAACTGTGTTCGTTGGCCGTAAACTACTTGTAGTATATTTCTCGTTTTCTCGATTAAACGATATAGCAAGGAATAATATAGAGAGCATATGTACTCTTCACATGCATTTTAATATACTAGTTGTGTGCAGTGAGTTGCAGAAGACGAGCTGGTGACATTGACCAACTCCACTGAACCGAAATTAATTAAAAAAGATGTACACCGAATCAAATGATATTTAAAATATGCGCTAAAATTGCATATAGTTCAGTGTACTTTTGGCCGCTGCAATGCAAATGGATACCGATTAGAAAAGTACATCTGGCTCGTATGTTATTCCTTTTTCTATGGATTTAAAACCCATATAAAAATATAATAAAATACATACATTCATTCATGTACATATTTATATACAGTTCATAAACTATAAAGTTGCGGTATAATAAAGTTTACAACAAACGAAACAGTATCGTTTCCAACAAAACAAAACAAAAACAAAAAAAACCATTATCAACACACACTTTTTATGTAATATGCTAATTTTAACATTTTATACGCTTGCATCCTCCCAATCTCTCCCATTTAAATATTCAAATGTATTCTTAGGAATTCTGATTTAGCAGAAATCTTCTTATTAAGGTAAGAAAAATTATAGAGATTTATTTAATTACGTGGGTCTATCAGATATTGTTAAAATGGTTTTATTCAAACGTTATTTACTTAACTCAAATACAGAAATTATAGTAATTGATAGGTTTTCCCTTGAACCATCCCTTTCATGTATGTCAAATATCTTTAGTCAAAATCCCTAAAAATATGTATAAATATGGTAATCCTGTTTGATATGCTCTGGTAAATAATATATTAATATCATCTTTTGAAAATGACTTGGGCGGGTATCTATTTTGAACCATATTCTGATTTAATTAAGCTGTAATTTTAATTTTAAATGCCAAAGCGATATTAATTTATTATCATTTGGTAAATCATTTTCCGGCATTTAAAAGTATTGCTTAAATGTGGTTTTCAAATTTATCCGAAAAAACACTAACCGTTTAATTTTCATTCATAATATATATTATACAGGTATTTTTTGTTAATATCAAAAATTAGTTATATGTCTGAGGCATGTCAGAACTTAACTGAATAGAGAATAATAGGTTAATAAATTTTTTCATCGGAAAGAAAATAATTGTAATGTAGGATCAGCTGTTTCATGAAAAATTAAAATCCATAATGATATCAATATGATCAACTGTAAATTAAGCCTGCGGATAAAAATAGGATATATATTTCTGTTGCAGCGATATTTTCACTGCCCGCTCAGATATAAGACGGAAGATGTGTGATGAATACATGTAATTTCTTCAGACTTTATGGGTAACCATTTTATGCTATCAGGTAATTTCAATACAAAAAAAAAATATAAAACATATTGGATTTACAATAATAACCCAAATAGAAGGCTCAAAGTGTACTACTAAACGCAGTCACACAATATTAAAATGTTTATTTTATTCAACGCAGGTAAACCAAAATATACCGACTACTACAACATGATACGGATAAAATACCGAACTAATACTATATTTTTTTCATTACGTTATGAAATAATAGCTTTGGAATTTATTAAATAAAAATTGAAGATGATTTTAACATTCAATCAATCAATTATGCAAAAAACAACAATAAAAATACAGATTGGAAATTAGATCAGCAAATTTACATATTCGATTGAAAATCAAAAATAGAATAGACCAGCACAATTCATCATTATCATTCGTAGCAAAGCTACATGTAACAATATACCGCATAAATATTTATATAACCAAGTCAACGGAATTTCGAAGAGAATTTGTTCAGGACGAAAGAAAAAGAAGCATTAAATATCATGTATCAATAATCAAAAAGCATTATGAAATGTGCCAAAAAGCGCAAGTAACAAACACAAGGCAAAGCGTGTCCAAAACATATATACGACCAACGTTTTTAAACATAAACCAATCAACTTCAGATGTGTGGTAATATGAGGTTGATAAGAAAATAAAACACATCAAATCGTAAATAGTATCCAAAATTTAACAAATCGCAGAAAATGTATTGTAATATTGAGATCATGTGTCGTAATCAATAAAGTAATAAAAATTAAAATGTATGTGCCAATGCAATGTGAAGTGATAGAAATTAATATGATTTCAAATCACAATATCAATGCTGCCGATTAAGATTTTAAAGTTGTTTGAAAATATAGATTAAATAATATTACCATCACTGGATGCGAAACTGTGTTTAGACGGTACATGTTGACAAAATTCTACCTGCTCATACACAACAAACTGATTCTATGCAGACAGATATTGTAACCAAATTGGATCTACGGTGACAGAAAATATTTTTGGGCATCATCAAGAAAAGCAACATAAAAATGATGTAGATTATTCAAAACACAATGCTACTGGTGTGATCGTAATGAACATATCACATTTATCGTTATTTGGAAATTCCATTGCTAGTCAACTATATATGTGTTGGTTTGCTTTTGCATAAAAAAAATGAAATTTCATATTCATAAAAATCAATGGATGCTTAGACTATAAAATGATGAATACAAGTAATGTAAAATACAGTTATTAAAACTAAATTACATAAAACTGCACAAACATTAGCCACATAAAAATAATGGAATTAAGGTAGCCTATACCTTTCAATAATATCAAACCAATCGATGAATTGTTATGCATTCCAATGCAGAGTAATTTACACGATAGACTGTAATGAATGTTTGGCAGATGCTATAAAATCAACTTGGATTAACATGACTTGCGTACATGAACAATGTAAACAAACAAAAATATTTCGATACTCAAATTAAATCATAAATAACATTTGATTCTACTTGTGTCATATGTAATTATTCTTTGTGCACTTCTTAATAAGTGTATGTTCGATTTATACGAAAATATCAATATATATGCAAAACTAATCTCATTAATTTATTTCGTATACCGATTTGAATTTAAAACATGCATTAGTAAATATAAACAATATTCTATCTCTGAAATAAGCTTAAGAAAAAAAAAACTTTAATTATTTATTTATTTTTATTTATATTATTTAATTTATAAATACACACACAAACACAAACACCGTTTACACACCAAATATTATATTGAATAGATATTCCAACTGGGAAAATTAAATGTTACATTATGTTTATTAAAATCTGGCTCATAAAGCTCTGAATTTCTTTATTTATTTGTTTATTATATTTTTAAATATAAATATAAAAGTACCATTTATTTATAACTTGTTGGAACATCTAACTAAAATAACAATCTATCTAAAAGTATTATAAAATACAAATTTGAAATAATTTTTATGATATATTTCATAAAATTTGAAATGATGATATACTAAATATTAAAATTATTCTAAATAATTAGAATGTAATTTATTATTTACTTTTGGAAACCAGAGTTTAAAAATGTTTTATAAAATTTTTTATTCATATTGTAGTATGATGTTGTTGTGTACATTCTGTAAATATCTGTTATATTTTCTAAGTACTATTTTATTATTATAAAAAAAAAAAAAAACCAAAAATAATAATAATAATGTAATTAATTGTAAATGTGTTAATTACCTCCACCACTGTAGATGCCTTAAACACAGTGCCTATATACACACACACACACAAACATAATTTATCAATATATAATATGACATTTAAAGAAAAAAAAAAATTAACACAATTAAAACTAAAAAAATTTGTAAAAAGCTCCAATTTTTTTTTGTTCATAACATTTTAACATGAAAAATATTAGAATAATTAAATAAAAAAATTCAATATAATTATATGAATTAAAATGAAAAATGTGATGAAAACTAATGCCATCACAACATATTATTATTATTATATTAATTATATTATAAACAGACACTGGAAGTTCCAATTAATTTAAAGTCGATTGGTATCTACCGTGTTGCGCATATCTTAAAAACATCACAATACACGTCGATATACTTCTAATGTTAAAGGAGTTTAAGCATAAATTATGATTTTGTTTGTGTCAACGGTAGGTACTAATTTTTGGTGGCTGTTTTAAAAAACATTTAGGTATTTAGTGTCTGGTTATAATTTAATAGTATGTTATACCACATGCTATTTAATTTTGTCAGTCATTCAAAACTCGATTTCTTAATCGTCTACTAAAAATATGTACCTATCGTTGACACAAAATAAAAATTATAGCGTATGCTCAAACCCATCAAAATAAATTGTGTAATGTGTAATGTGTAGTTAAACTGGATGCCGGCGATGCAATTGAAGTAAAATATCAAATGCATGAGTTTGTGTGAAACTATAGTTTAGCTAACCGTACACAAAAATTGAATTGAATTCATCTCTATTTTTGTAAATGTAAAAAAAAAAAAACAACATATGAAGACGTATCACTGGCAATAAAAGTAGAGATAAATTCAATTTTTTAGTGTACGCCGTTTGTACAGCGGTCAGTTAAACTCGTTTCATACAAACTAATGTATTTTATATTTCACTTCGTATTTCGTTGGGTCGCCGGCGTCCAACTTAATTCTAGGACAAAGATGTGTATAACGATATTTTTCTGCCGTTTTCCCATTTTTAAAAAAGAAAACGAGAAGAAATAATTGACGTTATATGAAACCATGCAAAAAAAAAGTGTGCTTCAAGTGTCTGGTTATAATTAAGTATTATAGTATGTGCTAAAATATATAAAATATTGGCACATCGTTAAATGCGTGCCATTTAATATTAATTCTATCATTTAAATATATAGGGTACTGTACTTATACAAAATTACATATTATATTGCTGAAGTAAATGTTGACAATGTATGACCGTAATTTTTCAATGGTATGCATGCGTTAAATTAACGGCGCCGCACTGATACTACCATACACATTAAAAATAAGGATTTATTTCACCGACAATTATCCATTATATAATTTGCAGATGTTTATTATTATTATACCAATTTATGTTACAAATTATAATAACATTAGGATAGATATAAAAAAAAATTCAAGTTTAATGGCCTTTACGTCGTCATTACTATCTATAAAAAGTCAACATAAAATGCAATGTATGGAACACTTAATAAAATAATTATTCATTGTACTTGGTGTAAGCAAACATAAGCTCGCAAATTGTGTCTGCAATTTTATAAGGACATATTCAGAACACAAAACCACACTAGAATTGCATATCCCAATATTCAATACAAACACATGTACCTATATTATGTTTAATATATTAAGACATACATTCGGGAAAGTGTAGGCTGGGTTTACCCATTCCAAGACACCATACATGCATACTCATGTGCCCCCATATTATATATTCTATATTAAATGATTCAGGATACTAGTGCACGCTGAATGTACCTCTTTCAAAAAAAAAAACTATCCAGCCACATGTTCCAGCCTATTCTGTCCGCTACAGGACAATATTGAATTTTTGGTCTGAATTCAATGGTAAATATACAAATTAAAATTCTATCAATAGAAAAATATTCAGTGGATGGTGTGTACACTTTATCAATTAACCTTTGACAGTCTATCTATTAAAAATAAAATATATATGTAATTGAATCAATCAAATTAAATTCGATATCGAAGTGTGATAATTTGCATTTAAAAAATATTTCATTACATGACTCTTATTAATTTCTTCTTTATAATAAAATTAATTTTTTATTTATTTATTATTAACCTTTATTATTTATGTAAATAATGTATATTTAAATTTAAAAAAAAAAAAAAATAATACAATCTTTGTGCCTTCTTTCACTCTCTCTACCAAATGAAAATTATTTAATGAATTATAAATTTTATAAAAACATGATACGAATTAATAAAAAAAAAAAAACAAACAAATGTTGTAGTTAATAATTATAAACGTTAGTAAAATACAAATAAAAAATAAAACTAAATAAATTAAACAATTACTTAAACACACACATGCACAATAATGTCAGTCAACCTAATTCATTTTGCGTATTTTTTAACCATAAATTTATTAATTAATTACTTACAAATTTACAAAAGATTTTTTTTTATTTTCCGATATTAAATTGAATAAATTATTAAATTAAATTAAATTCAATATTAAATCTGTATTGAAAATATAAATATTATATAAAAGATAAAAACGGTGTTGAAAGAAATTACATATAAATACACTGTTGTTGCCTGTTCAACTGACATATATCAACAGAATAAATTGTAAATTGAATATAATACACAGTGTAAAAGCATAGTAAAATGTAATGTTAAGTTAAATTTATATAAATAATAAAATAGAATATATAAAATACATTCATAAATATACGGTGCGATATGTTGAAACTGAACTGGTTTCAACACCGTTTAATTAAAAAAAAATTATTTACTCAAAACCCTAGCAATCCGAAGTATTTCTATTTTAAAATTTTCAAAATATTACTAATGTTAAAGAACAAAATTGTTGACAACTTTACCGTAACGTGAATTTACTTTTCATTAAAAATCATTTCCGTTTCGCATTGTGTCTATAATTTTGTTCAACTCTTCTATAAAAATTTTCTTTTCTTAATGATACACATTTTTAAATTATTAACTGAACAATAAAACAATTCTTTTAACCCATCAATAGCTTTAAAATAACACATCACCAGCCGGTGCATGTTCGTAATAATAATTATATATATTATATATTAGTTCAAACCATACCACAGTTAATAAATAATTAACTTTTGACTCATGACCACACAAAATCAGTTGTTAATAATAAATGTTAATAGAATGGTCAGCAAAAAGTTATGTGCCAATGGTCAAATAACAATCTGCTGGAATCAACAACATATAAACCTCACATGTAACTTTTTGTGAGCGTTGCCTCTCATGTTGATATTATATTAATACGACAATATATTGATGCATTCCAATTCTACCAATAAAAAATATTCAATGTCAATTAAGTACTTAACTATAGTAATGGCCAGCATATTTTAATAAAAGATTTACTTCATAAAACAAAAATTGCTAGCGTCTTAAAATAACAAATATTTATTTTTAATTTATAAAATTAATCAAGCGATATTATTTTTATTTTAATAAATTATTATAATTAAAAATAAAATTATATGTACATTTTAACAAAATATTAATATTAATAATAATAATTAATTAAGTGTTTTGAAAAATAATAAATATTAAAAGGTTATCCTGCTAAAAACCAAAAAAAAATTGAATAAATCAATTAAAAAATTAAGAAAAACCAAACCAAAAAAAAAAATTAAATTAAATTAAATAAAATAAAATAAAATACATTTAATTAAAAATTCAGGGACCAGAGAGGAGTATATAGCAAGTATCCGAAAATGGAGTAAATTAATTAAATTAAATATCTTATATTTGTAAAATTATATTTTCGACCATTTTACAACAAATAAATAAATAACAATGTGACGTAAATATTTATAGAAATAATTTTAAATAATTTAATGTAATTATTTAACAAAAAAAAGAAAAATATAAGAAGAAGAATAATTAATTATATAATTATATAAAAAAAATCACCCACACTCACACACAAATATATAATTACATTCACAATACAAAAATAGTATATAATATACAAACATTTAAAACAAAATTAATAAAATAATAACGTAATTATTAAAAACACGCACCTTTTTAATTAATTTTAAATAAAAATATGTATAAAAATAAAATAAAAAAATATTAAAAATACATTTTATATATAAAAATAAATATAAATAAAAGTGAAAAAATTATTACAAATATAGAAAATTATTTTATAAAAATATATATAATATTAATATAATAAAATTAAATAAATATATTAATATTACTGTAAAACATAAAATAATTATAAACAAAAAAGCACTGCATGTATACAATTTAAAAAACAAATACAATAATTAAATAGTAAATATTAAAAAATGGAAAAAAATATATATATAAAAAAAATATACACTAAAAAATAAACAATAAAATAAAATGACCAAAGACTTAGATTAAAACTATAAATAAATAAATAAATTAAATTAAATATAAATTGTAAATTAATTTTTAATGACAACTGCATCAGATTAACCACACACAACACCCCCCAACACAACAATAATAACAAATATTATTTATACTAAATTTGTGTATAATAAAAAAAAAAGAAAAAAATTAAAATTAATTAATAATAACAAAATAAAATGTAAACAATATTTTTAAATGTACTCGTAAATTATAAAATTTACATAAATAATTAAAATTGTGTGTTTATCAACGTCCAAAATATATATATAAAAATTATATTAATTAATTGTTGTGTTAGCAAGGCAACAAAAAAAAAAAATACAACCACAATTTTTAACGATTTTAATTATTAATTATTATTATTATATTATTTTATTTATTTAATTTAACATTTTAATTTTTTAAGATACAATTTTTTTTTAGTTTATTTTTTAATTGATTTTAAAAACAAATAGTATTTGGTTAAGAAAAATGGTGGCTATAAATTTTGTTAATTGCTTAATGTTTAAATTTGAAAGTATCGTGTAAGGTTATATGTTTTATGGGGCGACGGTGGTATACACATTATACTAGTTGACGTATGCCAGGCATATGACGTCGTATATATTCATACGTATGTTAAATGTTTTTTTAAATTTAAAACTCATATTTTCCAACAAATAATTTTCGTGTATGTTTATCATACGCGCCGCATTGAAAACATACCTTGTAGCACACATTAATGAAAATGATATATAAAAAGAAGTGACGTACATCTCGTCATTATCATTAAAATAGATTACACTAAAGCCATCATAAGTATCTCATCTAATATCAAATAAAAATATGTAAGGCACTCCGCACAATAATTTTATTTAGTGTTACCCATTGACTACAAATATTTTATATAATACATAAAATTCATATGTAAAATAACTTCGATGCTATATATTATAAAAGAATGATTTCATATATAAATTTTGTCTCCAATATTATTTGGGGTATTATTGAAACATTTTTTGTGCACAGTACCTTACATTTTTATATGAGATGTGCGATACCTTTTATATTATTCATTGTGAAAGTTACTATTCAATATTCTGTTCTGTGTGCAACGCTAATGTTGAACCGATTCATACACATCATAGTTCTATTTGCTTGATATCATTATTATTAGAGCACCGACGACCAATGGTAGCTACATTATGTACATTTTATAGTTATTATCATTATAATCATGGTATCATGATATCATAGAAGCTATCTGTATTTTTTTTCATTTTCTTTTTATAATTCACGTGTAGTTCGTCAGAACTTCACTGCCACATATCTATAAATTTTGCTCATACTAGTAGCTATGGAAATTTATTTAATTCCTATAACTAAAAGACTTTGGAATAAGATTCCATATATAATGTTTTTCCCACTTCCAGGGACTATACGAGTTGATTACTCAGACATACGACAATTCATCGGCACATAATAATGCCCGCTTGTTTTCCAACATAACTATCTAACATTGCATTTAAGTTGGTAAATTATTCTCAATATCAGTATATTACAATTCATGTGTAATTATGTTTTGATAGATGTTTTATTAATTCAATTCAAAGGTTATGGACGCCGTCAACCAATTTATTACAAAGCAATAACGTGACGAAGCCCTCATGCTGAGGCGAGTAGTATAGTATTGACGATCTATATGATCTATCAGATTTATAAAGAAATTGTGTTGATGCAATGATTGTATAAACATTATACAAGTTATATGAGATTATATGTTTTTTCACATGTCATTCCTCTCGTCTACGTAGTGAACAATCATCGCCA
This sequence comes from Bibio marci, assembly GCA_910594885.2. Lineage (NCBI taxonomy): Eukaryota > Metazoa > Arthropoda > Insecta > Diptera > Bibionidae > Bibio > Bibio marci. The sequence goes on along the minus strand of OU343115.1, from coordinate 18,744,742 downwards.
AACTCTGGATTTATTTAAAGCATGTGCTAAATGTTAATATCACTGGAATCTTATGTTGTTAAAACAATTGATCTTATTATATATTAGCAATCGATACGTTTAGTTTTAGAATCGTCAACACACACGAACTATGGTCGATAATTATGCACAATTGCGGAATGCTGTTGTAATACTTTAATTTTATATTTATATAAATGAATGATGAATGACGAAGTGTTAACAATTAATTAGTGGCCACCAAAGTTTCTATTGTTTTTAAAATACAATTCATCCGTTTTCGTTCTGTTATCATTTTATTAATATAAATAAAAGTGTGTTTAAATTTATTAAATTTTAAAATAATATTTATTTTATTTAAAAATCAATTTATATAATTAATGTTATATTAATTATAGATAAAATGTATATTGTTAAAAATATTTTTTTATTAATTTTTTTTTATAATTTTTATTTAATTTAAATTTATTTACACTTTATTTATTTTATTTTTCATTTTTTCTTTTTTTCTATAATAATAAAACATTTATTTCGTTATTCCGTGTGTATTTTTTTATATGTAAAAATTATTAAAGTTAAATAAAAAAATCTATTAATTGTTATTAAAAAAAAAAATTATAAAGAAAAACATAAATTACAAATTTAACACACACACACACAATTTATAGTTTATAAAATGAAAAAAAAAAATGTATTTATCCTTTTCCATCCTGTGCGCCTGTGCCCCAAGAACAAATTAAATTTTATAAAATAAAATTTAAATACAAATTAAAAATAATAATTAAAATATTATAATTATTGTTTTGTTTGATGTTTTTTTTTTTTTTATAATTAACACACTTTAAAATCATCCGCTCTTTCAAAGTGTATAAATTGTAAAAAAAAAAAAAAGACGTGAAAACTTATAATTATAAATATAATATAAAATAATCTATTAATTATTAAAAATAAAATAATTACTATTAAATATAATTTAAATATATTTATATGTTGTAAGAATTTTATAATAATATCATCGTAAGGGATAATTTCCCTTCCTATATTATATTAATTACAAAAATAAAAGAAAGAAAGAAACAAAATCGTCGCCCATATCTTTTTGCAAACTTATTTGTAATTATTTATTCATTTTTTGTTATTTTGTTTTATTCAAAATCGTCACCGAAAAACTAAAAATGATTAATTTTTATTGTTGTTATGAGATAAAAACAGAAATTATAAAAAAGGATAAATTAATTTGTTATTTATAAATAAAAATATGAGTATATACAACAATAATTTAAATTAAAATTATTAAATGTTTATTAAAAAAAATATAGTATAAAAAGATAATTAATAAACACACACACGCAAAATTAAATACACCTACAAATAAAGAGTAATTATATATATTAAATAAATAAATAAATAAATAAATAAATAACTAACTAAATAAATAAATATATTAGATGTATAAAAAAAAAAAAGAAAAATAATGTTAAAGTGTATTTTAATTATTTTATTTTAAAACTAATGTGTTTATAAAATGAATTTGCTTTAGAAAAAATATTAGTAAAAATTTATATTACGTACATTTTTGTTGACAATATTTCCATCTATCTTATATTATATTTTATAATTATAAAAATTATCATTGCAAATGATGATTATATATTTCTTAATGATTTGTTTGTGTTGCGGTTTCCAACTGAAATGGAATAATATTCATCTTAAGATTATGTTTTGAATAGATGTCTCATGAAACATAACTTCTAAAAACTAAAAATGCTATGACTATGACTATGACTATTTAAAATTGACATTCAATAATAACTTTTTGGGTATTATTTTTAACTAATATTTCGGCTTTTCTTTTGCTTTTAAACAGATTTATAAAGACGAAATGTTCTGGTATCTGAACACCAATTTTTGAAATTAACGTGTAAAATCAATGGCATATTATGAGGATTTAATGCATCGGTTTAGAGGTAATTTTTATTCTTTCTAATAATATGTAGCTTATTAATTAATAATAATAATTTAATTTATAATAGTATAGCTGAAGAATATATATGGTAATGCTACTTCAAGCAGAGATCAGATTGTTATAAACATAGCCATGCTATGGTTTATCAACCAATTGTGTCAATTATTGATCAGTTTAATGTTGGAACATAACTTAAATTTACATCTATCCGTATCATATTAGAAAACAAAACAATTAGACTGCAATTAGATCATTAAAATAAATAAATAGTTGCTGGTGTACCAAAATATAAATTGGAATTATTACATTCGTCATACCATTGGTGATAATTATTAAATATACTACAAGACCACAACCAATGGAAGCTTATGTATAGCATTTTTTTCAGTTATTTGTGATGGACACGTGGAGATAATACAAAATCAAGAACATATATCATTACCGTGAAGTTGATAAATTATTCCAAATGGGAATCTATAACAATTCACCAATTGGTCTTTAATTAATTACCGCAAATTATAAATTATATTTGTTTTGTTTACTGGTAATATGAAATGTTTTTAAACACAATTCTCTATAATATTAATCTCATATTTGCAGATGATTTAAAAAAAGTATATTGAAAAAACACATAATTCGATTATTAAATTGTGATAAACTTCTGGAATCAGAGTATTATTAATGATTTATTAGCAACACACACACCATTCTATCAAATTGATGATATAAAATATGATATTTTAATAAATATATAAATAAAATAAGTTTTAGCTTTAAGCATGAATTAAATTTTACATTTAATTGTATATTGTAACTATCACAATTAACTACAACATTATACTAGTATTAGAAGTTATATTATACATTAAAAATGAATATGGAATTAGCTAAATTAAAATTTCTACCAAGAATTCAATGTTAAAAAATGACTTCATTTTATTATAATTCAATTTAATTTCATGATTATAAAGTTTAACAATTACAATTACATGTAACGTTTATTATATAAGATAAATAACAAACAAACCCTTAATTATAAAGTAAACTTCATTAAATTAACATATTGAATTTAAATTAAAAATTTAGAATTCATTCGTTCAATTTAAATTATTAAAATAAATATGTTAAAAGAACATATAGTTACTTAAAGTATTGTAATTATTAAGATGTCAAGGGTTAAAATTAATAATAGATAATAATAGAAGTAAGATATTTATATATAATTATAAGTAAACATTAATTATTTATGTGTATATTGTAATGATAATTCGATATTAATTGACTACAATGCTCAGTACAATTTGATAAGACATATAGAAAGAAGAAATTTTTTTACAAGAAATTAAACACCTGTATAATCCTATTTCGAGAATCTTTTTATATAAAATTTCATCGAAATTGGTCAAGAAATGATGCAGATAATTCCTTTAACAGGAATGCATAGCATTACGTATACAAACAATACATACAATTACATAAACAGATGAAAAACTTTGAAAAATAACCAAAATATACGGTTTTTTTAGAATAGTTATTAGGCAATCATAGCCATATGATAGTGAAAATATTGTTTAATTTGTTTATCAATTTCGATCAAATTTTGTATATATGTTTGGAATAGAATTATACAGGTATCTATTAACAAGTTTCTTTAAAATTAATTGTACAACCGAATGATCTGTTTGCCAATTTCGTACCAATTTGGTATGTAGGTTTGGAGTGAGATTATATACAGGTGTTGACTTATTAACAAATAACAAGTAAAAACACAAACACCTTACAAATATCAGCAGAAGAATATTTGCTGTAATAAAAATAAACGGCTTCCTTTACAATGGATTGCAGAAAAATATACATCCGAAAAAACGTTAAACAACCAACAAGTGTTTTGAAGAGCCATTGAAGATTAATATAAAATAATATAAATAGATACTAATTAATTTTTTGAAATTAGGAATCTTTATTTTAATGTATTATAATTTACATATTTATTAAATGTATTTAATTTAATGTAAAAAAAAAAAATATTTGTCTAATTATTTTAATAAGTTCATCAATAGTTCCCCAACCTTAATCAAACGTAATTATGTAATTACCTATCGTATGATACCTATCCCACCCGCCTTCCACTTCAAACGGCTGAGTTATAGCGTTTTTAAGAAATCCATAAAAATTTCCACTAAAATATCAGGCAATTTTAAGACGAAGTAACAGTCGCGCAGAATTACCAGGAGGCAAATTTTTTTTAAATTTTTTTCTTTTTCACTTTTGACCCACTTAGAGGCGGAATTTTCGAAAAATCTCAACGGATTCTTGTTCGCACGATCACCCCCGATCGTTTGAGCCTATTTCCAGCCATAAATTTTCACGGAATTTTCCGGAATTTTCTTTTTTTGTTTTTCATTTTTGACCCACTTAGAGGCGGAATTTTCGAAAAATCTCAACGGATTCTTGTTCGCACGATCACCCCCGATCGTTTGAGCCTATTTCCAGCCATAAATTTTCACGGAATTTTCCGGAATTTTCTTATTTTGTTTTTCATTTTTGACCCACTTAGAGGCGGAATTTTCGAAAAATCTCAACGGATTCTTGTTCGCACGATCAGCCCCGATCGATTGAGCGTATTTTTCGCCATTTTTTTTGAAATTTTCTTGGAAAATTTTTGGAAAATTTTTCCATGTTTTTATGTTTCCAAAAGTTAGGTTATGTAATTACCTTTCGTTTGATACCTATCCCACCCGCCTACCACTTCAAACGGCTGAGTTATTGCGTTTTTAAGAAATCCATAAAAATTTCCACTAAAATACCAGGCGTTTTTAAGACGAAGTAACAGTCGCGCAGAATTACCAGGAGGCAAATTTTTTTTTTTATTTTTTCTTTTTCACTTTTGACCCACTTAGAGGCGGAATTTTCGAAAAATCTCAACGGATTCTTGTTCGCACGATCACCCCCGATCGTTTGAGCCTATTTCCAGCCATAAATTTTGACGGAATTTTCCGGAATTTTCTTTTTTTGTTTTTCATTTTTGACCCACTTAGAGGCGGAATTTTCGAAAAATCTCAACGGATTCTTGTTCGCACGATCACTCCCGATCGTTTGAGCCTATTTTCAGTCACAATTTTTCACGGAATTTTCCGGAATTTTTATTTTTTGTTTTTCATTTTTGACCCACTTAGAGGCGGAATTTTCGAAAAATCTCTACGGATTCTTGTTCGCACGATGACTCCCGATCGTTTGAGCCTATTTTTCAGCTATTTTTTGGAAATTTTCTTGGAAAATTTTTGGAAAATTTTTCCATGTTTTTATGTTACCAAAAGTTAGGTTATGTAATTACCTTTCGTTTGATACCTATCTTTCCCTCCTACCACTTCAAACGGCTGAGTTATAGCGTTTTTAAGAAATCCATAAAAATTTCCACTAAAATACCAGGCGTTTTTAAGACGAAGTAACAGTCGCGCAGAATTACCAGGAGGCAAATTTTTTTTTTTATTTTTTCTTTTTCACTTTTGACCCACTTAGAGGCGGAATTTTCGAAAAATCTCAACGGATTCTTGTTCGCACGATCACCCCCGATCGTTTGAGCCTATTTCCAGCCATAAATTTTCACGGAATTTTCCGGAATTTTCTTTTTTTGTTTTTCATTTTTGACCCACTTAGAGGCGGAATTTTCGAAAAATCTCAACGGATTCTTGTTCGCACGATCACTCCCGATCGTTTGAGCCTATTTTCAGTCACAATTTTTCACGGAATTTTCCGGAATTTTTATTTTTTGTTTTTCACTTTTGACCCACTTAGAGGCGGAATTTTCGAAAAATCTCAACGGATTCTTGTTCGCACGATCACTCCCGATCGTTTGAGCCTATTTTTCAGCTATTTTTTGGAAATTTTCTTGGAAAATTTTTGGAAAATTTTTCCATGTTTTTATGTTACCAAAAGTTAGGTTATGTAATTACCTTTCGTTTGATACCTATCTTTCCCTCCTACCACTTCAAACGGCTGAGTTATAGCGTTTTTAAGAAATCCATAAAAATTTCCACTAAAATACCAGGCGTTTTTAAGACGAAGTAACAGTCGCGCAGAATTACCAGGAGGCAAATTTTTTTTTTTATTTTTTCTTTTTCACTTTTGACCCACTTAGAGGCGGAATTTTCGAAAAATCTCAACGGATTCTTGTTCGCACGATCACCCCCGATCGTTTGAGCCTATTTCCAGCCATAAATTTTCACGGAATTTTCCGGAATTTTCTTTTTTTGTTTTTCATTTTTGACCCACTTAGAGGCGGAATTTTCGAAAAATCTCAACGGATTCTTGTTCGCACGATCACTCCCGATCGTTTGAGCCTATTTTCAGTCACAATTTTTCACGGAATTTTCCGGAATTTTTATTTTTTGTTTTTCATTTTTGACCCACTTAGAGGCGGAATTTTCGAAAAATCTCAACGGATTCTTGTTCGCACGATCACTCCCGATCGTTTGAGCCTATTTTTCAGCTATTTTTTGGAAATTTTCTTGGAAAATTTTTGGAAAATTTTTCCATGTTTTTATGTTACCAAAAGTTAGGTTATGTAATTACCTTTCGTTTGATACCTATCTTTCCCTCCTACCACTTCAAACGGCTGAGTTATAGCGTTTTTAAGAAATCCATAAAAATTTCCACTAAAATACCAGGCGTTTTTAAGACGAAGTAACAGTCGCGCAGAATTACCAGGAGGCAAATTTTTTTTTTTATTTTTTCTTTTTCACTTTTGACCCACTTAGAGGCGGAATTTTCGAAAAATCTCAACGGATTCTTGTTCGCACGATCACCCCCGATCGTTTGAGCCTATTTCCAGCCATAAATTTTCACGGAATTTTCCGGAATTTTCTTTTTTTGTTTTTCATTTTTGACCCACTTAGAGGCGGAATTTTCGAAAAATCTCAACGGATTCTTGTTCGCACGATCACTCCCGATCGTTTGAGCCTATTTTCAGTCACAATTTTTCACGGAATTTTCCGGAATTTTTATTTTTTGTTTTTCATTTTTGACCCACTTAGAGGCGGAATTTTCGAAAAATCTCTACGGATTCTTGTTCGCACGATGACTCCCGATCGTTTGAGCCTATTTTTCAGCTATTTTTTGGAAATTTTCTTGGAAAATTTTTGGAAAATTTTTCCATGTTTTTATGTTACCAAAAGTTAGGTTATGTAATTACCTTTCGTTTGATACCTATCTTTCCCTCCTACCACTTCAAACGGCTGAGTTATAGCGTTTTTAAGAAATCCATAAAAATTTCCACTAAAATACCAGGCGTTTTTAAGACGAAGTAACAGTCGCGCAGAATTACCAGGAGGCAAATTTTTTTTTTTATTTTTTCTTTTTCACTTTTGACCCACTTAGAGGCGGAATTTTCGAAAAATCTCAACGGATTCTTGTTCGCACGATCACCCCCGATCGTTTGAGCCTATTTCCAGCCATAAATTTTCACGGAATTTTCCGGAATTTTCTTTTTTTGTTTTTCATTTTTGACCCACTTAGAGGCGGAATTTTCGAAAAATCTCAACGGATTCTTGTTCGCACGATCACTCCCGATCGTTTGAGCCTATTTTCAGTCACAATTTTTCACGGAATTTTCCGGAATTTTTATTTTTTGTTTTTCATTTTTGACCCACTTAGAGGCGGAATTTTCGAAAAATCTCAACGGATTCTTGTTCGCACGATCACTCCCGATCGTTTGAGCCTATTTTTCAGCTATTTTTTGGAAATTTTCTTGGAAAATTTTTGGAAAATTTTTCCATGTTTTTATGTTACCAAAAGTTAGGTTATGTAATTACCTTTCGTTTGATACCTATCTTTCCCTCCTACCACTTCAAACGGCTGAGTTATAGCGTTTTTAAGAAATCCATAAAAATTTCCACTAAAATACCAGGCGTTTTTAAGACGAAGTAACAGTCGCGCAGAATTACCAGGAGGCAAATTTTTTTTTTTATTTTTTCTTTTTCACTTTTGACCCACTTAGAGGCGGAATTTTCGAAAAATCTCAACGGATTCTTGTTCGCACGATCACCCCCGATCGTTTGAGCCTATTTCCAGCCATAAATTTTCACGGAATTTTCCGGAATTTTCTTTTTTTGTTTTTCATTTTTGACCCACTTAGAGGCGGAATTTTCGAAAAATCTCAACGGATTCTTGTTCGCACGATCACTCCCGATCGTTTGAGCCTATTTTCAGTCACAATTTTTCACGGAATTTTCCGGAATTTTTATTTTTTGTTTTTCATTTTTGACCCACTTAGAGGCGGAATTTTCGAAAAATCTCTACGGATTCTTGTTCGCACGATGACTCCCGATCGTTTGAGCCTATTTTTCAGCTATTTTTTGGAAATTTTCTTGGAAAATTTTTGGAAAATTTTTCCATGTTTTTATGTTACCAAAAGTTAGGTTATGTAATTACCTTTCGTTTGATACCTATCTTTCCCTCCTACCACTTCAAACGGCTGAGTTATAGCGTTTTTAAGAAATCCATAAAAATTTCCACTAAAATACCAGGCGTTTTTAAGACGAAGTAACAGTCGCGCAGAATTACCAGGAGGCAAATTTTTTTTTTTATTTTTTCTTTTTCACTTTTGACCCACTTAGAGGCGGAATTTTCGAAAAATCTCAACGGATTCTTGTTCGCACGATCACCCCCGATCGTTTGAGCCTATTTCCAGCCATAAATTTTCACGGAATTTTCCGGAATTTTCTTTTTTTGTTTTTCATTTTTGACCCACTTAGAGGCGGAATTTTCGAAAAATCTCAACGGATTCTTGTTCGCACGATCACTCCCGATCGTTTGAGCCTATTTTCAGTCACAATTTTTCACGGAATTTTCCGGAATTTTTATTTTTTGTTTTTCATTTTTGACCCACTTAGAGGCGGAATTTTCGAAAAATCTCTACGGATTCTTGTTCGCACGATGACTCCCGATCGTTTGAGCCTATTTTTCAGCTATTTTTTGGAAATTTTCTTGGAAAATTTTTGGAAAATTTTTCCATGTTTTTATGTTACCAAAAGTTAGGTTATGTAATTACCTTTCGTTTGATACCTATCTTTCCCTCCTACCACTTCAAACGGCTGAGTTATAGCGTTTTTAAGAAATCCATAAAAATTTCCACTAAAATACCAGGCGTTTTTAAGACGAAGTAACAGTCGCGCAGAATTACCAGGAGGCAAATTTTTTTTTTTATTTTTTCTTTTTCACTTTTGACCCACTTAGAGGCGGAATTTTCGAAAAATCTCAACGGATTCTTGTTCGCACGATCACCCCCGATCGTTTGAGCCTATTTCCAGCCATAAATTTTCACGGAATTTTCCGGAATTTTCTTTTTTTGTTTTTCATTTTTGACCCACTTAGAGGCGGAATTTTCGAAAAATCTCAACGGATTCTTGTTCGCACGATCACTCCCGATCGTTTGAGCCTATTTTCAGTCACAATATTTCACGGAATTTTCCGGAATTTTTATTTTTTGTTTTTCATTTTTGACCCACTTAGAGGCGGAATTTTCGAAAAATCTCAACGGATTCTTGTTCGCACGATCACTCCCGATCGTTTGAGCCTATTTTTCAGCTATTTTTTGGAAATTTTCTTGGAAAATTTTTGGAAAATTTTTCCATGTTTTTATGTTACCAAAAGTTAGGTTATGTAATTACCTTTCGTTTGATACCTATCTTTCCCTCCTACCACTTCAAACGGCTGAGTTATAGCGTTTTTAAGAAATCCATAAAAATTTCCACTAAAATACCAGGCGTTTTTAAGACGAAGTAACAGTCGCGCAGAATTACCAGGAGGCAAATTTTTTTTTTTATTTTTTCTTTTTCACTTTTGACCCACTTAGAGGCGGAATTTTCGAAAAATCTCAACGGATTCTTGTTCGCACGATCACCCCCGATCGTTTGAGCCTATTTCCAGCCATAAATTTTCACGGAATTTTCCGGAATTTTCTTTTTTTGTTTTTCATTTTTGACCCACTTAGAGGCGGAATTTTCGAAAAATCTCAACGGATTCTTGTTCGCACGATCACTCCCGATCGTTTGAGCCTATTTTCAGTCACAATTTTTCACGGAATTTTCCGGAATTTTTATTTTTTGTTTTTCATTTTTGACCCACTTAGAGGCGGAATTTTCGAAAAATCTCTACGGATTCTTGTTCGCACGATGACTCCCGATCGTTTGAGCCTATTTTTCAGCTATTTTTTGGAAATTTTCTTGGAAAATTTTTGGAAAATTTTTCCATGTTTTTATGTTACCAAAAGTTAGGTTATGTAATTACCTTTCGTTTGATACCTATCTTTCCCTCCTACCACTTCAAACGGCTGAGTTATAGCGTTTTTAAGAAATCCATAAAAATTTCCACTAAAATACCAGGCGTTTTTAAGACGAAGTAACAGTCGCGCAGAATTACCAGGAGGCAAATTTTTTTTTTTATTTTTTCTTTTTCACTTTTGACCCACTTAGAGGCGGAATTTTCGAAAAATCTCAACGGATTCTTGTTCGCACGATCACCCCCGATCGTTTGAGCCTATTTCCAGCCATAAATTTTCACGGAATTTTCCGGAATTTTCTTTTTTTGTTTTTCATTTTTGACCCACTTAGAGGCGGAATTTTCGAAAAATCTCAACGGATTCTTGTTCGCACGATCACTCCCGATCGTTTGAGCCTATTTTCAGTCACAATTTTTCACGGAATTTTCCGGAATTTTTATTTTTTGTTTTTCATTTTTGACCCACTTAGAGGCGGAATTTTCGAAAAATCTCAACGGATTCTTGTTCGCACGATCACTCCCGATCGTTTGAGCCTATTTTTCAGCTATTTTTTGGAAATTTTCTTGGAAAATTTTTGGAAAATTTTTCCATGTTTTTATGTTACCAAAAGTTAGGTTATGTAATTACCTTTCGTTTGATACCTATCTTTCCCTCCTACCACTTCAAACGGCTGAGTTATAGCGTTTTTAAGAAATCCATAAAAATTTCCACTAAAATACCAGGCGTTTTTAAGACGAAGTAACAGTCGCGCAGAATTACCAGGAGGCAAATTTTTTTTTTTATTTTTTCTTTTTCACTTTTGACCCACTTAGAGGCGGAATTTTCGAAAAATCTCAACGGATTCTTGTTCGCACGATCACCCCCGATCGTTTGAGCCTATTTCCAGCCATAAATTTTCACGGAATTTTCCGGAATTTTCTTTTTTTGTTTTTCATTTTTGACCCACTTAGAGGCGGAATTTTCGAAAAATCTCAACGGATTCTTGTTCGCACGATCACTCCCGATCGTTTGAGCCTATTTTCAGTCACAATTTTTCACGGAATTTTCCGGAATTTTTATTTTTTGTTTTTCATTTTTGACCCACTTAGAGGCGGAATTTTCGAAAAATCTCAACGGATTCTTGTTCGCACGATCACTCCCGATCGTTTGAGCCTATTTTTCAGCTATTTTTTGGAAATTTTCTTGGAAAATTTTTGGAAAATTTTTCCATGTTTTTATGTTACCAAAAGTTAGGTTATGTAATTACCTTTCGTTTGATACCTATCTTTCCCTCCTACCACTTCAAACGGCTGAGTTATAGCGTTTTTAAGAAATCCATAAAAATTTCCACTAAAATACCAGGCGTTTTTAAGACGAAGTAACAGTCGCGCAGAATTACCAGGAGGCAAATTTTTTTTTTTATTTTTTCTTTTTCACTTTTGACCCACTTAGAGGCGGAATTTTCGAAAAATCTCAACGGATTCTTGTTCGCACGATCACCCCCGATCGTTTGAGCCTATTTCCAGCCATAAATTTTCACGGAATTTTCCGGAATTTTCTTTTTTTGTTTTTCATTTTTGACCCACTTAGAGGCGGAATTTTCGAAAAATCTCAACGGATTCTTGTTCGCACGATCACTCCCGATCGTTTGAGCCTATTTTCAGTCACAATTTTTCACGGAATTTTCCGGAATTTTTATTTTTTGTTTTTCATTTTTGACCCACTTAGAGGCGGAATTTTCGAAAAATCTCAACGGATTCTTGTTCGCACGATCACTCCCGATCGTTTGAGCCTATTTTCAGTCACAATTTTTCACGGAATTTTCCGGAATTTTTATTTTTTGTTTTTCATTTTTGACCCACTTAGAGGCGGAATTTTCGAAAAATCTCTACGGATTCTTGTTCGCACGATGACTCCCGATCGTTTGAGCCTATTTTTCAGCTATTTTTTGGAAATTTTCTTGGAAAATTTTTGGAAAATTTTTCCATGTTTTTATGTTACCAAAAGTTAGGTTATGTAATTACCTTTCGTTTGATACCTATCTTTCCCTCCTACCACTTCAAACGGCTGAGTTATAGCGTTTTTAAGAAATCCATAAAAATTTCCACTAAAATACCAGGCGTTTTTAAGACGAAGTAACAGTCGCGCAGAATTACCAGGAGGCAAATTTTTTTTTTTATTTTTTCTTTTTCACTTTTGACCCACTTAGAGGCGGAATTTTCGAAAAATCTCAGCGGATTCTTGTTCGCACGATCACCCCCGATCGTTTGAGCCTATTTCCAGCCATAAATTTTCACGGAATTTTCCGGAATTTTCTTTTTTTGTTTTTCATTTTTGACCCACTTAGAGGCGGAATTTTCGAAAAATCTCAACGGATTCTTGTTCGCACGATCACTCCCGATCGTTTGAGCCTATTTTCAGTCACAATTTTTCACGGAATTTTCCGGAATTTTTATTTTTTGTTTTTCATTTTTGACCCACTTAGAGGCGGAATTTTCGAAAAATCTCTACGGATTCTTGTTCGCACGATGACTCCCGATCGTTTGAGCCTATTTTTCAGCTATTTTTTGGAAATTTTCTTGGAAAATTTTTGGAAAATTTTTCCATGTTTTTATGTTACCAAAAGTTAGGTTATGTAATTACCTTTCGTTTGATACCTATCTTTCCCTCCTACCACTTCAAACGGCTGAGTTATAGCGTTTTTAAGAAATCCATAAAAATTTCCACTAAAATACCAGGCGTTTTTAAGACGAAGTAACAGTCGCGCAGAATTACCAGGAGGCAAATTTTTTTTTTTATTTTTTCTTTTTCACTTTTGACCCACTTAGAGGCGGAATTTTCGAAAAATCTCAACGGATTCTTGTTCGCACGATCACCCCCGATCGTTTGAGCCTATTTCCAGCCATAAATTTTCACGGAATTTTCCGGAATTTTCTTTTTTTGTTTTTCATTTTTGACCCACTTAGAGGCGGAATTTTCGAAAAATCTCAACGGATTCTTGTTCGCACGATCACTCCCGATCGTTTGAGCCTATTTTCAGTCACAATTTTTCACGGAATTTTCCGGAATTTTTATTTTTTGTTTTTCATTTTTGACCCACTTAGAGGCGGAATTTTCGAAAAATCTCAACGGATTCTTGTTCGCACGATCACTCCCGATCGTTTGAGCCTATTTTTCAGCTATTTTTTGGAAATTTTCTTGGAAAATTTTTGGAAAATTTTTCCATGTTTTTATGTTACCAAAAGTTAGGTTATGTAATTACCTTTCGTTTGATACCTATCTTTCCCTCCTACCACTTCAAACGGCTGAGTTATAGCGTTTTTAAGAAATCCATAAAAATTTCCACTAAAATACCAGGCGTTTTTAAGACGAAGTAACAGTCGCGCAGAATTACCAGGAGGCAAATTTTTTTTTTTATTTTTTCTTTTTCACTTTTGACCCACTTAGAGGCGGAATTTTCGAAAAATCTCAACGGATTCTTGTTCGCACGATCACCCCCGATCGTTTGAGCCTATTTCCAGCCATAAATTTTCACGGAATTTTCCGGAATTTTCTTTTTTTGTTTTTCATTTTTGACCCACTTAGAGGCGGAATTTTCGAAAAATCTCAACGGATTCTTGTTCGCACGATCACTCCCGATCGTTTGAGCCTATTTTCAGTCACAATTTTTCACGGAATTTTCCGGAATTTTTATTTTTTGTTTTTCATTTTTGACCCACTTAGAGGCGGAATTTTCGAAAAATCTCAACGGATTCTTGTTCGCACGATCACTCCCGATCGTTTGAGCCTATTTTTCAGCTATTTTTTGGAAATTTTCTTGGAAAATTTTTGGAAAATTTTTCCATGTTTTTATGTTACCAAAAGTTAGGTTATGTAATTACCTTTCGTTTGATACCTATCTTTCCCTCCTACCACTTCAAACGGCTGAGTTATAGCGTTTTTAAGAAATCCATAAAAATTTCCACTAAAATACCAGGCGTTTTTAAGACGAAGTAACAGTCGCGCAGAATTACCAGGAGGCAAATTTTTTTTTTTATTTTTTCTTTTTCACTTTTGACCCACTTAGAGGCGGAATTTTCGAAAAATCTCAACGGATTCTTGTTCGCACGATCACCCCCGATCGTTTGAGCCTATTTCCAGCCATAAATTTTCACGGAATTTTCCGGAATTTTCTTTTTTTGTTTTTCATTTTTGACCCACTTAGAGGCGGAATTTTCGAAAAATCTCAACGGATTCTTGTTCGCACGATCACTCCCGATCGTTTGAGCCTATTTTCAGTCACAATTTTTCACGGAATTTTCCGGAATTTTTATTTTTTGTTTTTCATTTTTGACCCACTTAGAGGCGGAATTTTCGAAAAATCTCAACGGATTCTTGTTCGCACGATCACTCCCGATCGTTTGAGCCTATTTTCAGTCACAATTTTTCACGGAATTTTCCGGAATTTTTATTTTTTGTTTTTCATTTTTGACCCACTTAGAGGCGGAATTTTCGAAAAATCTCAACGGATTCTTGTTCGCACGATGACTCCCGATCGTTTGAGCCTATTTTTCAGCTATTTTTTGGAAATTTTCTTGGAAAATTTTTGGAAAATTTTTCCAAGTTTTTATGTTACCAAAAGTTAGGTTATGTAATTACCTTTCGTTTGATACCTATCTTTCCCTCCTACCACTTCAAACGGCTGAGTTATAGCGTTTTTAAGAAATCCATAAAAATTTCCACTAAAATACCAGGCAATTTTAAGACGAAGTAACAGTCGCGCAGAATTAACAGGAGGCAAATTTTTTTTTTTATTTTTTTCTTTTTCACTTTTGACCCACTTAGAGGCGGAATTTTCGAAAAATCTCAACGGATTCTTGTTCGCACGACCAGCCCCGATCGTTTGAGCCTATTTCCAGCCATAAATTTTCACGGAATTTTCCGGAATTTTCTTTTTTTTTTTTTTCATTTTTGACCCACTTAGAGGCGGAATTTTCGAAAAATCTCAACGGATTCTTGTTCGCACGATCACTCCCGATCGTTTGAGCCTATTCCCAGCCATGATTTTTCACGGAATTTTCCGAAATTTTTATTTTTTGTTTTTCATTTTTGACCCACTTAGAGGTGGAATTTTGGAGAAATTACACCGGATTCTTGTTCGCACGATGATTCCCGATCGTTTGAGCCTATTTTTCAGCTATTTTTTGGAAATTTTCTTGGAAAATTTTTGGAAAATTTTTCCAAGTTTTTATGTTACCAAAAGTTAGGTTATGTAATTACCTTTCGTTTGATACCTATCTTTCCCTCCTACCACTTCAAACGGCTGAGTTATAGCGTTTTTAAGAAATCCATAAAAAATTCCACTAAAATACCAGGCAATTTTAAGACGAAGTAACAGTCGCGCAGAATTAACAGGAGGCAAATTTTTTTTTTTATTTTTTCTTTTTCACTTTTGACCCACTTAGAGGCGGAATTTTCGAAAAATCTCAACGGATTCTTGTTCGCACGATCACCCCCGATCGTTTGAGCCTATTTCCAGCCATAAATTTTGACGGAATTTTCCGGAATTTTCTTTTTTTGTTTTTCATTTTTGACCCACTTAGAGGCGGAATTTTCGAAAAATCTCAACGGATTCTTGTTCGCACGATCACTCCCGATCGTTTGAGCCTATTTTCAGTCACAATTTTTCACGGAATTTTCCGGAATTTTTATTTTTTGTTTTTCATTTTTGACCCACTTAGAGGCGGAATTTTCGAAAAATCTCAACGGATTCTTGTTCGCACGATCACTCCCGATCGTTTGAGCCTATTTTTCAGCTATTTTTTGGAAATTTTCTTGGAAAATTTTTGGAAAATTTTTCCATGTTTTTATGTTACCAAAAGTTAGGTTATGTAATTACCTTTCGTTTGATACCTATCTTTCCCTCCTACCACTTCAAACGGCTGAGTTATAGCGTTTTTAAGAAATCCATAAAAATTTCCACTAAAATACCAGGCGTTTTTAAGACGAAGTAACAGTCGCGCAGAATTACCAGGAGGCAAATTTTTTTTTTTATTTTTTCTTTTTCACTTTTGACCCACTTAGAGGCGGAATTTTCGAAAAATCTCAACGGATTCTTGTTCGCACGATCACCCCCGATCGTTTGAGCCTATTTCCAGCCATAAATTTTCACGGAATTTTCCGGAATTTTCTTTTTTTGTTTTTCATTTTTGACCCACTTAGAGGCGGAATTTTCGAAAAATCTCAACGGATTCTTGTTCGCACGATCACTCCCGATCGTTTGAGCCTATTTTCAGTCACAATTTTTCACGGAATTTTCCGGAATTTTTATTTTTTGTTTTTCATTTTTGACCCACTTAGAGGCGGAATTTTCGAAAAATCTCTACGGATTCTTGTTCGCACGATGACTCCCGATCGTTTGAGCCTATTTTTCAGCTATTTTTTGGAAATTTTCTTGGAAAATTTTTGGAAAATTTTTCCATGTTTTTATGTTACCAAAAGTTAGGTTATGTAATTACCTTTCGTTTGATACCTATCTTTCCCTCCTACCACTTCAAACGGCTGAGTTATAGCGTTTTTAAGAAATCCATAAAAATTTCCACTAAAATACCAGGCGTTTTTAAGACGAAGTAACAGTCGCGCAGAATTACCAGGAGGCAAATTTTTTTTTTTATTTTTTCTTTTTCACTTTTGACCCACTTAGAGGCGGAATTTTCGAAAAATCTCAACGGATTCTTGTTCGCACGATCACCCCCGATCGTTTGAGCCTATTTCCAGCCATAAATTTTCACGGAATTTTCCGGAATTTTCTTTTTTTGTTTTTCATTTTTGACCCACTTAGAGGCGGAATTTTCGAAAAATCTCAACGGATTCTTGTTCGCACGATCACTCCCGATCGTTTGAGCCTATTTTCAGTCACAATTTTTCACGGAATTTTCCGGAATTTTTATTTTTTGTTTTTCATTTTTGACCCACTTAGAGGCGGAATTTTCGAAAAATCTCAACGGATTCTTGTTCGCACGATCACTCCCGATCGTTTGAGCCTATTTTTCAGCTATTTTTTGGAAATTTTCTTGGAAAATTTTTGGAAAATTTTTCCAAGTTTTTATGTTACCAAAAGTTAGGTTATGTAATTACCTTTCGTTTGATACCTATCTTTCCCTCCTACCACTTCAAACGGCTGAGTTATAGCGTTTTTAAGAAATCCATAAAAAATTCCACTAAAATACCAGGCAATTTTAAGACGAAGTAACAGTCGCGCAGAATTAACAGGAGGCAAATTTTTTTTTTTATTTTTTTCTTTTTCACTTTTGACCCACTTAGAGGCGGAATTTTCGAAAAATCTCAACGGATTCTTGTTCGCACGACCAGCCCCGATCGTTTGAGCCTATTTCCAGCCATAAATTTTCACGGAATTTTCCGGAATTTTCTTTTTTTGTTTTTCATTTTTGACCCACTTAGAGGCGGAATTTTCGAAAAATCTCAACGGATTCTTGTTCGCACGATCACTCCCGATCGTTTGAGCCTATTTTCAGTCACAATTTTTCACGGAATTTTCCGGAATTTTTATTTTTTGTTTTTCATTTTTGACCCACTTAGAGGCGGAATTTTCGAAAAATCTCAACGGATTCTTGTTCGCACGATCACTCCCGATCGTTTGAGCCTATTTTCAGCCATAAATTTTCACGGAATTTTCCGGAATTTTCTTATTTTGTTTTCCATTTTTGACCCACTTAGAGGCGGAATTTTCGAAAAATCTCAACGGATTCTTGTTCGCACGATCACCCACGATCGTTTTCAGCCATAAATTTTAACGGAATTTTCCGGAATTTTCATTTTTTGTTTCCCATTTTTGACCCACTTAGAGGCGGAATTTTCGAAATATCTCAACGGATTCGTGTTCGCACGATGCCCCTTCATCGTTTAAGCCTATTTCCAGCCCTATTTTTTTGGACTTTTTTGACCTTCAAAAGTGTGGGTTATAACCCATTGCCGAAAAAATTTTTTTGCCCGTAGGACCTCTAGATTTTCAGGGATTGTAGAGCTCGGAAAAAAAACAATATTTGTCGACTACTTTCCCGGATTTCCCTAAGGGGGCGGAGTTATGGGGCTTCGAAAGTACCAAATGGGTCACTTTTGCACCCCTATAACTCCGGAAATACCGAATATTTTGCCAGGATCTTCTTACCACTGATAGTCCTCGTCAAGGGCTACAAATTATATTATGAGGGTGACTTTCTATCTATAAGGGTTTTCCAACTAGGGGTGCCTAAAGTTCGGAAAATCGTTTGCAGACCAATCTTCCGATGACTGGAAAGTAGAGAAATATTGAATTTTCCAAAAATCTAATGATGCAGAAATGTAAAGGAAAGTTCAATCTTTGTTCTAAGATTTTTTTTGGAATTTTCCAGTGGAAAATACGGATTTTCCAGGAACAACGAAAAACATCGATTTTTACATATTTTCAATTGGGATTTTTTAGGCTTTCCCAATGGAATTTCCCGATGCCCTATTTATCACAGATAGTAGACTATATGCCACATACTTTAAGCCCTACCACAACTCTCTAAGACTAATGGTTTTCTCACAATGAGTGCCCAAAGTTAGGCTTACACGAAAATTTCCAAATCTTAAATCGGTTATAAGTCGAGTAATAGATTTTTCACGGAAAAAGTCCAGAAGCTTTGTTGTGCGCATTAAGAACCTTTATAATATGGCTGTAACGAAAATTGGCTACCTAATTTATTTTTTTCGAAAACATCAAAAAGTCCGTTTTCAGAAATTCCGGGAAATTTCTCTAGCCCAAAGTTGATGACTTACAGATGTTTTATAGCCATAAATGGATTTAGATGGTAAATGTACTGAGCGAGTGGTACTGAAAATGTTTCCTAACTATTACAGTTTTCCCGGAATTTCCCGATACAAATTAAAATTTTCCGGATTTCCCGGAAAATTTCCAGATGTCTTAATTAGAATATTAGAAACATTTTTTACCACTAGAGGACCCGAATCTATTTACGGGTTTTCCCGGAATTTTCATAAAACGGTTTCATATACATGGTGATAAATCCATGTTTTTTTTTTACAAAAAGTTAGGTAATTTAATTACCTATCATTTGATACCTATCACAACCTCCTACCACTTCAAACAGCTGAGTTAGGATTTTTGCCATTTAAAAAATATACCATCATTTTATTTTAAATATATTAATAATAATAATAGTAATAATAATAATTATAATATAATGTAATTGAAATTTTATATATAACTTATATCAAAAATAAATTTATATTTGAAAACAACAAATACAAGTCATTTCTTTTTATTTATTGTTTTCTTTTCCATTTAAAATTATGTATATACAAATATCAATGTTAAAAATCAAAGGCTAACAAATGTCCATTTCATACTATATTGTTGTCTTTGCTATATGAAAATTTTTGTTACCTATATTTATTTTTACGCCAAAATATATGCAATGTAAATATAAAAATTAAATAAATTTTTGAGAAATAGAAATAAATAAAAATATACGTTTTTTTTCCGATTTGTACCAGTCCAGCAGAAATTATTAAATTTATTATTTTTTCGAATTTTTTTTTTATATATTTATTGTAGGAGAAAGATATTACAATAACAAAGTTTTTTTTTCTATTTGTGACGGATAAAAGCAACAACAAAATGGTAAACAATAATAAAGAAACGGAATGTTGTGTTGTTGTTTTGTTGTACTATATATGTAAATTTTGATAATAATAATGACTTTTTAGAATTTTTTAATAAATTTATTAACATTTTCGTTTGTGATTTTTCAATATTTCGTTTTGCATATTATCATTTTTTCAATTACTTTAGTAATTAACATAATTGTTTTCTTCTTTTTATGATTTTTGTGTTATCTATTTATGTGTATGATAAAATTTTGATAAGAATAAAAAGAGACTATGATTTCTTATATACATTTATTTTATGTATTTTATTTCTGTTTATATTTTTTCGTTTGTGGTTTTTGCATATATATTTCTTTCTTTAAATTATCATCGCACATTTAATCACATACAATTTATTTTTATGTTATTTCAGATACATACTTTTTTTTTGAAAATATTATATAATTTATAAATAAAAAATAAAATCATTTGCAATTGTAATTATCCATATTGTTTACTTTTTTTAATGTATTAAAATAAATACCTGTGAATGAAGACTGATTTTTGTATTATTTATCTATTTATTATTATTGAAAAATGTTATCTTAATTTTCCTATTGATTCTGCATGGCACAATATATCACGATCGTTTGGACCGGTTTCCAGTTCCATTTTGTAACCATATTTTTCCTCATTTTATAAAAAACAAACCCAGTTGATTATCTAGAAACATAAGATATTTAATGACCATATATCTTTTCCAAAAAAAACCAAACGAAATCTTTATAATTCTATATCTCTCAATTATATTATTAATTTATTTTAATTAATAATTAAAACTATATTATAAATCTTAAATCTCGTTAATTATCTAGAAACATAAGGTAAACTTTTATTATTTCATTTTTTTCAAAATAGTAAGCAAAACATTTTTGTTCTTTTTTATAGAAGTATACAATTATTTCATTTGGTTTATTGTAAAATATTATTTAATTTTTTAAAATTATATTGCAAAATTAATAATAAAAGAGAACAAAATCACACCTTTTCTATCTTATCTGAAACGGATCAGGTAAGTAGAATGATCATATAAGAAAACATAAAATATAAAATATGTTCTTTTTCAGCAGTATAATTCTTTTCACGTATCCAGTCCTTTTAAAATATGCTTACGTTATGTGTGAATCGTTTGCAAAGAAATGTATTTGATAAAACAATAGTGTACATTTTAAACCACACATTATAATCTTAAATATTCACAATTTAATTTTCTTATCTTATTGAATATAATTTAAATCATTTAAATTTGTAGTAGTTGATAAACTTGCATATCTCTCTGCATAAAATAAATTAATTACCGAAAAGAAATGAAGTTATTATCCATACACATCATAAATAACAGATGCGATTGAAATATTTAACTATGATTATACACTAAAAAAAACAACATACATACAATTAACAAACGACTTAAGCCAATATTACCATATATTGGTAAATTGAAAAAATAATAACGAGAATCAGAGGCAGTTGGCAATTATTTTGCACGTACAACTGCAACATTCACTGTATTAGTTCCGTTTATCTATTTTCTATTGCCTAAACTTTATTTGCACGAACAAAAGAAAACCGGTTCGCATATCAATTGCGAAATAAAAGTATTATTATGCACTAATTTAACATGTAAATGCGTTGCATTTCATCTGAGGGAGAATATTTCGAATAAATAAAATTATTTTAGTAAACATACATTAATTGTTTGCTTGTTCTTAATTAATTTCGGTTATTTTTCCAAATTATTTAATATTTATGCTCGGTTTGATTTGAATATCACATCAACTAATCATTCCTTATATTATATTGAAATGGTGACACCAATAATTGAACAATATGGAAGGCACCAAATGCTGAAAATAAAAATGTTTATACGTTACGATTAGATGACTATAGGATAGTTTTTGTTTGGTTTTTTGTACATTTATTAATGTTATACTTACAATTTTATAAACATCAACAAAAACTTTAGATGGAATTCTATTGCTTGTAGTCTGTCTTTTGTGTTTACGTCTTTGTAATTTGTAATTTCAATGCCAATGAATGAGGTATAGACGAATATCTGCAAGGCTGTCTATTATCTTTAATTTTTGCTGCGGTTAAAACATTCCATTGCACCCAATCTAAACCTATTTGTATTATATCACACATTTACTTATTTATCTACATTTTATAGAATATTATTATTTTATTATTTATTTACAATTTAGTTTTCGTTTTGTTTTTTGTAAATTTATTAACGTTATACTTACAATTTTATAAACATCAACAAAACCTTCAGATGGAATTCTATTGCTTGTAGTCTTTCTTATGTGTTT
This sequence comes from Bibio marci, assembly GCA_910594885.2. Lineage (NCBI taxonomy): Eukaryota > Metazoa > Arthropoda > Insecta > Diptera > Bibionidae > Bibio > Bibio marci. The sequence continues at coordinate 18,722,520 of OU343115.1, read as the reverse complement.
AAATCTTTGTAATTTGTAAATTCATTGCAATGAATGAGCTATAGACGAATATCTGCCACGCTGCCTTTTATCATTATTTTTTGCTGCGGTTAAAACACATATACAGATTCCATTGCACCCAATCTAAATCTATTTATATTATATCACACATTTTCTTATTTATCTACATTAAATATAATATTAATATTTATTATTTATTTACAATAATTTTAATTAGTACAATCAAAAAAAACCCAAACAAATATTCCGAAAAAATATTAATAAATAAAATTACATCAAGCGTTAAACTTCACCAGCAATCATTTTGAATTTTATTTCAACTTTGACATTAAACATGTGACGTGCTCGAATTAGACATTATGACAGTATCTCCCTCTTTCAAGATATTATTACACGGTAGAGAAATAATCAATTACAAATGAGAAACTATATGAATGTATTAATTTTAGATGTATTAGAACAGTAGAATCAAAAGCTATTGATAATTTTTATTTTGTAAACCTTACAAATGTCAATAACAAAAATTAATTCTTCTAGCACTACTTTAAATCATCACCATTTTTCTCCAGCAAACGTCTCACCTCAGGGATAACGTATAATTTCACCATTACCTCTCCTTAATTTTTCTATACTGTTTTTCAAGAGTAATTAATTTTTGTAATTTTCACACAATTGACCAATATGAAGAGATTAAATAGAGATTTTGTACAAAATTTAGATAATGAAAGTTAAACTCAGGACAATTTTGAATTCCATATTTTTACTCCCCAAAACCCAAAGTAGAGAATTAGATTCGACTGAATTCATAGTCATGACGACCAAACAGCTATATATATTAAAATAGGCATTCCGTACGAACTTCGTTCAGACGTGGTTCTCACATGGGACTACAACGTAACATATAATTTTCCATGTAATATAATTCGCCGGTTATGAGTACAAAATTACTGCACATGCGAGAGTAGACCAATATTCAATACAAAGGTTAAAATTTGTGTTTTTTACCTATTTACATAGGGCAAATTTGCCTTCCTGTGAATATGAATGTCTACAATCACATGAATAATCGTTTCGCAACCAGAACAAGGGTCGTGCGCGTGCCAGGCCTCAATTAACGCTAATTGATAAGTGCCACGACCCCGGCCATAACATGGAAAACCTATTGACAATGGAAAAAAATAGTTAGATAATGTAGCTCCCAATGATTACACTACTGTTGAAATTCAATAATTTCAGCCGAAAAATATTATTTGTAACATACCGCGAATGTGTTTGAAGGATATTAAAAGGTATAAACGAACCTAAAGAACTGATATATATATTAAAATAGGGATTCCGTACGAACTTCAATCAGACATGGTCCTCACATGGGACTACAACGTAACATATAATTATCCATGTAATATAATTCGCCGGTTATGAGTACAAAATTACTGCACATGCGAGAGTAGACCAATATTCAATACAAAGGTTAAAATTTGTGTTTTTTACCTATTTACATAGGGCAAATTTGCCTTCCTGTGAATATGAATGTCTACAATCACATGAATAATCGTTTCGCAACCAGAACAAGAGTCGTGCGCGTGCCAGGCCTCAATTAACGCTAATTGATAAGTGCCACGACCCCGGCCATAACATGGAAAACCTATTGACGATGGAAAAAAAATAGTTAGCTAATGTAGCTCCCAATGATTACACTACTGTTGAAATTCAATAATTTCAGTCAGAAAATTACTATTTGAAACATTCCGCGAAGGTGCTTGAAGGGTATTTAAAACCATACACGGACTTGAATCTAACAAAATAAAAACGTGATCATTCACAGCTCAGAACGGTTTTATCGAAAAGCTCAGATTCCTTTGAATGTGAGCCCGAACACTTATATTTATAAAAATTAAAAATTATGGTTCAATCATTATTATGCTACTGGGAATTACAAACTTTAAAATTAATATGCACAGGTGATAAAATAAAAAAAAAATGTTTTTTTTTTTGTAGAAACTCGTTACTACAGCTTAGAACGGTTTTATCGGAAACCTCGGATATTCCTTTGCATGTGAGCCCGAACGCGTAATCACTTTGTTGGGAGGAGACAATCCCTGTACGTAACATATTAAAAGAATATGCCAAAGTGATTCCCGAAGTTTAAATTTACAAAATAAAAAAATATGAGAAAAAAATAACATTTTGACAATGTCATTTGAAAAAAAAACTCATATACAAATTAAAAAATAAAACTAAATTGAATTCAAATTCACGAATAAATTATAAATACGCGATCACGAATATTTTATAATCTCAATATTTTATTGGTTTGTCTAACTACACAAATATTAGCTATTATGCCTCGTGTAGAGAGAGAGACCAACAAAATAATTAGTAAAATATAAATAATAACCAGAGTGCTTGTGTTTTATTATATTTGAAAATTGGTTTTCAAATTTTTTCATTGGTTCATTAAAAACAAATATTAAATATTATTAATAGATGTTGACAATAAAACACAAGCGTCTGGTTTGATTGAATCTTAAATTATTAACCAATACAATTTTTAATCTAAATTATAATTTAAAACTTATAGAATATAGTAACTTACAAAATATTTACAAATAATTAGACACAAAATATACAATAGAAGACTAAATGGTTAGAGATAATATATATTCTTCCACAACGTACCAATTTATGTAAGTTATTAATTTTCCACGCAAAACAATTTCCAGGATGTGAGTGACCAGTTCATTGCACATGCCTGAGAGATTACACCAGTATTAAGTAAGTAAACAATTAAAAACCGACCGATTTAAAACCATTATATCAATTACAAATAAATAAAATTAGTGCGTCTTTTTCCAATAAATCCTACCCACTATTAAGACTACCAGAATGAAATTCGTTCAAATGATATTACTCGTTCAATTTTACACACACACCCCATAAATTATTAAGATCAGCCTCAGGAACGCATCCCCTATTCACAACAAGTGTTAATACAAATTTAATTAGATGACTTTCTACTCCCCTTACACCAACATTTTGAAGTTGAAACAATAAAATAACATGTTCTCTAAAAAAAACACATCCACGCACATCCACTCGTTGTACATAGCAAATACTAGCGTTCGAAGAGTCAAAAAATTTGTAATTGAATAAACAACCAAATAATCAACCCGTGTATCAAACAATATTCGACTGATTTTGAGTTATTGTTACGATGCGTGTGTGTTTATTGATTTAAAGAAAACATTATAATATTTTTCAACCTAGGAGTGTACCATATGAGACGTGTGCGAAGACATACGCTAAGCCACCATTTCATAATAGTGCCACTCCTTGTTGTGCACATCCAATAAATATTACAGTCAAATTAGTAAATTACTCTCGTATGTGAGTTTGTAACAATTCACCAATTGAACTCCGTAATTTTGCATTAACAAAGTTATGACGTGTGACAAAATAACCTAATCAACTACGAATGCATAAAATTTTAGTTAGCAATACTTCTCGGAGACGATAACACCCCAATAGGAATTCTTTGTATAGCGATAGGATATAGCATTGAGAAAAAAACAATATAAAACCAATTTTACTTAGATGTAATTAAAATAATGGACAAACAAAACAGTTAATTTACTTTATTTTTGTATACGAACGATCAATGGATCAAACGCGCACTTAACACACAGAATGCGTTAGTGATAACTAATTTAATATAAACTATGCTGACGATTTTTAAAAAACCCAACTACTGCATATTAAGTATTGATAACTCCGAAAAATTATTAAAAGAATGAGAGTGGTTTATCTGAATAAGATTACATGTTTCTTACATATTCAAATAAAACGCTCTCATTTAAAATTGTAAAAAAATTTTACATTTGACCTTAACTTGCGTTTTCGCGTAAAATTCTTTCAGAGAAATCACTACTAATATGGGGGTTAAACATGATCCGTATACGAATGAGTATAGAACTCCGAATAATACAACATGTAAATAGAATGCCAATGAAGGCAACTTTGTACATATTAATTTAAATACAATTTATACTGTGTCAAAAGACGATTAAAAAAATTTGAAAATATAAATGTGTTTTATTTGGAATTGTATTCGTATTCGGAGCATGTTTATAAGCATTTAAAATAATGCCTTCGTTATTTCTATATCTAATATCGTTCAGCATGATTTTGGGAAAAACGTAAAAAGGAGCGACTAGATCCCATAACTGCGCACAACACAAGTGGCACAGTGGATAATGTCGACAATTTTCTAATTTCTTCACTTGTTTTCCATTCAAGCGAAAAAATTAGTACAAAACTCTTTACAATGAGATTGGAATATATTAAAATTAAATCTGTAATATTGGTAGGCAAAATCAGGCGTAGCCAACAAGCCCAGCCAACTAGAACCATGGGGGTCCCATGATGGGAACATCGCATGCAATGTCTAAATTTATTATCCTGCAACCATAATACTCTGATCGGTGAGTATTACAGCCATTAAATTCTAAATGGAGACATGAACACACGACGCGACCCCAGGCCACAACACAAAAAGCTGTCAGCGATGGAAAATATAAACGTGATTACATAATAGAAAACCCGCGCGTAATTGATACTTTAATTTCTACTTTAAAAAAACGTTATGTAGAATACCTATCTATCTCAGATATTTTAGTTTCTTAAAATCTAAATTGTGTCTTTTAAATTAATGAATTAAACTAATTAATAATTAAATGGAAATTAATTAATATTATTAGCTTAATTCATCCAATTTACTTAAAATTATTAAACTTAACTTATAACTTAAATATAAATAAATAACTTAAAAATTAAAATCTTAAATTACACTTTAAATGCTTAAATATTATTTTCTTAACAGCACCAAATATGTTCGTTGTTTGTTGTGTTGTTTTAAATAAATCTGCAAATTTCGACGAATTTTTGTGAATAACCGCTTTTCTATACGAAAACATTTAAACATATATAACATATTAATATAAACAAATTTTGAAATATTAAAATTTATATAAAATATAATAAAAACATGGAAGTCACAGTAAGTTTGCACATGAGAAGAAGCAGATATGTCAACTAAACCTTCACCACAGCATGAACACGGCATTGCAGAAATGATGTCAAGAAATCCCAATGTTTCTCAAAGATATGGAAAACGTGAAGTTTTATTAAAATGAATATTATTTTTTAAATGCCATATGCACCCCACGACTGGAGTAACCTAATTTGCTAATCATAGATTAAACAATATCTGTATCAAAAATGAATTACCATTAATTGGCAACTAAAAGATTGCATAGTTTCACTGATACATAGTTTCAGTTAAATGTTTACGTATTTGTAATGTTAAATCCAGATATTGTTGTATTTTAGTAGATATAGTTCAATTATCATACTGCCAAACAAAATTTGCATCGATTCCTTGGATGTTTTTCGTATAGTAAAAGAAGCAATTTCGTCATATTTCGATTTTTTTTACTTCTGCAAAGGAAAGACGCCTATCATCTATTCAAAGCAAGATGACAAAACAAAGCGTTAGTGTCCCACAATTTGTTTGTCATATATCGATCGGTTGATTGTTCATTCAAAGCTAAGCAACACGTTCATGTAGTTCAGTTAAAATTACTGAAAAGGAAATCAAATAAATAACCGACGCGGATCATCGTATAGCACAACACATGAGAATGCAGAGAAGCTCGATGAATCGAATACATGTATTAAAAAACGTTTAAAACTACACAAAAAATCTAATTAATTTTAAGATATTCACTGTACAATGCACTGGCGTTGAAAAAGATGTTGTATGTATATACAATAATATATTTATATTTATTAAAAGTCGCTTATGTTATCAGTTTGATGTGGGAATACAAAGGAAATCTCTATATTTTGAAATTTTATTACACAACACAAACGATCAATTTAGATGTGCAACAATTATTATTTTATTTTAAAAATTAATTATAATATAGAATAACTAGGAATTTGCATACAATTAGAAATATCCACTATATTACTACCACTATTTCAATTATAATTGATTTATATAACAAAAATGTTCCAATTTACAGGTTATGTTTACGCATTATGGTTTTTTTTTATATACAGATGATGTACGTGTACGTGATGATGTTGCAAAATCTGTATCTTTATTATTTATTATACATTTTAATGCATATATTATGTAAACAATTAAATTATTTATTTTATAAAAATAGATTACCAGCAATTTATGTTTCAATTCAAGCAAAAATATTTCTGTCAAATCCATTGAAAATTACTGATGAAATCGTGAAATGTCACAGACAGCAACGACGGATACGAACCAAGTACTTGTCGTATGTTAAAAAAATGCCAGTGGAAGTACTCAAAATTGCATAACAATATGATAAAAAAAGTGATTTGTATTCCTTATTTTGCAATCGAAGTTGTTTGAAAAATTGCTGTTAAAAACGAACTGTGCAACCAATTATAAAAGATATCTTTTAAAAGTGATCAACTCGTGTTCGACAGCAACATGTACTACAAAAGCACTAGTATATCGTGTAACTAATGCAGTCATATACATGCTATAAAAAGAAAGGAATTTTATTTAGCGATCTTCCTTCATATATGTTTAGTCAAAAATTTAAAATTCTGAATCCCATGGTTAAATGTCAAGATAACAATAGAAACTATTATGACGCCAATATCATTAGGAGTACTTCAGCACGGTAGTGTAGTACATGATATTTATATTGCTCCAAGCATGGAGCTTTATATCATCTAATAAACTTTTCATTACAGCCAAGTTGGTAAATAACTCCGCATGGGAGTATATAACTATTTACCAATTGTACTGTAATTAACGAAAGATAGATGTTTTCAAAATACTATTATTTTTGTATGGGTGATTAGCATTGTTAATCTTTGAATATCGTCCAACACCATATTTTCAAAGATATCCGTTTTTCTTTTTATTCCATAAACGAACAAATGGTCACCCAGCAGAAAAATTTCAGTATTAAAATAAATACCGAAAAATTTCGTATGAAAAATAGCAGAATTGAACTCGCTATATTTCATGATTAATAATATATATTTCGGCGCTATGCAACTGCGCTACTGAGTGTTTTTTTTTGTGTGCTTATTATCCACATCATATTTGTTGACGACTCCGTCATATTGGCTATTAACTGCACACCACCTTCAAAATCTGACGTCACTTACAAATGGACAGTAAACTGCTAATCTACAAAGAAATTCAGTAAATGCCCGACGAATGTAAAGAATGATTAAGTAGGTTGGACGTATGGTTAACTACCAACTGTGGAAAAACAATCAGTTATGAATTCCAGAACACGGCCTCGGATCGGACAGGATAAACGGCAACGACTCATGCAACGAACATTTAAGGACAATGATTTACAATTTGCATCATGGAATGTTAGAACTTTGTTACGACAAGGTGCTTTAAGAGCACTTACTGATACACTAAGAAAAACCAAATTGGATATAACAGCTATCCAAGAAACTAGGTGGCCCGGAAAAAATGTATTGAAAGGAAAAGGATACATATTTTATTGTAGCGGTAACGATTGTAGTAAAAGAGAATTCGGTTTCGAAGTTTTTGGTAAAGCAAGAAAGTCAGTAATTGCTTTTATTCCGATTGATAAACGCATTTGTACACTACGTGTAAGAAAGAAAATCTTCAATTTGACCCTCATGAAGAGAAAACTGATGAGATTAAGAATGTGTTTTATGAAAAACTGATAGCAACAAATAGAGTTGCACCCGGCCACGACATTAAGATCATCTTAGACGATTTTAATTCCAAGGTAGGACAGGCAACAATATATCAACCACATATAGGTAAACACAGTCTTCATAAAACAACGAATGAAAACCGGTTACGATTGATTGATTTCGCCATGTCTAAAAACATGGTCAAGTACATACTTCCCACATAAAGAAATTCATAAGATGACGTGGTCTCCAGATGGTAGAACAAATAATTAAATTGATCATGTACTAATTTATGGACGTCATTGTTCAAATATAATGGATGTCCAAACTTGTCGTGGTTTAAATATTGACTTTGATCATTATCTAGTTAGAATAGTGCTACGAGCCAGATTTTCTGCCATTAATAACACATAACCCGTATGGTTGAAATGGGCACTCGGCGGTAAAACAATTGTACATGGATGCAATGGAACAACGAATTATTACAGATTTGGAGGATTATCAGCGAGATGATTTAAGGCGAGATGGCTAAATGCAGTAAACTGTGATATAAAGATCCTTATAATTCGGGATTGGACGACATTGACTGCGGATGGGTCAGGTTGGAGAAGGCTAAAACCGTACCTGGATTATAATGCCGTGTAGTAAGTAGTAAGTAAGTAAGTATGAACCGGATTGGCAGACCAACAATTTGATTTTAATTTTATTGAGAACAATTTTAAAAATTAAAATATTTATAATATAAAAATGAGGTATGATGAGTACGATAGTGGATTTTCATAACCTTACAACAATTTTGACTATTTTCCAAAAATTTCTATACCTCCCGTATTTATGTAAGCAAACGGCAATAACAATAATAATTAAATATTATTTATTTAAATAGTTTCTCACAGTTTGATACAATTCAATTTCTTATTCAATATTTTAGAATTATATTTTATACTTATATATTTTACTACATCATAAAAATTAATTAAATGTTTGACTTACCAATTTATTTGCTTTATTTATCTTTAATGGAATGATGTGTATAATTTGTAATTGTGTTATAAATTCATTGCTTTTGAAACGTTCCATACTTAAAAAAAAAACAGCCTCGTGCACAGGAAATATTTGCAAAATATGTGGTGAATGAAATTAGTGTACGTTTAAAGCCACACACAAATATTCATAATTTTCAATAATCCATAGTATCAGCCGAATTATTATATTAATAATATTTTATTTTTATTGCACATCATCATTTAAATTTGGTGCTGTTAAAGAACATAATTATTTTCATTGATCTTACTGCAACTCCAACAACCAGTACCCAACCACCGCAAAAGCTGTTGCATAATGTTAATTGTTCTGTAAATAAATAAATTATTAATTTACATTTAAGCTAATATAATAATAATAATTATTATTTAGACAGTATATAATTTCTAATTAGATTTCAGGAAAAAGATACGTTTTAATAAAAACCAATGTAGATAGAAGAAATAAGGTAGATAGTGAAATAAACTTTGACGTATCGAATTACATTCTAATATTTTTAAATTAAAAATACTTCACATTTTTATTTAAGAAAAAAGAAAAATGAGAGCTACTTTACACCACAAATGTCAAATTTAAATATTGCTTTGTGTTTTACTAATAACAAAATATTAATTAAAAAACTAAAGATTCTGAAAAATAGCATTTTCTATGAATTATTTATAAAAGAGTTTTTAACAATAAAAAAAAAAAAAAAAAAACTAATGAATTACTAAAATATTAATTATTTTTGTCATATAAATTCCTTATTTAAGTTTTTTAGAATTATATTTTATACTTATATATATATATTTCTTGATTGCTAACTAACTTACTTTATTATTAATTAAATAAATATTTTACTCACCCAATTATACAATTATTTACCATTCACTTCTAATGGATAGATGTGGATATTTTGTAATTGTGTGTAATAAATTAATTGATTTTAAAACGTTCCAACCTTTTTAAAATACAACCTCGTGTACATGAATTATTTGCAAAATAAATGGATGTGTCGAATAAAACTATTGTACGTTTAAAATCATACAAAATATTCATAATTTTCAATAATTCATAGTATCGGTCCAATTATTACATTATTTTTATTTTATATTAAACGTCTTAATGCACATAGTTAGATTTATTGATAATGAAAATCTTGTTGCAGCTCCAAGTACCACAACCCAACCGCCGCAAAATCTGTTGCATAATGTTAATTGTTCTGCAAATAAATAAATTATTAATTTGCATTTAAAATAATATAATAATAATAATAATTCTTATTTAGACAGTAAAAATCCTTAATTTCTAATTAGATTTCAGGAAAAATATACATTTTAATAAAAACCAAGGTAGATAGAATAAATTAGGTAGAATAATAACATAAACTTTGACGTATAGCATTACATTCTAAAATTTTTTAATTAAAATCACTTCAGTACTTTACACCACAAATGCCAAATATAAATAATGTGTTTTACTGATAACAAAATGTTAATTATAAAACTAAAGATTCTGAAAAATAGCATTTTCTATGAATTATTTATAAAATAGTTATTAAAAAAAAAAAACATTAATTGCTATATAAAATAATAATTATTTTGAGGTTATGAAAAGCCAATACAAATAAATTTCTTATTTAATTTTTAGAATTATCATTTAAATTTTTATATATTTTAGTATTTATTATAATTAAATAAATATTTTAGTTACCAATTTATTTATTATTATTTCTCTACTTTCTTTCCGCTTTTGATTAACAATTTGTAATTGCGTTCTAAAGATTGCTTGCTGCTGCCTAATGTTAATTGTTCTGCAAATAAATAAATTGTTATTTTACATTTACAATATGATAATAGTAATTATTTAGTTATTATATTATTATATACAAAAAAAAAAAAAAAGAAAATACTATGCATTTAAATGGATGCTTTCTAATTAGATGTTAGATAAAAATTTAGCGACTTTTCATCAGCAACGCTATCTTTTTAAACAACCCAATGTAGGTTTGTAAAGAACTAGGTAGAATCATGATACGAACTTCAACGAATTATTAATAAAACCATAAGAACATTTCGAAATATATTCTGAATTTTTTTAACACTACAAATAATATTAGAAAAAAGTAAAATTCGCTGCGCTCCAGAAGAACGAATAAAATTACAAGACTTACACCTCAACTCAATTACATATAAATTTAAAACATGAAAAACAATAGGCAAAAATATTAAATGAAAAAAAAACAAAAAACAAAAAAGAAAAATAAAACAAAAAAAAAAAAACAAAAAACAAAAACATTTACTGGACAAAAAATAAAAAACAAAATTATAAAGTAACAAAAAACTTGTAGCATTTGGATTTTCATATATGGATTTTCATAACCTCATATTTTTTATTAAGAAAATGAATGGCTGTTATTTTACATTACACAATTCTCTCATGTTTTACTGATAAAAATAATAATAATTATGAAAGTAGAAATTCTGCAAATTAGCCTTTTCTTCTTTTTTGACAAATAAATAAATTATTAATTTACATTTAAAATAATATAATAATTCTTATATAGACAGTATATTATATACAGTAAAAATCCATAATTTCAAATTATATTTCAGGAAAAATCGTTTTAATAAATGAATAAAAGAGTTATTGAGCGAATTTTTATCTCCTCAACGCTATCACTAAAAAATCAATGTAGATGGAAGAAATTAGGTAGAATAATGAATTAAACTTTGACGTATATTAAAATATTACACATATTTGAAATGCATTCTAATATTTTTTAATTTAAAACACTTTACATTTTATTTTTTTAAGAAAGCAGGAAAATGGGAACTGCTTCACTCACACACCACAAATGTCAAATATAATTATGCTATGTGTTTTACTGATAACAAAATATTAATTATAAAATTAAATATTCTGAAAAATAGCATTTTCTATGAATTATTTATAAAATAGTTTAAAAAAAAAAAAAAATCAATTGCTATAGAAAATAATATATATTAGTATTAATTATAATTAAATAAATATTTTAGTTACCAATTTATTTATTTTTATTACTCTACTTTCTTTTCGCTTTTGATTGATAATTTGTAATTTCGTTCTGAAGATTGTTTGCTGTTGCCTAATATTAATTGTTCTGCAAATAAATAAATTATTAATTTACTTTACAATATAATAGTAATAATTATTTAGTTATTATATTATATGCAGTAAAAAAAAAAATACTATGCATTTAAATGGACGCTTTCTAATTAGATTTTAGATGAATATTTAGCGATTTTTCATCAGCAACGCTATCTCTCTAAACAACCCAACGTAGGTGTGTAAAAAACTAGGTAGAATCATGATACGAACTTCAACGAATTATTAATAAAACATTAACAATATTTCGAAATATATTCTTAATAATTTTTTTAACAGTGCAAATAATATTTCTTCAAATTCTATTTAAAACTAATTAGAAAAACAAAAATTCGCTGCGATCCAGAAGAACGAATAAAATTACAAGACTTAGACCCCAACTCAATAACATATACATTTAAAATATGAAAAAAAAAAAAAAAAAAAAAAAAAAAAAAAAAAAATAATTGCTAAAATAAAGTAACAATTATTTAGCACTAATTCCCAAAAAGAAATAAAGAAACCTATATATAACAAATATTTTCACAAATATATAAATAATTTAGCAGTCACGAAGAAATTATATTTACCATTTTAAAATATTTCGTAATTGGTAATTCTTCAAATTCTATAGCAAAATTATTCACAAAAAAAAGCGACTTATTCGAATGAGCGATGAAAACAAAATGAAAAATATTAAAATAAATTTAATATAAAAAAAAAAAAAAAAAGTGCGTGTTAACAACCCAACAACTTTTAATGAAATGAGTAGAAAGAAATTATAAATTAAAACCCCACTTTTGTTTTTATACTATATACTCAATGTACTCATTATATGTCCAATTGTCAAATGTCAAACGTTAAAAGAGCGAGTAAATAAAAAATGAGGCAATATTTGCGATTTTGGCTTCGGGTCATGAACTCATGAACAAATAGCTTAAAATGCGTTCAAATATAATGTCTTTCTCGTAGTTTTTTTCCAGCCCAACTGTCAAATGTCAACTCTCGAATAAATTCCACTCTACTCTTCCTTCTCATATGTATATTATAATAAACCAAAATGGGTGAAGTTTTTGTGTAATGTCGACGTGAAATTTTATTTTCTTATTAGTTTTTAATTAAAAAAAATTTATTTTTATAAAATCATAAATAATTATTGTTTATTTATTATTATATTTCACAGTCATTTAATAATTTTAGTTTTTAATTATTTTTTTTTATATTTGGTTTTTTTTTAATTGGCTTTATTTTTTTATTGCGTTTTTTTTATCTTTTTTAATTGATTTTTATTTTTTTTATTAGTTGTTTGGTTTTGTTATTTAATTTTTGTTTCTTTATTTGAATTTTTTTTTTTTTATTTGATTTTTGTTTTTTTTTTATTTGAATTTTGTTTTTTTTTAATTTGATTTTTGTTTTTTTGTTTCTTTTATGATAAAAGTACATTTGAACTAAATTTATTTTATTTAATTTGTTTTTTTATTTGATTTTTATGTTTTTTTTATTTAATTTTTATTTTTTATTTGATTTTTTTTACTGTTGCTGTTGCAGAAGCAGATTACAAAACCAAATACAAAATTCAATAACTATGGATGAAGCAGCAAATATTCGTACGTAATTAATGTGTGTATTCGATTTTAAACAATATTAATAATTACAATAAATATTATGTTTCTTCTAAATAGATGCACTAAATAAAAAAAAAAAAAAATTATCATTAATGCATTCATGCGGCATGTATGATTATTCTGGACAATTTGAATTTAAAGTTGGTTTACCAACCAAATCAGGTGTATGTGGTGGTATGTTAGTTGTAATACCAAATGTTATGGGTATATTTACATGGTCACCATCATTAGATGTGTTAGGCAATAGTTGTAGAGGTGTTCAATTTTGACAAGTAAGTTAATTTTTTAAAATCTATATAATTTTAATAAATAAATTAACTATATACGTATATATTTCATGTGAACATTCAGAAACGACGCAGTAGGTTGCGTTCATGTTACATATTCGATCATGAAGTATCGGGGCTTAAATTTGCAAAATTTACATAAGAAACTCTTCAGTACAAATATAATTAAAAAAAATACTCCGTAAAATAAAAGATTTCGAAATGCATATTGAACTGAATGTTCATTGGATTCGTGGTAGCGGTACGGAAAATATATGTCTATATACTGGGCTTGAAAGTGTATCGTTGTACTAAATTTTAAAAAAATTAATAACCAAAAACCTACTAAATTTCCCGGAAAACACAGCACAGAAGATGGAACGGTGGGTTGCGATTTGGATTGTAAATTAATGTATTATTTATGAAAACAAAGCGTAATTATATTATCGAAATAACTGTATTCAGTAATGTATTGCCCATAATCTTTCGCCATCTTTTTGACATGATTCCTTGCTCATACATCTTCTAGTCACCATCAGCAAAAACCAATTGAATTTCAAATCATCATCATTATTGAAATTCTCACCGTTCCAGAATTTTTGCAAATAATGAATAAATGATAATCTGATGGTGCAAGGTTAGCTTTATATATTGTGGATGTGACAACACATTCCAACCAAGTGCCAAGTTAATTTTTACTTATATTGAAGCCGTTATTTTACTTGTCATTTTAAACGCTTTTCAATAAATGTATGCGGTACATCGAACTACTCTGCAATTTTTTTATGACTGTACGCTGTACGACCTGAACATGGTACATTATTGAGTGAAAAATCACTTATTCAATAAACCATTTTGTGGTAACTTATTGGTTGTCTAAATCTAAAAAAACATTGATGTAATATACTGTCGCGTCTGAAAATATACAACAAGTTATAATATCGGGATAAAACAAATTGTTAAAGTTCAACACGCTGGTAATCGATCAGAACAGTAACAGGTCTTTTATCGAAACAGTTTCCAATGCCAGGCACCATTGCGAAGACAATATCGTTGTATTTTTATTGTATATTAATTTTTGAGTTTAATTTCTGTCTATATTAAATTCAATAATTTTTACAGGAATTGGTGAATGTATTTAATTTTCATCGTTATGATAATTTAAAACATGCAGCAAATAAAAAAAGATTCACGTCGTCATCGGTACGAAACAAAAGGTTTATCAATTGTAAATTTATTAGTTTCGGCCGCAGGTGGTGATGTGTCAGCATTAAGACGACATAAATTATCGGGTATGCATTACATTTGGCCGCATCTGAAGGACATTTAGATTGTGTTGAATTTTTATTGGAACATTGTCATGTGACACACGATCAACGTGATCGTTGGGGAAATTTAGCCATTAATGAAGCTGAAACATTTGGTCATCATGCTGTTGTCAAATATTTACGAAAATATGATGAAGATTTAAAGAATTCGCAAAAATTAGATAATAACATTATAAATAAAAATGATGAAAAAGATGAACGAGAAAATTTGGATATAAATCAAATAACTACAAAAAGTAATGGACTTTATGATAAAAGTATTGAATCGAGTCCATTACCAAATGATGGTATCTTAGATGATGATTCAAAATCTTCACTTCCATAATTTCATTTTTTTTTTGTTTCCTTAATATTATTATTTAAAATAATCAATGTTTTTTAAAAAAAAGTTATTATATTATATATAATAATATAGTTATATATATTAATATGATGAATTATAATATACATTATATATATTTTAGTTATTATTATAGATATATACAAATAGAATTAATATAGTAGTATTTAGTTATAGTTATAAATATACATTGATGATTGATTGTATATTATGCGCGAGATAAGGTTTCTGGTAATTTTTTTTTCGTTATATAATAATAATTGATAATCTTCATAGAGCATAATTTTGTAACATTTAATTAAACCATTTTATTTGTAAATGATTAATATTATAAATATATTATAAGAAATGCGTATGGGAAAAGATATAAATGTCTGAAATCAAACATCTTATATCTGGCTGATTCCCATTGATTCAGAAATTGTGTGATCGCTATTGTAAGTGTTTACTTATTCTTATTTTAAATCTATTAAATTAGATTAATTATCATCAAGTTTAACATAAGAAATAACAAATACAGTTTATAAATTTTCCACTTACTGTTGTGATTCCCAGAACTTTCAGAATCATAAACTGTTTTCTCGAAAATCATTCCAGTAATTCGTTTATAATCACGCAATTTTTATTGTACTATATTTAAAATTTAAGTTAAATATCTTTATGTTAACTTTTTTCATACTACATATCGACTCTATGCACTCAAACACAATTGAATTTGATTTGAAACAACTTTGGGTTAACATTCACAGTAAAATAAAATCTAATCATTAACATATAACAAGTAACTTTTTGTGTAGTACATCCGCTATTATTTGCTGCTTTGATTATTCGAATTAAATTAACGTAACAAAATTGAGACCATATTAACCCATATTTATTTTTTTTTCATAACTATAATAGATTAGTTGTTTATAGTAAACTGCATGTGTCCGCCCGCAATAGCCTAATTATGAAAATAGATTCTTGTGATTTTGTTTATAATATTAATAATTTTGTATATGGTATAATATTGTTTGAACTTTCAGTAGTCTAATGTTGCTAATATGAAGATATCATTTTTAAATTATTATAATTAAAGTTTCTATATTGCTAGAATAATGCCTTGCTAAATATTGGTACATCACAATAAAATAATACTTATAATTTAGAAAATAACCTACATCGTCATCATCTTCTACTCATAATAAAAAATACATTGTTGATTATTTATGTTTTTTTTGTATTAAATGTATGTACACAAAATTTTACACTTCTACATTTTTTAAGTATTTACAATTAGATAATTTTCAATTTAAATACATATTATTTATAATAATTTTATTTCTAGAATGATGATTCTCATATAAAAATGATTGTTTTTTTAATTTTAATTAATTAATATATGTTATTTCAATTATTGTGTAAGCCTGATGAATTTCATCAATTTAAATAGAATAATTATAAAAAAAAAACACAAAAAAGATTGATTAAAAATGTTTAAGACTATGTTCGAATAAAGCTATGTGTTCACTGGGTATTCAAAGTCGTATTTAAAATACGTATTTTTAATCAATACTACGTGTATGGATGTGATTGTCATATCCAGTGGAAATATAGACTAAATATATATTATTATAAAATCACATAATTTTAATTACTTAAATAACATAATTTATATATATTACTTAATTAAATTAAAAATTCAATTATTAAACTAACTATAAACATCATCAAATTTATATTTCGAATAAATGAAACTTTATAATAATATGCAAAAAAAAAGCACTTATAATAGAAAAGAAACTCTCTAGTTTTTATTTGGAGGCGGCGTCGTTCGTGCGTACGTATAGTTACATCAATGAAATCGTTCAATTAAATAAATTAAAATCAATTCTAAATTTAAAACTGAAGACAATAATTATGTATTCAATAATCATTAATATATTAATATATATATATAAAATAAAATATAATATATTAAATTATTATTATTTATTATTAATTTGTTTTTTCTATATATAATATCAGTAATTATAATTAAAGTACGCGTTTAATGTAAATCGAAATATATTATTTAAAAATAAATAATTAAATTAATTATAAGAACAATATATTTAATTATAAATACACTATTACTTTTGAAAATTCAAATTTTTGTTTCTGTGATTTAATTTGTGTAAAAAATTCTGTTTTTGAATTTTATTTAAATTAAGAAATATAACGTAATTTTGTAATTAATTATATTATACTCGTACATAACACAATTATTATATAATTTTAGTTATATGATATGTGTACTGTAATTTATAACAAACAGTATACTATATGAATGCATTAAATAAAAAAGTATTAAAATGAATAAAGTGCTAAAAATATAATATATATTATATCTTTAGTTGAATAATATCAAAGATATTATAATTACACTATTAAAAGTGACAACCGACACTTTATTTTGTCTTTACAAAACACGTATGCGTAAGGATATGTTACCATTGGGTATGACAAGCCCATACATACGCGTATGCTTAGTTTAAAATACGTTTTCTAGATGGACACATCTAACATACGTATGACTAATCAACGTCATATGAGTCCTACGTCGAGTAACCACAAGTATGTTAAACGTTTTTATCTAAAATTTGTATTTTCAATTAATCATACGCGTATGAATATGTCTGTCACACCTAGTGGAAACATAGCCTAATATATAAACTAAAATACACATTTAAACACTTAAACAAAATTTATTAAATAGATTTTATTTACGTTTAAAAAGATTTGTCGAAATTATAAATGCATATATATTTGAATGCATATCGATATTTATTTATAATAATTACAAAAAAATCAATATTTCATTCATATTAACAAAAACAGAAGAAAAAAAATATATGTAAGCGAATACATTAACTTTGACTATATCACGACATGTGCTATAAAATTTAAACTATTTATAATAACATGAAATTAACAATTACTATTAACATCATATATTACAGAGCATAAATATTAAATAATTTGGAAAAATAACCGAAATTAATTAAGAACAAGCAAACAATTAATGTATGTTTACTAAAATAATTTTATTTATTCGAAATATTCTCCCTCAGCTGAAATGCAACGCGAACCGGTTTCCTTTTGCTCGTGCAAATAAAGTTTAGGCAATAGAAAATAGTCAAACGGAACTAATACAGTGAATGTTGCAGTTGTACGTGCAAAATAATTGCCAACTGCCTCTGATTCTCGTTATTATTTTTTCAATTTACCAATATATGGTAATATTGGCTTAAGTCGTTTGTTAATTGTATGTATGTTGTTTTTTTAGTGTATAATCATAGTTATATATTTCAATCGCATCTGTTATTTATGCTGTGTATGAATAAAAACTTCATTTCTTTTCGGTAATTAATTTATTTTATGCAATTATTATTACTTTATAGTTTAAAATAGTAGAATTTTTATATTATATTATTGGTATTATTTTCTATGAATTATTAAAACAAGAGTTTTTACCAAAACATAACAATTTTATGAAAATTCAATATTTCTACCCGTTTTTTCTTTATTTTATAATTATGTTTATTAATTTTTGTTGATAGTAAATTATTTTGTTAACAGCCAGTGTATTTTCTTAATTTAATGTGTTTGCCTTCTGTTTTTCGATTTTTATTGAGTTGAGGTAGCTATATTGCATTTATGATATGAAAATTCGCTGAATGCATCATTTATTCGTACATTAAAGCGTATTATTTTTTATAAAATCTAATTAGAAAGTGTACACTTAAATGTAGTGTATTTATACTGTATATAAATTATAATTACTAAATAATTATTATAATGTAAATTAATGATTTATTTATTCGCAAAGTAGCTGTTGTCAAGATCAACATCAACATCATCAATCAATAAATTAACAAAATTATGAAAGAGACATGCAAGTTTATCAACTACTACAAATTTAAATGATTTAAATTATATTCAATAAGATACGAAAATTAAATTGTGAATATTTAAGATTTTGGGGTTTAAAATGTACACTATAGTTTTATCAAATACATTTTTTTGCAAACGATTCACACATAACGTAAGCATATTTTAAAAAGGCTGGATACGTGAAAAGAATTATACTGCTGAAAAAGAACATATTTTATATTTTATGTTTTCTTATATGATCATTTTACTGACCTGATCCGCTCCAGATAAGATAGAAAGTGATTTTGTTCTCTTTTATTATTAATTTTACAATATAATTTTAAAAAATTAAATAATATTTTACAATAAACCAAATGAAATAATTGTATACTTCTATAAAAAAGAACAAAAATGTTTTGCTTAGTATTTTGAAAAAAATGAAATAATAAAAGTTTACCTTATGTTTCTAGATAATTAACGAGATTTAAGATTTATAATATAGTTTTAATTATTAATTAAAATAAATTAATAATATAATTGAGAAATATAGAATTATAAAGATTTCGTTTGGTTTTTTTGGAAAAGATATATGGTCATAGGAAGACCTAAGGCGAGATGGCTAGATGCAGTAAACTGTGATATAAAGATCCTAAAAATTCGGGATTGGAAGGCGTTAACTGCGGATAGGTCAGGTTGGAGAAGCGTGTTGGAGAAGGCTAAAACCGCACCCGGGTTGTAACGCCATGGAGTAAGTAAGTAAGTAAATATCTTATGTTTCTAGATAATCAACTGGATTTGTTTTTTATAAAATGAGGAAAACTATGGTTACAAAATGGAACTGGAAACCGGTCCAAACGATCGTGAGATATTGTGCCATGCAGAATTTAATAGGAAAATTTAGATAACATTTTTTAATAATAATAAATACATAGGTAAAACAAAATTCATTCTTCATTCACAGGTATTTATTTTAATACATTAAATAAAGTAAACAATATGGATAATTACAATTGCAAATGATTTTATTTTTTATTTATAAATTATATAATATTTTCAAAAAAAAAAGTATGTATCTGAAATAACATAAAAATAAATTGTATGTGATTAAATGTGCGATGATAATTTAAAGAAAGAAATATATATGCAAAAACCACAAACGAAAAAATATAAACAGAAATAAAATACATAAAATAAATATATATAAGAAATCATAGTCTCTTTTTATTGTTATCAAAATTTTATCGTACACATAAATAGATAACACAAAAATCATAAAACGAAGAAAACAATTATGTTAATTACTAAAGTAATTGAAAAAATGATAATATGCAAAACTAAATATTGAAAAATCACAAACGAAAATGTTAATAAATTTATTTAAAAATTCTAAAAAGTCATTATTATTATCAAAATTTACATATATAGTACAACAAAACAACAACACAACATTCCGTTTCTTTATTATTGTTTACCATTTTGTTGTTGCTTTTTTCCGTCACAAATAGAAAAAAAAACTTTGTTATTGTAATATCTTTCTCCTAGAATAAATTTATAAAATAAAAATTCATAAAAATAATAAATTTAATAATTTCTGCTGGACTGGTACAAATCTGAAAAAATACGTATATTTTTATTTATTTCTATTTCTCGAAAATTTATTTAATTTTTATATTTACATTGCATATATTTTGGCGTAAAAATAAATATAGGTAACAAAAATTTTCATATAGCAAAGACAACAATATAGTATGAAATGGACATTTGTTAGCCTTTGATTTTTAACATTGATATTTGTAATGTTTAGAAATGAAAAAAATAAAAATATATTAGAAAACAATAAATAAAAAGAAATGACTTGTATTTGTTGTTTTCAAATATAAATTTATTTTTAATATAATTTATATATAAAATTTCAATTACATTATATTATTATTATTATTATTACTATTATTATTATTAATATATTTAAAATAAAATGTTGGTATGTTTTTTAAACGGCGAAAATCCTTACTCAGCTGTTTGAAGTGGTAGGAGGTTGTGATAGATATCAAATGATAGGTAATTAAATTACCTAACTTTTGGTATCATAAAAACCGGGATTTTTCACCATGCACATGAAACCGTTATATGAAAATTCTGGGAAAACCTGTAAATAGATTAGGGTCCTCTAGTGGTAAAAACTGTTTCTAATCTTCTATCCAAGACATCTAGAAATTTTCAGGAAAATCCGGAAAATTTTAATTTTGATCGGAAAATTCCGGGAAAACTGTAATAGTTAGGACAAATTTTCAGTACGACTCCCTCAGTACATTTACCATCTATATCCATTTATGGCTATAAGACATCTGTAAGTCTTCTACTTTAGGCTGGAGAAATTTCCCGGAATTTCTGAAAACGGACTTTTTGATGTTTTCGAAAAAAATTAATTAGATAGCCAATTTTTGTTCCAGCCATATTATAAAGGTTCTTAATGCGCACAACAAAGCTTCTGGACTTTTTCCGTGAAAAATCTATTACTCGACTTATAACCGATTTAAGATTTGGAAATTTTCGTGTAAGCCTAACTTTGGGCACTCATTGTGAGAAAACCATTAGTCTTAGAGAGTTGTGGTAGGGCTTAAAGTATGTGGCATATAGTCTACTATCTGTGATAAATAGGGCATCGGGAAATTCCATTGGGAAAGCCTAAAAAATCCCAATTGAAAATATGTAAAAATCGATGTTTTTCGTTGTTCCTGGAAAATCCGTATTTTCCACTGGAAAATTCCAAAAAAAATCTTAGAACAAAGATTGAACTTTCCTTTACATTTCTGCATCATTAGATTTTTGGAAAATTCAATATTTCTCTACTTTCCAGTCATCGGAAGATTGGTCTGCAAACGATTTTCCGAACTTTAGGCACCCCTAGTTGGAAAACCCTTATAGATAGAAAGTCACCCTCATAATATAATTTGTAGCCCTTGACGAGGACTATCAGTGGTAAGAAGATCCTGGCAAAATATTCGGTATTTCCGGAGTTATAGGGGTGCAAAAGTGACCCATTTGGTACTTTCGAAGCCCCATAACTCCGCCCCCTTAGGGAAATCCGGGAAAGTAGTCGACAAATATTGTTTTTTTTCCGAGCTCTACAATCCCTGAAAATCTAAAGGTCCTACGGGCAAAAAAATTTTTTCGGCAATGGGTTATAACCCACACTTTTGAAGGTCAAAAAAGTCCAAAAAAATAGGGCTGGAAATAGGCTTAAACGATGAAGGGGCATCGTGCGAACACGAATCCGTTGAGATATTTCGAAAATTCCGCCTCTAAGTGGGTCAAAAATGGGAAACAAAAAATGAAAATTCCGGAAAATTCCGTTAAAATTTATGGCTGAAAACGATCGTGGGTGATCGTGCGAACAAGAATCCGTTGAGATTTTTCGAAAATTCCGCCTCTAAGTGGGTCAAAAATGGAAAACAAAATAAGAAAATTCCGGAAAATTCCGTGAAAATTTATGGCTGAAAATAGGCTCAAACGATCGGGAGTGATCGTGCGAACAAGAATCCGTTGAGATTTTTCGAAAATTCCGCCTCTAAGTGGGTCAAAAGTGAAAAAGAAAAAATAAAAAAAAAAATTTGCCTCCTGGTAATTCTGCGCGACTGTTACTTCGTCTTAAAAACGCCTGGTATTTTAGTGGAAATTTTTATGGATTTCTTAAAAACGCTATAACTCAGCCGTTTGAAGTGGTAGGAGGGAAAGATAGGTATCAAACGAAAGGTAATTACATAACCTAACTTTTGGTAACATAAAAACATGGAAAAATTTTCCAATAATTTTCCAAGAAAATTTCCAAAAAATAGCAGAAAAATAGGCTCAAACGATCGGGAGTGATCGTGCGAACAAGAATCCGTTGAGATTTTTCGAAAATTCCGCCTCTAAGTGGGTCAAAAATGAAAAACAAAAAATAAAAATTCCGGAAAATTCCGTGAAAAATTGTGACTGAAAATAGGCTCAAACGATCGGGAGTGATCGTGCGAACAAGAATCCGTTGAGATTTTTCGAAAATTCCGCCTCTAAGTGGGTCAAAAATGAAAAACAAAAAAAGAAAATTCCGGAAAATTCCGTGAAAATTTATGGCTGGAAATAGGCTCAATCGATCGGGGCTGATCGTGCGAACAAGAATCCGTTGAGATTTTTCGAAAATTCCGCCTCTAAGTGGGTCAAAAATGAAAAACAAAAAAAGAAAATTCCGGAAAATTCCGTGAAAATTTATGGCTGGAAATAGGCTCAAACGATCGGGGGTGATCGTGCGAACAAGAATCCGTTGAGATTTTTCGAAAATTCCGCCTCTAAGTGGGTCAAAAGTGAAAAAGAAAAAATAAAAAAAAAAATTTGCCTCCTGGTAATTCTGCGCGACTGTTACTTCGTCTTAAAAACGCCTGGTATTTTAGTGGAAATTTTTATGGATTTCTTAAAAACGCTATAACTCAGCCGTTTGAAGTGGTAGGAGGGAAAGATAGGTATCAAACGAAAGGTAATTACATAACCTAACTTTTGGTAACATAAAAACATGGAAAAATTTTCCAAAAATTTTCCAAGAAAATTTCCAAAAAATAGCTGAAAAATAGGCTCAAACGATCGGGAGTGATCGTGCGAACAAGAATCCGTTGAGATTTTTCGAAAATTCCGCCTCTAAGTGGGTCAAAAATGAAAAACAAAAAATAAAAATTCCGGAAAATTCCGTGAAAAATTGTGACTGAAAATAGGCTCAAACGATCGGGAGTGATCGTGCGAACAAGAATCCGTTGAGATTTTTCGAAAATTCCGCCTCTAAGTGGGTCAAAAATGAAAAACAAAAAAAGAAAATTCCGGAAAATTCAGTGAAAATTTATGGCTGGAAATAGGCTCAATCGATCGGGGCTGATCGTGCGAACAAGAATCCGTTGAGATTTTTCGAAAATTCCGCCTCTAAGTGGGTCAAAAATGAAAATAAAAAAATAAAAATTTCGGAAAATTCCGTGAAAATTTATGGCTGGAAATAAGCTCAATCGATCGGGGCTGATCGTGCGAACAAGAATCCGTTGAGATTTTTCGAAAATTCCGCCTCTAAGTGGGTCAAAAATGAAAAACAAAAAAAGAAAATTCCGGAAAATTCCGTGAAAATTTATGGCTGGAAATAAGCTCAATCGATCGGGGCTGATCGTGCGAACAAGAATCCGTTGAGATTTTTCGAAAATTCCGCCTCTAAGTGGGTCAAAAGTGAAAAAGAAAAAATAAAAAAAAAAATTTGCCTCCTGTTAATTCTGCGCGACTGTTACTTCGTCTTAAAATTGCCTGGTATTTTAGTGGAAATTTTTATGGATTTCTTAAAAACGCTATAACTCAGCCGTTTGAAGTGGAAGGCGGGTGGGATAGGTATCATACGATAGGTAATTACATAATTACGTTTGATTAAGGTTGGGGAACTATTGATGAACTTATTAAAATAATTAGACAAATATTTTTTTTTTACATTAAATTAAATACATTTAATAAATATGTAAATTATAATACATTAAAATAAAGATTCCTAATTTCAAAAAATTAATTAGTATCTATTTATATTATTTTATATTAATCTTCAATGGCTCTTCAAAACACTTGATGGTTGTTTAACGTTTTTTCGGATGTATATTTTTCTGCAATCCATTGTAAAGGAAGCTGTTTATTTTTATTACAGCAAATATTCTTCTGCTGATATTTGTAAGGTGTTTGTGTTTTTACTTGTTGTTTGTTAATAAGTCAACACCTGTATATAATCTCACTCCAAACCTACATACCAAATTGGTACGAAATTGGCCAACAGATCATTCGGTTGTACAATTAATTTTAAAGAAACTTGTTAATAGATACCTGTATAATTCTATTCCAAACATATATACAAAATTTGATCGAAATTGATAAACAAATTAAACATTATTTTCACTATCATATGGCTATGATTGCCTAATAACTATTCTAAAAAAACCGTATCTTTTGGTTATTTTTCAAAGTTTTTCATCTGTTTATGTAATTGTATGTATTGTTTGTATACGTAATGCTCTGCATTCCTGTTAAAGGAATTATCTGCATCATTTCTTGACCAATTTCGATGAAATTTTATATAAAAAGATTCTCGAAATAGGATTATACAGGTGTTTAATTTCTTGTAAAAAAATTTCTTCTTTCTATATGTCTTATCAAATTGTACTGAGCATTGTAGTCAATTAATATCGAATTATCATTACAATATTCACATAAATAATTAATGTTTACTTATAATTATATATAAATATCTTACTTCTATTATTATCTATTATTAATTTTAACCCTTGACATCTTAATAATTACAATACTTTAAGTAACTATATGTTCTTTTAACATATTTATTTTAATAATTTAAATTGAACGAATTCTAAATTTTTAATTTAAATTCAATATGTTAATTTAATGAAGTTTACTTTATAATTAAGGGTTTGTTTGTTATTTATCTTATATAATAAATGTTACATGTAATTGTAATTGTTAAACTTTATAATCATGAAATTAAATTGAATTATAATAAAATGAAGTCATTTTTTAACATTGAATTCTTGGTAGAAATTTTAATTTAGCTAATTCCATATTCATTTTTAATGTATAATATAACTTCTAATACTAGTATAATGTTGTAGTTAATTGTGATAGTTACAATATACAATTACATGTAAAATTTAATTCATGCTTAAAGCTAAAACTTATTTTATTTATATATTTATTAAAATATCATATTTTATATCATCAATCTGATAGAATGGTGTGTGTTGCTAATAAATCATTAATAATACTCTGATTCCAGAAGTTTATCACAATTTAATAATCGAATTATGTGTTTTTTCAATATACTTTTTTTAAATCATCTGCAAATATGAGATTAATATTATAGAGAATTGTGTTTAAAAACATTTCATATTACCAGTAAACAAAACAAATATAATTTATAATTTGCGGTAATTAATTAAAGACCAATTGATGAATTGTTATAGATTCCCATTTGGAATAATTTATCAACTTCACGGTAATGATATATGTTCTTGATTTTGTATTATCTCCACGTGTCCATCACAAATAACTGCAAAAAATGCTATACATAAGCTTCCATTGGTTGTGGCCCTGTAATATATTTTATAATTATCACCAATGGTATGACGAATGTAATAATTCCAATTTATATTTTGGTACACCAGCAACTATTTATTTATTTTAATGATCTAATTGCAGTCTAATTGTTTTGTTTTCTAATATGATACGGATAGATGTAAATTTAAGTTATGTTCCAACATTAAACTGATCAATAATTGACACAATTGGTTGATAAACCATAGCATGGCTATGTTTATAACAATCTGATCTCTGCTTGAAGTAGCATTACCATATATATTCTTCAGCTATAATATTATAAATTAAATTATTATTATTAATTAATAAGCTACATATTATTATAAAGAATAAATTACCTCTAATACGATGCATTAAATCCTCATAATATGCCATTGAATAACGTATGTATGAAAATGTCGCAAAAAGATTTCTTGCATAGAATCGCTATGAATTTATTTTGAGAATTTTAAACGATGACAAACGCACTTTAAATGTAGCACTTCAACAATTTTGAAAAACGTAATGAATAGAGCCTTTCAATATAGACTTTTTTTTTATGATTCATATCTACAAATTGTCTAATAAGTTCTACGTCTGCATCTTGGAATTTTTGTATTTTATTGCTTATTAATCGGATAAAATTTAACTATGATAAAAAAATTTGTTGTAAAATGTAAAAAGAAAAATATTCTTAAATTGCAACATTTTTATATTTTTAAATTATAGTATTTTTCTTACCTTATATTGAATTGTGTGATGCTTACTGATTTTAATTGACAATTACCAATTAGGTACTGGATCAACTGTTAATTTTGCAAGAATATAAATAGCTGTAGCTACATCTTGACTGTATTTAACAAATAAACCACAGCATAGTATTCATTATTATTATCAGTGATTGTTTATGCATGATGATTGCTGGCGTATTTGTTTCCGTACTGACATAATTTTTAATACTTCATTGATGCTTAAAAGCAGTCAATAATTTGGTAATGAATTGAAATCAAATTCTTCCTAATTACGTGTATATTGCATTCATTATCAAAATTTTGAAACTGGTTACAATTTTCTTTACCTCGAACACCAAATCCACTAATAAAATAATCAGTGACTGTAGCTGAATCCCTTATTTAACTAAAATATAAATTCAATTTTATTTTTAATTAATTTAAATTGTTTTTATACATTTTTACTTTTTTTTTTTTTTAGAGGTTATGTTACATAAGACATCTTTTAAAATCACAATCTTAAGATGAATGTTATTCCTTTTCAGTTGGAAACCGCAAAATCATTAAGAAATATATAAACATCAATTGAAATGGTAATTTTTATAATTAATTATGATAAATTATAAAAAAAAATTAAAATTAAATTTCTTTTACATCACTTTTGTTTCTACTAAAAATGTTACAACAATTATTTTATTAATTTGTCAACAAAATCGTCAAATGAGTAATCAGTAACGAATAAAAAGTAGTGAATAAAAGTACAGATTACTTTCTGAACAGATTCGAATTCGACCGATCACTTAGAAGTAATCTAAAATCTCATTACAATTCTATGTCGATGGTTACAATATATAAAATTTAACACAATACAACAAAAATGAAATGGAAAAAAATATAACCACATAGAACGAATAATAATCATAAAAATATACACGCCCCCACATAACACATAAATAATATTTTAAAATTGATGACGACTGACGTGTGACGATAATCACAAATAAAATGAACAATATTAATTTGAAAAAATAAAAAAAATACACATCTTCAACATTCTGTGTGACTGTTACGAACCATAAAATTTACTATAAAATTCAATAAAAAATTATTATTTTATAGCATTCGTGTGTGTTTGTGTATGTGATTTTTATTCGTTCTCCCTATATATATATCTTTTTTTCATACATATTGCATTTTGTGTGTATAAAATAAAATAAAATCTATGATAATTATAGTATTGGATGTTCCAAAACCTTACAACATTATTTATTTAGAAAACATTTTCTTTCAAAATAAATTAGAAGGTTAGAAAATCCGAAACTTTTTTCATGCTTTCTTATAAATTGTAATTTACAATTACACTAAATGTTAAACATTCGAATTGAAATCTACAATAAAATTTATAAATATTTGCGATGTTTTTTTTAGTATGGACACACATGTTCTTTTGTTAATATTATTAAAATTACAATTTGATAACCAACAAAACGATAACAAAATGTTAACAAATTATTTAAAAATTTAAATTCCTATTTTTATTATGAAAAAAATTTTGATGAAAAATGTACTTTATAAATCTATAGAATAAATATTTCGTTAATTAAAAGTTAATCTTAGTTGTTATATATATAAATATGTATGAATAATGTGTGTGTATGTGTTTGTGTGTGCGTGCGTGTGTGTGATAAATTGATAATTAAAGAAATAACAAAACGTTAATTTTTATTGAATAAAATATTTTAATTTAATTTATTAAGCTATATTTACACACACATACATAATATTTTAATATTTATTTATTATTTATTCTTATCATTTTTCACAATTGTTCATAGAAATTTATAAATTTTATTTGTTATTATTATAATTATTATTTATTATTTATTTTTTCTGTGGTTTTTTTGTTTTCCGTTTTTATATTTAATTAACAAAATTAATTAATTCTTCATTTGTTTTTTTTTTTTCTTTATTTTTATGATAATATTAAATTTACTTAAGAACTTTGTTTTTTCAGTAAATTGTAATTTTATTTATTTATTTATTTGTTTGTTTGTTTGTTTCTTTTTTTTTTAATTTATTAATTTTATTAATAATAACAATCAGTTCTGGTCGCAAAACAGAGGAATGCAACGACACAAAATTTATTCTAATAATAAATTTTATTGTTTTTTTTTTATATATTTATAATTTAATTTATTTTTTTTTTTTATTATTTAGTTATAATTTCATTTTTTTTAATTTAATGGAATTAATTTTATTTTATTTTAAATATTGTTTTTTTTTTTGTGTTTTTTTTTTTTAATTTGATTATAAAATGAAAAAGTTTATTGAATATTTTCCCAAAATATAAATATGGAAATGGAAGATATAAATAAAATATATAGTTATGGTATTATTTTTAGCAATATATTAATATACATTCACAACAACAACAGCAACGACGACGACGACAACAGAGAGAAAAAATAATTATAATTAATTTGATGAATTAAATTTAATCACACACACACACAAACAAACGTACAAACATCCACAAACCAAAAAAATAAATAAAATATTTATTAACAATTAAGTTATCGTATTTAAAAATTTATTGTCATTAATTAATTATATAATTTAATCGTGATTTGCCTTGATTTGAGATTTAAATATTAGGCAATTTTTATATTTTTACTGTCTGTTCGAAAATAAATATAATAGATTTTGCCGTACAATAATTTTCTATAAATAAAAAAGGAGACCGCGATTAGCAGCGATTAGATGTTAATTAAACATTCTTGTTATTAATTTTGCTAATATTTTGCTATTTATTAAAGTACAATAATATTTCTATTTTTTAAATGAAATGGAATGATAATAAATTTAAAGAAATGTCCCATAATATAATTGTGTGCGTGTTCCACAATTTGTATTATAGCCGTAATATTAGGTGTATGCTGTTTTTTCTAAAAAAAAAGGAATGTTTTCGGCAATAATTATAAGAATCTATTTATTTTGTCACAGTGTTGTTTTCTATATGAACTTGGTAATATTTGGTAATTCATCGGTCTTATTCTTTGTCGCAATAAATGAGGCTATACTTGCGTTTTTGGAACGAACGTAATAATATAAAAAAAAAAAAAAAAAATCTACAAAATTATCTCATATGTTACTAAATGGGAACCTTTGTGTTTCTGTGACGCAATGGTTAAAGAGCATCTAATTCTTCAATCCGAAGATTGTGAAGCTTTTCACGCGAAAAAATTCCTCAACCAAATCATCATTTGTTTGTTTATGAAAATATAAAGCGAATATATTTCAAAATATAGTGTTTTAAATGCTCTTCAGAGATTAGCAATGTATCTCCGTGACACACATGGCACGGATGATTCAACCGCATAAAATGACTAAATTAATAAAAATCAGTCGAAACACACCCAATAGGTGAAATGGTACGTACTAATATACGGCGAATTGGCTAAAATGTTAATATAGTGAGGATGACTTGGCGTTTGACAATGTAATCAACTTGTATAGTCGTCCGTATAATCCGTGTGACTTATGTGAAAGAACAACAATACCGTTTTCCCATATAATATTTAACATTCGCCCCCCCCCCCCCATAACCCGTCGTAGCCTCAAGTTCAACGGACTATATTTAAATATTTATATTGAAATCGTTCGGTAACAAAAGAAAATCAAACCGGCATATTAGAAAGTTCTAATTCTTCAAAATATAATAATTGACTAAATAAAATAAAAATTTAATAATGAGAAAATTAATTCCATTAATTCAATATTTTTCTGTGTGGGGGCACACCAAAACAACAAACAATAAAATTTATAAATAAAATAAAATGAAAATTAAATAATTTATAAATAATTGAATCATGAATTTTTTTTATAATTTTGCATAACTCACCAACCCACACACACACACATTCAGACAAAAAAAAAAAAAAGACATGTACACAAAAAATGAAAGGAAAACGGAATTCTAAATTATTATTAATTTTTTTTTGCATTCATCAAAATTGGTAATTATTTGTTAAATTATTAAATTTTATAATTAATTTAATTCATTAATTAATTAAATGTATTATAACTATTTAAATAAGTAATAATATTTAATATTATTATTATTATTATTATTATTATTATTATTATAATTATTATTATTTTAATTAATATTATTAATTTAATTTTTTAAAATTAATTAAGATATTTTATTAATTTAATTAATAAATAATTTTTATTTTTTAAGGCGCAAATAAAATATAATCATAACAATATATATTAATTAATGTGAATAAATTATTTAATAATTTAATTTTTTTAATTTAGGTAAATCACACTAGAAGAAAAAAAAATAATTATTTTTAATATTTTTATATATTTTTTTTTTTTTTACGTTTAAATTATTTAATTTTTTTTTTTTTTTGTTAAAAGCGCATTACTAATTATTTCTTTTTTCTTTTTTTTTTTTATAATTTAAATAATATATAGAAATTATAATGGTTAAAAATAATTAATAATAATATAATAATAAAAATAAATCTATTTTATATTAAATTTAAATTTAGTTTTAATTTAAGTACATAATTAAGAGGGTAAAAGATTTTTATTGAATTGTTTCCTTTTATAGAAATTTAATTTAATTTGTAAAAAATAATGTTTTTATTTATTATTATCAAAAACAAAGTCAATAAAAAAAAGAATTAAGTGTTTACTGTTTTATTATAAAAATGATAATTGGTGAACACCGACATATTCGGAACATAAAATATTGATGGTAAGGGAACGACGAACGAGCGCTGCTGATGTATGTATACGCTTATTATTGAAAAACCCTGATAAAGGACACAGTTACAAATTTAACAAAAACTATTGGATTATCTGTCGTTTACTGTAACCACAAAACCAACGGAAGAGGACGTAATTGGTTCCACACACACACACACTGGAGGAATCCATATACGCGCATACACACGCATATTAAAACATATAGGAAAATGCATATGGAGTTTTACTGTCACCGCCGCTGTGTCTAAAGTTATTTTTATGAAAATTAGTATATCCTTCAACAATGTCTCCTCAGACACGTTATATTTTCAATTCAATAATTTTGTGCAACTTTTGTAAATGATGTGTGCCATAAATTAAATGCACTTCATATGCGGGTCATTATATGAATTTCAAATGTTTTAATTAATTTATATATAATTTTATATTTACAGCCACGCAGTACATTATATTATTGAACTTTAAATTTAAATTTAAAAACATTCACCATCAATATTTTATATTTAAATTACATTCGCATATATATTATTAAACACCAACTGTGTCGTGTCAATTCGCGTTTTATATATTTTAATGATTGATTTTTGTGTTCATTGAATTAATTCTCTTAATTTTTCGATTTAAGTTAATGAAATTATTATGTACTTATCTTCAAACATTAATTTTAAATAGATTTTTTAGTAAATTAATAGCAGTGTTTCAGAGTTCTAAATTTTGAAATCGGAAAATTTAGACGATATTATTTATAAATATTCCGTGTGGTTAATCCGAATTATGCAAAGTAGCCGATGAGCAGATTATAGAGCGCTCTGATTAAATTATTAATTAGTTCAGATCACTCGCATCACCGTCATCTTTCCACGATTTCATTTGTTTACATATTTATCTTTCCACTTTTACAACTATCGAACTTTGTACATCCGGCGACAAAGTTTTATATTAGGTTAAATGAAAACAATTAAAACCATGCAAAGACGACCGACCAGCAGTGACGATTTACTTGCATGTAAATCTATACTTTTGTAAGTGTTTAAAAACTGTTTACAGTAAACAACTATCCCATATTTCAATTATTGATTAACATGTGCAAAAAAAAAACTAATAAATATATGAAATTTACAAAAAATTATATAAATTATTATCAAAAAATTTGATTTAAAATCAGTTTTACGCTATTTTTTTTTTTTGCAAAGGCACATTTGTGAATTTCTATAAAAATTGTTGTTAACTATAATTTTAAAAAATAGTTAACAAAAAAACTCTTCAAAAAAAAAAAAAAAAAATTGTGTGAGTTGTAAATTTTCTTTAACAATAATTATATTAAAATTTTTAATTAAATAAATCTAATATTATTTAAACTTAAAAAATAAAAATTTATTAGTTTATTTTTAAATTAATTAAATAAAAAAAAAAAAAAAAAAAACACACTATAATTAAAATGTCAATGTTTGATTGTTGGTCATGCCATTTTCTTTCTATTTCTTATACATTGTGTTTTTAATGGTGGTGATGGTGGTGGTGGTCGTGGTGGTAATGGTGAGTATTTGTGTCCGAATTTAAAAAATTAATTATTTAACTATTTCAAAAACACTATTTATTCTAGATACGAATCCTTTGGGTGGTGCTGGTGTGGGAGACGTAATTATTATGAATTGAATTGAGGAATTTTATAATGCCATTTAGTATTGTGTGCCATCACTTTGGCATATTATCGAATTCAGTGGCTGTGACCCATTCATATAATGTCAAACAAATTCCACGGATGAATTTCGAAATAATTATATTGAAAAATACTCAACTATATTACATTCAGAGATTAACAATGTCTTTACGGCTATGCCAACACACCCACCCATACACAATACTACGCGATATTCATTAGAATTGGTAATTCCTTTTGGTAAAATGATAACATGTAACCCCATATTCAAAACACTTCAAAGAAATCTTATGAAATCCAATTTATACTTGTTTAATGTTTATACAACAATACTATTCATTATAACCAAAATAGAAGGTGACAAAATCACGTTCATACTAATCTAATACGTAATACCATAAGATTAGTTATTACTTCACCTTATTATTTTGATTAATACATAAATTAAAAGTATTGTATAAAAATAAAATTGATTTTAGTATAATTATTGTTAAATGATTCATTAAATGTGTGAAGATCTTATATAAATATTGATGAGACATATTAACTTTAAAATAAATTCTAATCATTTAAATTCGGACACTCTCAATTTCGCCGATTCTTGTGGATTATTTTGATTGATTGATAAAATCTAATTTAGAAAGATATAAATTAAATGGCCCTATTATTCGCTTAAATTTATATAAATTTATTAGTTGTATTTTTTAGATTTTCTAATTATCATCATCATCATCGTGGGAGTCTGGAGTCGACGTCGACGTCAGGTCAATTACGTCAATAAATATTTAATCAATTTATAAAATAATGTTTATAAATAAAACATTTAACTTTTATATTCCTCCTTTTTTTCTTTAATCTTTTTTTTTTTTTAAACAGCAAAATCAACTTCACCCCATGACAACGAATCATTAGACATTTTGAAATCATCAATATTAAATAAATCTAATATGTTGTCATGATTAAGAGACAGTGGTGGATCATAAATTTCAGAATCATCAATAATAATACCATTATGATGCAGTAAATGATGATTATTATTAATATAATGATGATGATTTTGTTGTTGTTGTTGATTTAAAAATGATGTTTGAGTTGTTTGCTGTTGTTGTTGTAGTTGTTGTTGCTGCTGCTGTTGATGGTGTTTTTGGTGCTGGTTGTGGTGGTGCTGTTGTTGATGAAGTTGTGGAAATGGATGTGGTGGAGTGTTTATTTGTTCATCGGAAACACCAGTTATTGAACTAAAATCAAAACTAGATAATGAATTTGCAAAATCTTCAATATCCATTGGCGTTTCATGGAAATTATTATTATTATTATTATTATCATTATTATTATTATCATTATTATTATTATTATTATTATTATTATTATTATTATTATTATCATAATTATTATTACTATTATTATTATTACTACTATTATTATTATTACAACTATTATTATTATTATTATTATTGTTGTTATCGTTACCATTAGTATTAGAATTTTTGTGATTACTTAAATTAAAATTACTATTATTATTAATTTTATGACTATTATTATTATTATTATTGTTGTTTTTATTATTATTAATATTATTACTATTATTATTGTTATTATTATTATTATTATTATTATTATTAATATTATTACTATTACTACTATTGTTGTTATTATATTTGATATTATTATTATTATTATTATTTTTATTATTATTACAATGTTGAGCCGGTTGTTGTTGTAACAGTAATTCATTGAATGACGATTGTAAATTTAAATGTATATCACGTTGTCGATTCAGTTGTTGTTGGTGTTGATGATCATTAATTAATTTATTATTTACAATTTGTACATTACTATTATTATTATCATTATCATTAGCATCATTATTACCATCATTATTATTATTATGATTATTATTATTATTATTATTATTATTATTGATATTATCATTATCATGAATATGTTGTTCATAATCTTGATCATCGCCAATATCCATATCAAAGTGCATTAATTCCATCAATTCTAAATCATCAAATTTAGGTAGTTCAATAGTTGTTGTACTATCGGCTTCTGTTCTTAATAAATTATTTGTATATTGATTTTGTTGTTGATGATGATCAGATTGACTACTATTTAATATTGTTGGGGTTGGTGTAGTTGTTGCATTTGTATCGTTTAGTAATGATGATGATGGTGATGATAATGAATCTGATTGATTTAAACATATATCATAATTTTTAACTGAACTACTATCACAATCAATTTGAATTGGTGATAACATTTCAAAATTATCAATATTTTGATGATATGATGCTATTGATGTATTTAATGTTGCTGTTGCTGTTTCTGTTGCAGCTGCTGCTGCTGCTACTGTCGTTGCTGTTGCTATTGTTGTTGGAGATAGCGTTTCGGTTGTTATAAATTTTGATGTGGATTGTGACAGTGGCGGTGGTAGTGATGGTGGTATTGTTGATGATGTTAATGATTTTGATAATGATAATGTTGATTTTGTTGATTGTTGTGATGGTATTGATAATTGTTGTTGTTTTTGTTGTGATAATGGTGGTGTTGTCGTTGTTATTAATATTTTTGGTTGTGCAATTGACGTGGATATAGATTTTAATAAATTCGGTATTGATGCAATTAAATTAATATTATGTAATGATGCCGATGAATGAATCAATAATGGTGGTGGTGGTGGTGGTGGAGGCGGAGGAGGAGGAGGAGGTGGAGGTGGAGGCGGTGGTGGTGGAGCCGTTGTTAATGCTTGTTGTTGCTGCTGATGCTTTAATGTTGAATCAAAAATCATATTTTGTGTTAAATTTAAATTAATTGGTGTGGTTGGTGTTGTTGGATCATAAACAGCTGTCTCTGGTAATTCACCATTTTTTATAAGAATTTCTAAAACATCTGTCATCACTTGAGATTTTATATGTTGCTTACTATTACTATTATTTTTATTGTTTTTATTATTATTCTTATTATTATTATTATTATTATTATTATTATTATTGTTATTATTATTATTATTATTATTATTATTATTTGAATCTCTATTGCGTTGATTTATAATTTGTTTTGTAGCTTCTTCATATAGTGGTGGTGGTTTAAAATCAATTTGCATTGGCTGCTGTTGTTGTTGACTTAAATCAATTCTATTTAGTAATTCATCCATTGTAGTTGTAGTTGTTGTTGTTGTTGATGTTAACGGTGTTGTATTCGTAATGGTTATTGATCTAGGCGATGTTGCAATAATTTGTTGTAGCTGTTGCTGTTGCTGTTGTTGCATATGTTGTAGTTTTTGTTGTAATTTTTGTTGTAGTTGTTGCTGCTGTTGTTGTTGTTGTTGTTGTTGCTGCAGCTGTTGTTGCAGCTGCTGTTGAAGTTGTTGTTGTTGGTGCTGATGTTGTTGTTGTTGTTGATGTTGCTGCTGTTGTTGTTGTTGTTGTTGTTGTTGTTGCTGTTGATGATGTTGTTGTAATACGGTTGCAGCCGCTGATATTGGTACTAATATACTAGGTATTGTCGTTGTTGTTTGGGCATTATGGTTACCAGTTATTAATTTTTTAGTCTTATGCTGTTGTTGTAAACCAACTAAAAATAAAGTTGGTGTTTCGCCATTCCATAAAATTTCTAAATTTTTATTATTCATATTATTATTGTTATTATTATTGAGATTGTTGTTTAGATGTTGATGAAATATTGAATGATTATTAGTATTATTATTATTATTATTATTATTATTATTATTATTATTATTATTATTATTATTATTATTATTATTATTATTTTTATTATTATTATTATTATTATTATTATTATTATTATTATTATTATTATTATTATTATTATTATTATTATTATTATTATTATTATTATTATTATTATTATTATTATTATTAATATTATTATTATTATTATTATTATTATTATTATTATTATTATTATTATTATTATTATTATGGCTATTATTATTATTATTTATATTATTATTATTATTATTTATATTATTACTATTATTTATATTTATATTATTATTATTATTTATATTATTATTATTATTTACATTATTGTTATTATCATTATCATTACTATTATTAGTAATATTCATACTATTATTAAATGCGATTTGTATTGGCTTATCAATGTCACGTTTAGATGTTGTTGTTGCTGTTGTTGATGTTATCATTGACGTAGGTGTTGATGTTACTGCATTATTTGGTTTTAAAGTTGGTGTTAATGCTGGTATCGCTAAAATTGGACTTTGTGTACGAAATACTAAATTACCACCGCCTAAAATAAAGTAAATTTATATTGTACATTAAATAGTTTAAATAGATATTGTAATTTGTAATAAAAGTTCGACTAAAGTTGCCACCACCTTAGGTAAATTCTGTATATACTAAATTGTTTTAAAACTTAGAGAAAAGTTAGAAACACATATCAAAATATCACCTTCGCAATAGAATTTCAGCGTTTAATCAATGAAAAAAATGTTGTAGACATTTACTGAATACTAATAAGGCGTAGCCTAATGATACAATTGAATATTTAAATTTATGAATAACATCCAAGATTTCTTATACTAATAAGGGTTAAAATTTGTGATGTTTAACTAATACATAAATGCGATACATATTCCAAAACATTATATACATAACGCATAACATTACTGTCCAGTGGTTAGATAATCTGCTTTTAGCAGTTAATTCCATTTGCATGGTATAAAATAATATGATACATTTATATAGAAATTATTATGACTATTGGCAGACTAGTTTATTTACCAGATTTATTTAACACACTGGATTCAGAGCGTACAGTCAACGTTTATATATAATATATGCGTACAGAACAGTATAATCCACGTGATACATTTAATACGACTATATTATTGACTTCTTGTATACAGAATGTGGATTCTTTATTATTGAACTTATATACACAAGCAATACAAACAAATTGGATTACCTTGATTTTTATTCTGTTGAAATGCTAAATGTTCACGTTGTAAACGTTCTAATTTTTCCTTTTGTATTTTGGCCTCTAATTGTTGTTTAAACATTAATTTTTGATTATTAACTAACATTGTTTCTGATGGTTTAACAATTGTTGATAAATTATTATTATTATTATTATTGTTGTTATTATTATTATTATTATTATGATTGTTACAATTATCAACATTCATAATTGTTGGCTGTTGACTTTGTTGTTTCATATGTAATAATTCCTCTTGACTTTCTTTTAATTTACGTTGTAATTCATCAATTTTACGTTGTTGTTCCTTTAGCAAATCATCTGGTTGGATTATATTTGCAGATGTTGTTGATGTTGTCGTTGTTGTTGTTATCATAGGTGAAGACGTTAATGTTGGTGGTGATAATGATAATGGTATTGTCGACAATTGTGGTGTTATAAATGCCGAAACTGCTGATGATGGTGGTGTTGTAGATATTGTCATTAAAACTGGTGTTAATGCGGGTGGTGGTGGTGGCGGTATTACAGTTACAATTTCAATAGCCGATGATGCTGATGAGGACGACGACGATGATGACGTTGATGATAATGATGATGACATTGTTGGACATGGTGAATCAAGTTGTTGTATATCCATAATTTCTTGTTCAGATTCAGGTGATAAAGATTGTTGTGGTGAATTCATTGAATCTAAATCACATGTTTCACCAATTATTGATTCAGTTGTTGACATCATATCACCATTTCCATAATAAATATTATTGTTATTAATAATACTATTATTATTACTGTTGTTATTATTGTAATTATTATTATTAGTATTGTTATTATTGTTACCATTACCGCCGTTATTATTTATACCATTATTATTGTTAATATTATTATTAGCACCACCATCAATGGGCAAATATGGTTTTAATCGTTCAATTAGTTGTGGTTTTGGTCCCGAAACTGGTAAATTACGTTTTTTCAATAATATTTTTAAATCAGATACTTTCATTTTTTCTAATTTACTTAATTCTGCATTTATTGTATCTGAATTATAACTTGGTGCTGGACTGGCCGCAATCGATGAATTCATGGATGGTGCCGGCGATGCTATCGACGATGATGATGAAAAAGAATGTTGATTACTATTATTATTATTATTATTATTATTACTTAGAAAATTATTTGAATTTTGTGAAAATGTTTCCATACAACTTAATTTATTATTATTATTAGCAATTGATAAAAGAGTTGCATCCTTTTCGGCAGTGCCGGCCGATGATGGAGGATTTTTATGTAAACCTTCTAAATATTCTAATAAAAAATTTTGTTGTTTTAATAACAATTGATAGGATGTCTCTTCGTTAACATTTGATGACATTGCATTCAATTTTTGAGCACTCGGTGGACCTTTATATTCATGAAATTTAATTGTTCTTGCTTTTGAAACGGGTTTTGTTTTAGTTTTTTTCCGATTATTTCTATCTTTGCCCAATGTTTCTTTTTGTTGCTGATGCTGTTGATGTTGCTGATTTTGTAGTAATAGTATTTGTTGTTGTTGTTGCTGCTGTTGTTGCGGTTGATGTGAAGACTGTGTATGTCTCGATGATAATATTGTATTTGTTAACGATGATGATGATGATGATGATGATGATGATGCTGATGCTGCCGTTGTTGACGATGCTGATGATGATGATGACGATGATGGTGGTGATGAAATCGATGACAGTGGACTTAATGTTGATGTCGTTGAACTTATCGATATAGGGCTTGGTATTATCGGTGATAATGAATTCGAATTGCCAACAACTGATTGACATAATTCGGCAAATAAATTTGATGTTTCACTTTTGATTTGTATTTGTTGTTGTGGTTCTAATTTTATTGTTTGTAAATTTATTATATGTTGTGGTGTCGTTGATGTTGTTGTTAATAACGGTGGCGGAACTGATGACAACGTTGAAGTTGATGCTAATGATGATGATGATGATAAAGATGATAATGGAACTAATGTTGATGTTTGAACTATAGATTGCTGTAGTGGCGGTGATAATACGATAGTTGATTGTTGTGATGTTGGTGATGGTAAATTATAGGTTGTATTAAATTTTGTATGAAATTTTTGTAATACTGGCGCCGATGTTACAACAACTGAACCAGAAGTAGATGGTATTGATAGTGATGATAAAGTTACAATACCAGCTGATGCGGCTGCCGCTTCTAAGACATCGGTTCGCATAGGACTTTGTTGTAAATCATTATTAGCACCATATGCATTATAACCACCTTCTGAACTTTGTGAATCATCATCAAATGTTATATAACCATTTGGTTGTTGTGGTCGATTTAAAAGACCTTCACTTGTCGCTTTAAATGTTACCAAACCTTCTTTAACAATACGTTCGATTGGCTCTTCTGTGTGTAATATATTTTTTTTTATTAATTCTAATGGACCAGGTCGATGTGATATCTGTGAATTCAATTGATCGGCTAATCTGGCTTTTTTCAGCATACGTTGTTTTTCGGCTAAACTAGGATCAACATGACTTTCATCATGTTCTAATATATGACGACGTTCTAATTCACGACGATCCGGTCGCTGTTGTATTTTTGCTTTTAATAAATCGCCCGTTTTTGCACGTTCTAATTGTTTACGTTGTTCGTGTAATGCCGGTGATGTTTCCAGAGCTATAAGAAAAAATGAGAATGAAAGTGATAATGATAATTAATAATTAATTAAATAAAAATAAAATTGCAATTTAATTACTAATTATAATGTTGAAATTTAGGGATTGAGGCATCATAGGTGACAGTCAACGTGTTAAAGGATATGCTGTTGAGATTTGTATGGTATTTTGGAATGACAGCACAGAATTAAGTGGTACATAAATTATTAAAATTAGTACAGGTCAAAGCATTACACCTTCATCTAAAATCCAACCAAATACAATATAACCAGTATTATTATTATTATGATTATTATTGTTAATTAATTAATATATAAGTTAGTGGGTAGGTTTAAAATGATATTATATGACCAGTTCGTAAGGCAATTCTAGAAAATCTATACTGGAAGTCATTCATGGCTGTAATATGTTTGACAAACTTCCCTATAACAATTCATATTAGACTTATATTCCAAATTTGATAAAAATATAGATATTTCATTTAAATATCATTTTACTAATAAAACTGTTCGGATTAGTATGTTGGGTATACCATACTTGCAATGCCAGTTGCGACCGAACGCGTCCACGGGTTGCGGATAGTGGAACGGCCTATGATACTTATGGGTTAGCTACGAATAAAGAATAAGTAGTCGCGGACAATCTGGCTGCTGTGTATGAGAATTACTTTGGGGTGTTGTGTGAAAGCAGCACTCGATTAAAACTGAGTTAATGATTCACTGATTACACAGTAAAGGCGAATCAGCGGCGCCAATGTAACTGCTTTCGGCAGAGGTGATATACCCATGTAAATGATCCTACGAATTTGCAGAATGATTAGTAGGTTGAACGTATGGTTAACTACCAACTTCGGAAAAACAACTAGTTATGAATTCGACAACACAGCCTTCGGATCGGACAGAATAAACGGCAACGACCCCAGCAAAGAAAATTTAATGACAATGATTTATAAAGATCTTAAAAATTCGGGATGGGAAGGCATTGACTGCGGATAGGTCAGGTTGGAAAAGCGTGTTGGAGAAGGCTAAAACCGCACCCGGGTTGTAACGCCATGGAGTAAGTAAGTAAGTAATAAAACTGTTGTTTATAATATGTATGTTGTTGCCTACATTAAGATGTTGCTCGTATTGGATGATGGTGTTCTTATCGAAATTTGACTGTATTATTATTAGATATTGGTATGTGATTTCTTCTGTCGCATGTTGTATATTTACAATCATCTGCTCAACCTCATTATCATAATATGGTTATTTATTGTATATGTATTTGTGCGTAGGAGGTTTATAAAACCATTGCGACATTTTCTAAATTTCGTTCGGTTGTTGGTAAATTTCCGAATGTTATCATTCCTCACTATAATCTCGCACTCAATATGGGAGATACAGATCCATATATGTTTCCGCATAATATTGTCATACAAAGTTACATCTCCCATCCGTTTGCATATATATTAATTCTTTAGATTTTTTCAATATCACTAACAATAATCAATGAAAATAACATTGCTCTCTCAATCGATCACATCACATAAACAATAAAATTCTATATTGTTTGTTATATTATTAAATGTTGTCGATAGTGCAATAATAGCTATTTAGTTATTATTAAATACGCATATAACATACTTATGTAATATTAATTAGGTCAGGGATGATATCTACGACTGACTACAACATATAAATGTTTTAAAATTAATTAAACTAACAATTACATAATGCAACAATTTAATAATAATTGTGCACGATACAAAATTGAACTATAATATATTATAATACAAAATCATAAAAGTCTTCTTCGTCTATGTCTGCACACAAGTAATATTATTATAAAATAAACAGAGATCATAGAACGAAAAAAATCAAATCAAATCACAAATACAAAAAGATTAAAATATTTTTTCAAATGTTTTATTTTATGTAATTAAAAATTATTTCAAAATTTCCGTATTGGTTTGTTTCCACATATTTTTTATTTTTTTTCATTTTTACTTCCCCATATGCTTTTTTTCCATTTTCCATAAATATTATTTTAACATTAAAACATTTTCATTTTCATTTTATTTTTCTTCATCATAGTTTTTTTTTTTTGCTTTTTGCGGTAAATAATTTTCAAAATACGCGTTCATAGTCAGTCAGTAAATTTTGCTTTCTATATAATTAGAGTATTATATGTACGCAGTTGTACACGCGGCGGTTGTGTACAGTCAATGAATTACATATTATATATGCAAGCAAATTAATCAAGTTAATAGATATTACTCTATTTGAATGGAATATCAAGAAATGAAATGTTTTCGGCTTTTGCACGAAAAAAAAAATAAAAAATATTAAATAAATAGATTTAACATTATTGCAATAAACAAACACGGTCTTATACACGTTAACGGCATGACCAAAATGACGCACATCTATATAACAATGACGCAAATAAATATATAAATAATTAAAAGAAAATATGTAATTTTGGTAAATTATTTTGGTCAATTATAAAAGGATCAAACGTATCGGGATGATGGTGAGAGGATTCATCATTCAATAAACTGTTAGTAGACTATCATTTCAATTATTAACATACACATTACATTTTATTTGATAATATAAATAGATTTAAACTGTTGAACTGTTCGTCTACATATACACTGGCTCTGTGAAATACTTCTGAGCCATCTATTAGTCTATTAGTGTACGGAATATGGTTGCATCGCATTAATGTTATTATAATAATTTATTTCCGAGGAAGAGACAACAAAACATCATTATCGTGTTTTATTTTTAGTCAACTTTTTCATTTATCGTCACCTATTTCCTCATTTATATGGATTGCACTTCAAGGATTACTTTGTAAAATTCTTCATATAATAACTCGTCCACACAAGGTATGACCAAACCATCCACATTTTCACCACGTTCGATTTGAATATCAATTCTTATTTGTTTGCACTTCGTTGACAATAAGCTCCTCATTATCATTTGTTGCAGAGGTATCCGCCGCGAACACGAACACACATTTATTTACAAAATATTGGATTTGAAATGTGATCAACGTTATCTACTTCAAGTTTTTAATCAGTAAATATTATACTTTGATACATTTAAGTTTAACGATTGAATAAAACAAATCGCAATTTGGTATATTAAGAGTATACAATGGATGGATCGCCGCCGCCGCCGCCGCCGCAGATTTTACACGCATGGTGTATACGAGAAGACTTAATAACTCTAACATTCTTCTTCAAGCAATCGATAAAATTCTGCTATAAAATTTTCTAAAATCAAAGTGTAGTGCAAATGAACAAGATCCGAAAAGACATTTTATTGCGTTCAATGCATAATAAAAAAAAAATTGATGTTTACACAACCGATAACGTTTGCTGAATTATTTTATTGATAAATATCAAAACTAAAAAAATATTTCTATAAAATATTGCAGCCGATAATATATCGTCGCATCTGAATAATTAAACTAAATTAAGGTGAAACTTAGAAAATACTTCCAAAATCACGATACAGCATCCCGTATTTTGTGAGATATAATTGATGAAGAAACAGTATAACAAAGTTTTGGCGTGACATGTGGTAAGAAAGTTATATTCCCTCGCATGACTTCAATCTGTAAATCAAAAATAGCTATAGTTTGACCTATAATTTCAATTTATAAACTAACAATTAAACCTATCTTGCCTATAT
This sequence comes from Bibio marci, assembly GCA_910594885.2. Lineage (NCBI taxonomy): Eukaryota > Metazoa > Arthropoda > Insecta > Diptera > Bibionidae > Bibio > Bibio marci. The sequence goes on along the minus strand of OU343115.1, from coordinate 18,677,551 downwards.
TATAATATACAACACAATATTATGAAAAATTATATTATAAAAAGTGTTTATATTTAATAATAAGGAAATAAATTACAAAGAAATGCATAAATGCTTTTTATCTTATATTTTTATACGTAAAAACGTAATATATATCAGATCGTAGAATAGCTAATAAGTTTGTTTGTGTTAGTTCAGTGTGTGTTGCACACAATCCTATATATAAATTTATTATATATTTAAATATAGTTAAGTTATAATAATTATAATAATAATAGTGAGTGTGTGCCAATTGAAAATACCCGTTTTATAATAAACAGTGAAACTCATACATATGTGAATCGAAATTACGTGTATTTGAAAAGTGATGGAAAATGGAATTACTATGAGAAGCTCTAAGTGTACGAAAACTTGGATACAGCCTGGTGAAGTTGGTGCATCACAATCAAAGCGAAATATTCATACTGATAAGGTTATTCTGTGCTGAATTTGATGGGATCAAAAAGATGTTGTGTATACAGTATGAATTGCTGAAAACTTTTGAAACTATCATCGGTGGGTGATACGTTTGCAGATAGCGGTTATAAAAAAAAAAACAAAAAAACGACCATAATGGATGAGTGCAAATTAATTTTTCAACTTGACAATACCAAACCTCATACTCCAAATGGCATTAAAAACTATTTACAATGAAGTTCTATTCCACTCGCTGTATTCACCAGCAGACATAGCTCCTTCAGACTACCACTTATTGCGGTTAATGCAGTTAGCCCTTCAACACGTACGTATAGCACTTCTTAAAAAACCATTCAGTCATTGGCTTGATAAGTATAGATTGCCTCGCAAAAGAAAAGGTATTCTTTAGACAAGAAATTATCTGAGAGATGAGCGAAGGTGGTGCAGCATCTTTGCGTGAATAAAAAGGGGTATTTTCAATGTACACACCTAACATAAATAACAATAACAAAACCAAAATAATAATAATAATAATAATAATAATAATAATAATAATAATAATAAATATAGTAAAACATTAAAATATATAACTTTGTAAAATAAATTTTAGATTTAAATTATATTTTAAGAGTATAAAAGCAGCAAAACATTTGAATCGGTACATAAAATTGCAATTTTAGTTAGAAAATGTATAAAAATAGCAAAAGAATTTCCATATATACAAATGTTTTACAATTTCGATATGTATATATTTTTGCTATTAGCTATATATGTTAATTATATAGTACCAGTGTGTTATGTTTCGTTGAAAATTTTATGGAGAAGTGCGAACGTTAAAGAATATTAAAATTTTCTATGGTTAATTTCATATAATAATATACACACACACACACACACACACACACAAACATTCACACTTACCAGAAATATCGCATTTAAGACCAAAGACAAGAAAATAAAAAATAATTGCAGTCATTTGCAAATAGCTATACATAGAGAGAGTTACATCTTCGATACAAAGGAATACACATATATAAAGTTGTTATAGATTTCAAATGTATACAATAAATTCTTCTATTGCCATTTTATTTTATGCCGTATTTAGAAAATTATCTTGTGTATACGTAAAAACAACAATAACAACAAACAGATTCTATTTTTCTCATGATAATGTAATGAAAATTTCGGTTTAAAACGTTTAAAATTGAAGAAAATGTGGCCACTTCAATTCAATCCAAAAATATATATTAGAAATAGGTAAATTAAAACTGTAAAATTTTCATAGCATATCCTTTAGTACAGGCCAAAATACAACGCATTAATGTGCGACGACAGAATATAAATTAGAGAACCATTTCAAAATTAGTATAAATTCTGTAAATTTGGCTGGTTAATAGTTCAATTACGGTGTACCTGTAAATGTAATGTAAAAATATGTTCACTATATATTAAAAAATTACTTAATTACGAATCACCATTTGTTCGTTTAAATGGAATCGGAAAGCAACAATTTTTGAAAATAATGTGTTGGACACTATATTCTCAGAGATAACATAGAGACAGGAGCACTATTTCGTTGGTGATGACTTGGTATATGTCTGACTATACGAACTGCATAAAATCAAATCGGCAAAGGATTCCAATATATTAGATTTATTAGGTCACAATGTGAGGTGAACCGATTTTGTAGTGCTCTGATACCCTTAGTTATCGTAAACATTAAACACTATATAGAAGATTCAAACTTCATCTTAAACATATACTGACTCTGATGTATACTAGGTAGAATGTAATAAACTCGATACATAATAAACTAATGATTTTCTTTTTAAATTAAAGATATTATCGTAGTCAGGAGTCATTTATATTTTAAATTCCTATTCTAAATCGTTTCGTATACCCAAAAAAAAAAAAAAAAAAACATCATCAAAATTGGATGAAGAGAAAAAATTGATAAAATTCTATTACAATTATTCATATACAAATAATTTCATTAAAATTGAACGCCGACAACAGAACTCCTATGAGGGTATCGATTTTCTACAACTGTTTTTCGAAAGAATTCATTCAAAATCCTTTTTGAAGCCTTCGCACAAAATGTCCTCAAAATTCATAAACCAATCAATTTTATATATATTTGGGAGCACTGCTGCATCATATACCGCACCACTACGAATATCTGTAACTCCTCTTCTCATCGACTCGTCCGTATTGCCTCCTCATTTCATCTTAAATGCAAATACTTTAAGAATATTGGGGATGGAAATTCTTCAAATTATAATAGTTTTCTTTTTACAGGAAATGCAAATGCAATGTATTGTATTGTATTGCACTGGAGGAGGTTATAAACACAAAAGCTAAAATCTAAAATTTTATCAACAAAGCGATCAGAGATTTCACAGATTCAAATGTAACACACAGATAAAGTAAAATCGAATTGTTATATGGAAAGAGATCGGCCATATAAAGATCAAATCTGCTAATCAAAAATATATAAAGATCTTCACAATGTTCATAACAACAATGGGCTAAGCGCAAATAAAGGGTTAACCAAATTAGATTTTATATATCAGACAAATAAACATTTATTGATTTATAGGAAGTTAAAATAATAATAATAATAATAATAATAAGAAGATTATGTATTGATAAACTGATGATGATATATCGACGTGATTAAATCCAGTCAGATTTTCATATAATCATCACTGGCATTTTCCAAATAAATATATAAATTTAGGAAAGAAAAAAAAACAAATTAAAAAAAATAATAAACGAAGAGGAAAAACAATTTTCCTTTACATTTTCATATATCAATATATTTTTAACCATATTCTTGCCAGACTACTAATTTTTATTTTTTTGCAATACACACGTCTACCAAAAGGGGCTGGTAAAAAAAAAACACTGCTCTACTACTTCCAAAGGAAATCATTTTCATTTCCTTGATGTTATATCTATACTTGATAATAAAATACAAATAATAATAATAAAGTTGTTGGTTGCTCGCAACCATTAACTTTATGTCTAAGCAATACACGCGGACACAGCAATATACAAATTTGATAAGTTATACTCAAAGTCATCGGCTGACCGCCGCTGACACGATAAAGGTTAATACTGAATTGTTAGTAAAAATTTATTAGGTATTTATTTAGCTAATTATATAAAAGTGTAAAATGTTGAACAAATGTAAATTTTCATATAAGAATTTAATTTTTTTTGTTTTTCAATTTCTTATTTTTTCGGTGGTGCTGATTTCCAAACAAACGCGTAATTAATATTTATAGAGAGATTATGAAATCATTTGCATCAAATATAATATTATTTGTATTTGTGTATGTATACGGTTGTTATTGGATCAGTGCGGTTACATAGCTTTGTGTCCGATTTGAATACTAAAATCAATTGGTTATATTTTTTCGACAAAAAAAAAAACTGTTTTATCAATTACGATAATCTGTAAATTTTTCTCTATATTACAAATATTCCTGCAACGTTCTATGGTATTTATATTAACTTTTTGATTCCCAGAATGATACAGAGGGATAGCGGTTTCCTACAAAGAAGTTGGTCAGCGGATTATCCACGTATTTCATGGATCTGAGGTTTCGTGTCGCTTAAACAATTTGACACACATATCGTAATAGATAATACCATTTGAAGAGTGCGCGGTGGATGTTGCAAAATTTTCCATTTCGCAGCTCATTCAGTTTTGTTGGAACAATTAAATGGAATTTTTACATCCGAATGATACATCAGAAATATGTCAATTATGTATTGCAATCATATTATTGACATCGAGTTTGGAATGTGAACAAAAAAAATTCAATTTAAATTTCCGATCGGTATTATATTAGTGACACACTATAGAAAATTATGTAACTTTGTTATAGAAAAATCTAAAACTGATAATATTAGCTGTACCGGAAAGTTTTGTTTGTTTTTAGAATAAAAGAAATCAATAAATTTTTCAAAACACCTTGAATTAAGTTTATTGAATAATATAATTTCCATTATTATTTATGACTCCTTGGCTATATCTTTGGCTTGATGGCTATTTGTACATATCCCATTTTTAAAAAAACAAAGTCATGTCTAGAGGTGAAAAATTGAACCAGCGCTTTATGTATGCAATTTGCTTCGCTTCGGTAAGGACAGAAACAAGTGATAATGGGAGAGCGCTAGGACCGGGGAGTGTAATGGATGCGATAAAATTTCCCAGCCTAGCTCTATGCGAGTTTCGAACGAGTCGCCAAAACAGTATGTGTCCTGGCATTATCATAAAGAAGAATGATTCTTGTTGTACATCGTCGATCTCTTTTTTTTTCAAGTGCAGTTTTTAAATTACAATACCTCTCCGAATTTACTTTTTCGTTCGGTTTCAACAGCTCGAATGTCCCACCATATACACAACATTCTCATATTCATGCTCAACTTCGGTTTAGAGATGGATGTTTAGAGGTTTTCCGGATTCACAATATACTCTTTTCTTTACAACGTTTTCATAGGTAATCCAATCCCCATTTATCATCCGGTTCAAGAATGGTTCAATTTTGTTCCGTGCAACCAGAGATGTGCATATAATGATTCCATCATTAAAATTCTCGCTCACTTAACTCAGGTGGCACCCATCTCGAATATTTCCACAACAATCCTATATATAGTTTCCGAATATGATCGGAAATGGTTTGCTGAATTGAATCAATCTCCGAGGTTTTTTTTAAATTACAAATTATTAAATTCTTGAAAATGTATATATTTTCAATGAAATCGATTGGTAAAAATTAATGTTTTTATATCAATATAAAATTAAATATTATTTCACGGTTCACTCACTGCTTTGCGATCAATTACGCATTTATAATCTTATGTATAAATTTTTATTTATGTAATATACGTAAATGTGTGTGGCTTTTAAAGTCTATATATGAATTTAGTATTTTTGTTAATTATTGTTTTGAATTTAGTTTAAAATGAAAAAAACCATAAAAAAATTAAAAATTTGTTTATAAAAAGAACATTTATACCAAAATTATAGTATTAGCAAATGTTTTAACTCTGGTTTTCGTGTAGTTGTTATGTGGATAGAGTCAAGTGAATATAATGGTATTTGAATTGTGCGGTCAGTATTTAATACATACCATATATATTGTATATTATAACATGTATATTCATGTGCGTTAGGCTTAGGATAAATAAATATATTATAAGTATAATTTGCATATGTGTATTTTTATAATATTTATGTATACATTTATTTTGTGTTGAATACGAGAGTGAATACCGATTATAGAGCTATAATATTATTATTATTATTATGTTATAATATGAAGGAATTATACGTGTGAATATGCAAAACATATGCCATTTGTTGATTTCAACATTATTTCGCGTTTACTTTTATGTATTTATATTTTGTGTTTCTAATAAAGTAAGAACAACAACAAAAAATTTGTTAAACATTCGTTAGTTCTATGTGTGCCTTTTTTCTTTTAACATCTATATACACCCAAAAATAACCGGAATAATATTCTAATAAATGTAACGTTATCTGATTGATTTATGTGCGACCTTAATCAAATGTCATAGTGTTAACATTAAATTTTATTTTAAAATTGGTAACTATACCACTACCGACAATAACCCATCATTTATACGAATTGATCGAAAGACGACCAGAAATTATATTTTGCTTCATGAAACATATAAATGTGTTTCGCCTTTGTGCAATGTAAATACAATATTTTAAATATACACTCTCTCTGTCCCATAATAAACCGAAATGGATTTAAAAAACCATCAACTATTTATGAATAATTCCTTTGTTGGAATTATCTGCATTGTTTTGATTTTTGACTTCATTAAACGAAATTTTTTTTGGATTTCCTTTGTCTGGTGATCGCTATTCAGCAATTTGACGTTACTGGTTCATATAGAAAACGCCAGGAGTGTATGGAATCAATTATGTGTCACGTCCGTATTGCTGGTTCTGGATAAAATCAAAAAAAGATAAAATTTTTCCATAGCGAAAATCAATTTTATGCCTACATCGTTGTACTTATTTGTGTATATCTTTGGAACCAGTTGAGACCAATCGTAATGTTATAGCTTAAACGAAAGCTTATGAATGTGGCAAGTTTTTAAACTTATACCGAAAAAAATTTTTCATCATGATTTTTCGACTTATGCTTGAACAAACTTTCAAAAAGAAAAATGGCGTTAAGCTAATTGTCAACATTCCTGTAAATATCTGGATAACCACATGCCCGAATTGCCCTATCTTAACGTCAAATTAAAGATCTCGGTATGCTAATGCTAATAGTGTATCAAAAATTTAAAATCGGTTATTTAGTTATTGAGATATTGATCCCAGTAGAGTACAAAACATGGTCTAATTGAAAATTTGGTTATTTGCATGTTACTTCGTACCGAAGTCGAATCGGCCAAAATGTTATATGATATTTTCGACGCAAAATGACCCAGAGAACCTAATGTTTTCGTATTGCCGTCGAAAATCGGGATACTCTGTATATGGTCGACCCGAATGTTCATCATCATTATCATCTTTCATCTACAATCCATTTGAATAGTCAAAAAAATAACTTGTCTTTTGGATAAACAATTAACACGGCATTAGCGATTTTAAGCAAATCATACGTTTGAATATAGCATTTTTATTAATTTTAAAATAAAATTTAATGTTGGGTCTTTGTTTTTATATTCACTTTTCGACCAATGCACCCAGCTGTAACATTATGTATTGCATTTATCGTTTCTACTGAATGTAATGTCATATAATTTTCACAATTTATTGCGGTAAGTTCACATAACATAATCACACTATGGTTTACATAGCCATTCCGATTTATTATGGGACATAGGGTGTATAACACAGAAATTTCCCATCATTTTATATATACCATATTTATAATTATAAGATCAAATGATCATATTTAAAATATTTAAAATATTTAAAATTAACTTTTTATAAAAACTAAATAATATAATGAAACAGTGAAAATTATTATAAATTTAAAAACTTACGAGGCATAATTCCTTGTTCAACTAGTTGTGTAATTTGTCTGCGAACCATTAACTTCACTTTTAGAGCTGCAAATTATAAATTAAATATATGAATTTTAATTAGTAAAATAATAAACATAAAAAATTGAAAGAAACATTAATTGAAACAATTATTTGTTATTTAAAAATATATAAATAAAAGCAAATAAAATATAATTACGGATAATATTATCTCTACAGGGTGTCTATTATAGTGCGATTCTTTTCAACGGGTGCCCGGTGTGACGGGGGATTAAAAGCGTCGAAATTGTAATTGTTTGTAGAAAATGTTTCATAACAGCATTTTTAGTGTATATTTATTAAATAGTAGTCAATAAATAAAGGTTAAATTTTTGTAGCAAATAATTTTTGCTATAAGCAGCGTTACATTTGCAATACGTTACCCCTAACAAACACCCCTTGAAGGATCGCACTGGACATCCTGTAAACACTATGGAATTTGATTAATTATATCTTATAAACATAAATATAGATATATTGAAAAAAAAAATTGTTTAATTATTATATGCAAAATTTAAACATCAAAAAACGGCGCGTGGTAATCATTTCACACTTAATTTTTGTATATATTAAGAACACGGACACATATCAGCCTCAAATACAAAACAAACACACACACACACACACGCAAAATACATACAATAAATTACAAATTTATTTAATAAATTTATTTATATAATTTCCTTTAATATATTAAAATAATTAAAATTTCAAAATGAAAAATAGACGAAAACGATTCGTATAATTACCATTAAATTATACATTCCAACATGTTGATTATAATTTATTTATATTATTATTACATTTATATAAATATATTTTATTATTATTATTATTATTATTATTATTATTATTATTTCATAATTTTGTATATTTATATGCAAATGGCACACATAAAATTTGAATTTGAGAAATGTTTTGCTTCAGCATCCTTAATAAATAAACAGACAAAAATTGAAAAAGATTATATTTGGAGCAAAATTTGTAAAACGAAAAAATAATGTTAAAAAAATTATATGATTCACCCACAATACGGGAGGAGGGAGGGGAGATCGTTCTTGGAATATTAAATACAATATATATAAATGCACACAGCTGTTCAAATTCATTTAGAAATCGTACGATGAATTTACTTTGCATATATATATAATATACACATTTGGTTGACGTTGTTAATCTCTCAGAACTTAGTTTATAGATAGAATCACAGAAATTAAAATTTCACCAATACGAAACACAGTGTTCCGGAAAACTCAATATAACTTGATTGGATTAGTCCACCTATAGTAAAATATGTTAAAAATGTTATAGTAAAAAATTGTAACCCAATACAATCATTACAAAGTTATTTACATGATGCAATATGCTTCACTTGGAGTAACGATACATGAGTATATTCGGATAAATATATATTTGTTTCCAATAAGGGTGGAAATTAATGCACCTAAACTTAAACTATAATTTAATACATATCAATATAGTAAAATTCTAAGAAAAGGAATTAATGGACCATTCATTTCATAAGATTCATATAAAAATTTTCAATTTTTATATTGATCTGTAAAAAATACCCAACTTTATTTTATATGAATCATTTGCATAAAACATCTGCGTATACATTTCTAAATTAGTGGAATCATATTGAAACAAAAAAAAACCCATGTAATTTATTCAAAATTATAATACATATTTATAAATGTGGGTAACAAACAACGAACGAACGCCAATATGTCTCCTCCACAAACAAAATATAAATAAAATATATAGAGATATCAAAAATAAAAAAGTATAAATGATACATTTATATTTATAAATTATAGGATTGAGATGCATAATTTGGTGCCCGATTTTTATAGATGTTACAACACTTCAACGCACAGCGATTCTGTTTCATTGTTGCTGACTGTTCATCTCTCATGTTATATATACAGCTGTCCCAACAATAAACATATATGGTTTGGTAGAATGGTAATGGATTTTATAATGTCAATGATAAACTATAAGCGATTGGCAGATCTTTGCCATTTAAAGAAATGTGTATTCGATTTCAATTTCGATACATATATGGGTACCACTATCATTGACTCAAAAATAAACTTAACAGAATATCGACTATTTTTCTTAGACAGCATTAATATGAATAGGCTTTTTGGATCAGATGGAAACAGTTGATGGCAAATGGATTTGCTAAATCTGTGGATTGCATTCGATGAAAACACGTTATATACAAAACATTGAAAACGAGATGAAATGGGAAATTTTACAGCATCAACCATTGATCCTTCAGACTATCATATATTCCGATCTTTTCAGATTGTCGAAAACCATATCATTACCTTAACTTCTTTGAAGGTATATATTAGGTTGTCAACTATCTCCCTTCCGCCTTTTTGCTCTTTATTCAATGCTTTATAAAAAGTGTTACAGTAATCGGATTTAGTTCAAATATGCGCCGTTTTGTTCGATAATCTGTTTCCATCTAGACTGCAACTTCATAATACCTCCCTCGTAGAAGCCCCCCTCCTTATTTGCGAAGAACTCGGACAGCCACTTTTCACAAGCCTCTTTTGAGATCAACTTTACACCACCAAGGGCGTTCGCCATGGACAGGAACAGGTGGTAATCACTTGGCGCTATGTCCGGGCTATATGGTGGATGCGATAAAACCTCCCATCCGAGCTCCCGTAGCTTCTGACGAGTCATCAACGAAGTGTGTGGTCTGGCGTTGTCCTGGTGGAACACTACACCCTTCCTTTTGGCCAATTCTGGACGCTTCTGGTCGATCGCCTGCTTCAAGCGGTCCAGTTGTTCGCAGTAGATGGTAGAATTAAGCGTCTGGCCATATGGGAGCAGCTCATAGTGGATGATTCCCTTCCAATCCCACCAAACACACAGCAAAACCTTCCTGGCCGTCAATCCCGGCTTGGCCACTGTTTGGGACGATTCACCGGCCTGCGACCACGACCGTTTTCGCTTGATATTGTCGTATGTGATCCATTTTTCGTCGCCAGTCACCATCCGCTTCAAGAATGGGTCGAGTTCGTTCCGTTTCAGCAGCATTTCGCAAATGGAAATTCCATTAGATTTTTCACTGTTAATTCATGTGGCACCCAAACATCAAGCTTTTTTTTGTATCCAGCCTTCTGCAGATGGTTTAAAATGGTTTGGTGACTAACTCCCATCTCCTGGGCGATGTCACGAGATGCCACATGCCGGTCTAACTCGATGTATTCCATGATTTGATCGGTATTTGTCGTCACAGGTCTTCCGCCGGCTGGCTTATCCATGGTGTCGTTTTCACCGGCTCTGAATCGTCGAAACCATTCCTCCGCGGTTCGAAGTGATAGAGTACCATCCCCCAAAACACCATTAATCTCACGGAACGTTTCTCTAGCGGATTTGCCTTTAACGAAGGAAAACTTTAAAATAGCGCGAATTTCGGCGTTAGTGAACTCCATGTTTACACGTCTATAACTGTTGAACGCAATATCCAAACTAATCATACATAGCGTCGTTTTGTTTGTTATGTCAAGAGCTTTCAAATTATGTACAGTGTTGCCAGATACGAGCTCTGTAGCGCTTTGTACATAGCCGCGAAATTAAAAAGACAAAAAGGCGGAAGGGAGATATTTGACAACCTTATATAATACAGTTGTCATATTCTATCAATCTGCCATCAAAACAGTTATAGTATATAGAATGTTGGGAGTACATAATAATGGGAAAAGGATGCGAAAATCGTATATAATAATTGAAGATTAATAAAATAGTTTTTTGTAGAAAATGATAACCAATTAATTTTTTACTCTTCCACATCGGGCACCAAGTTATGCATTCTAAAGTAAAATATTAAAATTAAAATGTACCAAATACAAATGTACAAAATAATATAGGCGAGAATATTATGAAGGAAAAACGTTGAAATGAAAATTAAAAATAAATTAAATTAAGATATGTGAAAATTAGAAAATAAAATAAAAAAACTTAATACGTATTTAAAAACTTAAGAAATAAAATAAAAAAATATGCGGCAAAGAATTAATTAAAATATATATATTTTAGTGAATATTTGTCCTAAATAATGTTTTTTATAAACAAAACTATACAAATAAAAAAAAAAGAGTATTTAAATTTGAGTGGCTTTTGATCTGGTGGAGTGATTCGTTTATATACTTCTTCGAAAACGAAACTGGAAACATTGTTACTGTTACAATATAGTGCTCGATATATCGAACGATGGTTAATAACTTTTTGTGTAGGATGAATTTAACCATACAAAAATGTGCAGACTATGTAGTTTCAAAACAGGATGTTGCAACACATCACATTCAGCAACGGAAACAATTGATCTTTTGAACCAGAAAATTTGGTAATCGAATAATTTCTCGAAGAGGAAATGTTAATTGGTGCCACCAAGATCGTGTGCAATCCAACACCATTAGACTACTTTTTATATGGATTTTTTTTTTGAAGAGCAAATTTTATGCAGACAACAATCGTTAAACAGCATTCAACATTTGAAATAAAAAAAAACATAATTAAGTAAATCCATCAAATTGAATCACACAATTATGTGAAGATTTTTTTAATTATCAAGTTATTTCTATTCATATTAAAATAAATAAAATAAAATTTATTTATATTTGAAATATACTTTTTCTTGCAAATATTATAATATAAATTTATATATCTTTAACAAATACTATAAATATTCTTAAAATTTCAAAATACACGCAGAAGAAGATGGGCCGGTGCGCTGCGTTGTGACATAAATATGTGAGGAATAATAAAGAAATTAATAGATAAATAAAAACTGAACTAATAAAAGACATTCACTAAATTTTCATTTAACTCTTAATTGTTGGTCGGCGCCAATCGTAATCCTTATGTTAAATACAACAAAATATAATATATATATTTTCAATTCATCACCGGATGATTGCAGATCTGGAAAACATAATAAATTGTAAGCGCGCAAAGTTCTGTACAATGAAATATTGACGCATAGGTGCTATAATTTATAAATTATTAATTTTCTAATATAATTTATTGTGTATTTTATTCTATATAAATGTCCAAATGTTTTGAAAGGGTTTACATCAATTTAAAAGCAAAAAATTTTATAGTCTCTCGCTATATGAAATTTTAAACAAAAATTGTGGAGGAGTAGAAAAACATCAGATATGATTTTGTGCGATATTAATATAATTATAAAATATATTGTATATATTTTTAACACATAAAATATATAGTTTATAATATACGTTTCAAAGGTGTTAATTACATAAAAGTGACATAAAATTCTCTTTCATTTTCCCAATTATCTTAATTTTTTGGTAAATGTGTCACTGTTCTGCAGATATACTTTTACGTGCATATACACGTTTATACAACAACAACAACAACAACACAACAACAACCACAAAACTAAAAGACTCAAAAATATTATTTATAATTATAATTTACAATAAAAATAAAGTTTTATTTTTATTTATTTTTTCTTCATATTTTGCGTTGACACATTTTTATGATGTCAAAGAAAATTATTTTTCATATATAACTAACAATATACGAAAACAAAATAGACCGAATATTTCCTCAATTAGTAAATGTAAAATAGTATAAGAGGTTTTCCAAAATGGAATGTAGGGATCTTGGAGTGATTAAATTAAGTAAAAATGATATACCGATGAAGTTTTTGTGGACGAAATTTGATTGAATGATTGATTGTATCAAATAATGTTATAATATAGTTCAATTTGTCGCAGATAATATGTACATCACCCGAAAATATTCACTTCAAAAACATTTAATTTCAAGAAATAGTGATATTAATTGATCTTCATATATAGATCGTGCCATTTATATATTAATTAACAATATTTGTTGACACGTGAAGATAAAAAAAAACTACTTCAATACATTTATTTCAACGTTTTTCCAATAATTTAATACCTTATCATTATAAATTTGTTATGCGGGAAGGTCTGTAAAATATCCATCACATGTGTGAACACTTATATTTTTTTAATGAACTATGTTCTTCTTTAACACCAGTTATTTCACATGTGTTTTGCCATCGAACTGATTGTTTCAATAACATTTAGTTAATTGTTTTCTGAAGATAATCGATCAACAATACACATTTGTAATACCAAAATACAATTGCCATTAAATAACTTTATCTATATTCTAATGGAACCGTCTTTGCCTTATTTGGTGGCGATGGTTCAATTCATTGTGGTGTATAGCGATAGTCTCAAAATTTCATGAACGCAATTATGAAACGAGACTATTTGAAATCCATTTTATTTTCCTTAAAACGATCATTCATTTGATGGATGCCTATGACTTCAACTATTTCTTTTGTCTATAACACCATATCATGAATGATTTGTGGTGCTATTAATGCAGTTTTTGGCCGACCTTAGCGTGGATCCTCTGCAAGACTTTTACCATCAGATTTAATATAAATTAAGCAGTTTTTTGGACGACCTTAGCGTAGATCATCTGCAAGGCTTTTACCATCCCATTAAAAAATTAGTCTATTTTTCACAATGGAAAATGAAGTTCATACTTCCTTATACATATCTTTTGTCAATATTTGACGGCTTTCTGTTTTCTGGGTGTTAAACCATATACTAAAGAAATAATTTAATCACTGAAACGTATCCAAATTTTCTTAAAAAATCAATCATAAGTCAATATTAAGCGATTCCAAATATTGGAATGAATAGACAGATAGATATAAAATACTACACATGTTATTTTATAAGATCATCGCCGTGAAGCCTTGAACGATCTAGCCATATTCAAAATATGGAAATGGAAAAAACATTTACAATATAAAATAGTTTAGATTTTACATCAACATCATATGAAATCATTATTGGAAAACCCTGTATTTTATTTCACAATCGCATATATACATTTGAGATTGACCCAATAATATAAATATATTTTATCTATGCCTGTGTATTTACAATATTACATCTATAACATAATTTCCTCTGTATTTATGATATTTTGAATCATATTTGCTAAATTATATCCTGATCACCATCTATCTGGCAATAAGTATATAAACTCCACATGTTTACATTTTTCATTGTTACTTTGTTTTGAATTTCTTCATCCATCTTCTAAGCCATATGGATCTATTCCATACATTGCATGCATTGGAACAATATTTATAATCAGAATAAGTATAAGTAAGTAAAGTAAAAAAATTTCTAGTTTTTGGCGCAAACAGAAGAAAATTCGCAAGTTAGACCAATTGAAAACTTCGGTGTATTATATTAATTACCGATGTTTATATATATTGTATAATGGTGAATATGGAACCCCAAAAACGAAGAACAAATTGGTTGTAATGCATATTCTTTGTCTATAGTTGTACTACAAAAATCCAACACTAAAAATGACACATTACACACAAAAAGATGATACAACTAAAAATAAACTTCCAAATAAACTTTATAGGCGCCAATAAATTTAAAAGCGATTTTGTAATATAATAGCAATTATTAAAGTTATCATTAATTATGTTTCCATAAAAACATATATTTTACAATTACAAATCAAAAGTATAATAATACTAAAATCTAAGTAATAAATATTATATAGTTTCCTTTTTCATTTATAGCTCTATGTTTATAGCTCTGTGTTTATTGTATGGAATTGGATTGTAAATTGCATTAATTTTGATCTAATAATAATAATAATAATAATAATAATAAAGTTATTTCAAGTTTAATATAAAAGTTACACACGCACAATCACACCCATTTATAAGCAATTAGCATTATTATTGTTAATATAAAATTTTATACACGTTGTTCTACTTTTATTAACAACAACAACAACAACAACGACAACAACAACAACAACAACAACAAAACAAATACAAAAAATGCACAATAATTAATTTTTTGCCATACGAATCTACTTACACTCTTTATTTTTATCCATAGCTGGTTGAAGCGGACTAGAATCAACAATAGCTTTTGGTGGTGATTGCCTAGAATCCATCATATTTGTTAATGCTGTAGCATTTGAAGCATCATCCACACCAATCAATAAAGGATGCCCTGATGGCGCTGAAGAATTTACAAGACCGTCACCTTTTAACCATATACAATACATATGTAATAAGCGTATGTATAAAAAAAATATGTATATATATAGAGGATATTTATAATAAATAAATAATTAAATAAATAAATAAATAAATAAATAATTAAATAATTAAATAAATAAATTAAGAAGCTTGTAATTTTTAAAAATACTAATTATTTTTTTTTTTTAACTAGGATATGATAGAAAATAATTTACATTTAAATGATTAAATAAAATTAATAAAAATTAAATAATAAATAATCTATATTTACTTTCAGCCATTGTTGTTGCGTTGGCCGTTGCTGACGATGTTGTTGATAATGATGTTGAAGTTGTTGCAATTTTATCAAATTCTACTAAATCAACAGTCAAATATTCACAATTATCGTTGTTACTATTATTGTTATCATTATTATTATTATTATTATTATTATTATTATTATTGCTATTATTATTATTATTATTATTATTGCTATTATTATTATTATTATTATTGCTATTATTATTATTATTATTATTATTATTATTATTATTATTATTTATATTATTATTATTATTAGAATTATTATTATTATTATTATTATTATTATTATTATTTTCACTAACAAACCAACTGGGAAACCGATGTGTTAATGTATCGATAAGATCCTGATCTAGGGTAAGACGCCACAATGCAGGTTCATCTACGCTGTGCGTAGAATCTATTTTGTAAAATAAAATATAAAATTAAAAATAATTAATTAATGTAATTATTATGCAAAAAAAAAATATATCGTGATATCTATAAATTAAATTTGCTTATAAAATAGTTGCATAATTTAAATATTACATATTAAAACGATGACAAAAACACTGTAATGTTGCGTCATCATCAACAGTAGTCAATGTTATGAAATAGGTGTGCAAAGAAAAATGTAGTATATGCCTAGAGGCACGAATCCATAAGTAAAAATAATAAAAGAAATTTATCTGTTTACAAAAAAAGATAAAGATAAAGATAAAGTAAAGATAAAAATAAAGATAATATTGAAAATTTAAATTAGTATATCGTTTGTTATAATAACCTCATGGGTCCGCGTTCCCATCATTCCCGTTCTAAATGGTTTATCTGCAAAAGCAAAAAGTTTCTGTATACTGCAAAAAAATATCCAACTATACAGGTCATTGATTTTATTTTTAATTTTCGTATAAAGTGCTGCTATAAGAAAGGACTAACCCGAAAAAAAAAATGACAATTTGATGGAGTTATTCATCAACAATTCAATTCACCTGTTTTTTTATTCTATATAAAAAATGGAACGAGATAAGTGTTTTTATTTACATTATCCTTTTGCATTACCTTGAAAATTAGTAAAAGTGTTTGGAGAAGCTCCACGATTGCCTGAAAAATGTTATGGTAAACTAATTTCATTGCAAACAACATATGTAAGCGAAATGGTTTAGTAGAATATGAAATAGTGATGAATTCGTTGTCAAAGAGAATCCAAGCCATCTGGACAGCAGATAATACGTAATGTTATATTGCAAACATCATTGGGGCAAAAAGTTATACACGAAATAAAGGTAAATACTGTAATTCAAATAACCAAATGGAAACTAAATTAAGATTTCATATTTTGTACACCAGATAACAATTGAATTGATTACATTTATAGTATTAGGAGTTATAATATCAGGCAATGAAACAGCAATTATTGTGCAGATAATATTTTATAGCTAAATGTTTTGAGATAAGATATAAAAAATTTATATGTTGGTTAATAATAAATATGGTCAAAATCATCATCGACCATTTAATATAAAATAAAACGTGTTGTGTGTGTGTGTGTGTGTGTACATAAGATTAAATTTAAATATATAATTTTAATTCATCTATAATTATAATATTGTACATTGTATAGTTAGATATTATAATATGCAACAAATCACGCGTGTGTTCACACATCATCGTCTTAAAGAAATGTTGTTATTTTAATTATATCTATATTGTGTAGTTAATAAATAATTAAATAATTAAAATTATAATAAGTTGAATAATCTTATTGAAGGTTATTTGTACACATTTTTATTGGCGATTCTTAATTTATTTTTAATTTTTACCATATAGATTTTGTTCACATCATAAAATGTTACAATATTTTCGTTCAATGTTCTCAAATGCACACATCAACCCAGATAATTATAACAAATCTCACAAAATTTGTGCATAACATCATCAAATTTATTTATTTATTTGTATTATTATTATTATTATTATAACAGACAACACAACAATTAATAATATTAATTAATTTTAGATAAACGATTCATTTTAACACAAATATTTGTTCAATAATATTATAATTAATTTTAAATTTTATAATTAAATAATAATACTAATAATAATAATAATAATAATAATAAAATATAAGGTAATAATAAATACATAGTAACAACAATGACGACAACCAACAATTAAATAATATTATATTAAAAGTATTGTGTAATGTTGGTAATGTAAAATTAAGAGAATAAAAAATGCAATTAGTAATTGTTTTTTTATTAATTATTATTATTATTATTAGTATTTTTGTTGGCAAATATTCAATTTCCGCTTTTTTGAATCTTTACTATCTCGTCTATATTTTTTTTTTATTTCATATGTGAATACACACACATGATAATGATGACGTATGTTTATTAAATGTTTGCACACACATTTTATTAAATAATATTATTGTAATTTTTCCGCTGTATGCAAACAAATGTAGAACCACAATTCATGTAATATATATTTTAAGATTAAAAAAGAAATGATGGAGAAATTATATTGATAAATTAAATTAAATTAAATTAATTTATATTTTTTTATGCTTTAACCATCGCCAACGAAACACAATTTGCAGGAAAAGCTGCATTTATGTTTTAATTAGAAGAAAAGTGCAGCTGTTTGGTAGCGATTCATGTGTAAAGGATATGCGGCACATGCTCCATCAATAAAAAACATGCGAGTACTGCGCGATTCCGTTGTTTTAAAAGAGGCGATTTTGACACCACAATGACAAAGACCGCGAAGCAAGGCCAGTAAAGTTTAAAATCGCTGAGTTGGAGGCGTTATTGTATACCATGATTCATGCCAAACTCATGAATGACTCAACAAGCGATTTTAAACCGTGAATCAAGTGTATATATGCAAAAACAAGGAAATTGGATTCCGAATGAACTTAAGACAAAAAGACATCGAATTCCGATTTTTCACAGCTCCAAAAACAAAATCGGAAGAGTTTTTTTCTTTTTCGAATCGTGACAGGGAGACGAAAAGTGGATCCACTGAGACAACTCAAAGCACAGAAAATCGTGGGTTAAGCTCCGGTCATGCATTACAACTTCAAACGGCCAAGCTGAATATCCATGGCACGAAGATAATACTGTGTATCTGGTGGGATCAATTCGTAGTGATCTACAATACAAGCATACAACATATAAGAAATACCATTATCAGGTCATACAAAAGACGTGACAAACTCTGCAAAAATGATCAACAAAATTTATTATATATCTTGTTGAACGATCGCGATCTGAGAAACGTTAAACATCTCACCTATATGTTCATTAATATTTTACACGCACATCATTTGCATATGAAACAATTAGTATATAGTAAGATGAATGCCATAATGCGTTTGATGCTTACAATTGATCGAAATCGATATTCGTGTTAATTGTATACAACAAGTGTGTAAACCGTAATTTTTGCGTCAATTGATGGAACATAAATTCATCACTATACGTAAGAAACTAGAAACAAAAGAATAGTCGAATCAATGGGTATAGAACTTGATTTGGAAGCACGCACCAAAGAAGGAAAAAATAATTTCATCATCTGTGGTAACAGTATGGCAACTGTTTTTTTTTCCGGATTTAAATAGTGAAATCTGGTGGAAAATAATCGACAACTGTAGAACGTTAATTTCACTTCATAGCTCGATGCATTCATTACTGAACAGAAGATCGTCGGCTGCCGTTTCTCTTTCTTATAGAAGGCATAAAAACATTTACTATTTTTGGATAGTGATGAAAAATGAATTCTATATATAACTAAAAAGTACTTGAGAAAAAAGTAGAGATGTACGCAGTAACAATTTCTAAAGCTATGGCTTGTCTTAAATGAAGGTTAAGGTTTTTTTTTTCTATATGTATTTGGTGGAAATAATTCACTATGTGTTACTTCGGCGTGACAAAATAATAACCATAGACTGGGAAAACAGAAAGAAAGTAAGAAAAAAACGTCAAGCAAGAAGGAGTGAATTTCTCATCAACTGATAATGTCAGACTCTACAAAAATTTTAATCAGATGAAATAGGTAATGTTGCATCCATCTTACTCTTCAGACTCCTTCAGACTATATTATCCATACCGTCAATCAATTCCGATGACAAAAACATCAGAAAATTATCTCATGTGCAACTTTTTTGAATTGGATCATTCTATCTTGAAGTTATGCGTTAATTTGATTATAAAAATCAATTTATTATTTATTATTACCACAAAAAACGTAATACCTTCAATTTATTGTCTGTCAAACCTAACGTATTTTATACTTTAATTAAAAATATAAATAATCATAGATTAAATTAAAACTATTTATTTATATATGAAATCATCAAGATTTTATGTATTAGTAATTTTCTGTGTTTATTTTTAATGTGAATTTGTCACAATGTTAACTTTAGACACTTTTTTTTTTATATAATTCATCGTGCCCGGTATATAAATTTTTGACAATTTATTTATTTGCTATATATTTTTAGAAAAGTTATTTTTAATTAAGTTTTTTCTATATATTATTTCTTTCTATTTATTTGAATATATTATTTCCGTACGTCTATTACACAACTATTATAAAAATTGAACAGAAAATCGTATGTAATATTATTAATATTACATTGAAAATGATTAATTAAATGATTAATTTATTTTTACAGGTTGAATAATGGCCATATAATATATAGCCATTGAAGAAACATTACATATATATGCACTAGTCCACACTTCATTATATACCCGATGTGGAAACACTATTGGCAAAAACTTTTACTGATCGCATTTTGGTTGCAATGATTTTATTGATACTATAGACAACCAAATTATGTGGCAAAAAAAATCACATCACCTTAACTGATCTATATAAAATGATGACATCTTAAGGGTTACTGGCGGCAACTATATTGCAGAATATCTGTTGTATATAGTTTTATTAACTTGTGTGCCATAATTCATCGTGGTATTCTTAAAGGTATATAAATGTTATATGTGGAGCATAATTAAACATATTATCATTATTCACCACAGAGTGTGTTACGTTATTTTGTAAATATTTACATTACATTTTAATTTGGCAAAAACAATTTCCTTACACAATTTTAAATATTATATTAATAAACTCAAGTTAACAAAAACGACAAAATCTGCTGTATTGGTATATAACAATAAAGGCGGTGACTGACCTTATCGCAAAACCAAAAATCAAAGAATAGAATAAATTATTGCATTTTAATTAGATATTAACATTTAAATTATTATTATAGTTATTTTTATAATAAATAAACTATTTATATTGAACAATTGAAAAATAGTAACAAAAAAATAAGAATTCATGGTTGTGCCACGTATATCGCACTAC